>CM046966.1:16731814-17981814 GCA_025698475.1 Gossypium anomalum
TTGCTGACGCACGTGAAGTCATATTAATAATTAATTAATTTTTAAAAAGTAAATAAATAAATATTTTTTTGAATTTTTAAAAAAATAAAAATTAACTAATTGTTGTCATGACAATTTATGTGTATGTTATGTCTACAAAGTTAATAGACGCTAATTTTTCTATTCATTTTAGGGTGAATTAACAAATAAGACAAATGTAATGGCTAAAAAAGATGAACTTAAATAAATGACTAAAATAATTATTTTTTTAAGTTGAAGATTCAACTAAATCATTATACCAAAAATTTATATTGTCGTAATATTTATATTAAATAGGGTGTCTTTATTTGATATGAAAAAAGTGATAATGTAATTCATTTTTTAAGTTAATTATTTGAGGATTAGATAAAAATTCAATCATAATTTTAATATTTTTAACAACTTAAGTTAATATTAAAATTTAAAATATAATTTAAATAATTAAATTTAAGATCGAAAAGGTTTATTTTAATACTTTTGAAAATTTTAAACCAATAAATTTTACCCAAAATTTTAAAATATTTTCTTAGTATTTCAAATAATAAATTTATCTTTCGGATTTGATTAGATAAGAGAAAGTGATAATACAATTCATTTTAAATTTTAAATTTTACTAATTTAAAGATTAGATAAAATTTTGGTCTTGTTTCTTTTAACAATTCATTCTATTATTTGAACCAACTTGTCTTCACAATAATATTAATTTTCTATTTTTTTTCTTTTTTAGCCTTTAAATTTTTTTATCAAATCATTTTGAAATAAACGAAAAGTTAATCTTTGTTCACTTTATTAACGTGGCATCAGTAATTAATGAAATTTTTTAAAATTTAAAAAATTCAAAAGTATTAAGAAGTAAAAATATAAAAAATTAATTAATTGTCAAAGTGGCATACACGTGGACTATCACATTAATTTTTGAGATGATTTCTTAAACAATGTAAGTTTTAAGGCTAGAAAAAGATGAAATTTTAAATGAATAACTAAAATAAATTTTTTTAAAAAATTGGAAGACCAAATAAATTATTATACTTAATTTTTTAACCAAGATGGAAAACTTATCTCATTTGTTTTAAAGATTTACTTTAATATTTTTGAAAACTAATTTTATCTCAAAAATTTTTAATTTTTTTAATATATAAATAATTTACTCTAATTGTAAACTTTTAAAGTTAATACAAATACTAGGGTAACTGAATTTTATAATTAAAATAATATTATCCATCGCTAATAAAGACGTGTCAGTATATTAGAAGTGTCACTTACGCACCTTTTATATTATATATATAATATGATATGATTTTTTATATGTATATACTTTTAATTATGATATAATATTTTATAATCATTTTAATAGTTATGGTGTTTCAACATTTTTTATTCGAATCTTGAATAATATAAAAATATTTTCTAATAAAAATAATTTATTTTTCAAATATTAAAATGTTAATCTCGAAATATGGACTATAAATATTTTTATACAATTATAATAAAATATATAATAATTCGGTCGAAATTTGACCAGAATCCAACCCAATTATTCAACCCGAAAAACTCATTATTTAAGTTACCCCATGCACTCCATTTAAGGGGGTTTCAGCTCTGTTTCTTGACAAGGACATCATCCCCCCTCCATCTCCGCTTCCCTTGGTACTGTGTGTCAACAATGGTGCGGTGAGCATAGACCGAACCCGTCAAAAGAGTTCACCGTTCTCTGTGATGCTGAGGTTCCTGTCATCATTTTCTCCAATGCTGGCAAACTCTTCAGGTTCTCCAAGTCTGGTTCAAAAGCAGTAGCTAAGAAGCGACAGTACTCAATCGTGATGGGGGATGTCGAGAGGAAGCGAGTGGCATCGACAAAAGAGACATGCATCGGCTGCAGTTTTATGGTTTTCCATTTCTAATCCCTTCTAAGCTCCCACATCCCTAATCTCTTTATTTCCTTTTTGTTTTTCTGAAGTTGTTTGAATTGATAATTATTTCTCACGTTTCAAATGTTGCTGATGTTGTTATACTAAAATTGTTATCTTTGTTTTGTGTCATTTTCTCTTTGTTCATATGCTAAAGTCTTGAATTTCTCATCTATTTGCAATGTGTAATAGCTTTCTTATTTTTACCGCAATTTTGCTGGAAATTTTGTCAGTGAGATGCCAACTGGCTTATATTATCTTGCAGTTTGTAAAATTATATACGAGGAAAAAGTAATGGCTTTAAGTTTGTTGTGTTGAACCATTGTGCTTACTACTGCCTTATAGAGTTAGTTTAATGAGCTTTAGGAGCGAAATAATCATCATGCAAACAATAATTATCCATAAAATATGCGATGAATGTTTTGGTGAAGAGAAGAAAATGAGCATTTAGTCATGAAATATTATTGGAATGGGACATGCAACTTTAGCAAATATTTTTTATGTTTCTGTACCAGAGTATCAAGATAGAATCTGAGTTGAAAATGATACGTTCTGATATGCGTTGAGTTAGAGGTGAGATAAAAGCATGCAACATTGCCTAGATTAATAAAGGTTTAATGTTTTTTAAATCTGGTTGTATTAATGATTTTTTAAGAGGTTACGAAAAGTTGCTTTTAATTGTTCCTAAGTTAATAAGTTTTGTGGAAGTTCTGTAAGTTGGCTTGGTGCATTAAGGTTTGAGGTGAAGTATTGTAGACAACTAAGTATAGTAGACTTCAACAGTGAAGGCCATCTTATGTTTGTACAAGGTTCAATTCACTATAATAATATGCAGTAGTATTTGAATGTGATAATTTAACGATCCGAAATTTATGATTAACGGAAAGTGTATTATTGGGTCTCTGTTTTTAGAAAACGGACTCGTAAATATTTATTAAAAATATTTACGAAGTTAATTGAGTGGTTAATTAGAGTTTAATTAGGTGAATTTAGCTTAAATTAGAATAATTAGCAAAAAGGACTAAATTGAATAAAAGGTAAAAGTTTATTATAGATTAAAAGAAAGTATAAAGGGCTAAAATGGCAATTAAGCCAATTTACTATGGATGAGGCCGCAAACTTTGATAAAATCTAATATTTTTATTAGATTTTTATATTAATTATTATTATACTATGAAATAAGTTAAATAAAGACAAATCACAAATGTATGGTAGTGATTTAATACAAGTGTATTAATAGAAATATATACATTTGTGATATTTTTTATTTAATTAGTAAAAGATGTTTATTAGATAAAATAATTAAATTGTGAGATTTTTTGTGTAATGAACAAATTAGATAGTAACCCTTGTAATAATGTGAATATATACATTTGTATTATATTTATTTATTTACTTGAAAATTAAGTAAAGATAATTACTAATTAAATAATTATATTAGAAGATTTTTATTAGTAAATAAATTGAAAGTATGACAATTGCATGGTATTGATGGTGTACATTTATATGTATATGATTAATTATGTAAAAGATATTTAATGCTATTATATTATAATATAATAAGTTAATTAATAAAAGAAAAGAATATAACATAAAAGAAAAGAAACAAAGAAGAAAGAACAGAATAGCAAACGGGAAAGAAAGAAAGTAATGAGAAATTAGGGTTTTATGATGAAATTTAGATAGTTATGTCTAAGTTTGGTTAAAAATTGAGTAGAAACAAAGTATGAATTGAGATAGAAAAGTAAGTGAATTTAGTTAAGATTAAAATTGAAATTAAAGTATAATTTGAATAGAATTTGAATAAGAAATTTAAATATTAAATGTAAATTAGCATTATATTAATGATTATGAAAACTGTTTTAATTTTCGTAGCTAACGTTGTTTTGGAAAACCTTGGCTAAGGAAGGAAAAAAAGGCAAAGTTAACGAGGGTTAGCTCGAAAATTACAGTTTGTATTTCTATAATTCGAACTTAATATTTAATTGTTGAAATTATTATTTAATATGTATGGTAAGTGCATTGAGATGATTATTTGAATTGGAGTGAACATTGGTTGAAATTGAAAAGTGAATTTAATTATTAATTGTTGTAGTTTGATTAAATGTTATGGTAAGTAATTAAGGTGAGAATTATTTGCATTCTGTTTGACAATTGAAATGGATCGATTTGGTAGATGATAAATTTATTGAATTTATATGATATATGTGATTGATGTGGAAATTGAATATTGAATGTATGTATATTGAAAATTAAATTGATTGGGAATGTGATGAAATAAATATGAATATGTGATTATTGTGGAATTTGAATATATGTTAATGAAAAGTAAATTGAATTGTTTTCAATTGTTAATTTATGTGATTAATTGAAATGTGTATTGATTGGAAACTGAAAATTTATTAAAACCCTATTAACAGCATCGGACTAAGTCAGATATAGTTGGCATGCCATAGGATTGGAAGTGTTCAGGGATACTTCGACATTGAGTCAATGAGGCACTACAAGTATCGTATTGTTACTTCGACTTCGAGTCGATGAGGCACCATGTGTGTCGTACTGCTATTGTTACATCGGTTTAATCCGATGAGGTAAATCGAAATCTTTATTCATTATCGCTTACTTGGCCAAAACCGATGAGGCACTGAGTGCCGTACTGGTGTGTTAGTTGGATCCGTGTATCTGTCAATGTCCGAGTCATGTTAATAGAGGTAAATAAAAATACTGAATGACTAATTTCTCTAATGATTGATTGTTACTGAATAATAAAGATCAATTGATCGTTACCGAAAAATACTGACTGTTATTGAAATGGATAAGTACAAAATACTGATTGAGAAGAGAATAGTTGAATATTATTTATTGATATTGAACAGTGAACTGAAGTATGAGTGAGACATATGAATTATGTATCTCTGAACTAGATATGAATGGAAAATGTTATTGTTCAAACGATTTGTGAACTTATTTTGGAAAGCTAATTGAGTTAGTAAATGAGAAAAATTGAGTAAGTTATAAAGGATTTGTTTTTGTAGTGAACAAATATATAATTGTGATTGGCATATGATTTTAAGTGTATGTTATATTATTAAGTGTTCGGATTATAGAAATACTACTGAGTTCATACTCAGCGTACGGTTTGTTTCCGTGCGTAGGATAAGTTAAAGTCAGATTGTTGGATCAGCATCCCAGGCCAATCCCGAACTCTAAGTGCAAAGGTATATTATTTATTGGTAATGGCATGTACCTAGGATATCATATTCATTTGAGTGTCATTTTGAATTATGAATGTAAAGTTGAAATAAGTAAATTCTAGATTTGGCAATAGTATATGGTAGGAATTGGCTTAATTAGTATGAAGTTGAACTATTTGAAAATGTATGTGAAATAATTAAAATGATTCATCAAATAGGCACATAAAATATTTAATTTGACAAGTTTTGAGTAGGTTTGAATGTGATTTAAAGTGATTGAACTGTATTGACTATAATGCTCCGTAATCCTGTTCTGGGGACGGATAAGGGTTAGGGGGTGCTATAGATCATTATTTTTTATCCTTAATATGGATTCTATTATTTCAATGTTTTTTGTCTATTAATGAGCAATATGTATTAAGCAACTGTTTTGCCAACATAGTTGGTGTGACAGCCCTAATTTGACCCTAATCAGGAAGTGGTTTCGGGACCACAGAACCGAGCTATAAAAAAAAATAATAATAATTATAAGCTATATTTCATGTTTATGAAGTGATTAAATACAAGTGTGAAAGTTTCAAGCTTTGATTTGGTCATTTGCATTGAATTTATTCAATAGGACTTAGGTGTGACACTTTTGAAATGTGATAGGTTAATCTATAAGGACCTAATAGTGCATAATGCCAAAAGGGTGTATTTGCATGTCAAATTAACCAAACCTTGGATAGTGGCCGACCATGTCATGAATTAAATCACATAATAATTATTTGTGATTTATATGTTAGTGTTAAAAATAATAATAAGGTAAAAGATGGATAATAATAATAGAATATTGAATTAGTGGGAGGAGAAACCAAAGTTTCTCCATCCTTGATTCTCATTGCCGTAGCTAGAAGAGAAAGAACTTGGAGAAATTCGGCTATGGTGGGTTTTCTAGATTAAGGTAAGTTCATTGATAATTCATGGATTTTTAACATGGTTGAGTTGTCATTTAGTTTTCTTGCTTAAACCATGATTAAATTGGAATGGTGTGATGACTTGAACCTTCGGCTATAGTAGAAAGGGATGAGATAAATAGTTGTTTTCATGTTAATGACTAAGTTGCAAGTGGTTATTATTTGTATGTAGTTTGAATCAATGAATAAAAATAATGCATCTAGTAAGTTGATGTAATTGCCGAATTTGAGCTATGAAGTTATTGAGTAATGTTTGTTTATTAAATGATAGAATAAGGTCAATACTTGGAATGTGATATGTATGAATTATAAGTTTGTTTAAGGGTTGTTATATTGCCTTATCATTTTCTAAGTGTGCTTTGTGAAAGGAATTTAAGGTTGATGTTACATGATGTAAGTATAGGCATATTCGGTTTGTAATTTTATAGATGTAAAATGAGAGTAGGTTGGAATGATATTTAGGCACGAATGTGTTTGGATGATTGATTAAAATTCTACTCATTTTATGGTTAGAATATAGGTTGTGTATGAGTTAAGTTTCGGTTAAGATGAATTGTTTTAATGTCATTAGCATTGCTAAGTGTGGAACCTTGTGATGATACATTTGATGGTGGTTTGATTAAGGGTCTTAAGAAGAAATTAGGTCATAGCCGAATGTGTCTTGAAGAAGATGTCATATGAGCTCATTATAGATACTTGAGTATTCGGCTAATGAATTAAAATTTCTGTAGCATGAGCTACCTATGTTCTTGCCGAATGAGTGATTAATAATCAAGGAGTTGTTATTTAATGCTTAAATAAATATTGACAAGGTCTAATATAACTAAACTTATTTAACATAGCTCAAGAGCATAAAGGGGCAACATCGGATAGAGGAAAAGCTAAAGTCATGAATAGCTAAACCGAGGTTGTTCAAAAAAGTATAAGGTAAGTTTTCGAGCAATGAAACTTAGTTTACGACTTGATTAAGTTATAACATATAAGCATATCAAATAAATAGCGATATAATGATTCTTTTTGAATTATTTAATGAGGAGATTAGTTATACCTATGATGGGTATCCAAATGTGTATAAAAATCAGGTTATAAAGTCAAATAAAATCATGTTATTGTATGTGACTATTTAACCGAAATTAGTAATGTTTGATAGATGTTTTGTGTGTGAGTTTCAGTAATGAACAATTAATTATGGATGTATCACGATTAAATGACGTATGTGTACGATTATTCGAATGTCAACCGGGCTAAGACCCGAAGGCAATTGTGCTAGTGGTTTTATTCGGGCTAAGGCTCGATGGCATTTGTGCTAGTGATTTCATCCGGCTAAGACCCGAAGGCTTTTATGCGAGTTGCTATATCCGGGCTAAAACCCGAAGGCTTTTATGCGAGTTGCTACATCCGGCTAAATCCCGAAGGTACTTGAATTTGGAAATGATCAATTTTGCTGTAAAATTTGTAATTTATACTGGTTGGTGTGTGAGGTAAGCATGATTTCGGAAATGAGTGTACATGCAAGTATTCAATTAGTTATAAGAATGTTATACTATAATCATAAATAAGTTTTATTACTTGAACTTACTAAGCATTTAAATGCTTACTTCGTTACTTTGATTCTCTGTTTTATAGATTTTGTTAAATCACTATCGGATTTGGGAAGGGCAAGGTTGAAGTCATTCACACTATCTAAGCCACTTTTTGGTACTCTCTTGGTTCTATTTTGAAAACGGCATGTATAGGACTAACTTTGTTGTCAATTAAGTCCCTTTTTGGTAGTGTTTATATGTATTCGGTAGGCCATGCGAAAATGGCTTATATATTTTAAACCTAGTGTTATAATCATTTTGTTTATACATGGTTATAGAGAGGTGTGGAAATGTTGGCAATGGTTAGTTCCGATCTTAATTGATGCTATGTATGTCAAATAGTTAGTTGTATTATGGAAAACTAGGAAATAGATGAAATTGGCCTTAAAATAGTTGTTGATAACAGCAGCGGTGTGAGTTTGAAAAATCACTAAAAATTGTAGAAATGTAATTAAATAATGAATAAAATTTATAATCGAATCTTGATGAGTCTAGGTTCATATGGAAGAAGCGAAGCGACCATATGAGCCGTATTTTATGAGATTTTTAAGTTCTCGTGAAACTGGGCCAGAACGATTACTGGATCCCCTGTTCTAACTTTGAAAATTTACCATAAATTAACCAGGAATAACTAGAAGTCATGCCTTATATGTATAGATTCATTTTTGAGTCTAGTTTCATTAGAAACAAACAGCATATGTATTGGAGCTTTGTACAGGGAGATATATAGGTCGTAATGCATAAAGGTCAGTGAAGTCGAACCCTGAAACAAGGGAGAGTTTAGATAATAAACTGTACTAATTGGCCTATCTAAAAATTCTAGAAAAAAATGTGTAGATAGATATATGAGTTTAGTTTTAGGAAAAATTTACAGAATCAGTTTTCGAGTTTCCAAACTCGAGATATGATTTTTGAAGTAACTGTGACGCAGTTTGACAGCCTGTCTAGAAATTTTTTTTTAAATGAACCGTGTAAAGAAAAGGATCAAGCCCGTTATTACCTTGTTTTTGACTCCGATAACAGTCTCAGGTATGGGGCGTTACAATTTTATTAGTATCAGAGCCCGGTTTAGTAAATTCTCGGACTAACGTAGTATGTGTGAGTCTAGCTATACATGCCGTTAAGTGTTATTACGATAGTGTGATGATTTCTGACAGTTAAAAATGTGTTTTTGTTAGTAATGGATCCCGATCCCAATCGAGCGGTAGCTGATGATATGGAGAGTGTAGCGCCTGCTCCCGCGCACGGGACAGCGCCAATGGACTCTCAACCTGTTGCAAGCAATCAAAACAACGAGGCTAGACAAGCCTTTTATAATGTGATGAATGAATGGTTTAATCAGTACATCCGAACTAATACGGCTGTTCCACAACCCCCAATCCCTGCTAATACATCCCCAACACCCGCAGTAACTCCGGTAACCGATCAGATGAGGTTAAACAAGCCCCCAGTTGACAGAATCCGAAAGCATGGGGCTACTGAATTTAAGGCTACAGATAGCGACGATGCCGAGCAAGCTGAATTTTGGTTGGATAATACTATCCGGGTACTTGATGAACTATCTTGCACACCCGAGGAATGCCTAAAGTGTACTATCTCCCTGCTACGTGATTCTGCCTACTATTGGTGGAATACGTTGATTTCTGTTGTGCCCAGAGAGCGGGTAACTTAGGAGTTTTTCCAAACCGAGTTTCGAAAAAAGTATATCAGCCAGAGATTTATTGATCAAAAACGAAAGGAATTTCTTGAACTTAAACAAGGTTCTATGACGGTTACTGATTATGAGCGAAAGTTTGTGAGGCTTAGCCGGTACGCTCGAGAATGTGTTTCTTCCGAAGCTGTAATGTGTAAACGTTTTGAAGATGGTTTGAACGAAGATATAAGGTTGTATGTTGGTGTTCTAGAAATCAGAGAGTTCGTAGTACTTGTCGAGCGAGCTTGCAAGGCCAAGAGCTCAAAGAAAGAGAAAAGAAAAGCTGAATTGGGAGCCAAAGAGTTTCGTAAGAGATATTCGGGGAAACCCTTTCAACAGTAATCGAAGAGGTTTAGAAATGATTCTGGCCGATCCAAAGACACTTCGGGTTTTTCCAGACGAGATCGCGAACGACCCCCTGTGAGTACGCGAGTCACTTCAGTTGCCAGTGTGGGAAATGATCGTCGGGACAGGACAGAGTGTCAGTATTGTGGTAAATGGCCTTCGGGGAATTGTAGATTCCATGATCGCTCCTGCTATAAGTGTGGATCAGCTGACCACTTTATTAAGGATTGCCCGAGACTGTCTGAACCGAATGTAAAGCAGAGTGGGAAACCGGGTGCTACTACTGCTCGAGGTAGACCATCTAGACATGCGGGGGATGCTAGCGGTGGTCAGAGAGGATCTAGAGATGCTACAACCAGATCTGAGGCTCGTGCTCCTGCTAGAGCTTATGCTATACGCGCACGTGAGGATGCTTCTTCGCCAGATGTTATTACGGGTACTTTTACTCTCTTTGATACTGATGTGATTGCTTTGATAGACCCTGGTTCTACTCATTCATATGTATGTGAGACTTTAGCATCCAAAGAAGACTCTACCTATTGAGTCTCGAGTTCAGTAATCCGAGTGTCAAATCCTTTGGGTCATTACGTATTTGTTAATAAGGTGTGTAAGAAATGTCCCCAGCAATCCGAGGTTCCTATTTTCCTACTGACGGATTTGATGCTTTTACCGTTTGATGAATTTGATGTTATTCTCGGTATGGATTGGTTGACCGTCCATGATGCAGTTGTGAATTGCAAAAGAAAGACTATTGATTTGAGATGCGCAAACAACGAGATAATCTGAGTTGAGTCTACTGATAAGAACGGGTTGCCACCAATTATATCTTCGGTGCTGGCCCAAAAATATGTTAAAAAGGGGTGTGAGGCATATCTTGCGTATGTAATTGATAGTAAGGAATTAGAAAAGAAGCTTGAATCGGTGCCAGTAGTTTGTGAGTATTCGGATGTTTTCCCGAGGAATTACCGGGATTACCACCGTCAGAAGTTGAATTCGGTATCGAATCGGTACTGTACCACACCAATTTCAATGGCTCCGTGTATCGTATGGCGCCAACGGAATTGAAAGAATTGAAAACTTCACCAAGGAGTTGACGGATAGAGGTTTTGCTCGACCGAGTTTTTCACCTTAGGGTGCACCGCTTTTGTTTGTAAAAAGAAGGACGGAACCTTGAGAATGTGCATAGACTATCGTCAATTGAATAAAGTGACCATAAAGAATAAATACCCGTTGCCACGTATTGATGATTTGTTTGATCAGTTGAAGGGAGCCTCAGTGTTTTCAAAGATAGATTTGAGATCGAGTTATTATCGATTGCGAGTTCGAGACTCGATATACCCAAAATCGCTTTGAGCGAGATACGGTCACTACGAGTTCTTAGTGATGCCGTTTGGGCTTACAAATGCCCTGCGCGTATTTATGGATTTGATGAATCGAATTTTCAGACAATATTTGGACCAGTTCGTGGTTGTGTTTATAGACGACATCTTGATTTATTCACGCGACGAAATTGAACATGCCGAGCACTGAGATTAGTGTTACATTTTTGGGATAAACGATTTGTATGCTAAGTTCGGTGAATGTGAATTACGTTAAGAGAAGTTAGCTTTAGGGACACGTGGTATCTGCGTGATCGGGCATTAGAGTTGATCCGAACAAAATTTCAGCCATACTCGATTGGAAGCCCCCAAGGAATATTATCAAGTCCGAGAGCTTTTGGGACTCGCCACACTACTACAGCGCTTTGTAAAAGGTTTCTCGACGATAGCCACACCAATGACGAGATTACTTCGGAAAGATGTTAAGTTCGATTGGTCAGAGCAATGTCAAAAAAGTTTTGATCAATTGAAAACTTATTTAACTGAAGCCCCAGTGTTAGTACAACCCGTATCGGGTAAAGAATTTATCATTTACAGTGATGCATCCTTGCTTGGGCTGGGTTGTGTATTGATGCAAGAAGGTCGAGTAGTAGCTTATGCATCAAGACAATTGAAGCCGCATGAGAAAAACTATCCAACTCATGATCTCGAGCTAGCTGCCATTGTTTTTGCTTTAAAAATATGGCGTCACTATTTGTTTGGTGAGAAGTGCCATATTTATTCGGATCACAAAAATCTCAAATATTTGATGACTCAAAGAGATTTGAATCTGAGACAGAGACGTTGGCTTGAGTTGTTAAAAGATTATGAGCTTGTCATTGACTATCACCCGGGAAAGGCTAATGTGGTTGCGGATGCTTTAAGTCGTAAATCATTGTTTGCTTTACGAGCGATGAATGTACACTTGTCTATTCTATCCGACAATGTGTTGGTAGCAGAATTAAAGGCCAAACCATTGTTAATTCATGAAATTCGTGAAGCTCAGGAAGTCGATGAAGAATTGGTTGCAAAACGGGCTGAATGTGTTTCGAGTATGGAATCAGAGTTTCAAGTGGATGATGACGATTGCTTGAGGTTCAGAAGTCGGTTGTGTATTCCAAAAATTCGAACTTATTTCGACGATTACGAACGAAGCTCATTGTAGCCGAATGTCAATCCACCCGGGAAGTACGAAAATGTACAACGACACGAGGCGTCGATTTTGGTGGCATGGCATGAAACGAGACATTTCTGATTTTGTTTCGAAGTGTTTAGTATGTCAACAAGTGAAAGCAGAACATCAAGTGCCTACAGGTTTACTTCAACCGATCATGATACCTGAATGGAAATGGGATCGAGTTACAATGGATTTTGTATCAGGGTTGCCATTGTCGGCAAGTAAGAAAGATGGGATTTGGGTTGTTGTTGATAGACTGACTAAATCGGCTCATTTTATTTCCGTACGTATGGATTATTCACTGGATAAATTAGCTGAATTGTATGTTTCTCAGATTGTAAGATTGCACGGAGTACCTATTTCTATTGGGTCGGATAGAGATCCGAGATTCACCTCGCGATTTTGGAAGAAACTGCAAGAAGCTTTGGGTACTAAGTTGCATTTTAGCACCGCTTTTCATCCACAGACTGATGGTCAATCCGAGCGAATAATTCAGATACTCGAAGATATGTTGAGATGTTGTATCCTTGAGTTTGGTGATTCATGGGAACGGTATTTGTCTTTGATTGAATTCGCTTACAACAATAGTTTTCAATCAAGTATTAAGATGGCACCTTACGAGGCTTTATACGGTCGTAAATGCCGTACACCATTGTTTTGGACCGAGCTCGGTGAAAGTAAAATTTTCGGAGTTGATTTGATTAAAGATGCTGAGCAGAAAGTAAAAATAATTCGCGAGAGCCTGAAGGCAGCCTCAGATCGTCAGAAGTCGTATGCGGATTTAAAACGAAGAGATATTGAGTATCAAGTGGGAGACAAAGTATTTCTTAAAGTTTCACCTTGGAAAAAGATACTCAGATTTGGCCGTAAGGGCAAACTGAGTCCGAGGTTTATAGAGCCGTATGAAATATCCGAACGAGTTGGTCTAGTGGCATATAGATTGATTTTACCCCCTGATCTCGAGAAGATTCACAACGTTTTTCATGTTTCGATGCTTCGACGTTACAGATCTGATTCTTCACACATAATAAATCCTTCCGAAGTTGAAATTCAAGCCGATATGAGTTATGAAGAAGAACCGATACGTATCCTAGCTCGTGAAGTGAAAGAATTGCGAAACAAAAGGGTTCTGTTAGTAAAGGTGTTATGGCTCAAACACGGGATCGAAGAAGCTACTTGGGAAACCGAAAACTCTATGAAAGAACGATACCCAAACCTATTTACCGGTAAGATTTTCGGGGACGAAAATTTCTTAAGTGGGGGAGAGTTGTGACAGCCCTAATTTGACCCTAATCGGGAAGTGGTTTCGGGACCACAGAACCGAGCTATAAAAAAAATAATAATTATAAGCTATATTTCATGTTTATGAAGTGATTAAATACAAGTGTGAAAGTTTCAAGCTTTGATTTGGTCATTTGCATTGAATTTATTCAATAGGACTTAGGTGTGACACTTTTGAAATGTGATAGGTTAATCTATAAGGACCTAATAGTGCATAATGCCAAAAGGGTGTATTTGCATGTCAAATTAACCAAACCTTGGATAGTGGCCGACCATGTCATGAATTAAATCACATAATAATTATTTGTGATTTATATGTTAGTGTTAAAAATAATAATAAAGTAAAAGATGGATAATAATAATAGAATATTGAATTAGTGGGAGGAGAAACCAAAGTTTCTCCATCGATTCTCATTGCCGTAGCTAGAAGAGAAAGAACTTGGAGAAATTCGGCTATGGTGGGTTTTCTAGATTAAGGTAAGTTCATTGATAATTCATGGATTTTTAACATGGTTGAGTTGTCATTTAGTTTTCTTGCTTAAACCATGATTAAATTGGAATGGTGTGATGACTTGAACCTTCGGCTATAGTAGAAAGGGATGAGATAAATAGTTGTTTTCATGTTAATGACTAAGTTGCAAGTGGTTATTATTTGTATGTAGTTTGAATCAATGAATAAAAATAATGCATCTAGTAAGTTGATGTAATTGCCGAATTTGAGCTATGAAGTTATTGAGTAATGTTTGTTTATTAAATGATAGAATAAGGTCAATACTTGGAATGTGATATGTATGAATTATAAGTTTGTTTAAGGGTTGTTATATTGCCTTATCATTTTCGGAAGTGTGCTTTGTGAAAGGAATTTAAGGTTGATGTTACATGATGTAAGTATAGGCATATTCGGGTTGTAATTTTATAGATATAAAATGAGAGTAGGTTGGAATGATATTTAGGCACGAATGTGTTTGGATGATTGATTAAAATTCTACTCATTTTATGGTTAGAATATAGGTTGTGTATGAGTTAAGTTTCGGTTAAGATGAATTGTTTTAATGTCATTAGCATTGCTAAGTGTGGAACCTTGCGATGATACATTTGATGGTGGTTTGATTAAGGGTCTTAAGAAGAAATTAGGTCATAGCCGAATGTGTCTTGAAGAAGATGTCATATGAGCTCATTATAGATACTTGAGTATTCGGCTAATGAATTAAAATTTCTGTAGCATGAGCTACCTATGTTCTTGCCGAATGAGTGATTAATAATCAAGGAGTTGTTATTTAATGCTTAAATAAATATTGACAAGGTCTAATATAACTAAACTTATTTAACATAGCTCAAGAGCATAAAGGGGCAACATCGGATAGAGGAAAAGCTAAAGTCGCGGAATAGCTAAACCGAGGTTGTTCAAAAAAGTATAAGGTAAGTTTTCGAGCAATGAAACTTAGTTTACGACTTGATTAAGTTATAACATATAAGCATATCAAATAAATAGCGATATAATGATTCTTTTTGAATTATTTAATGAGGAGATTAGTTATACCTATGATGGGTATCCAAATGTGTATAAAAATCAGGTTATAAAGTCAAATAAAATCATGTTATTGTATGTGACTATTTAACCGAAATTAGTAATGTTTGATAGATGTTTTGTGTGTGAGTTTCAGTAATGAACAATTAATTGTGGATGTATCACGATTAAATGACGTATGTGTACGATTATTCGAATGTCAACCGGGCTAAGACCCGAAGGCAATTGTGCTAGTGGTTTTATCCGGGCTAAGGCTCGATGGCATTTGTGCTAGTGATTTCATCCGGCTAAGACCCGAAGGCTTTTATGCGAGTTGCTATATCCGGGCTAAAACCCGAAGGCTTTTATGCGAGTTGCTACATCCGGCTAAATCCCGAAGGTACTTGAATTTGGAAATGATCAATTTTGCTGTAAAATTTGTAATTTATACTGGTTGGTGTGTGAGGTAAGCATGATTTCGGAAATGAGTGTATATGCAAGTATTCAATTAGTTATAAGAATGTTATACTATAATCATAAATAAGTTTTATTACTTGAACTTACTAAGCATTTAAATGCTTACTTCGTTACTTTGATTATAGATTTTGTTCGTCAGCTATCGGATTTGGGAAGGGCAAGGTTGAAGTCATTCACACTATCTAAGCCACTTTTTGGTACTCTCTTGGTTCTATTTTGAAAACGGCATGTATAGGACTAACTTTGTTGTCAATTAAGTCCCTTTTTGGTAGTGTTTATATGTATTCGGTAGGCCATGCGAAAATGGCTTATATATTTTAAACCTAGTGTTATAATCATTTTGTTTATACATGGTTATAGAGAGGTGTGGAAATGTTGGCAATGGTTAGTTCCGATCTTAATTGATGCTATGTATGTCAAATAGTTAGTTGTATTATGGAAAACTAGGAAATAGATGAAATTGGCCTTAAAATAGTTGTTGATAACAGCAGCGGTGTGAGTTTGAAAAATCACTAAAAATTGTAGAAATGTAATTAAATAATGAATAAAATTTATAATCGAATCTTGATGAGTCTAGTTTCATATGGAAGAAGCGAAGCGACCATATGAGCCGTATTTTATGAGATTTTTAAGTTCTCGTGAAACTGGGCCAGAACGATTACTGGATCCCCTGTTCTAACTTTGAAAATTTACCATAAATTAACCAGGAATAACTAGAAGTCATGCCTTATATGTATAGATTCATTTTTGAGTCTAGTTTCATTAGAAACAAACAGCATATGTATTGGAGCTTTGTACAGGGAGATATATAGGTCGTAATGCATAAAGGTCAGTGAAGTCGAACCCTGAAACAAGGGAGAGTTTAGATAATAAACTGTACTAGTTGGCCTGTCTAAAAATTCTAGAAAAAATGTGTAGATAGATATATGAGTCTAGTTTTAGGAAAAATTTACGGAATCAGTTTTCGAGTTTCCAAACTCGAGATATGATTTTTGAAGTAACTGTGACGCAGTTTGACAGCCTGTCTAGAAATTTTTTTTTAAATGAACCGTGTAAAGAAAAGGATCGAGCCCGTTATTACCTTGTTTTTGACTCCGATAACAGTCTCAGGTATGGGGCGTTACAGTTGGATAGGTTAAATGATATTGGATTTTGGATTTTAAAATAAGCTTATGGGCTTTGTCTTTTGAAATACATTTTCCTCTATGTTGGTGACAGATGGCTGTAAAATTTTGTTTCTCATATGAATAAGTATCTTATCATGTGCGTTTAGTCAATTATCATGCTTGTGTGGATGGATGATATGTAGATTTATTATTAGACAAAAGAATAGGTACCTGTACCTAACTACCTATTGAACATGCGCATAAAACAAATGATTTTATAAAGCAAATTTAAAGTGCGATTTTACTACAAGCGTATTGTCAGTTGTAATATTTATAATTCTGATAGAACACGAAATATTCCAATGGGTCGAACTTGATATGAGCAGCTCAGTCCAATTCAAAGGCCATAGTAGATATGAGATTAGTTTCCTTTAAGGCCCAATCACGAGATCCAAATCCAAGCAGATAAAGTCAAAACTCAACTTATTCGTTCAAGATTTTATCACAAAAAAAAAAAAATCAATAAGAAGAGTTGAAGCTTCAGGATGATGGATTTTGGAGCGAGGATGAATTAGAAGGGATTAATTTTATTTGTGGTCTAAACTCTCAATCTATGATGACAAGCCTATGTGGAGAATGTTAACAAGCTTAGGTATTTCATTTCAAGGACCCTAATCAATCCCACAAACTTAGACATTTCATATTGGGTTCGAGTCCTAGACTTAATTTTTATTATACATGAGCCCAACATTGTATTTATTATCTCTTATTATTTTATTATTTTTTATTAGGATTTTTTTATAATTATTAAGTATTTTAAGTTATTTAGGAGTTTTATGTTAACAAGAAAGTTTTGTTTAAAACTACTTCTTGTTTAGATTAATTAGAATTTTAGTATACTTTAGAGTTTTATTTGGATGTACCTAGCTAGCCTAGATAAAGGCTTTTTCATTGTTCACTAAGGATACAATTGTTTTCATTAATAAAGTTTTCAACTCTGGGAGTTTGTTTCTTGTGTAAGATTTCTTTCTTATAATTTTTAGAAGTAGTTTTCTTCTCGATTTTTTTCAAGGAGCCGTGGGAATTCATTCTTCACCCTTCAATTTGCCAAATATTATTTATTGGAAGGTTGATTAGACTCATTAATTGAGTTTGTTAGGATTTATATCTCAAATGGTTTAATTGAACATTTATCCTTCTATCCATCATATCCATCGGTTTACTCGTCCATCTTCCACTTTGTTCTTTTTTAATTCCTATTTCTTATTTATTTATGATTTTTATTTTTTTTATTCTCAATTTTCTTCTTTTACTATTTTCGATTTCTTTAATACTAATTTTTTCTATTTTTTCTTTTCAGATCATATCAAAATCTTTCCTTCTTGAGTCAAACAACTTGAATTCGATTTGCTTCCACGTCATTCCGTATCAGAACCTAAAAAAGATGGTGATTGAGTGATAAATAGTGTACACTATAGAGTCTAAGCGGCTACTTGTATGATTTTATAGTATGACAAATCATAACAAGAAAGTTTAGCAAGAAAATGAAATATGCTAATCTAGGGACCAAATTGTAAATAGTAAAAAACTACAAGATTAACCAATAAATGACTAACTGTAGTCGATTGATTTTGATGTGGTTCACTGGTCTTCGAATGAGGAACATAAATCGCTTAAATTACTAAGTGGCTCAATTTTATCTCTCAATCTCAATTTTACCAACTTAGACAAATTAATCTAGTTTATCTTTCGATCTCACTGGTTAATCCGGGACTAATAAATTGGTGCACAACAGGATTACCTCTCAATCTCACTTGTCTAGATATTCCCTTAAGGGCGTCAATTCTTAAGTTTTTAGGTCTATTCGATTTAGTCCAATTTATTACGATTTCGTCCATTGTCCAAAAAATCAACTTACCCACTCATGCTGAAAATAAAACTAATAGACATGGAAATGAGAAATAAAAAAGCCATTAAATTAAAGCTTAAGAAAAATATAAAAGTTTGGATTTTTATGCAAGAAAACTTAAAGAACATGAAACTAAAGACATTCATCAAGAAAATCTAAAGTAATAAACATAAAAAGGAATAAACTTTAGCCAATTTAAAGTAAAAGAAACTGAAATGCATTAAACTAAAACTAGAAATGGTTTACAAACAAGGTACAGGGACTGAAAGTGCAAATAAATCTAAGCTACAGTGATAACTAACTTAACTAACATTAAAAACACTCAGAACAAGAAGGAAGTGTAGAAAAATAAACTCTAAAACTAAAAAAGGAGAAAAGAAAATAAAAACCCTAGAAAAGTTGCAGAAAAACTAAGAGAAAAGTTAGAGAAACTGAAGCTAAAAACTAAACTAATGTGTGCCTCCTCTCTCCTCAGTCAAAATTGGCTGTTTTAGGCTGATGAAACTTTGTTGCCAAAATTGCCCTTACACGGGGCTTGTGTAATTGGTGCGTCGGGTGGACAAAGACAACCCTTTTTGTCCAACTTTGTCGCCTCACAATATCGGTATCGTGATACCCAAGTAGAGTATATCGCGATATCCCAATCAATTTTGAACTTGGGGGTCTTATTTGAGGGTGGATATTGTGATACCACTGAAGGGTGGTCTCTAATCTTCAAGTCTGTTGGAGGTATCGCGATTCTAATGTTTGAATATCACGATACCCTTCTTTTAGTGTTATTTTTGCTCGTTTTCAACCTCCAACATGCCCTATACCACTCAACCATACATTAGGTCCCCCAATGGCACTATTGACCTAATTGGGTCACAAAAATTAGTAAAAATGAGACATTTACACTTATTAACTTAAAATCTAAAAATTACGAAAAACTACGAAAAAGACGCTACTTTGCTTAAGAATAATCTCCTTAAGTATTCCAAAAAAGCCTAATTTTTAATATCAAATTATGGTAAATTAACAGACATCAGATACTCATGTGTAAAGAATAGGAAACATGAATTAGCTATACAAAAATTTGTGTATGATAATCCAACATTTAGTATATTTTAATTCAAAAAATAAATAATAGAGTTTGTCATTTCGACAAAGTTGTAGTACTATTAAGATGCCAATTCTATCACTACCCTTTGTAGAATTGATGATCAAGGTCATTACCTTTTCTGTTTCTCTGTTAGTTGTTTAATTTAGTTATTCGAGTGTTGGATGTCTAACTTGTTAATGATAGTTGAATTAAAATATTTCCAACTTAGGGAATATGCAAGAGCCACTAGACACTATGTCAATGTGACCGTTATGCGAACATCACTGTAAATTGTTATGTCCTGAAATTGTTTATTGGCTATTACTTTGCTTATGCATTATCCAACCTTGAAGCTATTGCTTGAATTGACTCTCTTACTTTTCTCTTAATGGTGTTAGATGGAAATAAACTATTAAACATTGCTTTCTCATTGTCAATCAAATTTTCTTTTTGAGGTAAAAAGTTGAATAGCTATTGGGATTTCTTTTTTTTTTTTTTTAGTTTCAAGCGTTCTGCTTGCCAATCTAGTCATGGGTTGATTTGAAACGCTTGGCCTTTAAATTTTTCCTCACTCTTCTTGAATCCTTAGCTTCTAAAATAGGAAACTTAGGCACACCTAAAGAATCATGCTTTGATAGTTCTGTAGCACTTTGATTGTCTGTTTCTTATTTGATTAATTACAAGCTTTTGCATATCTGTAAGTATGTTTCCTGCTTTATTATTACAGGTAAAATATCAAGGACACTACCCTGAGATGGGCTCAAAAAGACCAAGGGACTTGGCATGCCAAGTAACATCAATTAGTTGTTACTGTTGTTTTAAGTTTCAAAGATCAGAAATGTAACACCCCTAACCCGTATCTGTCGCTGAAATAGGGTTTCGGAGCATTATCAAGTAATTGTAATCTAATCATTCATTTCAAAAATTTCAAATATCATAAAATGATTCATCAATATAACACAATTCAATTTCATATTAAATATTTCAATTTTTACTCAATATTTGCCTAAATTTCAATTTAGTCTTAAACCGAGACTAATTTTTTTATTCTTTACAATTAATTTTATATTTTCATACAAATTGCACTTTAAACTAAATTTAAGTCCCTATTTTCACTTAAACCCCCAAATTTCAAATTTTTCATAATTTAACCCCTATTACTCAAAATTTATAATTTATTCTACAATTTAATCATTTTCCATTTCTAGCTTAAAAATCTATCAATTTAATCTCTAATACTTAAACTATTTAACAATAACAACATTTAAAATCTTAATAATTGCTAAAATTCCGACATGGGTCGAGTTGCCCTAGGTACTGGGATTCCAAAAACATAAAAATTATAAGAAAAGGGGACTAAATTGACTAACCAATTGAAATTTAAAAAATTGGAGCCCTTGGCCATGCGTTCTCTCCTATCTTCTTTCTCTTTTTCTTTTTCTTTCTTTTCTTTCTAATTTGTATAGCTTTTTCTCTTTTTTATTTATTTATTTGTTTATTATACTTTAATTTATTATTATTATTATATAATATATATGCATTTACTTAATTATTAAGTTTTCTTAATATTATAATATATTTTAACTTTAACTATTATAATATATAAAATAAATTTACACATGAATTATATAAATAATTCACTAATGTCGTCCACTTAATGGAATAAGACATAATTACTTCTTTAGTCCCTTTAATTATTTTTTAATCTACAATTCAACTTTCACCCTATACGCGATTTAGTCCTTAAACTATAATAACTCTTAATTCATGCAAATTCTCTTAACTGAAGCCTAATTAACTATACGAATAACTACGCAAATATTTTTAATAAATATTTACGAGTTCGATTTACAAGAACAGAGTCCCGAGAATGCACTTTCTGACATTTCTAACTATCGGGTCGTTACAATTCTCCCCCTAATTAAATTTCGTCCCTGAAATTTACCTGAAAAGAGGTGGGGGTACTGAGATCTCATCGTCTCTTCCGGTTCCCAAGTCGCTTCCTCAACACTATGACTACGCCATAGTACTTTCATTAACGAAACTTGCTTATTACGCAACTTTTTCACTTCACGCGCTAAAATCTCAATCGGTTCTTCTTCGTATCACAAATCAGGTTGAATATTAATATCTTCCATCGAAATAGCGTAAGATGGATCCGATCGATATCTTCTAACCATTGAAACGTGAAAAACGTCATGCATTTTCTATAGTTCTGTAGGCAAAGCTAAACGATACGCAACTGGTCTCACTCTTTCCGTTATCTCATACGATCCGATAAAACGAGGACTTAGCTTCCCTTTTCGACCAAATCTTAAAATTTTCTTCTAAGGCGAAACTTTAAGAAATACTTTATCGCCAACAGAATATTCGATATCTCGATGTTTCAAATCTGCATACGATTTCTGTTTATTGAAAGTTGCCTTCAATCTATCCTGAATTTTCTTAACAATGTCTTCCATTTCTTGAATTAATTTCGGCTCGGTCATTCTTCTTTCACTCAATTCCATCAAACAAATAGGTGTTCGACACCTACGACCGTATAAGGCTTCATACGGAGCCATTTGAATACTCGATTGAAAGTTATTATTGTATACAAATTGCTCCCATCCCGATTCAAAATCAATAACACAAGTACAAGCATGTTCCCCAAAATCTGAATAACACACTCAAATTGTCCATCAGTCTGCGAGTGAAAAACTGTGCTAAAATTAAGTCGTGTACCAAGAAATTCGTGCAACTGTTTCTAAAATCTCGAAGTGAACCACAGATCTCAATCAGAGATTATCAACATAGGGGCACCGTGCAATCTCATGATTTCTTGAATATAAACTTCAGTAAGCTTTTAAAGTAACTAATCAGTCCTGACCACAATGAAGTGAGCCGATTTCGTAAGTTTATCAATAATCACCTAAACAACATTTTTCTTACTTGCAAATAAAGGTAATCCCGTTACAAAATCCATCGTGATACAATCTCATTTCCATTCAGGAATAGAAATAGGCTGAAGTAATCCTATGGGAACCTAATGTTCTGCCTTAACTCGCTGATAAGTTAAACATTTAGCCACATATTCGACCACGTCTCTTTTTCATTCCTGGCCATCAATAAAATTCTCGCAGATCATGATACGTTTTCATTCTTCTAGGATGCAAAGTAAAAAGACTATCATGAGCGTTGCGAAGTATCAACCCTTTCAATTTTAAAACATTCGAAACACAAATTCGGTTATGAAATCTCAAGCAACTACAATCATCAATATTGAAAATTTTTAATATACCATTCTGAACCATTTCTCTTTTCTTCGCCAACTTGTCATCATCTAACTGAGCTGACTTGATCCGATCAAACATCTTGATCCAATCAAACATTACTGGTTTGATCTTTAATTTATCCAATAAGCTTCCATCATTATTGATACTGAGCTGAGCAAACATTGCTCGCAATTCAACCGCTAATTTTCTACTCAACGCATCAGTTATGACATTAGCTTTACCAGGGTGGTAATCAATAACGCAATCAAAATCTTTCAGAAGTTCAACCTAACGACGTTGTCTCAAATTCAACTCTTTTTGAGATAGGAGGCATTTGAGACTCTTATGATCGGTATAAATATGACATTTTTCGCCGTACAGATAGTGTCTCCAGATCTTTAGAGCAAAAACCATAGCAGCTAGCTCTAAATCGTGTGTCGGATAATTACGTTCATGCATTTTTAGCTGACAAGATGCATAAGCGATCACTTTCCTGTCTTGCATCAAAACACAACCAATACCGCTTTAGTAAAGTCAAAACTGGCGCTTTCGTCAACATCTGCTTCAATTTCTCAAAACTTTCTTGACATTAATCGTCCCAGACGAATTGAACATTCTTATGCAACAATTTTGTCATCGGTAAAGCTATCTTCGAAAATCCATTTACAAATCTTCGATAATAACTAGCTAATCTAAGAAAACTACGAATCTCTGGCACATTCCTCGGTGCTTTCCATTGAACAATTGCCTCGATATTTTTTGAATCAACTCTAATTCCATTTATCGAGATAACATGACCCAAAAATACAACCTCTGATAACCAGAATCCACACTTACTAAGCTTTTTGTATAACTATTTTTCTCATAACACTTGCAAAACAATTCTGAGGTGTTGCTCATGCTCGGATTCAGATTTCGAATAGATCAAAATATCATCAATAAAAACTACCACAAATTAATCCAAATACAGTTGGAAAATACGATTCATGAGATCCATGAATACTGTTGGAGCATTCGTCAATCCAAAAGGCATCACTAAGAATTTATAATGGCCATAACGTGTACGAAATGTCGTCTTCGATACATCACTATCTTTCACTTTCAACTGATAGTAACCCGATCTCAAATCGATCTTTGCAAAGACAGAAGCTTCTTTTAGTTGATCAAATAAGTCACCAATACGGGGTAGAATGTATCGATTCTTAATCGCTAACTTATTCAATTGCCGATAGTCAATATAAAGCCGCATCGAACTGTAACAGCCTAATTTCAGTGGTGTCGGAATAATGATTCGAGATCACAAAATCCGACAAATGAGTAGGAAATATTATTAATTTAGTGAGTATAAGTTAAATGTTAAGTTAGGAAAAATTTTGAAATAGTGAATAGTGTACAATATATATATATATATATATATTAAAATAATTAGAATCGAAAACGAGGTATCGAGACCTCAAAAATTTTAAATCGAGCCATAAATATTTTTATAAATATTTATGGAGTGTTAATAAGTTAGTATTAAAGTTTCGTCAAGAAATTTTAAAGTACTGATAGCTAATTAAATAAAAAGGACTAAATTGAAAAAGGTGAAAAAGTTACTAAAATGATTAAATAGCTTAATTTTCAAATGAGGAAGGACCTAAAGTGCAAATAAGCCCAAAGGAGATATTTTGGGCGGCAATAGCTGAGAAAAATCAGAAAATGGGTGAAATAAGGGCAAAATTGGAAAATTGCCAAAATTAACTAAATAAAAATGGGACTAAATTGGAATATCTAGAATTCTCTTCATTTCTCTTCATATTCATCAGCTGAAAAACAGTCATGGATGAGGGTTCAAGCTTGTTTTCATACTCTAGCTTCATGTAAGTTTAATTCTTGCTTTCTCCTTGAAATTTTTATGTTTTTGGACTTTTACAATTGGGTCCAACTTACTATTTCATTAGTTTTTGATTCCGTGGCTAATTTTTGAAGTTTTTATGGATGATTACTGGAAGAATATGATGAATAAACATAGAATTGAAGTTTTAATTTTGACATATGGTGATTTTATCAAGTAAAATCGATGAAAATTGGTTTAGGACCTAATTGTGAAAGAGTTTGGAATTAAGGTCTAGTGTTAAAGTTCTGGTTTTCAAGGGTTATGAAGTAGTTTAAAATGATGGAATAAAGTATTAAATGAGAAAAATTATCTCAATTGAGGAGTTAATTGAACAAGGATTGAATTGTATGAACTATGAAATTTGGGGCTAAATGGAAATCAATATTTTTCACTAAAACTGTTTTGGGCAGCAGCAGTATCCTAACTTTGAAAAATCACCAAAAATTGTAGAAATCGAATTATAGGATGAATAAAATATGAAATTAAAGCTTATTGAGTCTAGTTTCTTATAAAAGAAATTATGTAAGCAATGGAGTTGTAAATCATGAGCTACAATAACTTTTTGTGAGACAAGGTCAGAATGATTTCAGGTTCCCTGTTCTGAATTTGGAAAATCATCAAAAATTGGATAAAAATAATTAGAGGCTTAAATTTATATGTTTAGAATCCTTAATGAGTCTATTTTCAATAGAAATAAGCGGGAACATGATCTAAATCTCGTACGATGAGATAATTAATTCTTAGTGAAGAAGGGTCGGAACTGTCAGACAGCAGAACAGGGGTAACTTTAAAGAATAAACTGTACTTATTGGCTAAACCAAAAATTGTGAAAATTTTATGGTAATAAGATATGTAAGTCTAGTTTCAGGGAAAATTAGCGGATCTTAATTTCGAGTTCTGTACCTTAAGATATAAATAATTTAGTAACTATGACGCAAATGGACAGTTTTGAATATACATATAAGTAAATAGTGAAATTATTGATAATGTTACTTGTTGCATGTTATATAAATAAAGGATGTGGAATGGAGAGGAGGAGGAGGAAAATATGTATGAATATTCAGCTAGCATGGCTAATTTGCATGTTTTAGGCTCATGGACTAAATTGAATAAAAGTAAAAAAATTTATGGGCAATTTTGTAAAAATGTCAGAAATGACCAAATTGCATGAAATGAATTATTTTATTATTTAAAATTACAAAATTGAATGAAATTATTAATTTAGCTCAAGATCAGGGAAAAACATATTTTAAGGATTAAATTGCAATAATTTTATTTTATTTTAACCTAAGGATGAAATCGTCATTAATTAAAAGTTTAGGGGTAAAATGGTAATTTTGTTTAGAGTATTAGTTGAATGTATTACAACATGAAATAAATGAAAACGACGATCAAATTTCTTTATAAAGATCCGGATAACTCGAATACGAGACTTGAACGTGGAAAAGAAAAGATATCGGATTAATGAAATTATAAACATGTATAAGTAACGAGGTAAGTTAGTATAACTTGAATTGTATTTTTAAATGCATGAAATATCGATATAATGAATTCCACGATTTTATGTTTATGAAGAAATGGCAAGAGAATGATATTTATCATGACATGTAAATAGGTGATTATTTTTTATACGTTAATACAAGGAAATTAATTAAATTGAGACGAGTAATAAATTTAAGTAAAACATATCGAGAAAAATAAGTACGTTAAGGGACAATATGTTTGATTTTAATTGGTTCCAAATATGAACGTTAGATAAAATGAAATATCTGATAAATAAATCGGTAACTCCGGTAATGCTCCATAACTCTATTTCGGTGACGGATTCGGGTTAGGGGCGTTACATTTAGTGGTATCAGAGCTAAGGTTTAGTCGGTTCTCGGACCGAATGTAGTACATGTAAAGTATGATTATATGTGAATATCTGAAATATGTATTGGTATTGAATTGTATACTGAATAGAAAGTGGAAATGTGAATTTGAATTGAATTGAATGGAATGGAATGGAATTATGATTAATTGAAGTGTGTATTACTATAATTCAAATTTTAATTATTATTGATTGCTGAATTTTTAATTGTTATGTATGGTAAGTAAGAATTATTGTGTTTTGCAATTGAAATGGATTGATATAGTATGTGATGAATTTATTGAATTTATATTGATTGAATTGGTGTATATATATATATATTGAATATATATTGATTATTTGAATTGAATTGAATTATGAGTATATTTGATTATTTGAATTGAAATATAAATTGTTTGAAAATTTTAAATATGAGATTTGTGATATTTGAATATTTGTTACTGAAAAGTGAATTGAATTGTATAGAATTATGAATTTATGTGAATAATTGAAATATATTTGTTGAATTAAATGAAAATGTATGAAATTATGAAAATGTGTGAATATATATGAATATTAGATTGGTATATTGATAAAGGAATTATTAAATTGAGAAAGTGAATCAAATACCCTATTAATGATGATCGGACTAGATTGGATACAAATGGCATGCCATTGGATTTGTGATGTGATGAGGAGATTTGTAGTTCGGCCGAGAAGATGTTTCTCATTGTTGTAACTTGTTTATCCAAGAGGCATTAAATGCCTTTACGGTGTGTTATGGAGGACTTATAATATTCCGGTGTGTTTGGGCTGGACATTCGGTGTGTTTGGGGGATATGATATACTGGTGTGTTTGGGAGGCTATATTATACTTGGTGTGTTATGGAGATTTATAATATTCCGGGTGTGTTTGGGCTGGATATTCGTGTGTTTGGGTGAAATCATATATCCGCCAAAAGTCCGAGTCTTGTTAATAGGGTAAATATGAATATTAAGTAAAATTGAAATAAGAATTAAATTCCTATTAACTTGTCGGGCTAGTCGGATATAATTGGCATGCCATAGGATTGGAAGAGTACGGATTTATCGGCTTTACCGATCGTGCACGTATGTGCCGGTTCTTATTACCGTTAACGATTCGGCACTTTGTGTGTCGGATATTGTTACCGTACTGTTACTCATACTGTTCCGGATTTGTTCCGATGAGGTACTCTGTGTACCATACTTTCATCATTATCGCTTTCGCTTTGCCCGACCGATGAGGCACTATGTGCCGTCTTGGTGTGTTTGGGTTGGAATCCATGTATCCGCCAAAAGTCCGGATTGTTAATAGGGTGAATAATCGAAATGAGAAAATTAAATAAATTTGGTTGCTCGTACTATTAAAAATATATATATATATGAGAAAGAAATTATGAGTTGAATTTTCAATTGAAATGAAATGTAAGATTTGGAAAGGTTCATGAATTTGCTAAAATATTGAATTATTGATATTGAAATCGGTTGAGTAAATGAAATGAGAAAATCAAATGAATTTGATCGATTGAACTTTTGAAAGTATGAAAAAAAAAAAAAAAAAAGTGGAATTAAAAATTGAAATGTGAATTGAAATTGAGATATGAGATTGAAAGCTTGAACCAAAGGTTCATGAATTGATTAAAGATAGTATAGATGATATATGATGCTATTTGATGAAAGACTATTGTCGAGATATGAAATTAAAGCATAATTAACACATATGACTTATATTGTTACATGTTTGATGTTTATTATTTATTATAGTTTTAATAATTTGAATTATGGCAATACCACTGAGTATAAACGTACTCAACGTATGGTTGTATTACTATAATTCAAATTATTTATTATTAAATGTTAAATTTAAATTATGTATATGGTAAGAGAAGTATGAGTTAGTGATATTGAGATAATTGAAATGTGTTTATGATGAGAAGGAACTTAGAAATGTATGAATAGAAGTTCATGATATGTATGTGATAATGTACGAAATGAGATAATCAAAAGTTGAGAAATGATGAAACGTGAATGAAATGAAAGTTTAAATTGTGATAAGCTTATCTATGTTTGTATGGCATTCATATGATATTATGTGTCTGACTTGTTTGGTTAAGTAAATGCTATGAGTAAATTTACTCAAAATTCATGAAATGTATGTTTAATTACACTAGTTTGAAATGGATAACTGAAAAGTTCGTGTAACATAATTATGTATGTTAATTTGTTTGAAGTGAATTATGTAATTGTGATGATATGATGTTGATGATAAATGCTAAGTTATATGTGTGTATTTATGAGAGCTCAGTTAGAGGCCTTACGACCTCACCCTCTTACCAATGTAGTATTTTATAACGAAAATTTACAAAAAAAAAAAAAAAAAAAAATTGTTGAATAAGTTCACAAATGGGAAACTAAAGAGTACAGTAATGGAATAATTAATAATGTAGTCGGAGTTGAAAATAGTTTGACAAGTAAATACAGTTTTGAAAAAGATATCAGATTACTCTAAAGATCATTCAGATTACGTAATGACACGGTTAAAGAAAAAGTTAACCTCGGCTAGTCGACTTATTCAGATATGATATCTGAAGTATGTGTTTACTGAAATTTTTCCCGAATTGGTTTTCGTTAGTGAATGGAATGATGCGGGGTTCATGATGACAGAATTAGTTAGAAAAATGATAATTGAGTAGTAAAGATGATTGTGCGTGATAGTTACAGTTGAAACGAATATGATAATCTTTTCTGGGTATTCTATATATTCTTTTATCCTCAGAGATATGTGTGTGGTTATTCAGTCTCTGGTGGAGTTCTGATGTTTTGAGAATGCTAGTTAATTATGATGTTAGACGAAAGCTCTATTGGTCTGGTCGGTTTATGATCGTCATTTCTTCATCTTTTTGGAATTCTATTTTAATATGTTGGAAATGAAGTTAATGGTAAAAATTTATGTGAGACTATTCTTATGTTTCTACTGATCATGATTTTGTTTTATACATGCGGGGGATATATTATCTCTCAAGTATGATGGAAGTCCAGTAGTCTGTAAGCAATGTTTTTCTTTTGGCTTTCTTTGAGAAATTATCAAGATCTTTATTATCTTTTTGTGAGTTAGATGTACTAGTGATTGTATGAGCATTACATAATATTTTTGAGTTCATATTCAGATGTCTATTTGTTAGCAAGTAAGCCGAACATTAAGAACATTTAGGATTATTGCAGTCAGTGATAATACTAGTGTGTTATGAGATAGAATGACTATAGATTTCGAATTGGGATTGTCATTAACATCGGAAAGGAAAATGTTATTTAGTTTATGGTTGTTCATTTGACAAAGAAAGATCTGTATGATCATTTCAATGAAGTCTGAGTTTTCCTTTGACAGATCACTAAAGTATATGTGTCCCCGAGAGGTAATTTAGAATTTTGACAGTACGTTCCAACATTGTGTTCTAGAGTTCAAAGGTGACAGGAAAAGATATTCGAGGTTAAATCAAATTGTGATTCTGAGAAATTAGTAAAAGTGTTTATGAGTGTTGAAAGTAACTTCTTCTAGTAAGATTTTCGGGGACGAAAATCCCTAAAAGGGGGGAGAGTTGTAACAGCCTAATTTCAGTGGTGTCGGAATAATGATTCGAGATCACAAAATCCGACAAATGAGTAGGAAATATTATTAATTTAGTGAGTATAAGTTAAATGTTAAGTTAGGAAAAATTTTGAAATAGTGAATAGTGTACAATATATATATATATATATATTAAAATAATTAGAATCGAAAACGAGGTATCGAGACCTCAAAAATTTTAAATCGAGCCATAAATATTTTTATAAATATTTATGGAGTGTTAATAAGTTAGTATTAAAGTTTCACAAGAAATTTTAAAGTACGAGATAGCTAATTAAATAAAAAGGACTAAATTGAAAAAGGTGAAAAAGTTACTAAAATGATTAAATAGCTTAATTTTCAAATGAGGAAGGACCTAAAGTGCAAATAAGCCCAAAGGAGATATTTTGGGCGGCAATAGCTGAGAAAAATCAGAAAATGGGTGAAATAAGGGCAAAATTGGAAAATTGCCAAAATTAACTAAATAAAAATGGGACTAAATTGGAATATCTAGAATTCTCTTCATTTCTCTTCATATTCATCAGCTGAAAAACAGTCATGGATGAGGGTTCAAGCTTGTTTTCATACTCTAGCTTCATGTAAGTTTAATTCTTGCTTTCTCCTTGAAATTTTTATGTTTTGGACTTTTACAATTGGGTCCAACTTACTATTTCATTAGTTTTTGATTCCGTGGCTAATTTTTGAAGTTTTTATGGATGATTACTGGAAGAATATGATGAATAAACATAGAATTGAAGTTTTAATTTTGACATATGGTGATTTTATCAAGTAAAATCGATGAAAATTGGTTTAGGACCTAATTGTGAAAGAGTTTGGAATTAAGGTCTAGTGTTAAAGTTCTGGTTTTCAAGGGTTATGAAGTAGTTTAAAATGATGGAATAAAGTATTAAATGAGAAAAATTATCTCAATTGAGGAGTTAATTGAACAAGGATTGAATTGTATGAACTATGAAATTTGGGGCTAAATGGAAATCAATATTTTTCACTAAAACTGTTTTGGGCAGCAGCAGTATCCTAACTTTGAAAAATCACCAAAAATTGTAGAAATCGAATTATAGGATGAATAAAATATGAAATTAAAGCTTATTGAGTCTAGTTTCTTATAAAAGAAATTATGTAAGCAATGGAGTTGTAAATCATGAGCTACAATAACTTTTGTGAGACAAGGTCAGAATGATTTCGGGTTCCCCTGTTCTGAATTTGGAAAATCATCAAAAATTGGATAAAAATAATTAGAGGCTTAAATTTATATGTTTAGAATCCTTAATGAGTCTATTTTCAATAGAAATAAGCGGGAACATGATCTAAATCTCGTACGATGAGATAATTAATTCTTAGTGAAGAAGGGTCGGAACTGTCAGACAGCAGAACAGGGTAACTTTAAAGAATAAACTGTACTTATTGGCTAAACCAAAAATTGTGAAAATTTTATGGTAATAAGATATGTAAGTCTAGTTTCAGGGAAAATTAGCGGATCTTAATTTCGAGTTCTGTACCTTAAGATATAAATAATTTAGTAACTATGACGCAAATGGACAGTTTTGAATATACATATAAGTAAATAGTGAAATTATTGATAATGTTACTTGTTGCATGTTATATAAATAAAGGATGTGGAATGGAGAGGAGGAGGAGGAAAATATGTATGAATATTCAGCTAGCATGGCTAATTTGCATGTTTTAGGCTCATGGACTAAATTGAATAAAAGTAAAAAAAATTTATGGGCAATTTTGTAAAAATGTCGAAATGACCAAATTGCATGAAATGAATTATTTTATTATTTAAAATTACAAAATTGAATGAAATTATTAATTTAGCTCAAGATCAGGGAAAAACATATTTTAAGGATTAAATTGCAATAATTTTATTTTATTTTAACCTAAGGATGAAATCGTCATTAATTAAAAGTTTAGGGGTAAAATGGTAATTTTGTTTAGAGTATTAGTTGAATGTATTACAACATGAAATAAATGAAAACGACGATCAAATTTCTTTATAAAGATCCGGATAACTCGAATACGAGACTTGAACGTGGAAAAGAAAAGATATCGGATTAATGAAATTATAAACATGTATAAGTAACGAGGTAAGTTAGTATAACTTGAATTGTATTTTTAAATGCATGAAATATCGATATAATGAATTCCCTGATTTTATGTTTATGAAGAAATGGCAAGAGAATGATATTTATCATGACATGTAAATAGGTGATTATTTTTTTATACGTTAATACAAGGAAATTAATTAAATTGAGACGAGTAATAAATTTAAGTAAAACATATCGAGAAAAATAAGTACGTTAAGGGACAATATGTTTGATTTTAATTGGTTCCAAATATGAACGTTAGATAAAATGAAATATCTGATAAATAAATCGGTAACTCCGGTAATGCTCCATAACTCTATTTCGGTGACGGATTCGGGTTAGGGGCGTTACACGAACCATCTTTCTTTTTGACAAAAAACACTGAAGCTCCCCAAGGCGATATATTAGGGCGTATAAAGTCGCAATCCAATAAATCCTTCAACTCCGTGAGTGCCATACAATAGGGGGACATTGACACCAGAGCCGTACCAAGAAACAGTTCAATTGCGAACTCAACCTCCCAATCTAGTTGTAATCCCTATAATTCTTCTAGAAACACATTAGGGAATTCGCAAACAGTTCAAATTTTATTGCACTGATTATCACCAAAATTCAAGTTGATAACATAGGCTAGAAAAGCTTCACAACCTTGATTAATAAGTTTATCAGCTTGAATTGGTGAAATGATATAAGTTGAACCACTTGTTTGAACACCATTCACCTCAATCATATCACCGCCTTCACTCTTAACATTAAACTTCTTTTTATAATAATCTAGAATCACCCCGTGCTCCGTAAGCCAATCCATACCCAAAATCATATAAAAATTGCCAAACAGTATTATCAACAAATCAACAAGGAAGGTTATATTCTGTATCACTAACGGACATCTCCTACACACCTGATCTACTAACACAGGTTGTCTCAATAGACTAGATACCACTATCGATACTCTAAAAGTCTCAGATTTTAAACTTCCTGACTTAACCAATTCAGTATTAACATACGAATGAGAATATTCTGGATCTATCAAAGCATAAACATGTTCTGAATGTAATAAAAAGATACCTGTCACAACATCATTAGCATTGCCATCCTCACGAGTCCGCATAACATAAGCTCGGGCTGGTGCTCTAACCTCTGACTAATGAATAACAACATCATTCCCTTTTTTAGCACCACCTCTCGAAAATGAACCATCTTGACTAGACCTGCGACCCCTAAAGCAGGCATAGATCTCTGAGAAGCAACATGTGTAGCTTTCTCATTCTTCGGACACTCTCTAACAAAATATTCCGTAGATCCACATTGAAAACAGCTTCAAGTTAACTTCCAGCATTTACCACGGTGTTTTTTCCCGCAGTGCTGACAATTCGGAATATCAGTATCCCTAGATGGACCTCGCACACTACCCGTAGACACAACCGGTTGTCTATCATGATTTCTATCAGCTCTATCTGACTTAAAATTTGATCTCCAGCTACCACAAAATTTTTTTGATTTCTTCAGTTGTGGATTTGAACTCGCAGCTCCAGTGACGCTTTCCAACAGTACAAGTATATTTAGTCTTTTTATCAAAACCCAGAATTTGATCTATCATTCTTGTCCATTCAACTAGATCCGCAAACTCAGTAATTTTATGCGATACTAATTTTACTTGCAACTCATCGCGTAAACTACGCAGAAATCGCTTGCAACTATCAATTTTAGTCAGCACAAATTCAACAGGGTACCTACTAAGTCGCGAAAACTCTCGTTCATAGTCAACCACAGACATCTCACTTTATTTGAACATCAAAAACTATTGTCTTCTATCTTCGATATACAATTAGCCAAAATATTTCTTTTGGAATTCCTTTTGGAAAAATTCCCAATTAGCTTAATTTACAGATACATGGCGTGTCACTAATTGCCACCAGGTATATGCTTCTCATTGCAGTAGAGAAATATCACATATTACGCTTTCACACGGGTTACATTCAAGTTGTTGCAAGATGCGTTTAGTGGATTCAATCCAAACTTCAGCTGTAGAAGGATCAACTCCTTTCAATCCTAAGAATTCAGGCGCACCGTATCTATGCAAATCTTTAATCAGAGCTCGACGAACAGTAGGTACAGATGCCGTAGCGGATGTGGTTCCCGCCACACACTGAAGAGCATCAGCGATAGCTCTGAGTAACTGTGAATCACATCTTTCCTCAATATTACCTCGTTCAACATTAGGTAGTTGAATATTAACTGGATTAACACTTGGTGTTACCGATTCAGTTCCACCTAACTCATTAGAGACATCATCTCCTGTATACATCTTTTGATCAACATTGTCACCATAATTATTTAACATTTTCAACTATAAAATAAAGACAAGTATATCAACATCCAAATCTCAACTCAATTCGACTCAATATGGCATATACCTCTAGACTCAATTTCTAGCTTGATTTAGTCCGAGAATCGACTAAACTTGCAAGCTCTGATACCACTAAATGTAATACCCCTAACCCGTATCCTTCGCCAAAATAGGGTTTCAGAGCATTACCAAGTAATCTTAATCTATTCATTCATTTCAAACATTTCAAATATCATAAAATGATTCATCAATATAACACAATTCAAATTCATATTGAATATTTCAATTTTTACTCAATATTTGCCTAAATTTTAATTTAGTCCCTAAACTGAGACTAATTTTTTTTTATTCTTTACAAGTAATTCTATATTTTCATACAAATTTCACTTTAAACTAAATTTAGCTCCCTATTTTCACTTAAACTCTTAAATTTCAAATTTTTCATAATTTAGCCCCTGTTACTCAAAATTTATAATTTATTCTACAATTTAATCCTTTTTCATTTCTAGTTTAAAAATCTATCAATTTAATCCCTAATACTTAAACTATTTAACAATAACAACATTTAAAATCTTAAAAATTGCAAAAATTTCAACATGGGTCGGGTTGCCCTAGGTATCGGGATTCCAAAAACATAAAAATTACAAGAAAATGGGACTAAATTGACTAACCAATTGAAATTTGAAAAATTGGAGTCCTTGGCCGTGCGTTCTCTCCTATCTTCTTTCTCTTTTTCTTTTTCTTTCTTTTCTTTCTAATTTTTATAGCTTTTTCTCTTCTTTTTTTTTTATCTATTTGGTTATTATAATTTAATTCATTATTATATAATGTATATACATTTACTTAATTATTAAGTTTTCTTAATATTATAATATTTTAACTTTAACTATTATAGTGTATAAAATAAATTTACACATGAATTATGTAAATAATTCACTAATGCCGTCCACTTAATGGAATAAGGCATAATTGTCTCTTTAGTCCATTTAATTATTCTTTAATCTATAATTCAACTTTCACCCTATATGCGATTTAGTCCTTAAACTATAATAACTCTTAATTCATGCAAATTCACTTAACTGAAACCTAATTAACTACACAACTAACTTCGTAAATATTTTTTAATAAATATTTACGAGTCTGATTTACGAGAACGGAGTCCTGGGAATACACTTTCCGACACCCCTGGCTATCGAGTCGTTACAAGAAACTTGAAGATAAGGAAACTGACAGTTTTGGTCCAGCCTAGAATTGTCAAATGTTGTTGGCTTGTGGGGTATGGTCTAGTTTCTTGTTCAGTTTTGATGAGAAACTATGCTCCTTCCACTACTTTGTTTGAGGTATTGCAAGAGGAAGATTTTGCACCAGTGAAAAACGCAAATGGTTCAAATTATGACACTCCAGACAGCGCGAGACTACTTGTTCTACGACTATACACATGTTGGGTAGTTGCTTCGTATGTACCTCTTATAAGTGCTAATTGCGGTTCTTCTAATGGGTGGATTGCGTCAAATATAAATCCAAGTCTACCTCCTGAGTCAGCTACTTATGCTTGCTCCCTATTATTTGGAATTTTGAGTTTATTCCTTTGAAAGAAAATGTTGAGAAACATATGCAGGAAAATGATAATGTTTCTTTCCTTTTCATGGAGCTAAAGCCAGTAGGTTTTACTAAAGTTAAGGTTGGTGAAGAATATGATGTTACCTTCACAAGCTTTTCAGGTACATTAAAATTTTCACCTTATGATTCAAATAAATTTTCTGCTTTATTTGTGTATAGCCATTTTGAGGACATGTTATTTCTGGTGCAATTCTTCTCCTTCCTATGCTTTTTGTCTTCATAACTGCTTCCATTATTCTGAATAAATTTCTTTAAATCATACATTTTAGACCTAGTTGGTTCAGACAAAACTACACATTGTCCATATAATCATGAAGTAGTTGTATCAAACAGTTAAAGGCTAATTTATTTGACTTTTTTATATATCTTTCTATACATGCACATGATTCCTTGTTATTACTTTGCTCAAAATTAGGAAATAGAAGTTTTATTTTCAAGAAGACTCATGTGTGTTATATGATATTTCTCATTGTTTCAAACTAGTTTTAAACCTTACTGATTTCATATCATAGCTGATATTATAAAGGCTCGTTGATTTAAGATCGCAGCCTAAGTTCATTCAATTTAACATCATGAACAATCTTATCTGAGTTAGCAGATTTAATATTGCTACTCCATATGATTGTCATTTATTATCGCGTCCTTCAATTTTTTAACAGTTCGCTTAATTTAATATCGCGACTTTCATTTTTACGGCTCGCTAAATTAAGATTGCGACCTTTGATTTTCTAATAGATCGCTTGATTTAATATCATGATTGCCATTTTTACAGTTCATTAATTTAAGATTGCAACCTTCGATTTGCTAACAGCTCGCTTGATTTAATATCGCAATTGTCATTTTTAAGATCCGCTAATTTAAGATCGCGACCTTCGATTTTCTAATAGTTTACTTGATTTAATATCGCGATTGTCATTTTTACGGTTCGCTGATTTAAGATTGCGTCCTTCGATTTTCTAACAGTTCGTTTGATTTAATATCGAGGCTGTCATTTTTAAGGTCCGCTGATTTAATATTATGACCTTCGATTTTCTAATAGTTCGCTTGATTTATTCTCGCGACTGTCATTTTTCACAGTCCGTTGATTTAATATTACGACATTCGATTTTCTAACAGTTTGCTGATTTACGATCATAACAATCATTTTTAAAGCTCGCTAATTTCTTTGATAAGGTGGGGGACAAACTTTTACTTATGAGATATACAGTTCGCATTATTCTACAACACGATTCATTTCCTTAAAATCATTCTCAAATAGCCTTTTAACTTTAGTACCACACCGTTAGACAATGGAACCTACTCAGTAAAGTTTTGAATTAAAACTTAGGTAGTAAGCCCTCATTTACACGTTCTATGTGTCTAAGTTTGTCCCAGAATAGACACTTTATAACTCTTATTTGACAAGGTAGGGGACAAATTGTTATACAATTATAATAAAAATATATAATAACCTGGCCCAAAGTTCGACCAGGAATCTAACCCAGAATTCGACCCAATTATCCAACCCAAAAAACCCATTATTCAAGTAACCCCAGATACTCCATTTGGGGGGGCTTCGACTCTATTTCTTGACAAGGACATCATCCCCTAATCTTCACTTCCGTTGATATTGTGTATCAATAATATTATTTATTTATAAATGGTATTAAATATTATCCAAATACATATTAAATAATTTAAATTTATAAATGAAATCATATATTAATTTTGAGGTAAATATATTAATTTATTTTTATTTAAAATAAATTAATATTATTAAAAATAAATAGATTAAATTTGTTAAGAATAAATTAACTTTTATTAATAATAAAGATTATTGAAAAATGTTAAAAATAATAGGGTAAACTATACATATATAGTCACTCAACTATAAAAAAAATTCATTTTAGGCACCCAAATAAAAATTTTACAATTTAAGCACTCACGTTATATAGTTTGGTCATTTTGGTCACTCTCGTTAAAATCACAAATGGCAAGTTGATGTGGCAGTTAAAAATTGGTATAATAACAAACATAGCCTTCAATTTTTACTTATTATATCGATTTAGTCATAATTTTAGAAAATTAACCCTTAAAAATTTACAAATATTTTCAATTTAATCCTAATTTTAAAAAATTCAAAGAAATATATAAAATATATAAATATTATCAAAAAATATAATGATAAATTTAAATTTAAATTTTATATTAATATTAAATAAAATAAAAATCCCTCCACCCCACCCCATCCCTTTCCCTTACCAGACCTCCCCCTTTTCTTCTCCCCCACTGTCCCTCTCCCTCTATTTATTATTTATAAAATAACAAATAGAAAAAGTTTGTTGGCGTGCTCTCTTTTCATCCCTTAAAGCACTGTTAAGCATTATCGCGTCTTATATTTGTCTTTTATATATGGCTTAATTCAACATTTGGCCCTTGAAGTATACTTATCTTTTCATTTTGGTACCTAAAATTTTTCCCCAATTTGGCACCTAAAGTAACATTCCGTTAAGGTTTTTAATCCATTTTTTAACAGACATAAAAAAGAATTCAACGAATAAAAATATGACATGTGGCACACTTTCTCACCATTTTGACTAAAATAAAAATAAATAAAATATTGGTTAAAAACTCACTCATATCCATGTTTTCCTTCATCTCCTTTGGCCGACCAAAATCTTTTCTTTATCTCATTCCACCAATCAAACTCTTCACCCTCCATAATTTATTATTATTATTTTCCCTTCTTTCATCTTCTTCACATCTTTCTCTTCCCTTGCTATTAATTGCTCAGCAAACCCTCCCTAAACAGCTCCCAGCAGTTCCGCCATGCAACACTATCGCACCATCCTAACGCTTGAACCAGTGCACTCCCCAAGTCTGTTCCAAATCCTTTACCACCAAGGCTTGCCGTAGAAGTACCCAGTGTCTCCACCGACGACATCTTTCAACCATGACATATTTCCCTCTTTCTCACGTTAAAACTCTCTAATAATGTTATGCTAAATCCCATTTGATATGGACTGGTTTCAACTATTCTTCAAGAGTTGACTGAGCAAATGAGAGATGTTGGTGACAAAAATAAGGTAATACCTTTCAATCCTATTCATGGACCTTAAGAGTATACATAGTATTTATAGGAAATAAATATAATATATTCCTAAATATATGCCTAAAAAATACACAACATATTTAGATATTCCTAAAAGATATCCCATAATAATATCCTAACACCCCCTCAAGTTGGAGCATGCAGAGTATAAATGCCCAACTCGCTAAGAAGATATTCAAATTGAGGTTTACCAAGCGCCTTTGTAAAAATGTCAGCTAACTGAAGTGAGGTTGGAACATAAGAATGTGTAATCAACTCATTCTGGATTTCATCACTAACAAGTGGTAATCCATTTCAATATGTTTAGTACGCTCGTGAAATATAGGATTCTGTGCAATATGCAATGCAGATTGACTATCACAAAATAAAGGAATAGCTTTAAGATGATGAACACCTAAGCCCATAGCAAGGCCTTTAACCACTTGAGCTCACAAGTAACAGAAGCCATAGACCTATACTCAGCTTCAGCAAAAGAATGAGAAATAATATGTTGTTTATTAGTTTTTAGGAATAGGAGATTGTCCAAGAAAGTAAAACCAACCAATAAGTGAACACTGAGTTAACGGAAAAGCAATCCAATCCCCCTTTAAGGACAAATTACTATCAGATCTCAATAGAATTCCTTGGCAAAGAGAGCCTTTTTAAGTACTAGACAACCCATAGAGTCGCGTCCTAATGCTCTTGCCTTAGCTCATGCATAAACTGAGATAAGATATGAATCGAGTATGCTAAATCAGGTATGGTCATTTCCAAATAGATCAAACGGCCTATTAATCGTCTATACGACTTAGGATCAGTCAAAATCGCCCCTGTAGCATGTATCAATCTATGATTTTGTGCTATTGGGGATCCTACGGGCTTTGCTCCCAAAAAACCTGTCTCTGAAATAATATCAAGTGCATATTTTCTTTGACAAATAAATATACCCAAAGAACTATGAGCTACCGCTATCCTCAAAAAATATTTCAAAACACCAAGATCCTTCATATGGAAGTAAGAACTCAGATACCCCTTAAAAGTTTTCAAAGCAATCGTTTCCAGAAATAATCAAATCATCAATATAAACTAGCATTAATGTGTATATATCCCTTAGTGTATGTAAAGAGAGAATAACCAGAATATGATTGAAAAAACCCATACCCTTGCAATGCACTAACCAACTTAGCAAACCAACACCGAGGAACCTATTTTAACCCATTCAAAGACTTGCGCAAACAACAAACCAGTTCAGGCTTATTATAGGTAAAACCTGGAGAAAGCTTCATGTAAACCTCTCCATCAAGACCATCATGCAGAAGGCATTATGTACATCCATCTAATACAACTCCCAATTTTTTAAAGCTGCAAATAGCTAAAAAAGCACGAACAGTCACCATTTTCGCCACATGAGTAAAAGTTTCATTATAGTCAATACCTTCTACTTAGTGATTACCAAAAATGACAATACAAGCTTTAAATCTATCAATATTTCTATCGGAGTTATATTTAATCTTGTACACACACTTACTACCCAGAGATTTCTTTCTAGGAGGAAGTGTCACCATCAACCAAGTGTCATTATCCTTCAGAGCACGAATCTCCTTTTGCATAGCATTATACCATCATGCATCCTTTACAGCCTCTCTAAAAGACTGTGGCTCGATCCTTGCAATAATAACTGCAAGAAAATTTCAGTATTTCACTATAAATTTATCATAATCAACATAATACGCTATAGGAAATAGAGTACCTGAGGAAGACTCTCAAGTTGGTGAAGCAGGAGATGGACTTTTCTTTATGGCGGTATAAGTGAGAAAATCCTAAAGCTTCACTGAGAGAAATTTCTCCCTATGCCCTCGTCCCAATTCGAGCGCATCATTAACCAAAGCCTTCTGTATCACCGTGTCATCGAAGAAAGATGAATACACTATAGGTGGCGAACTCACAAGCTACAGAGTGACAAACAGAGGAGCTGTTGTGGGCCATGACACCTCTGACTCACCAAAATATGTATAAAAAATTGTGTATGCACTCCCATTTGGTAGAGCAACATTGTCGGGCTCAATGGTTGCAATATTCCTATCCAAATACAGAAAAATATCCTCAAAACATTTCATATTATAGGACAGAAAAAACTTATTAGAATCCATATCATATAAATATCAACCCTTTTTGCCAAAAGGATACTCAAACAAAACACACTTTTGACTCTGACTAGCAAACTTATCACCCTTAGAACGTTGATTATGAGCAAAATATAAGCAACCAAACACATGAAGATCATCAAACAAATGAGGTCTACCAAACAACATTTTATAGGATGTTTTACCATGAAGAAAAGGCGAAAGAGTTCGATTAATAAGATGATAAGCAGCCAAAAGACACTCCCCCCAAAAAGATATAGGCCAATTTCCTTGGAAACGTAAAGCACGAGCCACATTTAAAATATGTTGATGTTTCGTCTCGACTCTCTCATTTTGTTGAGGAGTACCAACACAAAATATTTGAAAAATAATGTCATTTGTAAGAAAATAATCATAAAGACAATTAAATTTCGCCCCATTATCACTTCTAACAAACTTTATTTATTGATAAAATTGACGATCAATCATGGCAAAAAATGACATGAAAATCTTGAAAACCTCATTCTTATTAGCCAATAGATATACCCAAACAGCACGGGAGAAATCATCAACTAATGTCAAAAAATAATGAGATTCACAAGATCGAGTGTCATAAAAACCCCATAAATCACAATGAACTAACTCAAAAATACGAGTGACTTTATGTTCACTAATTGAAAAACTATTTCTAATTTGCTTAGCATGATGGCAAATTTTGCATGCTTTATTCAAATGATCTCTAGAGTTACTAACATAGGGAAATAACTTCACTACTTTTTCGGAAAGGTGACCCAATCTTCTATGCCAAAGTTCTAAAGAGGATGAAGCTTCAATCGAAACTGCTTTGGCCACAGATACCTATCAGAAGTAGTAAATTCCATCCCGTCTCTCACTCACTCCAATCAGTTTCCTCGAATGAAGGTCCTAAGTAGCGCATATGTTAGTAGAAAATTGGACAAAATAGTTCATATCGTCATTCAACTGTGAAACCAAATTAAATTGTAGTTTAATTTAGGCATGTAAAGAACATGTTTTAAGTGAATTTTGTTCGTTAATTTAATTATTCCTTCTTGGGTGGCCACCGCTGTTTGGCCATCAAGAAGTCCTACGGAATATGTTACAACTTCTTTAACATTCGTCAAATACATAAAATCACCCGTAACATGATTTGAACACCCCATGGAGATAATCCAATTATTTTTGGACTTACCATTCAACCGATTGGTAGTAGATTGTGTATTATCGAACATCGCCAGAAGAGACTATCAATGCTTAGCAGTAAAACCATGAAGTGGCAATGGAAAAGTAGAATTGCTGCCAGCCATTGAGAAAAAAATAATTTGTGTTAAACACCTGACTCAGATGTCATGACAAGAATAGAGTAATCCATTTCAATCTTATTCATAGACCTCAAGAGTATACATAATATTTATAGGAGTACACATAATATTTATAGGAAATATATATAATATATTCCTAAATATATGGAAAGATATATAATATATTCCTAAATATATGCCTAAAGGATATCCAATATATTTAAATATTCCTAAAAGATAATATCTTATAATAATATATTCCTAAAAGATATCCCGTAATAATAGTATCTAACATTTGGAGGCAAGAAAGCCTTCCATCATGCAGATTTTAATATTGTTTTATTGTGTTATTTCTCTAGAAGAGAGAATATTTTAAAATCATTGTTATGGTGGTTGTTGTAACCAAAAACATGCGAGATTCATGTATAATAGAAAGTTGGAATTGTGGTTTTTTTTTTTTTCCATGTAATGTTATATTTACCAAGGGAGGGAATCGTTTTCGCATTGGCACTGTCATCACTTATCACATCATTCTTTTCTTTTGTAGTATATTAATAAAAAAAAGCTAATCATTCCATTTTGATTCATGGTCATTGTTGTTAATATGAATTGTCACACAATTCTTACAATCAGCCTTGTGGTTTTTGTTAATTACAGAATAAAAAGTATGAGATTTGAATTGATTCTTATACAAGAACAAAAGCTCAATGAAGACTTAAGCCAAACATGTGTAATCTCGAACTAAGAAACATCTAGCTTAGGCTTAGCTTTTCTATCTATGAAGAGGCTCATAACCTTTTTCTCCATCAACACCTTCTTTTTCTATCACAAGTTTAGCAAGTTTATCAATGTAGGTTGTGATTACCTAGCTTGTCCTTGAATACACATTGAATAACATGAAAGAAGGGAAAAAAATAAATTATGGAGGGGAGGAGTTTGATGGGTGGAAGGAGATGAAAGAAAAAAATTAAGATTTTGATGCTGAATAATTGAGGGAGATGAAAGAAAACATGAAAGAAAAAAAAGTTTAGGTACTAAAATGGAAAAATGAATATACTTCAAGAGTTAAATTATGAATTAATCCTTTATGTATATATATAAAGTTTGTTCCCTATATCACCAAAAACTTTTTCATTCCAATTCTCATTTCAACAATTAACAACGCCAAAGAAAGGGAAAGAAATAATTTATTACGGATTCCCATCTCGTGCTTCTATGTCTTCATTTTCTTTGTTAGGGAATTTCATCGAAAAGGCCATCTGCCATCATTGGGATTTGGGAATATTTTCTCTTTCATTTTAACTTTCTTATTTGCGTTAGGTTGGTTTCCTTTCTCTCTTTTTGTCACTATTTGATTCATTGTCTATCCATGTTGGTTTTAAAAAAAAATTGAATTTGCTTATTTCTTTAAAAAAATTAAAATTAAGACTAAATTAAGAATTGTTGTAAATTTTAAGAGTTAATTTTTTAAAAATTATGACTAATTCTATAATATATAAAAGTTAAAAGTTAAAATTGTTATTATATCGACTTTTTTAACTATCACGTCAGTTTTTCATTAATAATTTTAACGAAAATGACCAAAATGATTAAACTATATTACATGAATGCTTAAATTATATTATTAGTAAAGCGTTCACTAAACTAAAGTGTTAATTTTTTTTATAGTTATGTAATTATTTGTGTCGTTTACCCAAATTAATAAAAGGTTATTTTATTTGATAGAAATAGTTTCGGAATTTATCATTATATTATTAGTAAAGCGTTCACTAAACTAAAGTGTTAATTTAATAAACTAAAAAATTAAGTGATAAAAAATAAGTATTAAAAAATTGAGTATTGAGGATTTAATATTGAATTTAAATTATAAATTATGTTTGATATAATAATTAAAATTATTTGATAAATATAAATTTTAAAATATGAAAATCATTTATCCTTAATTTTTAAAGATTACACTTTATTTTAAATAAAATCAAATTTTAACTGTAAATTCTTGATAGGATAATATATTATTAGAATTAATTGAAAATATTAGTTAACTCTTATCTATTTATTATTTTAAAAAATAATAATAATTTGCCATGTCATTTTTATTTTAGATTATCAAACATATATCAAAATTAATAAATTTTAAAAATAACTAATTTGGGATTTAAATTAAATAAATTATCCGGAGATTTTAGTTAACATGGTATATATTTTTCTGGATATAACATTTACAAGTTATTTTTGGTGGATACCGGGAAAGCAAGAAACGCTGTTAAAAACTAAAAAGGTTAAGAGAAAAGGAGAAAATATATGAAAAAAAGAGAGAGACAAATAAATATTCTGTCACTCTCTCGGGGGGAAATGAGAAAGGCAAAAGTTAATTAGAAAGATTCGCTTTTCTTTTCTTAGGCTGGCAATGGAAAATGGCTCCCCCTCGTTTCTATTCCCTTTGCAAATGAATTCATCCACTTCCACTTCCTCTTTCTTTTCCTTTTCCTCATTGATTAAATTTGTATGCTTACATTTAATTCCAATAATTACTTGAGATATATAAATTTCCAGTTTCAGCATTCCAAGCATTCCAACCTTACAATTCGAGAGCAACACAACAATATTTTTGCTATATATATACATATATTGGTTTTGATTAATGGCCGCAAGTGCGAATCCGACGGGGAATAATCAGGAAGGTTTGTCGAACCAGAAGGTAACGGCTCCTCCTACAATAGCCAATGGCATTTCCCTCATTTCGAACAGCAGCGAAGCCAATACCTCGGCGCTTGCCGCCGGCTTGGCTGATACGCAGGCGGCGTTGAGGCACAACCCCGGCATCTCCATAAACTGGACTCCCGACGAACAATCTATCCTCGAGGATTTACTTGCCAAGTAACTCCCTCTCTGTCTTTCTCACTTTAATTTTGAACTTCTTTTTATCATTTAGTTCCTTTCATTTCTGCTACTGTTCTGTAACTTGGTGATCACCGTTTTCTTCTTCTCTCTCTCTCTCTCTCTCTATATATATATACATATATATTTAAAATTAGCTTTTTAAAGTTAAAAGTGGAAAAATGTTTATCTTCAGGTTTCTCAGGATTGTAAAAGTATGTTGAGGTTGGTAAAAACATCAAGAGCAAATTATTGATATTAATTTTAACTTTTATATGTCCATCCTAAGATGAAAAGTGAAATATTGTCTTTGTTGATGTAAATTTTTAGTTCTACTTAGTATATGTGTTCCCCGCCTATGTTTTCTGTCGTTTCGAGTAAAATGAAGAGATAATCTTGCTCTTTCTATATTTCTTTGTTGCTAAAATGCATTTCATTGCATCTGTCAACGTAGCTGTTCATGAACCTGTCACGTTCTTTAGAAACGGGTAGTTCTTGTTACAAAATAACCTTTGGCACATTATGATCGAAGATTTCTTCGGCTTTGGTAAAACATTTTTCCTAGTTACCTTTTTTGCCATCCTCAGGTCTTACGATGCTCTATTTTTCCATTGATTTAAATAAATGGTATAAACTTACTACTATTAGTTACGAGGTCCAGAATGACCAATGAAAACATGGATGGTGAGGATGATAATTGCAATTGCATAAGTAGTTGTGAATTATATTTCAATGTTCTACACCTTAACAAGTCAAAGCTCTTCCCATTAATTATTTAGCTTTAGTTATAATACAATACATTGATTTCTGGTATTACAATGGCATTATGTGTGTGGCTTCATCTTGTGTTGCAGTTCCAGATTGTTATCTTGTGCCCCATGTTGTTTTCCTTGTTTATTTCTTAACTTGCATTTTATTAATGAAAGCCTGTACAATTTTTATATATATTTTGCTGTTTGCAGGTATGCATCTGACTCAACCATAGTTCGCTATGCTAAGATAGCGATGAGGTTGAAGGACAAAACAGTTCGGGATGTGGCACTGCGCTGCAGATGGATGACCGTAAGTTGATCACTTCAAATTGTATGTTATCGAAGCTTCGGGTCCAAGCTTGAAGTATTTTGTTATAAGACAAAAACTTGTCCTCCAAAACAGTTTATCTGGTTATAGCTTTAACAATTTCATTGTTTTGGATCAAATTAAACCTCAAGAGTTTCTGTTTAAAAACTCTGTGGTGAAGAGTTGCATTTGTCAAGTTTAATAAGATTTGGCTCCCTATTCTATTCATAATTCAAAAACTTGTGACTTGTACTGTCATCAGCCTGCCGCCAACCAAGGAATCAAGACAAGTCTAGTTTAAATGTCAATTATAATTTTATTTGATGCTTAAAGCCTTGCATTGGTCAAATTAGTTGTATTAGGTTTCAGTTTTATCTTTTTATTGTTAGCAGGTGTTATTATAAATGAACTTCCATTATTTGTATGAGTCAAGGATATCTTGGCACTTTTACGGTTCTAAAATTTGCAGTTTCTATATTTGAGGAATATCTTTTTGTTTTGTTTTTTCTGTTTAAATATTTGAGGTCCTTATGTTATGGTTTCCAACTTGTTTAAAGTTAAATATCGTAGTTTTCTGATTTTGGTATTGGATCATGAGTTTGATGTTAGTTTTATGGTTGAATTGTGTATGGCATATTGTGTGCAAAATTTCTCAAAATCATTTGCTTATGTTTGTATGGTAATTATGCATATAAACGTGAATTGTTTTCGAATGCTGAATAACCACCTAGTTGAATTTGTTTGCAGAAGAAGGAAAATGGCAAACGAAGGAAAGAGGATCATATTTCAACAAGGAAAAGCAAAGACAGAAGGGTATGTTTGTCTAAATTTGTATGCTAGTATAATTGATCTGTGCAATGTGTTTTGCACTGCTTTATTTTTCATACTTGGTTCTTTGAAGTGTATCTTTAGAAGGAAGTTCAATCCCTATGATTGTTTCTTGAATGAAACTACTAGACTCTGTGGTAAACTTTACTAGTTTCTTATTCTCTCAATGAATTCTGTATCCTTTTTCTTTTATGGTCTTAAGGCTTTTACCTATGATTGAAGATTGTATGTTTAGCATTCTTGATGAAAGTTACTTGAAATGTGTACATCTCAAGCATGCATTCCATGTTATACTCTCATCATCCTCTATTAAATACGCATACTGAAATTCTTGAAATAGGTTGTGATGTCTCAAGAAGCAGGAGAGCAACTAGATAATAAGTTGAGGTCATATAAGTAGGGCATGTATGTAACAAAGTAATGGAATTATATACCTGTGTAAGGTGCATGTATAATTGACTATCAGATGCATTAAGCCTAAAGTTATGCATAAATACATGTGGTTGAAAGTGAAACATACCCTATCTCAGAGAAGGGCTTCTTCCTAGTATGTTCAACTCTACAATATCTTTTGCACGTGTGTCCACACTAATTGTCTGGGTTGTTTTAGATATTTCCGGATGGTATTAGGCGTTTTCTTCCAGGTTCTAGCCTATTGTTGTTTAAGCTCAGGTGGGTGATTGGACTGCTTAACCCTCCTACTAAAGCTACCTCAGCCCTCTTATTTATGCAGTTCGCAGATTTGCATCTAAGTTCTTAGATACATTGCTTGATTTCTTGATAGTTCAAGTTGATAAGGACATTGTTTCACAGGAAAGAAGTACAGACTCTTTGGCGAAGTCTACATCTGTTTTAACAGCTAGGCCTAATGGTCCTTCATATGTACCACCAATTACCCAGATGGACAACGATGATGGCATCCCATACAAAGGTTTGGTTAAGAATTATATTACAGATGACTCTACTTTCTAAAACAATATGAAAATTATGGCTGGTTAGAAACTTCGAGCTGAATTTTTTCTGCTCAATCAGCGTAAAAAAAATAGCTTATATCTTTCTTTAAAAAATTGATTATAAAGGATCAAGCTTAAGACTTGAAGTAGCATACACATGGTGGTTCTTTGGGTTGATGAGAGTCAGTGACCATGATGAAGATAAAGCTTAGGTTTGGGTTTAAGATTGACAGCAGTTCTGTTAAAAAAAAGGATCGATGATTGTATTTAAGATGTCAATATAGTCATCTTGCTTTTATACACCTTTCAATTTGAATTATGTCTTTTCAGCCTTTTGGGGTGCAACAGGAGAGCTACTTGATCAAAATGCTCAAATATTTAATCAAATTTCAGCAAATTTTTCAGCTTTCCAGGTGAAACATACTGTCTTATATATTTTCATCAATAATTGTGCACGTGTACATCTGCCCTACATTGTTTTGAGTTGATATTTTCTAATCTTGCATTCAATAGTACTGCTTCATTTTGTTTCAAGTGATCATCTCTCTATGTTTTTTTATTAAACAAGTCCTTTGTATTTCATAGAATTTTGAAATCTTCAATATAATATATACATTATTTACAAGCACCTGATGAGATAATGTCAATTTACTGTCTAAATGCACTTTATGTAAATGAAAGTTATTCGATGATTACAGCAAACTGATTGGTCGATTTTATTATCAGAAGCTTGTAGCTTTGACAGCAGCTATCTGTCTGCTAGCTAATGATATTTGCCTTCTTTATTGATTGCTGTTACTAATTTTTTTTTCCCATACAGATACATGATAATATAGATCTCTTATGCAAAGCCCGGGACAATATCTTTATAATCTTGAATGAGTACGTTATTGCCTCTATGCTTTCTCTGTTATGTGTCGAAATTAGATTCATTTAATTAACTCTTATGCTATAGTTGGAGTATTATTTTTTACGCATGTTTTAGTACATGAGTTAATAATAAACTAATTCAATTAGTAATATTTAGCTACTGCCACTCCCATGACTTATTTTTAGCAAACAGAAGGGAAAATTTTCGCTTGTTTTGAAGAGGTATTATTTTTTAGAAGAGTTTTTATTCATCCTTATTGTTTCAAGTTTAAATTTGTACTACCTATTCTTTATTTTAATGTTAATTGGAGGGGCATCATTCATCAGCATTGTTGCATTTTTTTGCATGCCCAAGTTTCTGAACTTCATTATAATGTGCCATATAACAGTATATTGATGGCAATCATAGACTCTTCTACTTGTCAGGAATACCATTAACGTTGTCATTGCTATCAACATCAATGTGATTTCAGGTCCGTTAACCTAATCAGTTTCTTTCACTGGAAATCATGAATATGAAAAAACAGCTTAGGTTGGCAGGACCTTTTCTTTTTGCCCTTTGCACATTATTTTTCGTTGGGATTATTTTCTTTGCATATCAGGTTGTGTTAGCAAACCAGAATTCATGTTAAAATTGGGGTAGTGAAAATAAGAAAGGTAAATGACCCGAGCACTAGTGGATCTGAGGCAAATGATGCGAAAAAGTAAACTGTTGATTTGCGATACTAATAAATATGCGATGTACATTCTTTCTTTAATATTTTTTTTACTGCAGGTTAAATGAGTTGCCAGAGGTAATGGAACAAATGCCGCCGCTTCCGGAGAAGATAAATGAGGAAAAGGCCAACGAGATCCTTCCTCCGTCATCCCTTCAGATGAAATCATGATCAGGACTCGCTGATGATACTCTCTGACCTATTTTATCTCAAGGTAGGAATTCTCGAGAAAAAAGAAACATTTTTAACAAAATAAAATAGAGGGGGGAGGGGAATGAACTGATTTATTGAGATGAAGTCGTTTTTGTCAAATTAAAAATGTTTTGTAAGCATGTTTATATGGCCTATAAATTAGAATGCTGCAAGTAGTCTCATTTCTTCTTTTAAGTCAATTGATTTTGGGAACTAAATGTAGCTTTGTGAATAATATATATAGCTTATGCAGCATGAAAATTTGCTGCTGATTCTAGTACAATATGTTATCTTAATGTAACATATCGGTTGAGCTGAGATTGATAGTAAGCATTTTTCAAAACAGATTCCAGATTTGGTAAAATAATTTTTTTAATAAATTATCATATGTTTTACAAAAGTATAATGTATACATTTTGTAACATTCACCTATAATTAATCATGCCAAATTATGGTTTATTTTAAAACAATTAAATAATGCAATTGTTTTACTTTATTATATAGCTAGTAAGAAAAGAAAAGAGAAAATATTTATAACTAAAAAAAATTGCCCAATTTCTATGATAAAAGCATGGTTATTGAGTTGGTCTAGATTAGCTGGTCGGATTGAGTTTAGCCGAGTAATTGTTTTGAATAAAGTTTTAAACTAACTGAAGTGTAAATTAATATAGATCAGTTAAATTGGATCAAAATTTTGATTAAATCAATTTTTAATATTTTTACGAATTTTTAACAATTTATTTAATTAAATCATCTAAATTAATTGGATTGACGATCTTATCAATTCAACCATCCATTGATTCGACTATAAATCCTTGCATAAGAGATATAATTTTTTTTCTAAAGAACAAAAATTATTCTATCTTTTATAATAAAAAAAATTCCCCTAAAGAATTTTGTTTAATTATTAATTTGGATTTGATTTTTCTGAGAATGTTTGGAAAGCAACATCTCAAATGCACCCATATGGCCAGATCAATACAAAGGAAAATAATTCTAAAAATAGCATTGATCACTATTTTTTGTATTATTAAATTTGACAAGATTTCCAAAATAAAACATAAAATTGAAATGAAACTACAACAAAAGATACATTATTTGTATATGCCCACTCCATGCCAAGGAGCATAAAGTGCAGGCTCGTAACACAAACATGCATTGTTTTTTGGGTAATTAGAGTTAATAATTTCAACATTTGGATTGACAATGGTGCCTATGGCCACACTCAACCTTGCAGGAGAAGCACAAACCACAACATTTGCCTTTCTTTGCCACATAATAAGCCACCACAAGAACTAAGACAGCTATTAATATCCCCACCACGATCCAAACAATGGTTGTGGAAGAGCTGTCGCCACCGCCATTATCAGCAAACCACCACCCATTTGGATCGCCACCATCGGAATATTGACTTGACATGTCTTCTATTGTTCTTGCTTCTATAAAACTTTGAAATGAAATTGTAGAAGAAGAGAAAACAAAGGGAAGATTAGTTATTAATAAAGAAAAAGAAAGTAAATAAATTTTTTAATGTTTGTTAGCAGACCAAAGCAGTCAATGGGTTTTTTATTACAAAGAGGGCTGCATTTGCATTCGCCAGCTATTGACGTGTTGATAATTGAAACCTTGGTGTAAAGCAAAATGACATTCTAAAATATTCTAATGCTTTTGTTTGTATTATGAGAATTTGAGAACGTTAGTTGTGGTTTCTTATCAAAATTTGGTCATTAGTGGTGGTTGTTGACACACTTAAACTTTATTACTTTTTCTTATAAATTAAATCAAGTATATTCTATTTTTAAAGAATTTAGAGATAATTTTATTAAGAGTTGTTATGCTTTGATTCGAAAACAATGATTATTATTTTTTTGTTTTTCTATATTAAAAATATATTTATAAAACTATATCAATAAATAATCATTAGTGGAGTGATAATGGTTGTCTATATTAATTTATCATCTTGTGTTTGATTTTCAAATAATAATTTTAATTTTTTTATTTGAAAATTATATAAAGAGATGAAAATACTTTTATAATAATATTAATTATCTTTTAAATGAAAGCTATTTTAATAATTTTACAATTGAATTTGTGTTGAATTGACTTATAACATCATCTCAATCAGTCACTTTATATATAATATAGATAAACCGAAAGTAAACACAAATCATTAAATATATTGAATTTCAAAATTTAACTTGATTAAATTTTTTTTTAAATGACTCAAAGGATGTTCTGAAATATAATTATTAATAGTGAGTATTAGATAGACTTGTCTATGGGCCGGGCCACCCGGCTCAACTTGACTCAAAGGCTTGTCCGAAAAGTGAGAGTTTAGGCAAAAATATAAGTCCAAAAAATTGGCTTGGACAAAAAATAAGGCATGTTATTTAAGTATAAATATTTTTTTAATTTATTTTCAACTTATTGAGAAATATTTATTTTAATGTTTTTAATGTATTATATATATACTAAATTTTTATATAAAAAATAAAATTAAAAATTAATACAGGTGGAACAAGTCGGACTTGAGTTTTAGCATTTTTATCCGAGTCGGGATTGGATAAAATTTTAATCCCATTTCTAAGCCAGTCTTGAACTTATCAATTGAGCCTAAAATTTTATTAGGGCCCGGCCCACTACAAGACATTTGTGTTTAATATAGTATTTTTCACAGTTATTAAATGTGGTGCTGTAGATTGGGTTGGTTGAAGGAAGCTGCTATTGCTTACAAAGTTGCTCAAAGTACCGGACAATATATGAAATTATAATATCTAAGAAGGTTTTCTTTAAGAATAATGAAAAGGTATTCAAAACTTCTTTTAGGTAGTTGATGATGGGACACCCTAATTTTTCTTTTATGTCAACCAACACCTATATTGGTTAAATTCCACTATCAATCCTTCTACTGTGCGAAATTTATGAATTTTAGTCTCTACAATTTGATATTTCTATTTCATATCCTTTTCAAATTTAGAAATTTCACTAAACATATTTAACTGCTTTTGTTCGAGTAAATACTGAAATTTTCAAAATTTGAAAACCGTAATAACTAAAACTGACTAAAATATACAAATTAAAATTCGCCAGCCAAATATGTAAGTTAAAATTTGTGTTGTTCGTTCTTGATTGAACTCTTATAAATTTTAAAAGTAATGGTCTAATTATTCCTCAGTCTCTGTACTTCTCATACTTTTAAATTTTAGCACATCTACTTTTAATTCTAAGTTTAGTCACTTTTCTTGTCTAATTAAAAAATTAAAAGTTCTGTGGCCTGGCCTGAAGGCCCGCTCGAAAAGTGAGAGGGGTTCGGTAAAAATATAAACTTGAAAAATGAGCTTGAGTAAAAAAAAAAAAGGCTCATTTAGAAAATAGATCGTGTCTCAAGTAAGGTTTTTTTATCTCAGCCTGACTCGAATTTGAAAAAAAAAAAAGAAGAAGATGTTTTGCAGCGGTTTTGCTGTCATTTCACTATTATATTGCTACTATTTTGTTATTATTGTTTGGATACTGTATAGCTCTTGTTTTATTGTTAATTTTGCTACTATTTTATAGGCAAAATTTGTTAAGTTGCACATATTTTAGTATTATTTAAGTATAAAGACATTTTTAAATTTATTTTTAATTTGTTGAGAAATATTTATCTTAATTTTTTAATGTTTTTGATGTATTATGTTTTTTTTTAAATTATATAAAAAATTTAATACGTGCGGGCTGGGTTGAATTGGATTATAGTATTTTTATCCGGGTTGAGTTTGACAAAATTTTAGGCTCATTTTTCATGTCAGGCCCATGAATACCTCTAAATTGATGAGACTATTAATTGATTTATGTTTAATATAAACATATATTATCAATTAAAGCTCAATTGGTTCATGTAATCAAATCTTTGAATATTAAAATACAATATATTCAAACTTAACAACAGTCCTTTAACAGCTTCATCAATTTGATCTTACTTCTTAAATCAAACAAGGAAATAAACATAAATAAATTTCAAAAGTTTAAAGAGTTGAGGAGCCTAGACCATAATTAAACCAAAGTTAATCGTACAGGACAATGAGTCCGAATTTTTGAAATTATGTAATTGCTTATTGCTCCCTCTATACAGAGAAAGTCAAATAATATCGGCAAGTTGTACTGTCTATACTTTCAAAAAGAAAAAGTTGTACTATATCTATGGTTTAGTTGCAATATGGATTTAGTTTTGTACTTTTTGAATTCTTCAATCCTATCCCCTATATTTTTAAAATTATGAATTTAGTCCTTATTCTTCAACTTGATCATTGCAATATCTATGGTTTTTTAATTTTAAATTTCAAATTATAACTCAAATGATAGCGGGTAAATCCATTAATTATAATAATTTAACTTTTCTATGAGTATTATATGAAAATAAAAGGCTGACATGATGATAATATATTTATTGTGCAAGATTTCGAGAATAACAAATTTTCACTTAACTAATTTAACAATTATTGTTTAATCATGACTAAAATTTTAAATTTTGAAAAGTATAAAAATTAAAAATGATTAAACTAAAATATAAAAACAAAATTCATAACTTACAAGGAGAAATAGGGAGAGGATTTATATTTAAAGAGAGAAAAAAAACATTAATTAAAAAAATAAAAAAGAGTAGTGGAGCTGAAGTTGACTAATTTTGCCTCCACAATTTAACCTCTAAAATAATAGAAAGTAAAAATAAGATAGAAATAACAACAGCGTAGGCAGCATTCCATGATGTTCCATTATCTTCACCCAAATGAATCCCGTAGAACACATTTGCTATTGCAATTAGTATCACAATTCTGCCCCCGTTGTGATGGTACCAGTTCCAGTATTTACGCACCTTTGATTCCTTCCCTGGCCTTGCAAATACCGCCATTACCTATATACCATCCGATTCCATTCTTCGTATTAGATATATATATACATGAATAATTTGAATCTACTTAATCGAATATATATGAATGTAACCTGGAGGCATCCGAGCACGAGAATGAGGATGCCTAGAGCTTTGTGGGTGTCGACTTCGGCATTGAGACGATCTTCTAGGACGAAACCGGAAATGATACCGGCAAGGCCCAGCAGGAAGGCGCATGACTGAATGGCGGCGTGGGAATAAAACCACATGGGATCCCATTGCTTGAAGTAGCGACCAGCCATGGCTCCGATTATCATCAATATGCCCCAACTTAGCATATTCAGTATTCCATGGCTCTTCCTTAGTCTTGAATGTTGGCTATCCGATGCACTTGTGCCTGTTCCATTGCAAATAATTTCCTCAGAAAAAAAAAAATTATTAGTGAATCAAAAACTTTACTAAACATGAAATGATTTATTTTTTAAGATTTTTGATAATAATTTTTTATTTAACTAATTGAATATATAAAAATTTGATGACTCATATATAATATATAATAAGGTCTGATGAAAATATTGAGTTTTAGTTAGTTCTTTGAATTTTAAAATGTTTCTTTTTTTAGTTATATTAATTACTCAGATATTACATTTAATTTTATTTTAAAAAAATATTTACATATTTGAATTTATGGTAACTAATATTATATTAATTATTTTTTAAAATAATGTATTTTTTATTTTTAACTTTTTTATTTATAAAATCAAATAACTATTACAAATTGAAAGAATAATAATAATATGATTATAAAAATAATTAAAAAATATTATCAAAACATTAATTAAAAATAAAAAAAAAACTTGAAATAGTATGAAATAAAAAATATAATAAAATATACTTATAAAAATAATGAACCTCAGTTATCTAACTATCTAATGAAAGGAGTTAATATGTTAAAAATATTAATTAAAAAAAAGCTTGAAGCAACATCATGAAATAAAAAATATAAATGTGAGTAGAAGAGAAATTAAACTCGAGACTCAATGATGTAATTACAACTATCTAATCATCTAACCAAATAACTAACATGTTAAAAAATTAATTAAAAATTTAAAACGTTTGAAGAAACATTAAATAAAAAATACAAATAGTAGGAAATAAATTAAACCCGAGACTCAAAGATATAAATATTAGTATCTAACTATATAGCCAAAGTTAAAAGCACATTAAATTAAAAGCGTTTTCCTGCCATATTCACTAAAAACGCATCTAGTCTCAAAATCATCTTAATTAAATGAATTTCACAAAAATCAACCTAATTCGATAATTAAGATTAAAAATCAGTATTTTTGAATAAGTCACGTAAGCTGCTACTGTTTATATAAATTAACTAAAACAGAAAGTAGAGGTTTTCAAGTTATTCCCGTTATGTTAATTACCTGTACGATAATTCAAGAGTGTGGAGACTTTGTCACGGTGTTCAGCCAAAGCAAAGGCCGGCGCAGATGGAATCACCCCAATTTGCCCCACCGAATACAACACCCGCGACAGTGGTTGACTTGTGTTCAACTGGAACGCCAAGTACACACGCGACGATCGTGATGTTATGGAGGTAGAATTCTCCACGATCGTCAGGTTCCCTTGATCAGCCAGCACTAAATTCGGCCGCTGCCCTCCCAGAAAGTACTGTTTCACGGTTCCACTACCGTCCGCTGAGACCCAGCCAACCACGGCGCTCGAACCAACCATCTGCCCGGTGGTCGAAAACCCCATCGCGACGAAGGAATTGGTGTCGGGAGCCGACAGAACGAAGTTCCAAACGTTCGACAAGTTCCTGACGTACTACACGACGGAAGAGTTCAAACATTCAATAACGATAATCTACTCTTCCAAGTTTACGACGAAATTACGCAACGAAAAAAAAAATCACGGTACATGCACATACTGTTAAATTACAAGGAAACAAACTTACTCTAAGGATGAAATCATGTCGGCTCCAAACTGGAAGGCAATTAAGCAAAGATGTATCAAAGGGTAAATCAAGATTTAGGTTGGAATTGCATGAATCTGTGGATTGTGAATTCACCTGCAATACTGATAGCGCCTGCAGGGTAGCAAAGAAGAAGATAATAGAAATGGAGGATAGCTTCATTTTTTATTTTTTTTGAGTTTTATGGCATGAATTTGGTCTTAATATTGTGACACAAGTTTATCCAAATACATATATATCTTGTCACAAGCTGGAGTGGTTGTTAATGATTAATTTCTTTTAATTTAAATATTAAATTAGTGGAAGGAACGTGGTTGGCTTAAGGTATTATCTGGCTATATATTTGTTTTACAGGAGAAATGATTAGGTAAGTTAAAACAGCCTATAATATTTATTAATTTATGATTTGCATAAAAAAAATTATTAAATAATAATGAAAGTTGGCCGTAGTTTTAATTTTTAAATAAATTTGGAGTTCTAGATTCATTAGGTGCATCGCCTTAAGACTGATTATATTAAACAAATGGTTTTCATGTTTATTTTACTGATATAAGAATTAGAGTAACTTCTTACACGACTGATTTCTTAGAAATTAAAGTCTTAATTTTCTTAAACTGCAAGGATGAAATTAAAATTAAACCCAAAGAAATTCTACGATAGAGACTGGAAACCATAAAATCATTGAATTCAACGATGCAATAAAGTCAGCTATTTGATACTTGTCACCATCCTTTACCATCTCCCTTTTTTATTTTTGGTTTTCCTCTTTCTTTTCATACTGATAGTTTGAATTTAAAGTCCAAATTTCTTCATTTTTTTTGGTACAACATAAATTTAGAACATTAGTAAGCGGACTTCAATTCTAGCGTAAACTATCAACCGGCAATTGACCAATTCGCCTCTATCTGTCTTAGTTATGCAGTCAGCAATTTTATTGACATTTTACTGAATGTGTCGAAATTTGACTTCCCAAGTTTTGGAGCATCAATCATGTATCTTCCTGATTTTATCAACACTACTTACTGGTGTCAGACTGCTCCAAATAGTCTCAATCAACATTGCGTTGTCACTTTCCAATTCAACTCGCTTGAATCCTCTTTTCCAAGCCAATTTCAATCCTTCAAGAATCGCTCTGGCTTCAATTTGAAAAATATCTTTCATACTTATTACCATTTTGAAACCTACCAACCATCCTCCAGTAGGCTCTCTCATTGTCCCTCCTACAGATACCTTTGAGTTACTTCTTGACACTGATCCATCAACATTGACTTTAACCCAATCTATCTCCGGTAGGTGCCATCTACCAACTGTCATGGTCGTACACGCCCATTGATTAACAACCCCTTTAACCCCCAAAGACTTAGGCCACGCCAAAGCTGAGCTAATAAGTTCAGAACTACTCCGATTAGAACCACTAAAAATAAAAGCAACATTCCTATGTTTCCAAATGAACCAATATGTAATAGAAAAGAAAGTAGCCTACTCATCTTTAGGAACCAGTAAACTACCTTCATTCTTGATATTCCACGTAACCTAGTTATCTCTTGGTAAGCTAAAGAAGGGACCCTAACACCATTGTGGTAGAACTGATTTCCACACTGCTTGTGCAAAACTACAATCCCTAATTGCATGAAGTGGCAATTCCACCAGATCACCACATTGCTCACAAAAAGGGACATGAGGCATACCTCATCGAGTGCGCTCCTTATTCATCAGCAGCATTTCCTAAATAAATGACCATAGGAAAACTCGAACTCTTTGTTGTGCAATAACCATCCAAATTAACGTGTTATTCACATTATGTCTTTGCACATTAGTAGAAAACAAGTGTTTATATGATTCTGCTAACGAGAACCTTCTCGCTGACATCCAATGCCAACTAATATGATCAACCTCTACATCCCGTATCAGTGCCTTACAAGCCAAAATTTGCTTCACCACTTTTTGAGGAATAAGTGAAACTAGCCATTGCGTGTTCCATATACCATCTGAAACAATGGCATCAAAAACTCGAGTTGTCTCGTCCAAGGTTTCATGGACTATATAATGTTGCTTTAGAGGCGTCACGGACAATCCAGACAAGCCTATTCTTAACCTCTTCCCAAATATTAATTAAAGATCTCCATAGATAAGAGCAGTTAGCACGTTTAATATTTTTCGGTATCAACCCAAAGATGCTATATTTATTTCTTAGTACTTTGACCCAAAAAAGCCTTCGTGTTTACAATCAAATTCAAGCCCAACTTCATAAGAAAAATCCTGTTTTGATCCTATAATCGTCATATCCCAAGCCCCCCATTTGCCATAAGTCTACAATAGTCTTTCTAGCTAACCAGTGATGTCTTTCATCCTAAATTAGATGGCCCCCACAAAATCCACGAGGCAATTTTTTTATTTCTTTACAAATCATAACGGGGACCCTGATCGTCGCCATAAAATAATTAGGAATCGACATCAAAATAGAATTGACCAAAATGAGTCTTCCAGCTAGAGAAAGTTTTCGAACATCCCATCCACTAAGCTGAATCTGAACCTTATCTAGGAAATTCCTTGTATAATTTATACACTATACGAACTTACCTAAATTGAATTAGCAGCAACCACAACACCAAAGACTACTTAGCATTTTTTCCTTTTCCATGTTTGTCTATCGATTGTTTTGTTTCTTGATCATTTAATTCAATTATCAACTTCAAATACCTTATAACATCTAAATACATGTACACGACCCTTTAATAAATTTTTATATTATACCCTAAAATTTTACCTATTATTCAATTTAGTCTCTAAAATTGAAACTTACATATTTTTCACAATTCCACCAAATACCTTAGTGTCAAATTCAATGTAGTCCCTTAACAGCCCTTAAGTAACTAAATTTTACACAAATTTATTGCTAAATTCAATACTTTATCGATTTAGTCCTAAACTTAAAACTAACTAAAATTACTTTACAAAATAGTCTTATTTAACAATCAAACTCATAAATCTATCATTTAATCTCATGAACATCTAAAAACCATTAATGGAAAGTTTCAAAACTTTTAACAATTTTACGAAATAGTTCCAAAGTTAACTAGAATTAAGTTACAATAATTTCAAAAATATAAAAATTACTAAAAACATACCTAAGGAGTACTCATATGCATAGGCCGATTGAGCTTCATGAAAATGGCTATGGCTTCTTGTTTGTTTTTTGGTTTCAATGGAAATAAAAAGTGGAGAAGATGACTACTCTTTTGGTTTTTATTTTATTTCATTTTACTTTTAATTTAATAATAATTTTAACATATTTTCTAACAAAACTATCCACCAACCGTCCAAGCTAAAATTATAATGTCAAGTTCCCATTTAAATAATTGTACAATCACATTTAATTTTTTTTTTAACAATTAAAAACCAATACTGATTAACTTTTGTAGCTTTTATGATTTAGTTCTTTTTCCTTAATTAACTAGTCAAACACCAAATTTACTGGACCAAACTCAAATACGACACTCTAATAGACTCATAAATATTAAATAAATAATATTTACTGACTCATTGATCAGAATTGTGATCTCGAAACCACCGTTTTTGATACCACTGAAAAATGAGTTGTTACATATATCATCTCAACATTATTGTTTTTGACAAACGTTTCTCGATTTCGTCAAGAAAACCCTTGGCCTAAGTAATCTCTTTAGATTATGTGCCCCTAATGGCTTTTGGAATGTTGTGCCCATGATCATTAGACTCATGCGGTTTGAACGATCCCACCTCTCAAAATCCCTTTTAGCATCAAGGGTGTTTGCCACAGTGAAAGGTGCAAATTGTTCTTCCTTTAGTGTAAGGTCTATGTCCATACAACCAAGCACTATAAGTAACTGCATTTTTCAATTCTTGAAATTAGTCCCATTAAGCATAGGTATAGTGTAATGACCCAAAATTCACGGGCATCAGAAAAGTTCATTAACGGGCCTCCGTCTTAGTAAATTGAGTTCGAAAATAATTGTTAGAAATATTTATGAGTTTAGCGATGTGTTAAATTAAGTTTAAATTAGGTGAATTTAGCTTAATTTAGGGTAATTAGTAAAAAAAGACTACATTGAATAAGGGGTAAAAGTCTAATTATAGATTAATAGGAAATAATAAGGACCAAATAGGCAATTAAGCCTATATGAGAAGATGAGGCGGCAAAGTGGAGTAAAAATCTAGGATTTTTACATGATAATATAGTAATATTTTGACAAGTGGGTGGTGAAAAATAAAATAATAATAAATAAATTATTATAATATATTATTAGTAACTAAAATAATAAAAGAAATAGAATAAAGAAAAGAAACAAAAGAATAGAGAAAAGAGATCAGAAAGCATTCGAACAGGGGAAGGAAAGAAGAGAAAAAGAGAGAGAAAAGGGAAAATAGGGTTTTTGAAGCTTGAAGTTTAATTGGTAAGCTCAATCAAGTCCTTTTCTCTTAATTTTGATGTTTTAAAAGCATTAAAACAAGGTTTTGATAGAATTAAGTTAGTAGTCTAGAAGTTTTTAGGTTTTTAAACAAAGTTTATGTTGAACAAAATGATGAAATAGGGGTTTAATTGAATGAAATTAAGTTAGAATAGAGATTGAAATGTAAAGTAAACTATAAATTTTGTGTTTTAGGGACTAAATTGAGAAAAATTTGAAATTAGGAAAATATGTTGAAAATTTAATAGCTAAATTTGAGTTTGAATAGAAATAAAGTGTGAATTGGGGGTTGTAAATTGGTTACTAACATTTTATACCAAAACAGTTTTGGGTAATAGTAGTGTTCTGATTTTGAAAATTCACAAAAAATTGTAGAAATCGAAATAGAGAATGAAAAAAATATAGAATTAAATATTATTGAGTCTAGTTTTTCATAGAAGAAACGGTGTAAGCAATGAAATTGTAAATTATGAGATATTATAAGTTTTGTGAGACAATGTCAGAATGAATTCGGGTTCCCCTGTTCTAACTTTAAAAAAATCATTAAAAATTGTATAAAAATAATTATGGGTTGGAATTCACATGGTTAAAATCCTTAATGAACCTATTTTCAAGATAAGTAAACGGGAACATTGTTCGAATTTTGTACAAGGAGATAAATAATTTGAAGTGAAGAGTGGTCAGAACTGTTGACAGCAGAACAGGGGCAACTTTAAAGAATAAACTGTACTTATTGGCTAAACCAAAAATTCTAAAAATTTTATGTAAGAAGATATGTGAGTCTAGTTTCAGGGAAAATTAACGGATCTTAAATTGGAGTTTCTTAGCTTAAGATATAAATGATTTTGTAACAATGACTCAAGTAGACAGTTTTGAATGAACATATAAGTAAATAGTAGAATTATATGTACAAAATGGTTAAAATTGCATGTTTAGGCTCATGGATTAAATTAAATTGTGTTGTATTGATGGTTATAGATTATTATTATTTTCGTAGTTAACAAAGAACCAAAGACATCGGCGCACAAAGGAAAGGAGAAAACGACCGAGGATTAAAACGAGAAACTCACGGTTTGTATTACTATAATTCAAATTTCTTTTTATTAAATGTTTTATATAAATTCTATACTTAATAAGTGAGTTATAGGTAAGTATTGATATTGAGTTGAATAAGAATTGAATTAAATGGTGAATGTGTATGCATAATTGAATTGTAAATTGATTTGAATGTGAAAATTTTAATTGAAAAATAATCTTCGATTGGAAATGAAAGTGAATTGAGAATTGAAATACCCTATTAACTAGTCGGGCTAAGTCGGATATAATTGGCATGCCATAGGATCTGGAAGTGTACGGGATTTGCCGGCATTATCGATCAGGCACTTTATGTGTTGTATTTCAGGCACCTCATGTGTCGTATCAGGCACCTCGTGTGTCGTTTTAGGCACTTTATGTGTCGATATATCGATCAGTACAATATCTACCGCTTTAGGCACAATGTGCCCTCTTTGGTGTGTTTGGGTTGGAATCCGTGTATCCGTCAAAGTCCGGGTTTGTTAATAGGTGAACATCTAAAATGAGAATTAAAATAAATTGATTGATTATGTTATTGAAATATTGAAAGAAATGAGAAAGTTGAGTTATGGATTGAAATTGAGATTGTAAATGGAAGGCATGAACTTAATGTTCATGTAGTGATTGAAATTATTACATATGATATGTGATGGAAATTGAAGAATAGTTAAAGAAATTTTATTGATATTATTAATTAATGAAAGTTTAAGAACGAATTGATATTTGAGAAATTAAATAGCTACATGTTTGGTAATTGTGATTCTTTATTGCTATTATAATTTGAATTATGGTAATACCACTTTGAGTATGAAATACTCAAATGTGCGATTGTTTCCGTCAGGCGAGTTAATAGGAGTCTAGTGTCCTGGTATAGCATCTGAACGATCCTGACTCCAGCAAATTTTTGGTGACGTTTTCTCTCTTAATTGAAAGTGGCATGTACTATGTGTTGTATAGTTTATATAAATATGCTTATAATGTTGGTTGTAAGAATGTTATATCATATTTTGTTACTAGTTTGATAAAATAGTAAAGATTATATTATATAATTTGGTATTTAGTTAGAATGGAAAATGAATGAAATGATTAGTTAATTTTTGATTAATATCATGAATGTTTAGTTATTAAATGATTATGTTAATGAATTGGTTATGATATTTGTATATTTAGGTTTAATTGTTTTTTACTATGTCATTGGTTTGAATTAGTTGGTTTTTGGTTGGAATTTACAGGGGGTTTTATGTAAAAATAAGGGGATATGCTGTCGAAATTTAAAGAAAAATATATATATATATTTCCGGAATATTTGAACAAGTCCCGTTCCGTTCTATTTTAATACATGTGTTGGGCTTCGAAAGTCAAATATAGGGACTTAATTCTTAAATTTTACTATTAATGTTATAATAATTGTGAATTATTCGTAAGTTGTCTGATATGTTCGGTAATGCCTCGTAACCCTATTCCGGCGACGGTTTGGGGTTAGGAGGTGTTACATATAGAATTTATATTAGCAGATATTGTGGCAGATAGACGTTAAACTAGATGAATATAGAACAAAATAGATAAAAACAATCTCACATGAATATTCATAAGTAAACAATAAATTCAAAATAGTGGTTAATCCAATCTCAAGATATCAAACACAACATTAATATCAAGCCTTTGGACAGTAATATTAATAGATACTTTTGTTGTAGCAATCAAACATTGACAATAAATTATGCCAAACAATGAATCAATCTTTGGACTAACTTATTGTTCACATAAAGTACCTTATAATTGTCATATGTTTCTCACCACAAATGTCGTTGAAATTCTGCCAAATATTAACTTACCTTTAGGTCAATTAATAAATGCATGAATCACAAAAACATATAATCATCTTAATATTTTAAACAAACTAATCTACGCAAAAGATGTTACATTGGTGGCATTTTGTTTCAATTAATCTATTTAAAATATCAGACATCCTTAATTAAATCTCAAAGCCAAAATTTGATTTTATTTGTTTCAAAATATTTCAAATTTAAACCAAAATAATTTGAATAAAGGTAAATATCATCTCAAGATATCAGACACTCTATTAATTTTTCATCTTTGAACAAAATATTAAATTGTAAGTGATATCTTGGTGTAGTAATCAAACACTGACAATAATACCATGTCAAACAATAAATCTTCCTTTGGGCTCATTTATTACTCACATGCAAAACCAAATAGTTGTCACATGTTTATTACCATAGTTCTACATATAATTTTGTTAAATATTAACATTCCTTTGGCTGATCAATATCAATGTAGCTTAAGTTACATACACACAACCTTTAATGTTTTAAAACAAAATAATTTTAATAACATAGGTCACTTTGGCAACTTATTATTTCAATTAAGTTATTTTAAAAAATATATATTAACATACCAATATTCAAATTTAAAATTTCCATAACAGTCAAAGGTCAAAACTAAAATTTTTAATTGCATTACAGTTTCCAAAATAACCCAAAATAAGATTATCTAACTAGCGCAATAAAAAACTGAAAACCTTAATCTTTGACTGATTAATCCTTAATGAAAATAAAAACCTATGCAATCAATATTATTTTACATCAAAATTTAAACTCATTAAGTTGAATATCTTAAAAACAAAATCATAATAATTGGCATATCCTACAATTTATTCTGTAAACCATATCATAATTTGACCAAATATTTAAAATCATAAAATGCGAAAACCAAATATTATAGAATCGAATTTAAAAAATCAAATTCTTTAAACATGTCTCATGTTGATATGAGTTTACACCTCGGCGCCCATAAAATTAAATATATAACTATAACAAAATAATAATAATTTTAACTATTATCCATCAACCTTAATTTCTCCAATTAAATTATAAAATATATCTTATTGATTAATAATTAAAGTGATGAGCTTGAAAACCCTTCATTCTTAAGCATATAAACTCCATAAAAATATCAATGAATTAATGTTGTTTCCATGGTGAAGCCGAAAACAATTAAAACCTTAATGTAGTTTCAATTTTCTTAATTTTATACAACCTAAGTTTGTAAATATTTTTTTTTATAATTATACCAGTATATATTATTGAGTATGATTGCTGAGATAATATGAAATGTTAGATGTATTTATAGTATCTGTTTATGTATATACATTTGATTGAATGATATATAGTTTTTATTCATATAAAATTTCTAATATTAATTAAAATATCAATAATTTAATATATTTTAATTTTTTAAGAGAACAATCACGAATTCCGAATATAAATTGTAAAACGAATATTAATGATACCAAAAAAACAAAAGTAAAAATCACATGAGGGTAAGAGCTTGACCCCTTGGTTGAGTGACACATTTTTAGCTTTAGTCCCTTCTAAATGTTAGTAGTTCAGTCTAATCCTTTTAGCTACTTTATTAAATGGAAAATTTTCATTTTTGGTCCAATTAAAAGTTAAAAATAATTTTTATACAAAATTTTTCTTTGACCTGTCTTTCTTATAAAATTTTATTTTGATTTCATCACATAATTCCTGACTTCGTTCCTCAAATGACAATTCCATGATTTTTTAAAATGATTGATGACTTATGAAATCACCTCTATAAATAAAATTTATTTTTTTTGAAAAAAAAAGATTCTTTTTGTCTGCATATATAGGGAATCATTTTGATCTATTTTCATTCATTCCATTTGAAGAAAAGAAGAATCTCATAGGAATTCATCTTTTTCTTTTTAGTTGTTGAATTTCTCTTTAATTGATTATTGAGTGATATTTCGAGTCCTCGTTATACTAATTGAATTAAAATGATTTCCGAATTAAACCTTGAACTTTAAACTCTAAACTTTAAATTAAAACATCCTTTCATTAGTAAAAGATCTGTTACTTGAACGAAACTACTCATATTGAATATTTAGCTTTACATTTCATACCTTATTAAACAATTGATCCTATTTACCAACCATACTTATCAAACCACTTGACAATGAATTGACTTGATAATTTTGATATTGTTGTTCATTATATTGATCTAATTCGATGTCATTAAAATTTAAATTATTGCATTGAATTTATATGTGACAAATTTATATCTCTATGGATTAAATCCTAGAGTTATTGTGAAGTAGATAATAATAATGCAATCATGGATTAAATAGATATTTTTTTTAAACAATTTTATTGTAGGTTTTGATTATGTCTGTTCTTTTTGATATAATGTCTAAAACTACTCATAGTCCCTCCCCGACCCATAAATAGGGGAACAATGTGCTTCAACGCACTCGAAGCCACGTTTTTCTGTATTTACAATAATACCCATACCAATCGAGTTAAAGTTCAATTGAATGCAAAAAGACATTTTTAAACCTTCCATTATGGGGCAAAGACAATAAAAGTAGTAATAGGCATCATCTTCAGAGTTCACATATATTGCAATGGTCTTCTATTTGTGGGTTAATCAGATTTTGATCTCATTGACCTTAATTATGTTTGGGAACTCAAAAGCTTGGCCCAATGAAATACCCTATAATTGCAGTGCAAGCCCATATTATAGCATTCATTGCAATTGCATTTAAAAAGCCCATGTTATGCACTTATTTAATGATTTAAGAAAGGGCAAATTGTATAAATGGTCATCCAATTATGCCCATATTCCTGTTTTCATCACCCAATTTTAAAAATTTTTAATTTAGGCACTAATATTTGAATTTGTTCCTATGTTGGTCACTCGCAGTTAAGTTGATAACGTATTTTTTTAACTGGTGTAATAACACATTTAGTCCTCAATACTTACATATTCTATTAAATTGATCGTAATCTAAATAACTTAATAAATTTAACCATACACATTTATAAATTTTATAAATTTGTTCCTCAAACTTCCTAACCAAAGCTTTTAGTTTTTAAAATAGAGTCATTAAACATCTATTAATTGTTTTATTTATGGTTGAAATTATTTGATTCAGTACATAACCCTTTTTATTTATATTTTTAAGAAGTTAGCGTTAGAAATTAACTAAACACCAATAAAATAATAAAAAATATAATTTTTAATAATATAATATATAATAAAACTATATAAATAATTTAATATTTGTAAAAAATAAATTTTCATTCTAACTAGCATAATTTTAGTTGTTAATTAATTTGATAAATAATTTGACACTAAATTAAATTATCAATGATAGGTATTGCTTATCATGGATTTAAAAATTAAAAGCAAGTAATTAAAATTTAATAAAATACATAATAGTCTCTTAATCCATTTAAAAAAAATAAAAAAAAAATCATTATCAATGTAACAAAAGAAAATTCAATTAACTCTTTCACATTTTTTTCTTATGAAAAATTAAATGTTCATAAATTTTTATTATATAATTATTGTTTGAACACTTGAATTTTTCAAAGTCATATTTTTTTAACTCTGGAATTAATTTCCAATTTCAAGAACCAACTTTGAATACTAATAACAACAAGAGTAAATTTAAAACGTCTTTTTTCAAGGTTTTTCCATTTTATTTAGCCAAAATTTTATCAAAGGGTTATATAATATTATATTTAGAAGAAAACTAATGAAAACAAAGGGAAATAAAGTTTCAAGATAAACTCTTTGGTATCAAGAATTGACTCGGAAAATGGCTTGTTAGTTGAGAGAAATTTTTTTTTCTTTTTGGGTTTTACAAATTTATAGATGTTGACTGCATTTGTTTTAAAAGTTGAAAACTTTGGTTAGGAAGTTTGGTGATCAAATTGATAGAATTTGTAAGTGTGAAGGGTTAAATTTATTAAATTATTTAGAATTAGGATCAAATTAATAGAATAAGTAAGTATTGAGGGCTAAATGTGTTATCAGGCAAGATAGAAAAAGGCTTTCTCGTTATCAATTGAATAGCGGGTGACCAAAACAGGAACGAATTCCAACGTTAGTGCCTAAATTAAGAATTGTTAAAGTTGAATGACCAAAACAAAAATGCGGGCATAATTAAATGACTATTTGTATAATTTAGCATTAAGTAATTCACCTTTTAACTCTCTCTTAAAAAAATAAATTATAATAAAAAAATGAAACAAACAAAAATTAAAATAACATTGGTATCGAATTAAACTATGTTTGATCATAAAAGATTAATTCTCAAACGAAATATGATGTTTACATAACGTTAGTGTTTTTATTATTAATTAATATAGATCTTACTACGCGTCGTATTTTAGTGAGCATGACCTCTCCATACCTCTTGAATGCAATGGCGGAGTTAGGATGCTAATTTTGAGAGGCTAAGCTACAATTAGACATGTTATATAACAATCAATTTAAATATATAAACAATCGATTCAAAATAAGAAGAAGAGCTACTTATAAACATATAAACAACCGGTTTAAACACACAAAGGGGGAAATTGCAAAAATTTTAAAATTTAAGTAGCTTACTTATATTTTTTGTAAAAGTCATAATATTTCTATAAAGGAATAAATTGCAAAAACTTTAAATCTTTGGGGGGTATTACCGCATGAATGAAGGAAAGTTCACCCGATTGACAAGTTTGATGCAGAATAAACGGAAGTAACTTTGGGATCATTTGACGCGAGAGATTAAACTAGGAACAAAACTGGAATCCTATTCCCAGGAAAAATGATGTAAATCAAAAAAGGAAAAGGTAAAAAAAGTAGATATGTTCCTTAATTTTCCATCAAAACAAACAGAATTAGCGCGTTTGTGGAGCCCTAACGAACAATTCGTTAAAGCCAAAATACAAGTCCTTGCTTTGCTTTGGGTATGCTTAATGTTTTCTTCATTATACAGTCTTAACACAAATTTGCATAACCTGTGGAGCTTGATGAACAAAGGGTCAAATAGAAGACAGATGTAGCCCCATCATTTATGATACTCTAAAACTAGATGCCGGGGGCCTAATTCATGTGCCGATTTTAATGCTTGGACTGCTGCATTTGAATATGATTCAGAAAAAAACACAGATTGGTGGGGTCGGGGGGAGCTTTTGCAATGTTCATGGGGGGATCACTATGCCAACTTCTCCCATTCTTTTTGCACTATTAACTGCCCCATCACAGTTTACTTTAATAAACTCCTTGAGCTGCCGCTTTCCAGCTCACTGCCTTTGTCTTCTACTAGGTGATTATGCTACTACAAATCTTGCTGTTTTGAGTAATAAAATGTTTAAGGTCTCAATAAGGTGTTGAATTCGAATATTATAGATATTGAGAGAATTTGTTATTAATATGAGATTTAATCTTATTCAGGTTTAAATTTAATTGGAATTTTTTCGGTTTTCATATATTAATAGATAATTATTTCCCTCTAAAGTTATTTAAACCAGATCATATTAACTAGTTAGACTAGTTGGATGGAGAATTGGTCGAAGTATTAGTCCGAAAAAAGACATCTCATTGATTGATTTAAGAATTAATACGAATCGATTGAATCGAGAGGTCGAACTTAATATTTTATATTTTATATTTGATAATTTATTTAATTGAATAGATTATATTAATAAATTGATGATTTCATCAATTCGCCTCCAAAAAGGAAAGTGATTGTGCTGCCTTGTATCTAGAGGTGATCATGGGCCGGGTCGAGCCCAGATAAAATTTTAGGCCCGTCCCGGGCCCGAAATATGGGCCTAAAATTTTGTCCAAGCCCAGAGGCCCGACCCGAAATAAAATTGCTAAGCTCGAGCCCGGCCCAGCCCATATTAATTTTTTTTTGCTTATTTCATTAAATAAAAAAATTTAAAAATATAATAAATCAAATATATTTAAAAACACAAAAATAAATATTAAAACAAATAAAAATGATACTAAAACAATTCTTAAAACAATACACAAATTTACAATATAATAAAAAATAGTTATATTAAAAATTTAAAATGATTAAAAATAAAATAAAAAATATATTAATATATAATTCTGGTCGGGCCAGGCTCGGGCCAAAAAACTCTTACCTGAGGCTCGGCCCGTTTTCTAAACGGGTCTCGTTTTTTGCCCAAGCCCATTTTTCAGGCCTATATTTTTACCCAAACCCTCTCATTTTTCGGGCGGGCCTTTGGGCCGGGCCGAGCCACCCAACCCATGTTCAGCTCTAGTTGTATCTAGTTATAGAGAAATGATTAAAGATTGCAGGAAAGGTTAATAATTTAATATTTTTATATGTTTGTTTAGGAAAAATAATTTGATTAATGAAAAATATCACTTTTGAAAAGCATAATTTATTTTTTCAAAAAAAAGATAAAAATTTACTTAAATAAAGTTAAATATTATTATTTTTGAAATGATTTTTTATTTTAAAAATATTTAAATATTAATATCAAATATTATAATTTTTATATTATTAAGCATACATATTTATTTTTAAATATAATAATTATTAATATAATTAATGTATTCTGTTATTATTATTATTATTATTATTATTATTATTATTTTAACAAGGCTTGATACATTATTTGACACTTGAATTTGACATATTATTTTTAATGTGATACGTGTATTTTTTATCTAATGTTGTATATGTATTTAGTAAAAACTATATATTATTCGAGTTTGAGGGTTGATTTGATGAAAATTATCATTAAATTATACTAACAATTAACATTCATCAAATCAACCCTAAAACTAGAAAAAAGTCATAACCAAGTTAAATACAAATTAAATAAATTCATAATTAACACAATTTATTATATTAACAAAATCATGAAATTTAAAATCTAATAATATTATCAATTATTTTTCATAAAATCAATCTTAAAATCTGAATTAAAAACTAAAAAAAATTAATATTATTACCTTTTGGTACCAAAATTTATAATTGTTGCCAATTACAAGTTCCACATTGAAAGAAACACAAATATCATATTAAAAAAATGTCAAACTCAATACCAAATCACATATTAAGCCTTCTAATAAATTTTTTAATATTACAATTTTATTGTAACAATAAATTTTAACATTAATAATAATTTTAAATTTTAAGTAATATTCTTGAAAAATTTTACATTAATATTTCAATAATAAATATGTATTACTATATATAAATAAAATATGAATAATTTAATAATATAAATATGCTTTTTAAAAAAAATCATGTTTAGTTTTATTTATCAATTTTAGTTCTAATGTTTCATTATCCTCTCTCGTATGTATAATATATGTAACTTCAAATTAAGTTTTAAATAAGTATTGATTATTATTAAATCTATATAAGATTTATTATTATTATTATAAATTATCGTCTTATTATAAAATAAAAATTTGGTTATAAAAGGAAAAATGACTTCTGTAATATTTTGTAACAAACATAATTTATGTTGTGTTTATTTCATTAAGAACAAGTTTAAAAAAATGATTTTAGAAAAACTTTTCAAACAGCGGAAAATCATCAAAAAACCGCAAAACCAACCTTTTCAGAAAATAATCCATCTCCAAAAAATTATTTTCAAGTAATTTTTTTCGGTGAAACAAACATAACTTATTATATTCTATTTGAAGTATAAAAGTTTATTGTATAATGTGTTTTGAATCAAAAAATATTTGATGTAACTAAAGGTTATCAGTAATCACCTAAAATTTTTAATCAAATTATATTTCTGAAAATTTGGAATTTAGGTGGAAGGTTCTTTTATGAAAATCAAGCGATGTCTGAGATTTGCGAATTTTAAAGGGGTAAAATCACGAATGTTTAAAATTTTGTGGGTTCTTATAGAAATATCCGAACTTTCAAGGCTTCTAAGGTAAAGCCAAAATAAAAGAAAATTTGCAAAAGCACGAACCGGTCTGGGAATCGGGCAGAGACAGAGTGGGAAGACGAAGGGAAGGAAAGTGCAAAAAAAAAAAAAAAGAAAAGAAGAAGCTAAAAGTAGCCGAAAACACAATTTCTTGTATTCCTTCCTTTATGCTCTCTATTTTTCTTGTTTCAAAGTCCCGAATAATAATAATTTTGTATTATTCACTGTATTTTTGCTAAAAATTATTTGAGAATTGACTCCTTAACCTCCACTTGTTTGTGTCTTGTTACTTTTATTTTTCCTTTATGTCTCCTCAGATCTGAACTTTTTCAGAAATATTTTTAAGGGCGAAATCTATTCGGCAAAACCAGCGACGAAAATTGGAAATAAGCGGCCGGTCGGATCCAAGAATACGGATTGAAAATGGATGATTTACCAGGTTTATTTGCGAAAGATTTTGGGATCAAACCCCAAGGTAAAGCAGCCCCTATGGCACCTCCTCGAAACGCTTCTTCGGGTCCGAATTACGGGTACCGATCTGATTTTACCCGGTCTTCATCTGCCAACGTTAAATCGTCATCCAATTCCATTTTCGATGATCAAGATCGCGACGGCGGACTTGTGTTTGACGACGTCTACGGTGGACCCCCGAAGTACTCATCCGAGTCTCGAGCCACAACCCCGCAAACCTCGTCTTTCGATTATGATTCCTTTTTTAAGGACCCGAAGCCGCCGGTTTATGACAAGCCTGTTTACGATGACGATATTTTCGATGGATTGCCTGGGATCAAGAGCTCTTCGACGACATCGGCCGCTAAGTACGATGACGTATTCTCGATCTCGGGGTCTCCGCCTCGTCCCAAGAATAAGTCGCCAAACAACTCTCCGTTTGATGACCTGCTTGGTAATCTCGGGGGGAAAGAACCGGAGATGAAGGTTAAGAGTGAGAGAGTGAAATCGGAGAAAGATGCGCCTCTGTTTGATGATTTGCTTTCTGGTTTTGGCCGGGGTATCTCTCCTACACCCGCGAGGTATTTCCGGTTTTTAAGTCTCATTTAGAAATGAATGAACATTACAACACTTTGTTTTTTGCTGTGGTGTTTTACTTGCATTCTTTGGCGGACACCTTAATTTTGGCGGACACACAAATGCTTTCTGACGTTCTGAGATTTGGTTGCCGTTTTGGCAGCTTAGTTTTTGGCATACATATGGGGCAATGTATTAATGAAATGGGCATATTCAATTAAAGATTTTTTTAGTTTGAGTTGGTTAGGATTAGTGCTTGTTTTCTGTTACTTAAACTTCAATCGAGGTTATGATTACTGGTTTGATGTGTTCTAAATATTGGCAAGTTAATAAATTGCACGTTGGTGTGATTAAGTTGTGTGGTGTTTGATAATTGACTAAAGAAGGGAACTTTTTTTTGCAAATATTGACTTAAACGAGTTGGCTAGTCAATCGTTTGTCTAAAATATGTTCTATACTAGATACTTTCCTGTGATCTAGTGGTGGGATTTTCGGTAGAATGACTGGAGAAAGCTATTTTCTCTCAAATATTGACTTAGACGAGCTGGAGATTCTAGGTTTATTTTTCAATTAATGTCTCTTATTTGTCTGGCTTCTAAACTGCATAGCCTTAGCTTTTCCCTGAATTATTTAGTTCCATGTAACCAACACTGCTGGCTTTGATCAAGACTGGATTATCTGATCTAAATGTTGATCTCATGGAATTTGCGTTGCTGTAAAATGTTGCTACACTGTGAATATGTAATGAATACAAAAGAAATAATATGTGGATTTTTCTCAGCTGGGGAAGATATGTACTTTGGTTCAGTTGCATATTCAAGGGAGCATTACATTTGGAGTAGCAACCACTGTAGAAATCTTCATCTAGGATGAGGAGGGCTAGCCAAAAGCTTTTTTTGGGATTCCAAATTGCCTTACATTGAACATGCATATGGAATAGGGCATATTGAGCTCATCACTCTCACTCATCACTTTCATCCACCGTAGAAATCTACATCTAGGATGAGGAGGGCTAGCCAAAAGCCGTTTTTGGATTTCAAATTACATTACATTAAACATGCATATGTAATGGGACATGTTGAGCTCATCACTCAGCCATTTCCACCAAAGAAAAGCTGTACTCTCCTTACTGAGTATTAGCTGTGAAATGAATATATATGCATTCCTTCAATTCCTATATGCTAATGTTGTACCTGTGACAGAGTCAAGAGGGCAATTAACATATAAAAGTCATCGACCCATAGCTTCTTCGGATGACTGAGTCCAGTCAGTTGTGATGCTTACTAATACCCGAGTCTTGATATTGGCAATTAACATATAAAAGTGATCAATGCATATTCATACTTTCCTGATGTATTGTAACTAATCAGATTCAAAGATTTTTTTTTGAAGCAACTTGAGTTGTTTCAGTGTGTGATACCAGGTTCATACTTGCATGAATATGACATCTTATGAGAGGTATAACATGAATGCAAATGTAGCTCTATTAATCCTCGTTTGGTCATCTACCTCTGCGAATATCTTTTGTTGGTTGAGGAATGCTTGTCATCCTCTGTTTATTTCTATTTTCTCTTTTAAAGTGGAAAAATTCCTAGATTAAATTCAATGGTTAGGTAACCTTCTTTTGGTTATTGAATGTTGTTGTAAATAAGCTAGGACGATATGTACTGCTAGAAACTCTGAGATTGGCTTATGGGTATGATAACCTCTCTCTCTCTCTTGAATTTGAACACCGTAGTTAGAAACATGGCCATATCTCTTCCTATAAACTTCAGTAAATATCAATATTGTCATTTATGGTGTTTTTACTTGTAAATATTTTATCTGTATCCAGACTTGGAAGAGGTAAAGAGACCAAAGATACAAAACCTTATTGTCCTTACACTTGTGATTCTGGGCTAGATATGTTTATGGTACATTTGGACTCTAAACACTTTGTTTGAAGCTTGAGATCATGTTTCTTTCTTTACAGTTCTATATTTGTCCAATGCATTCTTATTAGTCTCTTGTTCTTATGATACTTAGCTTTACCTTGCAAAAGTTAGCTGATATCATGCTCCATCCTTTGGACAGATCAACTTCAGATGCTGGTCAGTCCCAGAATCCACCTTCAAATTCAAGTAAGACTGGGTCCAATTTGATGGAAGACCCTTTTGTTGTCTTAGGATCAACATCAGACCCTGCAGATGCATCCTCAGGGTTGTTTATGGACCCCTCAGAAGTAATAAGTAAACCTAACGGGTCTGGGAAGTCAAGAGTGGAGAGTTCATCTGGTAGTGGGGTAGTGTTTGATGATATAGATCCTCTTGATGGTTTTGGAAAATATGTACCTCCTATGTCATCCGAGGTCAATAAGAGGGGGAAGGATAGGAGCCCTTTAAGAACTGCAAGTGGACCACAATCTGCCGCTAGTAAAGAGCCAAACGATGAAGATTTGGGGAGCTATACAAAGAAGAAGATGCCTTCTATGGAGGATTTTCCAGGATCTCATGAACCTGTGTTTGACATGCCCAGTATGTCAACTAATTTTCATAGCTTTGTTGGTCGAGCTACTAGCCCTCCTGCTTACTCGAATGTTGGTTCTAATGATACTAGTTCCCAGGTAAATTCAACTCCAAGATCTGAGAACTTCGACACATTTGATGATGTGTGGCTCACTGTATCAGAGATTCCCCTATTTACACAACCTACTGGTGCCCCACCCCCTTCAAGACCACCACCTCCAAGGCCACCACGGGTTTCAAAGCCAATGCCAGGCTCATTTTCTTCCACTAATGCAAAAAAGGTCAATGAGTTTTCTTCTTTCCCAAATTCAACTCAGTACTCACACAGCTCTCAATCAGCTTATGCTGCAGCAAGTAGCTCTGTTACCTCTCAAATTGATGAACTTGAAGATTTTGCAATGGGTAAGGCACAGAATAACTTTGAACGGGCTGAAGGTTTTCCCAGTGATGATTTTGAGACCAGTTCTGCTGCTGCTGCTTCTGCTGCAGCCATGAAAGAGGCAATGGATAGGGCTGAGGCTAAATTTAGGCATGCTAAGGAAATGAGGGAGAGAGAGAATCTGAAGGCTGCTAGAAATAAAGAAGCTGGTCATATGGATAGAGATGAGAGAGCTATGCAAGATGCTTTGAATAGAGAAGTTAGAGAAAAGCAAGAGAGGCTGGAGCGAGAGAGGCAACAAAGGGAAAGAGAAGAGGAAGAGAGAGAGCAAAGGAGGCGTGAAGTAGAGAGGGAAAGGGAGGAGAAGGAGAGAGAACAAAGAAGGCTTGAGAAAGAGAGGGAGCGAATTAGGCAGATGGAGAGGGAAAGGGAAAGGGCCAGACAAGCTGTTGAAAGGGCTACTAGAGAAGCACGGGAAAGAGCAGCAGCTGAAGCTCGTGCAAGAGCTGAAAGGGCAGCTGTTGAAAAGGCAGCCACTGAAGCCCGAGAACGTGCGGAAAGGGCTGCAGTGCAGAGAGCACAGGCTGAAGCCCGCGAAAGGGCAGCAGCTGAGGCAAGAGAAAGAGCAGAACGAGCTGCTGCAGAAGCAAGAGAGAGGACTGCTGCAACAAAAGCTGAAGCTGAAGCAAGGCTTAGAGCTGAAAGAGCTGCTGCCGAGAGAGCTGCTGCTGAGGCTCGAGAAAGAGCAGCTGCTTCTGCAAGGGCGAGCCAGCAAAAGAACGACGATGATCTTGAATCATTCTTTATGGGTTCTCGAGCAAGCAGTGCACCAAGGCCAAGAGCTAACTCATCAGTGAGAATCTAAGGCTGCCATACTGTATTCATCTTTTGATTCATGCTATAGTGTCAGATTGTCTGATTTCTAACCTGAGCTGTTGCTCATGCAGGATCCCCTGTTTGATGGACAAAACAAGGGAGGGCCTGAAGTATCGTCTAGCATGAGGAAAGCTTCTTCAACTGCAAACATTGTTGATGACCTCAGTTCTATTTTTGGAGGTACTTGTGAATTAGAGATATATCTTTGCAATTTGTATTATATGGTCTTCTCCATAGTTGCATTTGACTAAGCTGCTTTGCTGCTATAGCTGCTGCATCTTCGTCTGGAGTGTTCCAAGAGGTTGATGGTGAAACTGAAGAAAGGAGAAGAGCCAGGTTGGAACGCCACCAAAGAACTCAGGAGCGTGCGGTATGTGCTCCATGTTACATGTTTCATTTATCTTTTCTCTCCTTTACATTTTCTACTGCTTGCTGGCCTTGGTTTACTATTGAGTTTGAATTCCAGGCGAAAGCATTGGCTGAGAAAAATCAGCGTGACCTTCAAGTTCAAAGGGAACAAGCTGAGAGACATGTAAGTGGATTAGGTTTTTTTTTTTTTTTTAATTGAAATCCAACAGTAAAGGACCCTTGCTTTGGCCCTAGCCTTTTATCATACACACATTGCATGATGGCATAACATTTTATGAGTTGCAAGTGTTGTTTAGGTCTGAGGTTGCTTGTACTTTACTCTAGTCTATGTTCAGTTAGTGTTAAAGTTAACTTGTATAATTGACTCTGGAATAGTTTACTCAGTTTTTTTACTAATACTAATGTATAAAACTTCATCAATACTTTTTGTCTCAACTTTGTAACTCTGGTATCGTCAGTGAGATGAGTTAGGCTGGGGATTTAATATCTTATATGAACATAAAATTGTGCTGACTTGCCCAACAAGCATTGCACTCAAATGATATGTTAATTTGGGTTTGGTTAGCTTAAGTGATTGAATGTATTATTGCACATAATGTGTTGAAAGAACTAGTTACTGTCTGGAAAGCATTACGCTGCTTTAATATGTTATGTTTAAATGAGTGGGTTTATATTTGTGTGTGCATACTCCTAGTAAGGTCCTTGTATTAATCACTGTCTAATATTGATCTGTGGTGTTATTTCAGAGAATTGCTGAAACACTAGATGTTGAAATCAAAAGATGGGCTGCTGGGAAAGAGGGAAATTTGCGTGCTCTGCTGTCAACACTACAATATGTGTGTTATTACTACCATTCATCTTGTTTGTGCTTTCTTGCATAGTATTTTATGTAGGAACACACTATTTGATTTTCTGTGCTTATTTTTTATTTTATAGCGTGCATAGTTGGTTGTTCTCATTTTATTGCTTAAATACTCAGTCTGATATTTTACTTTTGAGATCTTTTGTGCATGTGGTGGATGACTTAAAAGGCAAATTATGATATATGTGTTGGAGGAAGACGGAGTAAGATGAATTCAAACATAAGAAAGAACTTGTGGTTGAACTCTAAGCCTCCCCTGATGACCCACTTTTTAAGCTGCCAAACTCTTTACTTACTGTGTACTGCTGTTACATAAATGGATACACTGTACATGTGATGCTGATTTTAAGTATAACTCAAAACTTAAAAGGAGATTGGACTGGCAATTTCAAGTGTCCAGATGCAATTTTTGTTATCTTTACTGTCTGATTTTGCTGTGGATGTTTAGAATTAAGGTACTGAAGCATAAGAGTATGTCTTCAAAGCTTCTTCCCTTCATGATGCTTACTGTCTGACTTTTGCAGTTCTGTTCTTCTAGTCAAGAAACTATTCTTGTGCCCGTCATGCAAGTCTCTGTTGAGCATTAAACTTTCTCGAACCCCTTTAGAAAGATTTAGTGTAGGTGGATCTCAAACTTGTTTTGAGCATCTAATACACAACCTTGCAGAATGCATGGGCATCCTTTGCAAAACTATTCATAGTGCTGCTTACCTTTTGGTTAGATTTTGGTATCCTAGAAGTTGGATAAACATCTTGTTAAATCTTTCATCTCACAATTGATGGTCTTTTCGGATAATAATGCAGACTATACATGTAATAGTATTTAAGAAGGCAATGTGGATTCCAGCATACCATCTTTAGTTCTTTCATTTTCTTCTCGTCTTGCTAGCAGTTGCATAACAATTTGACATTCACAAGTTCTTGGACATGCAAATAATTATTTTGAGGATATGTTTAGTGTTTGTAGCAATTGAATTGCTTGAGAATGAGATTTATTTTCTTGTATTTATTTGCCTATTTGTCCATTCATCTTAAGGTTTAATTGTGCTCCAACTTCTAAATTATTGTGATGTGGGCAGTGCTTTAATTTTGAAATGTATGGTGGGATCTTTTAAAAAGTTCATAGTAGTTTCTCATCATCAATCCTGTTTATTTGTGTGTTATATAGTAAACAAGTTTCAGGAAAATGTGATGTTATTGTTTTAACTAATTCTTGTGAACCTGTTCTTTTGTGATTAGGTTCTTTGGCCTGAATGTGGCTGGCAGCCTGTTTCTTTGACGGATTTAATCACAGCTGCCGCAGTTAAAAAGGTTTACAGAAAGGCAACTCTTTGCATCCATCCTGATAAAGTCCAGCAAAAAGGTGCCAATCTTCAGCAGAAATATGTTGCAGAGAAGGTGTTTGACTTGCTCAAGGTACTTTATAAATGTTTTGCCTGAAGTTCTTTACGGTTGATGTGCTATTTTGCTATTAGAGCCTCAATTGTACCCATTTCTATATTTATTTCACATTTTCTTAGATGGGAAAATTTTGCTGTTTTGCGTATCACTATATCAATGTCCTACTACTGCATTTCTTTCCATCTTGCTTTCAGTCTCATTCTATTTTGTTTCTCTATGGTAAATAGGAAGCATGGAACAAGTTCAATTCAGAGGAGCTTTTCTGAGTTCAAATCGTTGATTATATAGCTAAAGAAATTCGTCATTTGACAAACTAGGCATTGGAGTTGAATGAAAACACGACTGTCCAGCAGCTATAATTCGCTTAGCTGCTGCTGTTGCCTGCTTTGGTTTGATGATTCATTAAGTCAGCTGTTAAAGAGTGGCACATGATGCTAGCTCTCGCTTCAAAGGCTTGTGAGGTACGTATGCGAAGAGTGAAGTACACTCTTCTTTTGTTCTGATGTATGTACATTAAGAAATCTTCATCCAGCTAATGCGCGTGGAAATTTGGAATCACCGGGTTAGTGTAGATTAATATTCATCAAATTGGTCAGAATGATATGCACAAGTTGAGGGGATTTTTGTGGTAATTCTTTTTTATAATATTGTTTTGTTTGTGTTTCCGTTTCCCCCATTCCCCTACCTTTTGTGGCAAATACAGTATGTCCTTTTCATATAAAAAGAATAGTACAAGATATGTATGATTGTTGAGAGATGGATACTCCGAGGTGGATGATTCAATATAATTTCATTTGTTTCTTCTATGACACGGTACTTTTTTCTTTTCTTGCTAATAAAATTGATCGTATTTAACTCTTTTTTTTTTCTATACAAGTAGAATGTGACTGAAACTATTTGCATTTAGTGTAGAGGATTATTCCATAGTGTCATGATTGATGGGTTTCAGGTTTTCAGCATTTGTAACTATATTTCCGAAGTTTTTGTTTTGTTGTTTTTGGATGTGGGATTGAAATATACTCATTGGAATTGTTTCATTTGTAGCCAGCTAGAATCAGAATATTCATTCATTGGTATTCCAGTTTGTCATTTCATCACTACCCAGTCTCGGTATTAATGATTGAAAAGGAAAAGACCATCCAGATAAAACAGAAGCGCGACAAAAGCAATATAATATTGAATGAAACATTTTAGACAAAACATGCTTGATGCTTCTATGATATAAGCTCTGCTGCGTCAAATTCATATCGAATGAATATAAACACGAAAACGTAAGTTTTTAGGCATTATAACCATATAGAGCAGATGGAAGGTTGAAAGCTGAAATTTTTCTTATTATTAAACTTAGGGTACCTTAAGTTACGAAACTAATAGTTTATTAAATTAAAAAATTTAAAGTAAACTCTCCCAATAAATATATTTTTCAAGAAACTTTGTTTTCGGAGAACAAAAAAACTGAATATAAATATAAATGAAAGGCCTAGGCGGTGGGCCTAAAAGGCCTTAAGTGTTGGTGTTTTTTGGGCTTGGGACTGAACAATCTACGGATCCAGATAGATAGTTGGAGAGAGAAAGCAAAAGGAAATTTTTTTTAATGAAAGCGTACGGTAAAAATAAAAAATTTACCCCCAAAAAGATGGTAAAACCCTGCAGTCTCTCAGCTCTCAGCCCAACCTTCTTGCTTCTTTTTCAATTAATCTCTATCGCATTCCCTGAATTAAAAGCAAGTCTTTTCTCCTCCATTATGTCAGCTTTAATGAATGCAATTTTATGTTTATTGTCTACAATTCTACTGGATAACCAACTTGGAAGTGTCGGCATGGATTTTCTTTGAAGTCCTTTATTTAGAAAAGACTCCATGCATGTCTACTTCAATAACATGTTGGATGTGTCTGAAAAGGGTACATGACCTAAGATGAAGGTTTGAAGTAACATAGCTTGTTACCATTTGAATTTTACTATTCACATTAAACTTCGGTATGGATAAGCTTACTCATTATTACTATATTTAGGTTCTAAAGAGTCTCGTCTTGCTGATCAAGAGACAAGAGTGCGAAAGAGGAGCAGCCAAAAGGAGAAAGGTATCGAGAATCCTTTCTAGATGTTCATCTCCAGTTCCTACCTCTTTTATTTTGTTATTTGTTGTGTATAGGGTTCTTTGTTCTCTACACACACCTTTAGTCAATTCTAAGAAACAGCTTAAGTTTTCAGTCATTACTGAAAGTGATTTATTTTATGCTTGATCTGTGCCTCTTCCAAAAACCAAATAGATCAAGAGGTTGTTAAAATTAGTTTTTTTTTTTTTTTTTCAAGTTACTCTAATTATCTTCTATTTTTATTCCCATTAAATAAATTTTTATTTCCATGTTTTTCTTTTGTAGGATAAAGAACTTGTTGATGAGGATAGAGTCTTGCACAGTTGAATTAAGTGATCATTGTGATGATGATTTCCTTAATGATAAAGTTGAAGGTGACACAGCGGTTTCCTTGATGATGATACGTGCCTCTTCCGAGGAAAAAGATCAAGTAGATGAAGTGGCTGCCAAAATTTCTACTTCCCAGTCTTCTTATCATTCTAAGAAGAAAGGTTTATCTTCTCCTAAAGTAACTCTTTTTTTTTTTTTCTCAGACTATGCAATTTCTTATTTCCCTGATTTTCCTTTGTGTAGAGTAAAGGACTTGTTGACGAGGACAAAGAGTCTTGCACAATTGAATCAAATGATCATTGTGGTGATGATGATGAAGTTGAAGCTGACACAGTTGTTTCTGAGGAGAAAAAAGTTGATTTTCTTGGCTTTTCCATTCTTTCTAAACATGCGAAGTACTTGAAAATTATTTACCAGAAAGAAGGTGATTTTTGGGAGACTTTTGCATCTTTCAGTGTTCAGAAATAATTTCTTTTATGTTGGATGCATTAGGAAGAGCTTTGGTGATAGCTGATGGTCTAGCATTTCTTCGGAAAAGCAACGTTCATGGATGATGCCATGAAAGCTGGATTTAGACTTGATTGTATCGATTTCTGCACATCTAAAGCTACAACTTTTTTTTTTATGGAAGCAAACAAAACCCAATTGAAAACAGAGATGAAAGAAGTTACCCAGAAGATTGCCTCTTTGCAAAAAGAGTTGGAGCTGAAGAAGGATGGTGAAACAGAGTTAAAGAAGCAGTTTGAAGCTATTTCTGAATTCAGCAGTAATAGTTGTTCTCCATTAAGCTGAATAGTTGATTAAAAGTATTTATATTTGTTTCTCTCTCTTTTCTAATTATATGAATGCATTTCTTCATTCACTAAGGAATAATCATGTTTTCATTAGTAAAAGAAATTCTCAAGGACCTCCAACTGCAACAGATAGACCTCTATTTGTTTAATTTTAAAGTTGTTCGTGTTTGGTCATTAAAAATTTTTAATTTATCTTTATTAGATTTAAATAATTAAAGGTAAAAATTTCTTTTAGTTAAAATGGTAAAAAAGGATTTATATTCATGATGTTGTTGGTTTAAATCTTTTTATATTTATAAAAAAAATTAATTAAAGGTATTTAAGATAAAATCCTACCAATAAATTATATTTTAAGAAATCTTTAACTGGATCGATTAAATTGAGAATTGATTAGAATATTAATTCAAAAAAAATTTAAAATCAATTAAACCATGAATCAATTTAATTAAATTAAAAAATTAATTAAATTATTTTTTAAATATTTAATCATTTATTTAATTGAATCCTCTAAACTGATTTTGGGATCCGTAGGGATCCAGTTCTGAAAACGTTTATAAATGGAAGGCGTAGGAGGTGGGCTTTGGTACGGGCCTAAGAGGCCTCACCTGTTGGTGGTAGCTGAGTTCGGAACTGAACAATCCACGGAGCCAGATAGTTGGAGAGAGAGTGCGAAAGGAAAAGATATTTTTTTTAATGAGCGTAAAAAAAAAAAAAATCAACCCCAAAACATATGAGCAAAATTAATATTATCTTTTTAAAAGAGAAAAAGATGATAAAACCCAAAACCCTACTGGCTTATTCTAAAATCTCTGGCAGTCTCTCAGCTGAGCTCTCAACCCAACCTTCACTATTTATTTCTTCTTCTTCTTCAATTCATCTCTATCTCTCTCTCTATCGCATTTCCTGCACACTAAGTAAGTCTTTCCTTCTTATATTCCCTAATGTCAACTTTAAGGAATGTAATTTTATGTTCAGTATCTACAATTCTACCGGCTAAACCCACTTGGGCTGTTGCACTTCACTGTTTTCTCTTCTATCTTTGGTTCTTTTGAGAGGAACTCAAATACTGGGGAGTTTCTTTGCTCTATTCAATAATTGGAAAGCTAATTTATTTCCCGGGAAATTGGTACTTCTTTTTTTCCTTAATTTTTTCTGATGGTGGTGACATCGAAAATCTTCTGTTTGTTCTTTTACATGGTTTTTTTTATGGTGGTAATACTCATTTTCTGTCACGGCTGGTGGAGTCCTTTAATCCTTTTCTACTCTTATTTTGGTCTTTTTTTTTTCTGTTTTTGAATGATTATTCTTTCAATTTTCTTTTTGGATTTAGCAGTATGTTTACCTCGGCTCCAGTTTTCTGCTTTTTGGAATTTGAATTGAGTTAGGGGAATCAGTTTGAAGGCTAGGAGACGGTAGACTAAAATGAAGAGGAAGTCACAATTTCAACTTATAGAACTTGAGTACATCTATAAAGGTATTTTTGGCTCTGGAGGTTTTCTCTTTTACCATTAAAGATTAAAAATTATGTTTATCGGGTTATTGTTTACTTAGGTTTTTCCAATCTAGAAATTTCAGAGTGTTTATTAAAAGTATATTGGGATTTAAGCTAAACCTTTTTGTAATGTCGGACTTGGCTTTTAATTTAGATTTTCATCCATGATTTTAGCTGACTGATATTATTACTCATCCCTATGTTTTTTTTTTTTTTTTTTTAATGTGGAGCAGATAATAAATATCCTACGCAGAAGGAGATAGAAGGTTATGCTGCTTCTTTAGGACTAACTCTGAAACAGGTTCAGCAATGGTTTGCCTCTAAGAGGAAAAGGGATAAAGGAACTATATTACCTATCCATTCTATGACAAGCCTCTCCGCTTCTACAAATAGGAATGCTGCTGCCATTTCTGTTGCTAGAAAGAATCAGAAAAGCACCTCTTCAGTCGGAGCAAATGGGTTTGGCAAGAAAAAGAAGAAGATGCTTCTTCCTCAGGATTTTTTATCTCCACAGTACATTCTAAGCAAGGTATTCCGCAAGGATGGTCCTCCACTTGGTGTGGAATTTGACTCTCTTCCTTCCCAAGCTTTCCACTGCAAAGGTACACTACTGGAAGCTTGTAACCTTGTCGCCATAGTGGTTATTTGATGCTATTTAAAGGCGGTTGTTATTCATTTGGTGCCTTAATTTTGTGGTTTTGCTGAGTCAAAATTATGCTGGAAACCTGATTCTGTTTCTGTTGCTTTTCCATTGAGAATTTTCAAGGTTGCCATTTTGCTAAGATAGAAAATGTAATTTTCCTTGCTAATGTCATACATTAACCGGTGAAATACAGCCCTAACTAGTTAATATTTGAAATTGATTCTTTCTTATTGTTTCTGTATTAATCTTAATCTATATATCTTTAGACTTGGGAGTAAGTGTCAGGCATTGGTTTTTTTTAATCCAACATGGGTGTGTTTTTAATTTTTTTTGAAGTCCTTTATTTAGAAGGTAAAGACTCCATACACATGTCTACTTCAATAACATGTTGGGCGAGTGTCTAACAAGGGCACTTGACCTAAAATGAAGGTTTGAAATAACATAGCTGGTTACCATTTGAATTTTACTTTTCCAGTACTCATGGCTATTCACACTGTACTTTGACACAAATAAGCTTATTCATTATTGCTATATTTAGGTTCTAAAGAGTCTCACCCTGCTGATGAAGAGTGCCAAAGAGCAGCAGCCAAAAAGAGAAAGGTATCAAGAATGTTTTCATGGTGTTCATCTCCAGTTCCTACCTCTTCTGTTTTCTTATTTGTTTTACTTTGTTTCTTGTATTTAAGGTTTTTGAGCTTACCAGAATAGACCATCAGAACAATAGTAATGAGAGTGCTTCAGTGAAGAAACACGGTATGGGAAAAGGTTTGATGACAGTTTGGAGGGTTGTGAACCCTGAGGGTGGAGATATTCCTACTGGCATTGATATTTCTAATCGACAAATTGTTGCTCCTTCTCAAACTAGTCCTGTAGTGCGAAGACAATCGCCTCGGAACAAAAGACGGCAGCCGTTAGTATCTCAAATGGTTAGTTATCAATTTTTTCAGTCCCAAGGTTTTATGTTGACTTCTTTCTTTTAATCTTCTTTGGAAGCCTTTTGTTTTTATATTATTTCCTGAAAACCCAGGCGTTATGCTTGTTGATTGATCATTTTTTTTTTATTTTTCTTAATGGTTTTATGTTGGAAATTTGCTGACTTCAACTTGCCATTCAGAAACAGAGAAGTTTGGAAAAGAAGTTGCAGGAAAAGAAAAGGGCCTCCATTAAAAGGAGAGAGGTACATATAGTCATTTCTATCACATTTTTTGTGTTTCATTCTCAACTTCTCTATAACTTGTGTGTTAATGTTGACTTGCCTGTTTTGTGCTAGGTGCAATCTAACAAAAATGACAATCAGAGGCAGCCACGCAATGAAAAATGTGAACTTGCTTTGGATGGAACTATTTCTAATGAACGTCTTGATCAACTTGCAATGTTAGTTGATGATGAAGAATTGGAGTTGAGGGAGTCACAAGCTGGACCAAATCCATTAACATGTGCCGATCATCTTGGTACAAGCAGATTGCTTGGTTGTTCCCTTTGCAAAGGTTGGCTGGCTTAGTATTTTTTGATTTTAAGAATGCGTGAGCAATTTTTTAAATCTTTTTTGTGGCATTTATATGATGTGCATATAGAAGGTAATTTTCTTTCTGGAGTTCTATTAAAGAATCTCTATATGGTTTCCCAGATTTGCTGGCTAAGTTTCCACCAGATTCAGTTAAGATGAAGCAACCATTCAGTATGCAACCCTGGGATTCCTCTCCAGAAACCGTCAAAAAACTGTTTAAGGTGCCTGCCACGCCTTATGTTCATTAATGTTGTTCATTTAGTATTATGGAAGAAAGCCCTTTTATCATGCATGGTATTTGCTCTGCATCATCTTTTTCCCTTTGTTCTCATCCTCTAAGTCTTGCTGAAGAAATTTTAATCTTAAAGCATGCTTCCAGTGGCTGTTGTCTTGCCCTTTTCGTGGACTTCTAGTGGTGGCAGTATGTTATGAGTCATCTGTTCCTTTATTTTTCTGAAGTGTCTTGCTTAACTATTGTTTGAAATTCTTTTGCAGGTTTTCCATTTCTTGTATACCTATTCGGTAACACTTGACACATGCTCATTTACACTTGATGAGTTTGCTCAAGCATTCCATGATAAGGTTATCTCTCATCTAGATTGTACCATATACATTGAAATGCTTGGCTTATATTTATTCTCTTTTTTTTTTTGTCCTTCTATACATGTATCCATCTCAGGATTCCTTGTTACTTGGGAAAATTCATGTGGCCCTTCTCAAGCTTCTTTTGTCTGATGTTGAAGTGGAGTTGAGTGGTGCAGTTTTGCCTCATTTTAGCTTGTCTTGCAAGTTCCTTGCTCTACTTCACTCGGTGAGTAATGACCATGCAGGTTTATATAAATGCATGCTTGAATATGTCTGTTTGCTTGCAATGGTTATGCTGTGGGGGATATCCTCCTCTGTTTTGTTTTACTAACATGTTATATTACTTAGGTGGTCTTGCTGGTTGCTCAGGTATGAATAGGATAAGCAAACCTTCTTGGACATTATAGATTTTTTCTTGTTGACGTATATGATGTTATTTAGAATGCTTTTGAAAAGAATTTCAAAGTGGTACACCAAAAAAGAAGGCCAGATTCGATTATTTTATTACTACAAAATAGATCCATTGAAAATGAAGCACTTGTCAGACAAGATCCATTTTTCAAGATTTTATTGCTTGAGTTATATTTCGCTTAAATAGGACTTTCTGGTATCGATCAAGATTGAGATGACGGCACATTGCTTCCATTTCTCTGTTTATTAAAAGATAATATGTTAAAATGACATGTATTCAATGACTTGGCTGGGGCCTGGTATTCTGATCTTGTTCCTTCATATGTGATAGCTTTAACCTTAACACAGCTTAAATGAATCATCGAACCAGTTCCTGAGCATGTTTAAGTGGAAATGTTTGTATTAGCAAAGTACATGCATGTCCAATAGGAAGAAAAAATTAATAAATAAGGGAAGAGGCATGTACACCATGGTCTTGAAATGCTTCCTAAAGTAGTATATGGATATATCAGTTGATGACCTTTCTGGAAAGTTGATGACCTTTCTGGAAAAATCCCTTGGATGTTGAGGTATTGAATTGTCAGAGGATATTGGAGATATTGGAGCTCTATGTCCTTGCTAAAGAAATGGATGTGATTGTTTTCCTTTTTAACTTATCAGGTGGAGAACCAAGAATTTGTGGTCGAGTTCTGGAAGACATCCTTGAACCCTCTGACATGGACAGAAATAATGCGCCAAGTTTTAGTTGCAGCTGGCTTTGGTTCGAAACAAGGCCTATTACGCAGGGAAGCCCTTAATAAGGTATGAGTACATTGTTTTTTATGAATTATCAAACTCCTTTGAAGTTCCTCTATGATCCAAAGATCCATGGTTATATTTGAAATATGTCATTTTATATTTAATCTTCTTTCCTAAAATACAGGAAATGAGCCTCATGGTGAGATTTGGCCTGCGCCCCGGCAGTTTAAAGAGCGAGCTGTTTAAAATTTTGTCAGAAAGAGGAAATAATGGGCTAAAAGTTTCAGACTTGGCGCTGTCTTTGCCGGTAAGACTAGGACCTATATGTGTACATTTTATAAAATGAAAAGGTTCTGTTGCAGAAGCCAACTAAGTTGAAACCCTCATTTTAGTCATTATTATGACCTTGTTTCAGCTATCAATATTTTATTTTATTTTTTCTCTTTTGAAGGTTACTGAATTGAATCTCACTAGCACGACTGAGGAACTCAAAGAATTAATATGTTCAACTCTTTCAAGTGATATTACTTTATTTGAAAAGATATCACCATCTGCATATCGTCTGCGCTGTAGTTCTGTTGCAAAGGACAGCAACAATTGTCATTCTGATACTGAGGATTCTGGAAGTGTTGATGATGACTCTGATGACAGCAGTGATGATTCTGACCATGACTTAGGAAATTACTATCAAAGGAAATTCAAACATAATAGCCACCATAAAGGTAGAAATAACATGCTGACTGTCCACACTGAAATTGATGAAAGCCATCCAGGAGAGGTGTGGTTGCTAGGACTTATGGAAGGTGAATATTCTGATTTGAGCATTGAAGAGAAGTTGAATGCATTAGTGGCTTTGATTGATCTTCTTAGCGATGGTTCCAGTATCAGAATGGAGGTAAACCATTTTCACCTGGCAAAATTGACTCCCGCTCCTCCTTTGTCACCTCTTCACCCACTTAAAATTGAAATAAATAAATGACAATAATAAAAGAAAGAAAGATTGAAGAATCTCCTCCCCTGCTGTCTTGTTTGGTATGTTGCTTTGATGGCCACTAAATTTTTTTAATGGATCTCTTTCTCTTTTTCTTGAGGACCATGATCTGTGCAATGATTATTTTGGATATTTTATGTGAAGTATAAACTACTGACTATTTAGAGTGTTGTAGGTATTTAAATAAAATCATGAAGAGTCTTTTATATTTTAGTCTTTGTCTTGCCATGTTCCATCCTTGTCTAGCTGAAATGTTTCTTATCCTGCAATGAAGCTATGAATCTAGCTATGAATCTTCAGTAGTTCCATATCTGGTAGTTTCTCATTTTACTCCTTTTCCAGAATCCTGGTAAAGCCATTGTTGAGTATGTTCCCAGCATCCCTCACTATGGTTCTGGAGCAAAAATTAAGAGGTCATCATCAAACCGACAGAATTTTCCTAGGCCATCTTGGGTCTATGGTGGACAAAGGAATGGTGTACAAGTATCACACACATCATCAGACTCTCGCCCAGTTGATTCATCAGCAATTACAAAGTCTTTTGAAAAAGAGAGATGTTCTAGCAGTGGACAGGATGCAAAACAAACTGAAGTAGGAGTGTATATACACCCAATGCAATCTATCTTTTTGGGTTCTGATCGCAGGTACAACAGATATTGGCTTTTCTTGGGCCCTTGTAATGCATATGACCCTGGACATAGGAGGATTTACTTTGAATCTTCGGAGGATGGTCATTGGGAAGTTATAGACACCGAAGAGGTAACCCTATTAGCTTGTTATAATGCATGTCCCTTTCTTCATTTGCATTAATATTGGTTAAAACTTGTCTTGTGAGGATTACTCTTTACCTAAACGTCGATACTTAACCTGAAAGAAAATTTGGAGTTCTTTTCAGTTTTCCTTCAGACGGTAAGTGATTGTTCTTGTGTGAACAAAACTTTTTACTGTTATTATTTGTTTGTCCTTATCGTGGTGCAGGCATTGCGGGCCTTATTGGCAGTTTTGGATGACAGGGGTAAACGTGAAGCTCTTCTTATTGAATCGTTAGAGAAGCGTGAAACTTCACTATGTCAAGAAATGTCAAGTAGACATTTACATGATGCAGAAATCAGGCGCACGCCATCTTATTCACCTGAAATGGATGCAGTCAGAGAAGATAGTTGTTCTCCAGTTTCTGATGTTGACAACCTCAGCTTGACGGTGGCCATGAATGAATCTTTAACCTCATGCGGTGCTATAGTTCTTCATGCTGGAAAGAAGGGAGAAGAACAAAATCGAATGTGGAGACGTCTTCAAGAATTTGATGTGTGGATATGGGATTGCTTTTACTTGAACCTTAATGCTGTAAAGCACAACAAGCGTTCTTATCTTGATTCTCTGACCAGATGTGAAAGTTGTCATGATTTGTACTGGAGAGATGAGAAGCACTGTAGGATTTGCCATACCACATTTGAGATTGATTTTGATCTAGAAGAAAGATATGCCATCCATGTGGCTACGTGCAGAGAGAAAGGAGACAATAGTACATTTCCTAAATTCAAAGTCCTCCCATCACAGTTGCAATCATTGAAAGCTGCAGTCCATGCAATTGAGGTGCACTTTGTTTCTTTATTGCCTTTTGGATTGCTACCTTACTTTCTGTATATAAAAAAACTATATTTTATATTACATTTTCATATGAAAACAAAGAACATAGGCACTTGCCTGGATCCCGTACATCCCTCCTAGCGGACATAGCATGCATATGCTTCATTTTTCTTTTACCATCTTTTTTTGCCAAGGACTGTTGGTCAGGCACAGGCCTTTTGTGTCAAGGTTTTATCTTTTATTTGAAAGGCAATAGGCACATAAAACTCATACCTTAGTATCTCATTGGTTTTTTCAGTCTCTATATATTTTATTAGTTGTACTTCAAATATTCAAAAAATGTCAATGCTAACTCTCTTCACAAGAGATAAAATGGGCAATGAAGTCCCTGAACAACTTTTTGTGGAAGATGGAGGGTTAAGGAAACATAGCTTGTAGATGATTATGATTTATAGTGCATTATGATGATACTTGATCTTTGAAACACATTCAAGCAATGTAAGGAGCAAATTGTTCAATGTTTATTAATAGATTATGCATTTTACATGTGGCTTTGCGAGAAATCTGTTGTATCTTTTCCTTCTTTAGCAGTACTTCGGTATTGTGTATAATTCATTTATATATGTAAAATATTTAGAAAGAGAACAAACTTCATGCAATTATTTTTATTTAATCATTGTTTATATTTTCTTTCTTTACTTTTGTGCAGTCATTTATGCCTAAAGATGCTTTAGTTGGTGCTTGGACAAAGTCTGCTCACAGGTTGTGGGTCAAACGGTTACGACGGACATCGTCTTTGTCTGAGCTTTTGCAGGTAGTCCTTTGTAGTTACATGGTTTGAGTTCTTGAAGTATTGTGATAAATTTTTTGTGATGAGGCTAATTGTAAATCATTGTCATTTTTGGAACTGGACTATTTGCAGGTTATTGCTGATTTTGTTGCAGCAATTAATGAGAATTGGTTGAATCAATGCCATATTGAGCAAGGGGGTTGTACTGTTATTGAAGAAATCATAGCATTCTTTCCAACTATGCCCCAAACATCATCTGCACTTGCACTCTGGTTGGTGAAGTTGGATGAGTTTATTGCATCATATTTGAAGAAGATTCATTCTGAAAAGGAACTGGAAAATGGGACCAGATCAGGTATATTCCTTTATCTACAAGTTTTCTTTACATGTGCAGTCTTCTGGTCGTCAAAGTTGAGCATCCTGTTTCTTTCTCTTCACTGTATGAATCGTTCTGTTTACAGGATGAAGATTCATTTATGATATGTAGAAGGTGATTGTTGTGCATTTTAATTTCTTAACTATGAGTAGTTGATATTTAAGTTTGTGATAATCACACTAGATCTTTCTTTATACTAGTTTTGGTGGTGATGGCATTTCTTAATAAGCAGAGAGTATTTCTATAGTTTAGGTTTTAGCTTTGGTGACATTTTCAAGAAATAACCTTGAAGCTTCGTTCTAGCTGCTAGTTAGTTCCCCTGCAATTTCTTTGAGTTTTCTTGATGATGGATTGAAAAAGATACGTAACATTGCAAATTTTGTTTGTTCTCAAATGTTCGTCTCTACTCCGTTCTTTGCAAGTGATGACTGCTGTGTTGTGTTTAATTTTTGTATCTTAAGACTGATTATCAGGATAGCATGGCTCTGAATGGAATTGAGGCTGGTTATTTTGAGCTATAGATCTAAGTTGCCTTATTTACTCTTCTTTTCAACAGTGTGTGGAGAGGTTACCTGCTAGGATGACTAGTTAGATCAGATAGCTTTGTTGATTTGTACTTAAACAACATTGTGAAGTTGATTTTTCTGGCAATTATCATCTTCAAAATCGACGGCAAGGATTTACATTAGTTAAAAAAACAAACCTATTTGTCATTCACCATTTGAGCTTGGCATCATTTTTTTTCCAGTTGTCCATTTAGGTAAGTGGAAAAATACAGTAGTGCTTTTTTCGTAGTTATCCTCGGATATTCACAAGCTAAGATAGGGAAGTAGAAAAGAAATATGCATAGGTTGGACATGCAGAATTTTTGTGATTTCCATTGCTTGTACTTGCCCTTTCATTCCAGATCATTTTGCTGATTCTCGTTTGTATTATATTCTAGAGTTAATATGTTTTTATCTCTCTTTGGCATATTTCAGATAGAAGAGCAGCAAAAGAATAAAAACCCAGCTATTTTCAGGGCTTATACAAATGGGGAGCACATTTGATTATACAAAGCATTTGACTTTCTTATTTTCTCTTTGCTCTTCTAATTACTTAACCAGCCCGACTATTCATCATTGGGAGCTTTCTTTAATGAGTTAGGAGTTTAATTTCAAAGGACGAGAGCAGAATAGCGCATGAGACTGTACAGAACCAAGTTTTGACAAGATTTTGAATGTTCCTTAATCAGGCAATCTGAACCTATTTAGATGTTGTACAGAGTTAGCTTCATACATATGCAGAAAAATCAAGTTTTTTTATACAATGGATACCCAAGTTAGTGAAATATGATTACCATTTTCTACCTTTCTTAATTGTAGAAAATGGAATGTTGCATATCCTTAAGTGTTGACAGTAAACATGTCATTTTTAGTTTTGCAATTGAGGAATAAAATGAGATCAGCATATGTGGCTGAAGTTGATGTGTTAATTTCCAATTTCTTTTTCTTATAATTTGTTGAAAGGTCTTCAATAATTAGTTTTGTCTTACTGGCATTTTGCATTTGGATTCCCTTGAAGCGGAATTCAACAAATCAGGTATTGTATTTTGGGGATGTCTATACTGACGAAGGGAAAACAGAACTTGAAGGGATCGTTTCTTAAAACATAATAGTATCAACTTTCAAAGTAGTAGGAACTACAAAATGGATATATAAAAATCCAGGTTCAAACCAACACTGAATATGGCTTCATCAGCCTAACAATATGAAAGGGAGTGTATGGTATCAAGATGAATGTTTAAGAAGCTTCACGGTCTCGAAAACAGCTGAAAAATCAAGGTCTCCCAACCCCATGCTTCTGGCCTTCTTGAAAGCCTACCAAACGCAACTCCAAATAAGAGAAAAAGGGGTTTCAGTTTAGTCTTCATTTATGTGTTTTTCTCTACATGCCCTAGTAACTTTCATATCCAACGTCAGTAGTCTAAGTGCACGTTTATATTACGCGTATGTATTAGGGTATTTTAGCTCATGCAGGATTTCTCTTTGGGCTTAAGCATATATACTATGCATGGAGAGGGGCAAGCAAAGATTGGGAAAAAAAAAACCTCATTAGCTGCAGCAGCTACTGGCATTGATACTGCATTTTGATCCCCAAGGGCAAGAGCCAACCTTATATCTTTCTGCTGATGTTTCAAAGGAAATGCAGGGGAATAATTGTCTTTAAGCATTTCTGGTCCCTTTCCTCTAAACATTGGGTTGGCAATCCCACCCAAGTCCTGCCACAAAACTTGGATCAGCCACAGCACCTTTCATTGTGGCGACAGCTTGTTAGATTATTTAGTTGTTGCAATCTTACCAACACGTCAAGAAGGCTATGTGGATTCAATCCGCTTCTTTCGGCCAGTGTAAGTCCTTCCGAAAATGCATTCATCACACTACGGAGGACAAAATGAACGTCCCGATCGAGTACCCGGATTTGTCAACTCAAATGAAAGGGGTATGTTGACATATTTACAGCATAGTAGTATTCCAAAATGCATGAATAGTTGAAGTAAGTATTACCTGCCCATTATCATGTTGACAACAAGTTTCATTTTGGCTCCATTACCAACTGGTCCCAAGAAGAAAGATTTCTTTCCTAATACATCAAAAGCTGGAACAGCTTCTTCATACAATGCCTACATATACAGTGGTGACATATTGCAGTTAACATCAAAGTGAAGGTAAATTTGCAGGCTATAGAGATGAGATGTGTTAGTAGAAATGATGAGAAGAAAAAGGATGGATGGATTCCATTGTCTTCCACTATTATTTTTCTGCTTTTTTTTACCATAGAAGTGAAAAGAGCATTTGAACATTTAAGTTGTCACTTAACAGAGGTTAAATTTGATCAAAATATGAAATCAAATGTATAACACATTAGTTAATTATGATTCTCTAATTAAGGCTTAGCTTTCTATATTATTTTAGTTGATTTTCCTCATTTAATATGACAAGAACCCTAGAGTTCTCGTCTCCCTTCGACGAGTTGAACAATCATTCAAAATAGATCGTCCCTAGAATCATGATAGAGGGAAGGCAATCCATTTTGACTTTCTTGTCAAATTTCTCTTATTCTTAACATATCCATATCCGCCACTCACATAAAGGTACGGTGGTATGGTTTACCAAATACATGAAAACTTTAAAAAAAAGCATTAAACATACCCATATCCGATACTTATCCATTCCATTTTTACCTAGTCTGTGTGAACTTGGAATAAATAAATAAAAACTAGTATTGCCAATTGACCTTTTCTCCAGCTGCAAGAATCACAAGTTGACCAGTTTCTGCCGGCTGTTTGCTACCAGAAACAGGTGCCTCAAGGAAGTGGCCGCCTTTTAATGCAATTGCCTGTACATATCCCATGGAAGTAAGAAATCAGTGTATTCATTTCATTGATAAAGTATCTTGACAGTTCCACAAAATTACCATTTTAGACGGTATATTACCGTATACCCGTATTTGAGGCTCACCCGACACTCTTTCTAAGTTTGAGACATTAAAGAAACACCATGTATCAAGAAAGTATCAGCTAACCTCACTGATTTTGCAAGAAGTCTCGGGATCAACAGTTGACATGTCAATATAACCTTTCCCACTGCAAATTTGGTCTAGAACTCCATCTTTGTCAAATACAACCTAAACCAACCATCAAATACATAGTTTATGATAACGAGATTTTAATCAGGACGGCAATGGCTGAACTGAAAACTGTACGTGCACCCAATGTTTGTAAATTAAGTACCGAAAGAGCAGCAGCAGGGTCAGACAAAATGGCAATGGTGATGTTGCATTTCTTTACTACTTCTGCAGGGGTTTCCCCAACTGAGGCACCATGAGCCACCACTTCATCACACTGCGATTATAAAATTTTAGTGTCACAAATAAGGCTGATATCACGCTGCAGATACTCCAATATACATATACAAGGCTGTCAACTCTATACATAAAACTAAAAACAAATACAAACCCATCAATCAGATATAGAAATGGAAACAATCTGCAACTGGCTGTGCTATTACTTTGGTAGAGTAATGAAAACTTTTTGAAAAGGTACCTTAGAAAGAGTTCTGTTCCAAACAGTGACTTTGAATCCATTCTTCAGCAAATTCATGGACATAGCTTTTCCCATTATTCCCAGTCCCAAAAATCCAACCTCCATTTTCTTCTTCTTCTGTCACTAATGAACTTTTTCTTTGATAGTTCTATGTGCTATTTTCTTACCAGGCTCCAATCTTTATAAATACCCAAAGGAAAACATAAAAGAATATCTTTTTAACGTTAATGATGACAAAAATATGATAAAATCAATATCATCCTTGTCATCCCCACTAACATTTTTAATTTAAATAAATTGCCATCATTATGAAGATTTCTAACTTTGATAGTGTATGATAATCTAAATATTTCAATATTTTTGTATTCATCGTGTTTGTCGTTTAATAGATAAACAGATGCATAACACGTAAGCCTATATTTTAATGGTAGGGGAGATGGTGCTTCAGTCCACTATTCTTGGAATTCTTGAAGGCTCTGTTGGGCTAAGTTCCGGGGTGGTGGTTCACGGTTGTTTGCTGGCGGCCTAGATTTCAAACCGTCGCAGGCAGCGGCTGGGCTTACTTAATTAACACTAAAACAACCCGCCAAAATTTTCACACATTGATAATGAAGACAGTAAGTGATCAGAGAAGAAGAACAATAACTCATAGGAGAAGAATAACAGCAACAAGATCAGAAAATGGCAAAAAAAATATTAAACAAGAAGAAGAAAAGAGCGTTTATGGTGTATGGGTTCAGAGGTGATGCAGCAAAAACAAAAGGGTTCAGACTGTGCAATCCTTGGATTCAACTAATGGTTCACTCATCAACACCTTGCTCAGGCTTCTCTCGAGGTCTTCAGGACATTTAATTTCTTTTAATTTCTGTATATTTATACTATTAATAATATTATTACTATTTGTTTGTTTTCCATGTTCTTTTGCTTCTGTAGTTCTCTGTTTTTGTCTTTGTTAATAACAGACCCTTTGTGAATTCCATGTTGCAGCCAGCTGCTTATATGCAAACAGCTATGGGAAGAAGGAGAGAGCCAGAGGGGAAAGAGGGTATACTGGTTTTGGAAAAGAAGCAAAAATTATCTTAACTTCCCATTTGTCAAAATGGCATAGATTTGATAATTTTACAAACCATACGAAATATTATACTAATAGTTTAAGAAACAGATAATACAAATACTAAATTTGCATTTTAATTGTTTTATGCATTTTGAGACATTATGGACCACTAATGTGCTGCTTTTTTCTTTTTTTCTTTTTTCTTTCACTTATGTATGAAATAATATTCTACGTTGAGACAAAAATGAAATTGAAGAAACCAGTGGCATATATTCTCCTAAACTTCTTGTGGATCAGAAGACTCTCTTCTACTGATCAGTTCTCTTCTTCTATTGTATGCTCAGCAATGGTTTCCGCCTCTACCCCCAATTAAGCTTAATATCACCCAGAAATGTTTAATAACAGAAAGTAGCAGAATAAAAATTCAAGTACGAAAATGGCTATGCTGGGAGCAAGTCCAATTAGGTTCTCAAGCTTTCCACCGTCTTCTTCATATCTCACTTCCACCTTCAAACCCACCTCCTCTTCCACACTATCATTAGTAAGTTTAATACTATAGTTTACAATTTTGTATTATTTATACCTTACTCTAAAAGTAAGTTCGGAGTTGGAATCTTTTATCCGCAGGTTGTGGTGGGGAAATCAATTATCTATCGTCGATGTGTCGCCTGCTCCGCTGTTCAGGAATCTTCTACTCCTACAGGTAGCTTTTTCCCTTTTTATCCGTGTGTAAAAATCCTTTTAAAGCTTATCTTCTAAACTCGGGGTTGCTTAAAAATGTGTTGGCTTTTTGCCATTAGCCACTGCTGAAACCAAGGGAACCACTCCACCATCAGCCGGCGTTGCTGGTGGTGAGGAGGAAGTGAAGGCAGCCCCAAAAGCAGCTGCAGCAAAGCCTAAACCTGCTGCAAAGGCTCCTGCCAAATCTTTGCCGGAGTTGATATCGGAGGATGTCATCCCTTCATTGAAAACAATACTTGAAGCTCAAGATGATATATCTGAAATTGAACTCACTTTCCAAGACAACAAGGTTTGTTCTAATCCATCTTTTTCCCCAAGATTTGGCATTTTAAATTTGCTCTATATGATGAGATCTATGAATGTTCTTCCCATTCAAACTCGACAGTTGGAAGGTTCATTCCTGAAGGAGGGCTGTCCTTACTCTTTCTGGGCCTTCTTCCCTGATGGAGGCCTAACAGGTATTGTATACTTTAGGCAAATTGGAAACTATGTATCATTTCCATTGTTGCAGTAATTATGCGACTTATTTTCTCCCATTTGCTTGCGCAGGTCCCAAAGGCTTTTCATTGTCTTCATATGGCTCAGGAGCAAGCACTGTGGAGCCTTTCCTCGTTGATGAGAAGAAAATTACCGCAAGGCATGTAGTTTTCTGGGTCGAAAAGCGTTTGGCCGCCCAAGGAATTATTCCTGTCTGGAAAGAATGATTTATAGCTTAACAAGAAATGCTGCCATGTAATTATTCATGTCTGAATATAATGCTCTCATACAAATTTTTCCAATTCATAATTGTTCTACAATTTGAAAAATGAATCTTTTTAGATGCTTAATTCAGGGCGATGTTAGAAAAGCAAATAACAATTCCCATCATCATGTCAAACCTCTAGGTTGAATAAAAGATGAGTAAAAAGGGCATTGCAGCTTTAAGTTTTGAATTAACAATACAACTCTGATTCAGTTTAGCAGTCATTCCTCCCTAAAAACACAGATATGAATGATCAGTCTTAAAAAGAACAACAGCTCAAATTTACTAGAGAGAGATTTGCATTCATCAAAATCCATACAGGTCCGGCAACAAAATACCCCTCCCCTACTACTGTCTCATAAAAGGAAAGAGAATAAAAACACCACCTTAGAGTTCCAGAGTAATAATATAACATTGTATAGCTGACAGATTTCATAACGTTTTCATCTAAATTACATGTCCAAGGACCAGGACATAAACAAATGCCTGGCCCATGCTTTACACTGAATAACACGATCGCCCAAATAAGTAGCATTTGATTTGAGTAACTAATGAACACATACAACAGGTACTTTGAGTGCAAAGTTCATGAAGTTCTTCATAAGTCCACATCTGCCATTATCACACTTTGTCAGTAGTTAGTTGTCGGTATTGGCATTTCGAATTGCACGACGAAGCTCAGCTAAGAAATCCATCTGTGAGCCAGATGAAGGCCCGGTATTGTTTGTTGGGGACATCATCTGAGGAAAAGCAAGTCAAATGCATAAGGAATGGGGGCCGTGAGAAGAAGAGGTGAAGGACGAAATGAATACCTGATGGGGAAGTCTGAAATTCCTCCAGGCTGAATCACTAATTCCAGAGTACAGAACTGGTCTCTCTGAAACAAGGAAAAACCACAGCAAAAGGAAACAACCATTATGGAAGAAAATATCCATTAGTAAACAAGAATGGAAACAAGGTCAGCCATAAGGAGAAACAGGAGAAACAAAAAATAAAAATAAAAAACGACATGACAAAGGATGCCCAATATGACACTCCCAAGAGCCCCTAAACAACAAGCAGCAAACGCAGAACTGCTTGCAACCACAAATCTAAAAGAAAGAGCAACATTCAGCACATTAGTAGCTTCCTTTAACATCATATTAGCAGCGACACAGAGTGGTATAGAAGCTGGTGGAATTATTTTAAGAAGATTCATAACCCATGCTTGGGATGAGGAACCATGGAATATATTAACAACAGAGTTCTTAGAAAACCAATGATTTATCCACTAGCATAATTCAGGCTGGTTTGTGCTAGTCATGAATTAACTTGGCCCAAACTGATCCTAAATATCTCATATGGATTGGATATCTTCGATAATGCTGACAACCTTGTAATTCACTCCTTCCAATCCCTTCAACTAAACTTATGCATACCTCAGTTATCAAAGTACGGCATCAATCTTCGTGGGAATGGTTGTCCCATCCCCCAGCAAGGAAATGATCTCATAGTTAGCAGTTAGAGGCCACTATTCTACTTAGCCAGATCAACCAACTTCAACCACCCAGTAAAAACGAAACTGATAATAGCTACTACATTGAAGATGCCTTAGTTTTCAAAAAATTGGTTGCCAAGAGCCCAAAGAAAACATCCCCAGACTTCCTCCATTCCTTTTGCCTAAATTAGGTTGTGCTTAATTTCGGTTTTGGAAATAAATAACTAACAACCAGCATTTTTTCCTTGCCATCAACTAATGCAGAACTTTTGATGCAAAGATACGTTTGGATCAGTGCAAAGTAAATAAAACTAATGCAGACTTTTACAAGCCAGCCAGCCATTTGACCCATCAGTCCATAAATCTCCAGAGATGAACTAGATCAAAAGGTCAGCCAAAATGTGAGTAAAACAAGATAGAACATATCATGAATCTAATATCATATAGAACAAGAAAAGCCCCAACCAACTAATCCCCTTCCCCCCTTTTCTTTTTAGGACAGGAGTTTTACAGAGATGTATAGACCTAGAGTAGAATGTCTCTTGCAATAAAAACCTTTATTAATTTTCTCAAAGTGTTATCCTGTAGTTGATAAGGAGACCTTTGTTGCTAATCACAGAAGTCTATCCAATTGCTCATATTATTTCCATTCTCCAACCATCTTCCATACATTATCCAATCACTAAAAATTTTCCCTTCTTAACATGCAAATAGTGTACCACTACGAGAACTGGTCCACAGAAAGGACCAACAAGCCAATAAAATCATATTCAAAAGGGAAATTTTTTAAGTTTTCTATTCTTCCACTCACCAGACAAGTCAATGGATGTATCATGGTAGCGATGTAAGACAGCTGCCCAACCTGCATTTGTAGAGATAAAAAATGACAGTATATCAGCCATATGATTGCATGTTTGCAAGCATGGATTCTTAAAAACATTTAAATTTCATCCAACAAGGGTAATACTTGTCAAACAAGAATTGAAGGGAGGAAGGAAGTAGCATTGGAACCGAAGCCCCAGCCAAACCACTTCCTACCCTTCATCACTAAACCAACCAGGAGAAGCCTTCCACAAAACTAATTAAGCTTCAGCGAAATACTCCAATATCTGAATCAATCGTAGAGCTAACCTCTTAATCTCTTTCCACTACCCTCACCCCAAAACTAAAGAAAAACAAGATCTTTCCAACTATAAGTGGAATAGCTCACCTAAATGTAATGCTGCATTTAAGCAGAATAATAAAAGATAAAAAAAAATCAATAACTCTAAATTCAAAGAGGTAACAGAAACAGCGGCTGTCTTCTTAACTAAAAGTACAAGAAACCAATCAAAGTGTGCAGAGATTCCATACGATTGCTTAAAAGCCGAGAGGCATCACTTCTAGAACAGCCTTCTAAAGGTATCAAAGCATGACGAGGGTTGTCTTCATTCAGGATAGCGCTGCTCCCAGCATCCCCGACTGGATTAATGTTTCTCGATGTGGCACCTTGATTCTTCTCTGAATCATTCCCATAAACATTGTTAGTCCAATCAAACCGATCTGCAAGATTTTATTACAACTCAGTCTACCAAATGAATTGAAAATTAAAATCACTCCTTTTTTAGGGGGGTGGGGGGAACATTCATCTATAAATCACCGGAAGAAAAAAGACCAAGAAATAATCAATGAAGAAACTGACCTCCAGATTTACGGCGTCCGAGAGAACGATTTCTGCAATTTTGAGGCATAATTTTAGGTAGGACAAGAGGAAATTAAGAAAGCGAGAACAAAATTTAGGGTTGTGAAGGTACCGTTGATTGGGAGGAGCATAGCGTTTGATGGCAGGAGCGGCATCAGCTGCGGTGGGTGTAGGGTTTTCCAACATCCTCCTCTCCTCACCTCTCTTTTCCTTTACACCGCCGCGTACGAATGGCGGATTACAAATTCCGGAGTTGATTCGCGATTGCGTCGCGGCTTGTAAGCTGACTTTCTGGTCCAAAAGCGTTTCTTTACCTTTATTCAATCAACTCCTCACTAAAACGCACCGTTTCTTACAGTTTACTAATACCTTAGAATTACAACCGTGACGGCCCACCAAATACCACCCAAGCCGAACACCAAATATACATTTTTAATTTTGAGATGTATCATCTATAAAAATATTACTCATAAAATTACAACATTATTTTAATTTTGAAATATTTATTAAAAACTATTTTTAATTTAAATAAATATTATTTTATACACCAGCCGCAAGATTTTTAATTCCACAATCACAATTAAAAGGTATTCATGTGTCTCATTTATTTATTATTTATTTTTTAATTATCAATTAAGGACACACTGTGTCTTCTTAATCTTATTTACGAAGCTAAAAAACTCCCCTCACTAATGCACTAAATAGTTATTTTTAAATTTTATTCAAATAATAATTATCCTTTAAATAATATAGAATTTTAGTTATCGATTCAATATGCCCATTTTATCAGTTTTTAAGATTTTTTTAATTTTTTAAAAATTAATATTTTTGTTAAATCTTCCCCCAACCACGTCAGATAACAATCAAACCAAGCACTCGATAATTTTTATTAACTAAAGGGAACATTGTTTTTACTATTATTACTCAAAACTCAATTAGATCCACTTTTTTCATAAAGATTAAAATAACTTTTTTTGTCGAGTTTTTTTAATCCTTTCACCAAAACAGTATAATTTTTAAATATATGAAAAATTAAAAGAAATCAAATAAATCATATTCGGAGTATCATCTCCAAATATATGAAATAAAATTATACATGTATTAATCTATTAGATAGATTCGCAGATTCAACACTCACTCGAATAATAGATCATATCAGCTAAGTAAGCTCAATTAATTCATCAGAAACCTAGCCATTAGAAAAGTACAGCAAATAAAGTTGACTCTAGACCTTAGACTCATGCAGACGAACATGGGATTTAGCAATTGAGATCATGAAACTCTGACGTAGGAAATTCATCGAGATTGTTATTTCACCATTACCTGTTTTGTTCTACCAATGTAATCATTCATCCATCAAAACCAGGTTATGATCAAAACCTGACACTGCTTGTAGAACTTTGAAATCTTCCAAACAATCAAGCAAGGTTGGCTCGGCTTCATCGCTGGAGCTTCCTAACCCAAGACGGCCACTCTTACCACATCCCCAAACCCATAACTCGCCATGAGATGTCAGAGCAGTAGAATGCACCCGCCCTCCTGACACTGATACCGGTGTTTCCCCTTCCCATCCCTCGATCATTGATGGGAAATTCTCCGGTCCTTCTCTACCTAATTGGGAGCATTGGTTCCACCCCCATGAGAAAATGCTCATTCCACCACCTTCAACATCCGAAGATGGCACCTCACAGATTGCCAAGGAATGACCAAGACCGGATGCAATAGACACAGGATGGGCGGTTAGATCAACAGGTAACAATCTCAGGTCCAGTTTGGTTCTCCCCAGCTGACCATATACATTGCTTCCAGAGCTAAATAAAGTACCATTACCTGAAATTTGATACTCAAGATTAACAAAGATGCATATGCCAGCAACCCCCACATGCTCAATCATAGAATCTACACAAATTGTAACTTACGGCAAAGAACCAAAGAATGATCAAGCCCGCAAGCAATATCTCTGACTTCAACTCCTTGCAGTTCTTCGACCAATCGAGGTTCCCAAATGATTGGCATGTCTTTCTCTTTCTCCATTCCTTCTAAAACCATCAGCTCGGCAGCATCCAATCCTGAACCTGAAAACCGTTTGTCATTCATCGATATACTCGCATTTGAGTCCAGAGGAGACGCCTCTAAAGCTTCCCCCACATTTCCGATCCTACCATCGGCTGAATAACCCCAACCTAACAACTTTCCATCCTCTGTCTGTGCAAGAGCATGCCCCCAACCAAATGAAACCTGTCAAAGAAAATCAACCATGGAATTTCCTTCTAATTGGATGATATACATTAGCTCAAGCTCAAGCATACTAGCAAAAATTGCAAGTAAGTTAGAGGCTATATTAATCTACCTTAAGAATTTAGGAAGCCCACCTTGACTATCTTTTCTCCTGCAAGTGCTTCAACTCTGCGAGGTACTACGGTCTCGATGATACCCTTTCCAAGACCAAGCTGTCCCCGCTTAGACTTCCCCCATACCCACACAGAACCATCACTGTCAATGGCAGCAGAAATAACACCAGAAGCAAAAGCAGCACAAATATTCACATGACCCAACCCTTCCACTCTCTTTGGATCATTCCAAGAATCTCTGCTCACAGTCAACAGTTACCCATTTCGCATTAGGGTAAGTCATTAGATTCAATGTTCACCAATAATAACATTCCACATATGACTAACTATGCCAAAACAACTAGGTTTTATTCATAAGAAAATCCAGGACCAGCAATAATTGGGTGAAGTTATTCAATGTATCAAAACATCGCTCAACTAATAACAAAGTAAATCGACATTCTATAGAACTGACCTCGGGGCAAGTGGATCACGACCCAGCTGGGATTCCAGGTTGCGGCCCCAAGCCCAGAGCCCACCACGGGAATCAATAGCAAGCGAGTGATAATGGCCAGCGCTGATGCTGGTGATATCAGAAGGGAGACCGAGGACCCGGGTGGGCTCGTAAGCATCGCCTCTGGGACCGGTCACTGAATCGGGCAGACCCAACGCCCCCTGGCTTCCGTCCCCAAAGCTCATTACCGTACTCATCCATCTCGGTTTATTAGTAGTAACCTGAGCGAATAAGGCTTTAGAAGAAACCGCAACTACCGTTTTATTCCATTGATGATGTTTCCATAACAATCGGTTTACCAGCATCTTAGCTTCGTGAGTGCGTCGGCAGTGGCCAATCCGCTACTGTAAATTTAGGACGAAATGAGTTGATGGGTTGACCCAAACAAGTTGATTTTGCTACCAAAAGCACTTTCAAGAAGTGTTTATCTAGCCAAATGGGATAGAGAGGATTTGTTCGAAAATGCTTTTAAAAGATAAAAAAGGATTTGTTTAACATTGACTAAAAAATATTTTTGGGGTTAAAAGTACATTTGAAGCTAGAAATAATATTAAACAGATAATTTTTTTTGAGTCAAAAAGTGTTTTTCAGCTCAGAACTTAGAAGTAAAAGTAATTTGTTTAAACTTTTGCTTTTGAGAAAACTGCTTTTAAGAATAAATGATAATTTTAATTCTTATAATATATTTTATATAATATTTATATGGTATATGTAATTATTTTCTTATTAAAATTTATTTTATATATAATATTATATATTTAAAATGTTATTGATCATATTTTATTATTCAAAATATAGTTTATATATTCGAATTAAATTTTATGAATAATTAATATTAATTGTTTAAAAAAATTTTAAAATTTATATTTTATATATTAAAATATTAACAACAAATTATAATAAATTATTTTTTATATTCTTACTAAGATATTATAATATTAACTAATTTGAATATTATTTAAACGCATATTTATTACTTTATAACACAATGTCTAAAATGAACATTTTATTTATCAAAAGTACTTTTTGACAGCAATACTAAACATTTAAATCTTAAATCAAACTTTTCAAAAGTACTCCTTAAAATAACTTTTCCACAGTACTTTTTAAAAACACTTTTCAAAAATAATGCTAAATTGGCCCTAAGTATTTTTAGATTGCTGAAGCAATCCCAAATAGATTGATTTTTCAGCTAAAAACATTTTTATTAACTCAAAGAAGCTAATATCAAGTGCAGTGGCGGTTGACTTTGATTACTTGATGTGAGAAAATTACAATTTTACCTTTAGTAATTTACTTTTATCTACTCAATTACAGAGTAAAGTAGTGTAAGCCTTTATTCAAGTATAGTTTTATTCAATGTACGACACACAATAAACGTCACAAGTGAATAAATCTATAAACGGATTTAAGATTTATTTTAGTTGGGTCTTGTCCGATGTACTGTCAATCCAGTCGGTCATATCTATGTCTCTATCTTTTGGGAGTCATCCGCTCTGATATCCAAGACAAAATATCTCATTAATTAGACTTGATAGACGACATGTAACGACCCAAAATCAGTGGGCACCGGAAAAGTGTGTTATCGGGCCTCCGTCTTAGTAAACCGAGTTAGTAAATAATTATTAGGAGTAATTATGAGTCTAATAGTGTGTTTAATTAAATTTTTAGTTAGTGAATTTAGCTTAATTTAAAGTAATTAGGAAAAGGGATCAAATTGAATAAAGAGTGAAAGTCTAATTATAGATTAAAAGAAAGTAAAAAAGGGTTAAAATGGGAATTAAGCCATTTAGCATAGTTGAGGCGGCAAAGATTAAACAAAAATCTAAGATTTGTTTTGGAATATAATTATGTAAATAAATTATTTTAGTTATAAAATTATACTAATTAATTTAAGATAATTATATCATAAGATTTTTATATGTTAAATAAAGTATGATTATGACAAGTGTAAGGTGATAAAAATACACATATGTAATGATAATATTTATACAAATATAATATTTTATTTAAATTAGTAGATATTTATTATTTATTATTTATTATTATTAAAATTAAGAGATATTTATTAATTAAATAATTATAAAATAAGATTTTTATGTGATAATTAAATAAAATTATGAAAAATGTAGGGTGATGATATTGGACAAATGTAAAACATGTGTGTGTACAATTGTTATATATATAATTGCTATTAAATAGATATTTATTAATTAAATATAATATAAATTAAATAAAGTAAAAAGAAATAAAGCATAAAATAAAAAAAATCTAGAGTACTTAAACAATGTCCCGTTTCACTTTTAATACATGTTTTAGACTTCGAGAGTTTATTGACTTAGTTATTAAATTGTACTGTGAATATTATTTTATTTGTGAATTATTCGTAAGTTGTCTAATATGTCCGATAATACCTCGTAACCTTGTTCTGGCAACAATTTGGAGTTAGGAAGTGTTACAATTGTTGGTATCAGAGCTAAGGTTTAGCCGATTCTCGGACTAAATCAAGCTCGTAAATGAGTCTAGAAGTACATGTCACATTTAAGTCGAAACTGAGTCGAGTTTTTTTATACTAATATATTTATTTATTTGATTTTGTTTTATAGATAAAATGTCAGATGAAAGAATGAATAATATTGAACAGGAAATGTATACTAGAAGTCGAGAATTTGAAGAAACTGAATCTGCTACACCTAGTGTGAATCCGTTAGATAATCAACCTCCTAACGTAGGAAGAGAAAGAGATGACTCACAACTATTAAGAGCTATAGCCAATGCATTACAGCGTGTAGCGGGAACTATACCTGCTACTACATCAATACCTATTGTAACACCCCTTAACCCCGAACCGTCTTCGGAACAAAGTTACGAGGCATTACCGGACGTATCAGACAAGTTATGAATAATTCATAACTAAAATAACATTCATAATATAATTTAATTACTAAATCCCTATAATGAACTCTCAAAGTATAAAACATACGTTTAAGTGAAACGGGACTCGTTTAAGTACTCTAATTTTTTTTTTATAAATTTCGACAGCATTTCTGCTTATTTTTACACAAAACCCCCTACAATTAAAACCATATACATTTCAAACATAACCAATTCAACCAATTCATTTCACACATTCATTTTCTATTCTAAATACTCTCTAATCAACTTAATCAATATAATATCAATTTAAATTTATCATTATACTGATTAAATTGAAATAGATAAAATTTTTCATTATTATTCTTAGACTTGTAATACTAACATTTTTTTAACTATTTATTTTCAAAACATAATAACCTTTATACATATCCTATGTACATGCCACATTATCAAAAGAAAATATACATCGCCAAAAGTTTGCTGAAGTCGGGTCTGGCTTTGGATGCTGGTTCAATACTTGACTTCTACAACTGCGCAAGATTTTAAACAACCGTACGCTGAGTATGCATATACTCAGTGGTATCACTATAATTCAGTTTATAATTAAATATATTAAATGACACATAATTTTAGATTACAATTATCATCACTTAATGAATAATTCAATCTTTTTATGTTATCATTCAATTATATATATATCATTCTTATTTATTTATTTATTTCAATTCTCAACTTTCACATGTGCCATAGCATTCAAATTTATTTTTATCAGTAGATTTATTTCATTTGTCCCTATTAACTTGACTCGGACTCGGCAGATACACGGATTCCAACCAACACACCAGTACGGCACATAGTGCCTCATCGGCCGGCAAAGCGATAAAGATAGCGATGCACGGTACACAGAGTACCTCATCGGAACAAATCGTCTGATACAAAGATAAGAATGATGAGTCGGCACATAAGTGCCTCGATCGATGTTTCGGCAAAACCCGTACTCTTTCATATCCTATGGCATGCCAATTATATCTGACTAGCCCGACTAGTTAATAGGGTATTTAAATCATTTTTCAGTAAAATTTCCATTTCGATTCAATATTAATTATAATTTATTATTTTGACAAATTTTCACAGTAATACAATAATTCGCTTCATTAGAAATTTTACAGTTCAATGCAATATACGTAACATTATTCAATAATTTCACAGTTCAATTCGGTATTCAAAATAATATTTAGTATCCCATAATTCAGTTCAGTATCAATCTCAATTTTAATACTCAATCACAAATTTTATCAATTCATTAAATACTTACCTTAAAATACTTACCACACATTCATATTAAATTAAACACATATTAATTGTAAAGCTTGAGTTATAGTGATACAAACCAAAATTATCTTCGGATTTAATCCTCGACGATCTTTCCTTTTCCTTTTTGGGCCGATACTTCAGGCCCGATATTAGCTATGAACAATTAAAATAATTTCACAATTATTAGCATAATACAATTTAAATGCTGAAATTTTTATCTAACTTTTACTTTAATTTCAATTTAATCCTAACTAAACTTATATATTTTTCTTTCTCAATTCATATCTTTTTGCTACTCAATTTCTTGCCAAACTCACATCTAACTATTTAATTTTTATCATATTTTCATAATTTTGAATTTATTTCAATTTAATCCCTAAAACTCAAAACTTATAGCTTGGTTTACAATGCAATCCTTTATTCAATTCTAACTTAAAATTCATTCAATTAAATCCCTAATTCATTATTTTGCTCAACATGAACTATGTTCAAAAACCTAAAAACTTCCAAAATCTTAACTTAATTTCAACAAAACTTTGTTCTAAAGCTTCTAAAACATCAAAATTAACTAAAAAGGACTTAATTGACTTACCAATCAAAGCTTCAAGCTTCAAATCTCTAGTTTTTCCTTTTTCTTTTTCTTTTTCTTTCCTTTTTCTTTCTCTTTTTCTCCCCTGTTTTCGAATGCTCTCTGTTTTCTATTCTGTTTTTTTGTCTTTCTATTTATTTTTACTTTACTTTATTATATTGTTATATTAACTTAATAATTATTATTATTATTTTTTAAATAATAAGTAAATAAGTATGTATTTTACAATTGTATGTATATGATTTATTACACTTGTACTTTACTATCACCATATATTTGTCAAATTATTAATTTATTCATTAATCTAATAATATAATATCAATTAAATAATAATAATTATTAAATATTTATTTAATAACAAATATAAATGTTACAAATGTACAAATATATACTTTACATTTGTATTTTATTATCACCATCCACTTATCATAAATTCAATTTATTTATCATATATAAAAAGATCTTATGATATAATTATTTAATTATCAATAATATAGCTTAATCTAATTATCTATTACTTTAATATTAAGTAAACAAATTATTTTATAACAAGTACACATGTATCTATTTATTGCAAATATATCAATATTTTTATTACCATACAATTCTTTACTATTTAATTTATTTAATAATAATACTAATAATAATATAAAACCATAACAATTAATAATTATAATAATCAATAATATAATATAATATAATATAATATATATATAATTTAAATAAAATCTTAGATTTTTTTAATACACTTATGCCGCCTCAACCATTATTTAATGGCATATTTGCCATTTTGGCCTTTTTTACTTTCTATTGCTTTAGAATTAAACTTTTACCTCTTATTCAATTTAGTCCTTTTTGCTAACTACTCTAAATTAAGCTAAATTTACCTAATTAAAACCTAATTAGACACACCACTAGGCTCATAAATATTTTTAATAATTATTTTTGAACTTATTTCACTAAGACGGAGGCCCGATAACATACTTTTTCGGTGCCAATGGATTTTGGGTCGTTACACCTACTGTCAGACGGGCCCCGATTAAATAGCTACGGAAATATGGTGCCACAGAATTTCAAAGATTAAAAGGAGTTGATCCGTCCGCTACTGAAAATTGGATGGCATCAACAAAGAGAGTTTTGCAACAGTTAGATTGCACCCTCCGAGAGAGTCTGATATGTGTTGTATCATTGTTACAAGGAGAAGCGTATCTCTGGTGGGAATCTGTGGTTAGGCATTTGCCGGATGATCAGGTAACTGAGACTTGTTTCAAAAAGAATTTCAGAAGAAATGTATTGGGGAAATGTACGTTGAAGAGAAAAAGCAAGAGTTTTTAGTGCTGAAACAGTGTAATATGTCAGTACTGGATTATGAGGGAGAGTTCTCTAGACTGAGCAAGTATGTTTTAGAATATGTTCCAACCAAGGTTGATAGTTGTAAACGATTTTTAAGGGGAATGCAAGATGAAACCAAGATTCAATTGGTAAGTCTCAGAATTACTGAACTTGTTGATCTGGTTGAGTGAGTGAAAATGATAGAACAAGTACTGGCCCTGGATAAAAAGTCAGTAATGGGTAAATCAGCTGGGAAACGTATGGGAACTACCAGTTCTAATCTATTACCGAAGAGATTTAGAGAATTAAAAAGTGGTTGAAGATCAAGATTTCGGTCTGATAAAGGTGACAGAAGCATAGGAAAACAAATTACTGTCTCCACCGGTAGTGTAAAAGCTCTGCCTCAAGAAAGTGAAAATCCTAAATGTGATTATTGTGGGAAAAGACATTTTGGTGAACGCTGGAAGAAAATCGGAGGATTTTTCCGTTGTGGTCTACTGAACACTTTGTTAAAGATTGTTCGAGAACTCAGAGTAGTACACCTACCACATCTCAGAGATCGGTATCGACTGCCAGAGGTAGAGGAATGTCTAGAAGAGGTTCTGTTTAAAGGAGATGAGGAGTTGGTAGAGGCAGTGATATAGCTACACAGCAATCTGAAGCCAGAGCTCCAACTAGAGCTTATGTAGTCAGAACCCGAGAAGAAGGCAATGCTCACAATGTGGTGACAGGTATATTTTTACTATATTCTGAGCCTGTTTATACTTTGATTGATCCTGGAACTTCACACTCATATATTAATTCAAAATTAGTAGAGTCGGGAAATTAAAAACAGAAATGTCTAAAGTCTCAATAGAAGTATCAAGTCCATTGGGGCAAACAATATTAGTTAATCAGGTGTACCCGAGATGCCCGCTAATAATATATGATAAAACTTTTTCGGTGGATTTATTAATAATGCCTTTTGGGGATTTTGATGTTATACTGGGTATGGACTGGTTAGTTGAACATGGGGTAATTTTAGACTGTTATAAAAAAAATTTCAGTGTTCAGACTGAAGATGGTGATAGTGTTGAGGTAAATGGAATCTGTACCAGTGGGTTAGCTCAAATCATATCAGCAATTAAAGTTAATAAGTTGCTTCATCAGGGTTGTACAGCATATCTAGCATATGTTATTAATTATGATTCAGTCGGAAGTCAGTGTAGTCAGATTAGAACTGTATGTGAATTTCCAGATGTATTCCCTGAAGAGCTATCGGGATTGCCACCTGACAGAGAAGTAGAATTTGAAATTGAAGTATACCCGGGTACAGATTCAGTGTCGATACCTCCATATCTTATGTCACCTACTGAATTGAAGGATTTGAAGGTACATCTGCAAGACTTACTAGAACGAGGTTCTATACGACCTAGTACCTCACTGTGGGGAGCTCCAGTGTTATTTGTTAAAAAGAAAGATGGTTTGATATGGTTGTGTATTGATTATCGGCAATTGAATAAGGTGACAATCAAGAATAAATATCCGTTACCACGTATTGATGATTTATTTGATCAATTGAAAGGAGCTTCAGTATTTTCAAAGATTGATTTAAGATCGGGCTACTATCAGTTAAAGGTGAAAGAAAGTGATGTACTGAAGACAGCATTTCGTACAAGATATGGTCATTATGATTTCTTAGTGATGCCATTTGGGTTAACAAATGCCCCAGCTGCTTTTATGGATCTTATGAATCAAATTTCTTAGCAGTACTTGGATCAGTTCGTGGTAGTTTTTATTGATGACATTTTGGTATATTCAAAGTCCGAATCTGAATATGAGCAGCATCTCTGAATTGTTTTGCAAACGTTACGAGAGAAATAGTTGTATGAGAAATTGAGTAAATGCAAATTTTGGTTATCAGATGTGGTATTTCTTGGTCACGTGGTATCAGCAGATGGAATTAGAGTGGATCCAAAGAAGATTGAAGCAATCGTCTAATGGAAAACTCCCAAAAATGTGTCAGAGGTACGTAGTTTTCTTGGATTAGCTGGGTATTATCGAAGGTTTGTGAATGGATTTTCAAAAATAGCTTTACCGATGACAAAATTATTGCAAAAGAATGTTTCGTTTGTCTGGAATGATCATTGTCAAGAAAGCTTTATGAAATTGAAGCAGATGTTGACAGAGACACCGGTTTTGACTTTACCAAAATTAGGAAAAGATTTTATTGTGTATAGCGATGCTTCTTTAAATGGGCTCGGGTGTATACTGAAGCAAAGTGGGAAAGTGATAGCTTATGCTTCTCGGCAATTAAAACCATATGAACGTAATTATCCGACACATGATCTGCAATTAGTAGCTATGATATTTGCTTTGAAAATATGGAGACGTTATTTATACGGTGAAAAATGTTACATTTATACAGATCATAAAAGTCTCAAGTATCTTCTATCATAGAAAGAGTTGAATTTAAGGCAGCATCGATGGATAGAACTTCTAAAAGATTATGATTATGTTATTGATTATCATCCAGGTAAAGCAAATGTGCTAGCTGATGCATTGAGTAGGAAGGCAGCAATTGAATTGCGAGCGATGTTTGCATAGCTCAGTATTAGTGATGATGGAGGTTTATTGGCTGAATTAAGAATTAAACTAGTGATGTTTGAACGAATCAAGTCAGCTCAATTAGAAGATGATAAGCTAATGAAGAAAAAAGAAATGGTTTAGAGTGACGTAGCAGGGAATTTTAGTATTGATGAACATGATTGTTTGAGATACCGAGATCGGATTTGTATTCCAATCAATTCAGAGATTAAAGAATTAATTCTCTAAGAAGCACATGACGGTCTATTTGCTCTACACCCTGAAGGCACAAAGATGTACCGTGATCTACGAGAATTGTACTGGTGGCCAGGGATGAAAAAAGATATAGTTGAATATGTCAGTAAATGCTTGGTTTGTCAGTGGGTGAAAGCAGAGCATCAGGTTCCTACTGGATTATTACAGTTGATTACTATTCCAGAATGGAAATGGGATCGTGTTACGATGGATTTCATTACGGGATTGCCATTGTCTGTAAGGAAGAAAAATGCTATACGGGTAATAGTTGATCGACTTACAAAGTCGGCTCATTTTATAGCTGTCAGAATAGACTGGTCACTTTAGAAACTTGCAGAGGTCTATATTTAGGAAATTATAAGGTTGCATGGTATACCGGCTTCTATAATTTTCGATCGAGATCTTCGGTTTACATCAAGATTCTGGAAACAGTTACTAAACTTAATTTCAGTACAGCATTTCATCCACAGACTGATGAACAATCTGAGCGAGTAATTTAGATTTTGGAAGACATGCTTCGAGCCTGTGTTATTAATTTTGAATCTGGTTGGGAACGTTACTTGCCGTTAGCTGAATTTGTTTATAATAACAATTTTCAGTCCAATATTCAGATGGCTCTGTATGAAGCTCTATATGGTAGAAAATGTCGATCACTTGTATGTTGGACAGAATTAAATGAAAAGAAGATAATTGGACCTGAATTGATTCGTGAAACAGAAGAAACAGTCAAGAAGATTTAACAGAGATTAAAAGCAGCTTTTGACAGGCAAAAATCTTATGCTGATCTGAAACATCGGGACATTGAATACTCAGTCGAGGATAAAGTGTTTCTCAAAGTTTCTCCTTGGAAGAAAGTATTAAGATTTGGCCGAAAATGAAAGTTAAGTCCTCGGTTTATCAGGCCATATGAAGTTATAGAGAGAGTTGGACCAGTCGCTTATCGATTGGCTGTACCTCCAGAATTACAGAAAATTCATGATAGTTTTCATGTTTCCATGTTACGAAGGTACCGATCGGATCCATCTCATATTATTTCTACTGAAGACATTGAGATTAGACCGAATTTGTCATATGAAGAAGAACCAGTTCAAATACTAGCTTGAGAAATGAAAGAATTAAGAAACAAACGGGTCCTTCTGGTAAAAGTACTGTGGAGAAGCCATAGGGTGGAAGAAGCAACATGGGAACCGGAGGAAACTATGAGATCAAAGTATCCTCACTTATTTTCAGGTAAAATTTCGAGGACGAAATTTTTTTAAGGGGGGAGAAATGGAACGACCCAAAATCCGTGGGCACAAGAAAAGTGTGCTATCGAGCCTCCGTTTTAGTAAACCGAGTTAGTAAATAATTATTAGGAGTAATTATGAGTCTAATAGTGTGTTTAATTAAATTTTTATTTAGTGAATTTAGCTTAATTTAAAGTAATTAGGAAAAGGGATCAAATTGAATAAAGAGTGAAAGTCTAATTATAGATTAAAAGAAAGTAAAAAGGGCTAAAATAGCAATTAAGCCATTTAGCATAGTTTAAAAAAAATCTAAGTTTTTTTGGGAATATAATTATGTAAATAAATTATTTTAGTTATAAAACTATATTAATTAATTTAAGATAATTATATCATAAAATTTTGATATGTTAAATAAAGTATGATTATGACAAGTATAAGGTGATAAAAATATACATATGCAATGATAATATTTATACAATTATAATATTTTATTTAAATTAGTAGATATTTATTAATTAAATAATTATAAAATAAAATTTTTATGTGATAATTAAATAAAATTATGACAAATATAGGGTGATGATATTGGACAAATGTAAAACATGTGTGTGTACAATTGTTATATATATAATTGCTATTAAATAGATATTTATTAATAAAATATAATATAAATTAAATAAAGTAAAAAGAAATAAAGCATAAAATAAATAGAAACAAAACAAAAGAAAGCAGGGAAGCATTCGAAAGCTACAAGAAGAAAGAAGAAAAGAAAAATTAAAGGAAAAACTAGGGTTTGGAAGCTTAAAATTTTAATTGGTAAGTCAATTAAGTCCTTTTCTCTTAATTTTGATGTTTTAGAAGCTTTAGAACAAAGTTTTGTTGAAATTAAGTTAAGGTTTTGGAACATAGTTCATGTTGAGCAAAATAATGAATTAGGGATTTAATTGAATGAATTTTAAATTAGAATTGAATAAAGGATTGAATTGTAAACTAAGCAATAAGTTTTGAGTTTTAGGGATTAAATTGAAATAAATTCAAAATTATGAAAATATGATAAAAAATTAAATAGTTAAATGTGAGTTTGGCAAGAAATTGAGTAGCAAAAAGGTATGAATTGAGAAAGAAAATATATATAGGTTTAGTTAGGATTAAATCGGAATTAAAGTAAAAGTTAGATAAAAATTTCAGCAATTAAATTATGTTGTGTTAATAATTGTAGAATTATTTTAATTGTTCGTAGCTAATATCGAGCCTGAAGCATCGGCCCAAAAAGGAAAAGAAAAGATCGTTGGGGATTAAATCCGAAGAGAATTCTGGTTTGCATCACTATAACTCAAGCTTTATAATTAATATGTGTTTAATTTAATATGTATTAGTGGTAAGTATTTTAAGGTAAGTATTTAATGAACTGATACAATTTATGATTGGGTATTAAAATTGAGATTGATATTGAACTGAACTATGGGATACTGAATATTATTTTGAATACCAAATTGAACTGTGAAATTACTGAATATTGTTACGTATACTGCATTGAATCAGAAAATTTTCGATGAAACGAATTCTCATCATTATTGTGAAAATTGATTGAAATAATAAATTATAATTAATATTGAATTGAAATGGAAATTGTACTGAAAAATGATTTGAATACCCTATTAACTAGTCGGACTAGTCAGATATAGCTGGCATGCCATAGGATATGGAAGAGTACGTGTTTTTGCCACTTCATCGATCGAGCACTTATGTGCGACTCATTATCATATCATTATCGATTCGACACTTTGTGTGTCAAATCATCATATCGTTCTCATTACAAATTTAGCACTTTGTGTGTTGAATATCATATCATATATCGCCATCATTATCGACATCGTTTAGGTATCATGTACCGTTAAGGCACAATGTGCCGTACTGGTGTGTTGGTTGGAATCCGTGTATCCACCGAGTCCGAATCAAATTAATAGGGACAAATGAAACAGATTTACTGACAAGACTAAATTTGAATGATATGGCATATATGAAAGGTGAGAATTGAAATAAAGAAATAAGAATGGTATATATATATTCAAACGATAACATGAAAAGATTGAATTGTTCATTAAGTGATGATAATTGTAATGTAAAAGTATGTGTGTGATTTAATGTATTTAATTATAAATTGAATTATAGTGATACCACTGAGTATATGCATATTCAGTACATCACGGTTGTTTCAAAGACGCAGTTGTAGAAGTCAAATCTTGAACCAAAGATCCAAAGCCAGACCCGACTTCAGCAAACTTTTGGTGATGCATATTTTCTTTTGGTAATGTGGCATGTACGCAGGATGTGTATAAAGGTTATTATGTCTTGAATATAAATGGTTAAAAATGTTAGTATTACAAGTCTAAGAATTATAATGAAAGAAGTTTATCCATTTCAATTTAATTAGTACATTGATAAATTTAAATTGATATTATATTGATTGAGTTTGATTAGAAGGTATTTAGAATATAAAATGAGTATGTGAAATGAGTTGGTTGAATTGGTTATGTTTGAAATGGATACGGTTTTAAGTACAGGAGGTTTTACGTAAAAATAAGCTGAAATGCTGTCGAAATTTATATAAAAAAAATTCTAGAGTACTTAAACGATGTCCCGTTTCACTTTTAATACATGTTTTAGACTTCGAGAGTTCATTAGAGGGACTTAGTTATTAAATTATACTGTGAATGTTATTTTATTTGTGAATTATTCGTAAGTTGTCTAATATGTCCGGTAATGCCTCGTAACCCTATTTCGGCAACAGTTTGGGGGTTAGGGAGTGTTACATGACATATTAATCTTTCAATCAATTTGCTCATTTTCGATTAAACTAAAGACATATTTAGGTTCGTCTACTAATATAAGTTGACGTTCCGTATTACGATCTGATCACATAATAATGCTTAGTATTAGTTAATATTAAATAACCAGTGAGCTAATATTTGCTTCCATTTTATTTTGCACGCAAAAACCATTGAGAACAGTATACAAAGGGTATTAATGTAATTCATGAATAATTTTATTAAACCAATCTGTTCAAAAAAAATATAAGTGTATATAGATGAAAATACTACACTAAATCCAATATTAAATGTCACCTATCTTTGATTATGTTTAACAATGGTTGTATGTTTGCTTACTTTTGTTCGGCAAGGGTTGTATGTTTGCTTACTTTGTTTACTTTTGTACAATGATTCATATTTATTATTTCTCTCTTTTTAAAATTTTGTGACCTTGGTGAATGTATTTTCATAAGGAATGAGTATGAATAGTAGTGACAATAATTCCAATGGTAATAGAAATGATGATGAAAGGAGTGAGATTTTATAACGTGTGGAAATTTTTAATAGGTTATTTAGTGTTGCAACATCTATTGTTTAATTATATTGTGAAAAATATTTATTGAAACAATCATGCATGAATTCAAAGCAATCATATGATGCATGGGTTCGAGAGGTCCTTAATGGTCTTGAATCTTGTTGCATGATTAATTTTAGAATGTCCTCAATAGTATTTAGAAGCTTATTGAGAGTTTTAGAAATACTATATGATTTGCAAAGTTCAAGAAATATTTCTTCTCTTGAAATATTGGATATCTTTTTGCATATGTTGGGTGTTGGTGCAAAAATTTCTCAATGTCGAGAGATTTCAAAGGTCTGGATCCACTATAAGTCAATACATTACAATTGTAACAGCCTAATTTCAGTGGTGTCAGAACAGTGATTCGAGACCACTAAATCCGACAAATGAGTAGGAAATATTATTAATTTAGTGAGTATAAGTTAAATGTGAGGTTAGGAAAAATTTTGAAATAGTGAATAGTGTACAATATATATATATTAAAATAATTAGAATCGAAAATGAGGTATCGAGACCTCAAAAATTTTAAATCGAGCCATAAATATTTTTATAAATATTTATGGAGTGTTAATAAGTTAGTATTAAAGTTTCGTCAAGAAATTTTAAAAATCTTGATAGCTAATTAAATAAAAAGGACTAAATTGAAAAAGGTGTAAAAGTTGCTAAAATGATTAAATAGCTCAATTGACAAATGAGGAAGGACCTAAAGTGCAAATAAGCCCAAAGGAGATATTTTGGGCTGCAATAGCCGAGAAAAATCAGAAAATGGGTGAAATAAGGGCAAAACTAGAAAATTGCCAAAATTAACTAAATAAAAATGGGACTAAATTGGAATATCTAGAATTCTCTCAATTTCTCTCCATATTCATCAGCTGAAAAACATCCATGGAGGAGGGTTAAATCTGGTTTTCATACTCTAGCTTCATGTAAGTTTAATTCTTGCTTTCTCCTTGAAATTTTTATGTTTTTGGACTTTTACAATTGGGTCCAACTTACTATTTCATTAGTTTTTTATTCCATGACTAATTTTTGAAGTTTTTATGGATGAGTACTAGAATAATATAATGAATAAACATAGAATTGAATCTTTAATTTTGATATATGGTGATTTTATCAAGTAAAATTGATGAAAATTGGTTTAGGACCTAATTGTGAAAGAGTTTGGAATTAAAGTCTAGTGTTAAATTTCTGGTTTTCAAGGGTTATGAAGTAGTTTAAAATGATGGAATAAAGTATTAAATGAGAAAAACTATCTCAATTGAGGAGTTAATTGAGCAAGGATTGAATTGTATGAACTATGAAATTTGGGGCTAAATAGAAATCAATATTTTTCACTAAAACTGTTTTGGGCAGCAGCAGTAGTCTAACTTTGAAAAATCACCAAAAATTGTAGAAATCAAATTAGAGGATGAATAAAAATATGAAATTAAAGCTTATTGAGTCTAGTTTCTTATAAAAGAAATTATGCAAGCAATGGAATTGTAAATCATGAGATACAATAACTTTTGTGAGACAAGGTCAGAATGATTTCGGGTTCCCCTGTTCTGAATTTGGAAAATCATTAAAAATTGGATAAAAATAATTATGGGCTCAAATTTATATGTTTAGAATCTTTAATGAGTCTATTTTTGATATAAATAATTGGGAACATCATCCGAATCTCGTACGATGAGATAATTAATTCTTAGTGAAGAAGGGTCGGAACTGTCAGATAGCAGAACAAGGGTAACTTTAAAGAATAAACTGTACTTATTGGCTAAACCAAAAATTTCGAAAATTTTATGGTAATAAGATATGTAAGTCTAGGTTCAGGGAAAATTAGCGGATCTTAATTTCAAGTTCTGTAGCTTAATATATAAAGAATTTAGTGACTATGACGCAAATGGACAATTTTGAATATACATATAAGTAAATAGTGAAATTATTGATCATGTTACTTGTTGCATATTATATAAATTAAGGGTGTGGAATGGAGAGGAGGAGGAGGAAAATATATATGAATATTCAGCTAGCATGGCTAATTTGCATGTTTTAGGCTCATGTACTAAATTGAATAAAATTAAAAATTTATGGGCAATTTTTATAAAAATGTTAGAAATGACCAAATTGTATGAAATGAATTATTTTATTATTTAAAATTACAAAGTTGAATGAAATTATTAATTTAGCTCAAGATCACGGAAAAACATGTTTTAAGGATTAAATTGAAAAGTGTTGAAATTATGGAAAATTCTGATATTTTATAGAATTCATGGGTTGTTATCAATTTGTTTGAGAATAACGGCTGGAAATAAGGATTAAATTGCAATAATTTTATTTTATTTTAACCTAAGGATGAAATCGTCATTAATTAAAAGTTTAGGGGTAAAATTGTAATTTTGTTTAGAGCATTAGTTGAATGTATTGCAACACGAAATAAATGAAAACGACGATCAAATTTCTTTATAAAGATCCGAATAACTCAAATACGAGACTTGAACGTGAAAAAAAAAAGATATCAGATTAATGAAATTATAAACATGTACAAGCAACGAGGTAAGTTAGTGTAACTTGAATTGTATTTTTAAATGCATGAAATATCGATATAATGAATTACCTGATTTATGTTTATGAAGAAATGGCAAGAGAATGATATTTATCATGACATGTAAATAGGTGATTATTTTTGATACGTTGATACAAGAAAATTAATTAAATTGAGAGAAGTAATAAATTCAAGTAAAACATATCGAGAAAAATAAATACGTTAAGGGACAATATGTTTGATTTTAATTGGTTCCAAATATGAATGTTAGATAAAATAAAATATCTGATAAATAAATCGGTAACTCCGGTAATGCTCCGTAACTCTATTCCGGTGACGGATTCGGGTTAGGGGCGTTACAGCAATTGTCATTGGGAAAGTTTCAAAGTTAGCTATTGATATAATTGTACCAAATGATTACACTTTTAGCACAATACTTGAACAAATACACAATGATTCAAGATACATGCCGCATTTTAAGGTAACATATTAAGAGTATCATATTATATTTTAATATACTTGTTATTATTGAATATGTGTGTGTACTAAATATGATTATTTATTTAGGATTGCATAGGTGCAATTGATGGTAAACATGTTGCAGCAATTCTTCCACTGAATGAACAAATTCTTTACATCGGAAGAAAAAGTGTCCCAACTTAGAACGTTATGGTTGTATGTGATTTTAATATGTGCTTCACATTTGCAGTGAATGGATGGGAAGGATTGACGTGTGACACTAGAATATTCTTTGATGCAATTTGAGATCCAAGACTCAAATTTCCACACCCACCGGATGGTAAATTATTTCATTCATTTATTTATTTATAAAAAGCATAAGTTCTTTAATTGAATGATTATCATCTAATGATAGGTAGAAAAATATTATGTTGTTGATTCTGGATATCCCCAAATGAAGGGTTCCTTTTACCATATAGAGGAGAACAATATCATTTACCTACTTTTCATAAAGATAAACCTATATCTGGAAAAGAAGAAGTATTTAATCATGCACATTCATCATTATGTAGTAGGGTTAAGAGAGGTGGAGATGATGATGGTGAACTGTGGTGATGTTGAATTGTGGGGGGTGTAAATGGTAGCAGTGAATGTTGTGAGGCTTGGGGAAAATGAGCTATTGGTGTCTAGAGAGGGTGAGTTGGGAGAAAGTGAATTGTGTGTGAGTTTGGTGTTGCTGGTTCGAGTGGAGGAGTTGGAATGTTGATGTTGATGGTTTAAAGTGCTCAATGGCTGAGAGTTGGGTGCTAGTGTGCATTAGTTGAAGGCTAAGCAAGAACTAAGAACAAGGATTAGGGAGAGATGAGAGAAGAAATAAAGTAAAAAAGAAAAAAAAAGGTTAAATATATTGTCGTAACCATTTTTTGTGAAAACGATAGTCGACTTGGATTTTGAAAATGAAAACGAAAAACTGGAGTCGCCACCAATCTTTTTTGATGAGGTGTGATCGGATCACCTTTGATTAATCATTTTAATAAAATTTAAGATTTACTAAAACGATATTTTTTGGTCTACGAAAATCAGAAAATGAGTTCGGGAGTTGGTTACGCACGAGGAAGGGTTAGCACCCTCGATACGCCCAAAAATTGGTACCTAGTTGATTAATTAGTGTCTTAGTGTCGAAAATTTGAAAACTTGAAAGAATTTAAAATACGATTCCTCTTTGTACGGTTGAATAAACTAAAATGGATGTTAAAGGCTTGCTTATCCCGAAGTAATAAAATACCATACCCAGTAAGTTAGGGCATGACATCTCATACTTTGAGACTGGGCTAGTCCTTTATTTAAAATCTTAGTTAGAGTGAACGGAGGAAATCGAAACCCAGTAAGTTAGGGCACGTTTCCTCAAGTTTTCAAACTCCGAATATTGCCTTTATTTACAAAACTCTTATTTCGGAGTGTCAAAATGTTACACCCGGTGAGTTAGGGCACCACACTTCGTACCTCCGAGAATAAGCATTTTTAAGACTCGTATTGTGATTTAAAAAGAATATTCCGTTATTTAGGTTAAATGAGAAATGTCGAAACCCAGTAAGTTAGGGCTCGATTTTCTCAAAATATCTAATACCGGAAATCACTTTTATGAAATAATTATTATGAGGCGTCGAACGAAAAATATGATGTAAAATGTAAGAGCAAATTTTATGCGTATAATAACATGATGATAGATGCTATAATATTAAATGCAATAGTGCGAGCAAAAAAAAGATAAAATGGAAGCAAGGCTAATAAGATATAAAAACAAATGTGTAGGAAAGATGAAATAAGCTAATACATAAATGAATAAATGAGTAAATACGAAACATGACAAAATAAAGCAACAATGATAATGCAAATGATGATATAAAAGTGTACACATAAATGAGTTAAGGTATATACGTAATAATAGAGGTTATAAGAAATATATGAAAGAAGTATATATATACATATACATATATATGTGATAATAATAATAGTGCGACATTAAAAGATACATACACGTAGTATAAAAATATATACATAATATAATGAAAATTACATAGTGTATATGCATATTAATAATAATGGTAATAATAAAAAATTTACATAAATACATATAATATTGATATATAATATTTAGAAGCATATACATAACATATACATAATACGAAACAAAATAAATATATTAAAACATATACATGATAAAAACATAATATGATATTCACAATATATAAAACTATAATAAAATGATATACGCGATATAATATTAATTACATGGACGTAATATGAAATATAATATATAAATATATGTTAACAGTATGTATATGACACAAATGTATTAAAATAATAACATCAAAAACTAATAATAATGATAATATATAAATGTATACATGTATTTGTTAAAGATATATTATGAAACATACATTAATATTAATAATAAATATAGAGGTAAGAATAGATATAACAAACGTATATAATAGAGTATTTAAATATGTATACATAAAATATATGTTAGGAACAATAATAATATAACTATAATATTAATTTAAAAGAGGTCTAAATAATAATAAAATTTGCTGAAAATAATAATACAAGAACGGTTAATATTAAAATAAAGAGTAAAAATAATGTAGAGACCGTATTAAATATGAAAAAGGGACCCAATTCGAAACAAAGATTAAATTTTGGGCCAATTTAAAATAAAAACAAAAAGAGGAGGCTGAATAAAACACGTGAGACGAATGGAGGGACTAATTCCGCTATTATACCACATCCCTAAAACGGTACCGTTTGAAGATTTGGCAGCTAAGGGGTTGAGGGTTAAATCGTAACAAAGTAAATAAGTTGTGGCTAAATTAAAAGGCAGAAAAGGACCACATTGGATTGGCCTCAAATAGCGGAAGGATCACGGGCGTAAATAGCCCCTCCAGAGGTAAAACACGCAGATCTTCCGCAGAATGGGTCGGGTCTTCGGGTTGATGCCTGAACGGCGTCGTTTTGAGGCTGAAGGTTTAAGCCCAAAACGGCGCCGTATGCAAGCCCTATAAAGTCTAAATTTTTTTTCTGTTTTCTCATTTTCAAAGAAGAAAGGAAAAAAAAAAGAGAGAGGGGGTGTGGAGCGATTTCGCCCCCAGGTGGATCATCGCCGCAGACGGACCGCAGCCGTCTTGCCAGTCATGCACCGCCACGGTGGTGGCGGAAATTCGAAAGAAAGGTCAGATTTTCTTTTTTTTTTCTTATTTTATACCCTTATTTAGTGTATGTGTGTTGCTTTTATTGTAACAAAGGTTGTATATGCAAATACATTCGAAAAGAAATAAAAAAACAAAATGAAAATATAAATAGACCTCTGGTTCGGTCCTTGATGTTTCTTGTTGCGATTTTTGGTGTCTGAATCTGTTTTCTATTGAAAAGGATTGTGAAATACTTTGTATTTTTCAAAAAAAAAGAAAACTGCCTCCCCCCCTAAAGATTTCGGCTTTGGCCTTTTTTATATCCCTACTCCTTTACAACTTGCTTCTCAATTAACTACTCTGTTCTTCTTGCAGGCAAACAGGCGGTGAGGGGACAAAGCGATGGTGGACGTGACTGTGGCGGTGGCAGTGCCATGCAAGCGCAGGTGTGTCGAAGGCTAGGGTTTTTTATTTTAAGTTTTATTTAGGTTGGGTTAGTATTTGGGCTTGGGTTTTGGGTAGGTTTTTAGTGTTTGGGCTTGGCCAGATTTGGCCCATTACATATATATATATATATATATATATATATATATATATATATATAAATATGTGGCACTGTCGTGGATGACACCCATGTCAGACTTCCGTACCATTTTTAATATTAGGTAACGACACAATGATTAAAATGTTACAAATTGATAATATTAGTGACCAAAACATAATTTAAATCATATATAGTAACTATTTTCACTCTTAAGAAAATTAATGTTTCATTATTATTAAACTAATAATAGCAATATTTCTTCTTTTTAAAATGTCATTTTAAATTATTTTTTTATAATTCATTGAAATACATCTTTAACGAAGTTAGGTACTTTTCAAAATTAATTGAAAATTTATTTATGATATTATTTAGGTAAATGTGGTTATGTTATAATTATTCTTTTCAAAATCAATTAATTTTTAAATAAACTAAATTAAACAAAGTTATATGTGACGACTTTTTTTTTTCTTTTGACTGAAATTCAAAGCAAAGAAAATTGTGAATTAATTTGATGTTTAAATATCAAATAAAGAAAATTTTAGAAAGATGTTATGTGTTTTTTTCACTAATTAATAATTATTTTTTTAATCCAATCATTTAGTTTATTGGTCAAGAGTGTTCATCATATCTTCAAAGTATGAAAATCACGCATGCGTTTAAAAATAACATACACTAAATAATGAAATAAAAGTTTTAAAAAACTAATAATAATAATGCATATGTAATGGGTACAAATTTAAAATAAAAAATAATTTTAAATTGTGAGTAAAAAGAAATTTAAATAAGTAAATATATTAGATTAAAAATATTAAACGCACTTTGATTCTTATCATAATATTGTCATTTTTCTTGAGTTAATATTGAATTAACTTGTGACACTAACTCAATCAATGACCTTATTAATCCTAGAAATTTTATCATACACATATTTGTGTAGAAACTACCTACTTAGTACATAGAAAAGTGTTTAAAAAAACATATAATAAATAATTAAAACATATAGTTTGAAACTAATTAATAATACACATGAAAAATGTATGATATTAAAATAAAAAATATATTAAATTGTTAGTAAAACGAAATTTAAACACGTAAATACATCATATTAGAATATTAAATGCACTACAATTGTTTATCTTGGTGTTGTCATCAATCTTTAGTTGGTATCGAGTTAACTTGTGACACCAACTCGATCAATAATTTTATCAATATATATTGTAAGCGGGCCAATTTGCCCAGGCCTATGCAAACACTAAAATAATAAAATAGGCCCAAAAAAATCTTAAACCCAATAGGCCCAAACCTTAACCAAGTTTTAGTAAAAAAATTGAAACCCTAAATCCTAGCCCCCAACTTTCGGCCGCCAGTACAAAGACTCACCCACGCCGCATCCTCATCGACACCTTTCAACCACCCTCTGGCCCCGTCCCATCACTTTCGTCTAGGCCTGCAAAATAGCAAATAGAGAGCAAAGAAACACGCAAAAGCAGAGGCAAAACTAGCAGAAGACAGTAGCAAACCATGAACCGGCTATAAAATTGAAAGGAAAAATCAATGTAAGGGGGGGAGAAGGTTGTATTACACGCACACTACAATACGCATACTAAATAGTAAAAAAAATCAAGAAAGTTATCTAAAGGTGATTTCAATTTTTTTCCCTCTTTTCTGTCGATTTGCTTGCATTATTTTAACATAGAAAACGAAAAGGATGCCCGAACAACACCAAGATGAAAGCCCTCATGTCTCAGGAAACATGGTGATTCGGGCTAGGTCGCTTTCTCTTGTTTTTCACAAATTTCGCTTGTTTTTGACAGAATAGTACAGATTTTAAACTTTTTAAAAAAAAAAAAAAAAGGGGGAAAGGAGTACTCTTACCGGATCTTCGTGGGCGAGGCTTTCTTCAGCAAGATTTGATCTCCATCTATGCACCGTCAGCCATCAAATTGATGGTGGTTTGGGCGGCGGCTTAATGAACCCAAAGAGGATGAAGGGTTCTGTTTCTATTTTTTTATGTTTAAAAAAATAAAAGGCTATTTGTGCTTTGAAAGGAAGATAAATGGGAATCAGGATTTTAGCAAGTCTGCGCCTTTTCATTAGAAACGGGGAATTTGCACGTTAAATCCTTCCTTTTGCGCGAATATTCAATTGGGCCTTATTTGTTTTGTCTTGTTTTTTAAATTTGGCTCTTTAATTCGTGAGCGTTTCCATTTTAGTCCGCAATACAGTGCTGCGTTTTGGGCTCGGGATATTTGCAATTCTAATCCCCATACATTTACGCGCCTTGTACATTGATCTTATCTATGATTATTTGTGAATTATCCCCGTTATTTTGGGTTCAATTTTAATTTGATCTTTCATTTGTATAGTTTGCTAATTTAAAATGCAGTTAATATTTTTATATGTATTAATCCATGTTAATAATTGTGTTTGTTTACATTTGTATAATTATTTTAAGATTTTTTTATCTTATTATTTTACATTGTGCATCCCATTTCTTTAAGTATTTTATACATATTTGTATACACATCATTCTTCTTAAAATTTTAATTTATAACAATTATTATTTTGAAGTTAACAATATTCTTATTTATTTATTTTTTGACAAAGTCATCGCTTTTAAAATTTCTTTTTACATTATATTATTTTAATGCCTTATTATAAAGTTTTGTTTAAATATTTATATACATATATTGATACATAAATTGTTTTAATAGATTTTTCTATTTAAAATACTTCTTGTTTTATGATTTGTATATTTTCTTTATGTATATATGAAACTATTTTAGGAACTTCATCTCGGTATTTATAAAATTATTATTTTGGAATGTTTCTTTATATTATATTATTTTTATGTTTTATATAGTATCTCATTTAAATGTTTTTATGTATAATGGTACGTATATAATTTATAAATTAACTTAATTTTATATATATATTATTAATCTCATGCTATTTTTACAATAAACCTATTTATATATGCATGTTTTATAAATCTATTATGTGTATTATATCTTATCATGTATCTTTATTATTCTTTCATATTTTACATATTATTTAAGTCATCGTGTACATTGTCAATTTTTAAATGATTTTGTGTTTAAAAATATTTTGCATATAATTTGATTCAAACTTTTATTCTATAATATCTATTTTAATAATCATTCATCTATTATCATTTTACTTTATATATTATTTCAAGTTCGAGTATGTGTTATTCGTTTTTTCTCATATAAAATTTTTAAATGATTTTGTATCACATTGGTTCCTAGGTCCCTGTTGGTTTGTATGTCACATGTTTTTTTTTGTTTTCGTATTGTTCCATAAATTATCGTTTCATAGTATCCATTAATCTTTTGTATTGCTATCTTAATTTTATTTACCTACGTTTGACAGTTTGTTATAGTTTTACTCTGATTTGATTCTTTAATTAGTCGTATTTTTTAGTTTCCATTATTTCGACTATTATTGATTGAACTCATTACTATGGTGTACGTTAATTTGCTTTCTTTATGTTGTTTTCATTCATTAATGAAATTAGCTATCCATGTATATATTTTCATGTTTGTTCGACTTTTATTCAAAATTGTCGATCGTAGTTCAACTTATTGATCCAAAATTAATGATTCAACTTTATTTCAAATCAAATTAAGACATTTTGAGTCGATTTTATGAAACAAATGCGATATTCGATGTTCAAAAATTCGAGGAATCATGCCCTAACGTGTTGGGCTTCGATCTTTCATTTGTTTGAATAATCAAATGTCCCTTTTAAAATTTTGTGTCATTTTTTTTAAGGTAATGCTTGATATTTGAAAATTCGAGAAATAGTGCCCTATCGTGCTGGGTTTCAATTTTCCGTTTGTTCAAAATCATCAAGTATTCCTTTAGAATTTCACTCGTATTTTCTAAATTCTGGCAATGTTTAACGCTTGGAAATTCGAGAAAACGTACCCTAACTTACGGGGATTCGATTTTCTCGTTGATTCTAAATAATTAAATATCCTTTTGAGTTTTAAGTACACCGAATTCCAATTTAAATTAAAGACGACCTTGCACTCGGGAATTCATAGAATTGTGTCCTAACTTACGGGATGTAATGCTCCGATATCTCGAGATAAGGAAATCTTTAACAACCGTTTTGAGTTAATTCAAGAATTTTAAAATCAACGTCAATAAAAGGGATCGTATTTTAAATCCATTCTCAATTTTCAACTTTCGACTCTAGGACAATAATTAATTAATTTGGTACCAATTTTGGGCGTGACGAGGGTGCTAATCCTTCCTCGCACGTAACCGACTCCCAACCCGCTTTCTCAAGTTTCAGAGACCAAAAATGTCGCTTTAGTAAACTAAAATATTTTATTAGAGCAAAGGTGGTCCGATCACACCTAATAAAGATCGGTGGCGACTCCTTGTTTCAATTTTCATTTTCAAATAAAGCCGATTCCCCGTTCTTTTCAAAAAAAATGGTTTCGACATATATAATTGATGAAGGTAATAAAGTATGATAAAAATGAAATAAAGCTTTAGTTGAGTGGTAAAAATAAAGTTTTATCAATGCAAATGATATGAGTTCACTTGAATTAGAAGTAATTAGGTATAAGGACTAAATTGCATATAGGGTGAAAGTTGAATCATAGATTAAAGAATAATTGAAGGGACTAAAGAAGAATTTTACCATTGTTATTTAAGTGGCACTGTTAGTGATATCTATTATATGTAAATTTAATTTATATATTATATTATAATATGAAATCTTAATTGTTAACTATATATATTATATAATATAATAATTTAATGTATAATAAAACAAAAGAATTAAAAGAATGAATAAGAAAATGGAAAGAAAGCCATACCAACCAGAAAGAAGAAAGAAAAAGAAAAAAAGAAAGAAGAAAGGAGAAAGAGGTAAGGCTAGGGTTTTAAATTGTTAAAAGTTTAATTGGTTAGTCAATTTAGCCCATTTTTTTGTAATTTTTATGTTTTTGGAATTCCGGTGTTAAGTATTACCCGACCCATGTCGAAATTTTAGCAATTATTAAGTTTTTAAGTGTTGTTAATGTTGAATAATTTTAGTATTAGGGATTAAATTGATAGATTTTTAAGCTAGAAATGAAAAAGGACTAAATTGTAGAATAAATGGTAAATTTTGAGTAATAGAGACTAAATTGTGGAAAATTCAAATTTTAGGGATTTAAGTGAAAATAGGGAGTTAAATTTAATTTAAAGTGGAATTTGTATGAAAATATAGAATTAAATGTGAAGAATAAAAATTAGTCTCGGTTTAGGGACTAAATTAAAATTTAGGCAAATATTGATTAAAAAATTGAAATATTCAATATGAAATTGAATTGTGTTATATTGATGAATTTTAAGTGTTTTAATTCCATAGCTAACGTCGTACCAAAATCTTCGACTAAAAAAGAAAAAGATAAAGTCAACATCAAATAGCTCGGAATTCCTAGTTTGTATTTCTATAATCCGAACTAAGTTGTGAAATTATTGCATTTTGATTTCTTGTATATGGTAAGTATTGAAGGTGAGAACTATTGTGTTTTACAATTGAAATGGATTGAGTCGGTATGTGATGAATTTTTGAATTTATATAAATTGAATTGAATTCATATGTATATATGTGATAATGTGATTATATGAAAATTTGATATTGGATATTGGTTATATTTGAAAAGTAAAATGTAACCCTATTAACTGTATCGGGCTGAGTCAGATATAGATGGCATACCTTAGGATAGGAAGAGTTCAGGGAATTCTTCGACTTTGAGTCGATGAGGCACTGGGTGTCAATTTACTTCGGTTTAACCGATGAGACACTGGGTGCCAATTTACTTCGGTTTAACTGATGAGACATTGGGTGTCAAATTTATAAAGCACTGGGCGCAATTACTACTTTAGATTTATTTGATGAGGCACTGGGTGCCAAACTGGTGTGTTGGTTGGATCCGTGTATCCGTCTGAGTCCAAGTCATGTTAATAGGGGTAAATAAATAATAAAGTTCTATAATTGATATTGAAATGGCATGGTATGAGAAATGGAAGTGATATAGTAAATTGAAAATAGAATGTGAAATATGTTGTAAATACATGGAATATTTGAGTTATATACTCATGAATTGAATATGGAATGGATAATGCCATTGTTTAAATGAAATGTGAATCAAATTGTGAAAAGTTATTTTATAGCAAATGATGAGAATTAAGTATGATATGTAATGATATATTCATTAATTGAGTATTGAATGTCTAATGCCATTGTATGAATAAAGGTAGTTTGATATGTGAATAATTATTTATATAGAAATTGTGTGTATTGGGACATTGTTTAACAAATGAAATATGATAGTCATGATACTAGATATTAATATGTGCTTATAATTAAATTGTACATATGATATTATCTTATCTTTAATATTCGGATTATAGAAATACCACTGAGTTTTACTTAGCGTACGGTTTTGTTTTTCATGCGCAGGTTAGGTACTTAACTTTTGATCGCCGATTCAGCATCCAATAACGACCCCAACTCAAATGTGGTGATATTTATCCTTTGTGTCGACATGTACCTAGGTGTCTAAATAATAGTTATTTTGTGGATTGATTGTAAATAAGGTTATAAGTTTAATATTGGTTTGGTGTATATATATATATATGTATTTGTTTTTGAAGCCATATTATGGCATGATAAGTTGAACCAAATCTAGATATGTGTATGTGAATTTAAGTTAATGTTTAAGTCATTATGAACTAGGGGAAAAGGATTGAATTTGGTAAGTTTATAATTTGGATTTGAATGATACTTTGATGATATAAATGAGGTACCAATGTGGGTACATTGGTTAGACACCTAGGATGATTGTTTTGACATGTTTTGAATGTGTTTGATTGTGTTTTGAATTGGTTAAACGAATGATTTTTGAGTTGATTAATGTCCAAGCTTGTAGGGATGGTAAACTTGTGGTTTAAGGCACATTTTAGGTCCACACGGCTAGCACACAGGCGTGCGAGGCCATTTCGAAAGGGTACACGGCCTGGCACACGAGCGTGTGGCTTGGCCGTGTGACCCAAGTCAGAGTGTTACACGGGCACAGATACAGGCTAGGACACGGCCGTGTGTCCCTATTTCGAATGCCCACACGACTTAAGACACAGGTGTGTCTCTTGGCCGTGTGAGTCACACAGCCTAACCACATGGCCGTATGAACCTTATAGCTTTGAAAATTCCTAATGCATTCCGAAAATTTTTCTAAGTTTTTGAATTAGTCCCAACTTGTTTTTAATGCGTATTTTGAGCCTCGATGGCTTAAATAAGGGACAATATGTATAAGTTTGATTTGTTTCTGATCTGAATATTATATGATATGAAATGTTTGAAATTTCTGTCTGTTTGATCTGTAAACTCTGGTAATGCTTTGTAACTTAGTTCCGGCGATGGATACGGGTTAGGGGTGTTACATTGAGTCGTGCTAGTCACATTTGTCATTCGGGCTTAACCCTGTTATTGTAATTCACTAATTCAACAAAAAATGTAAAATTATTTTAGTAATTTTCTTGATTGAGTTAATATCTAGTTGACTCGTGACATTAACTCAATAACACATTTAACGACATAGTATTGATTATAGAAAGAAATAGCGACTATAGATCTGAAGAATAACAACTAAAAAGACAAGTGGAGGCTATGGACACAGAGAACAACAATAAAAGAGGAGTTTGTATGTTAGCAATGACAAGGAAGTTAGAGATTTACCCTCTTATTGATAAAATTATTTATCTTTTAATGTCTATTGTAATGCCAAAATTCGGATTTTTAATATTGAAAATCGTAAAGATAAGGTTTTGAAATAAAATGGAGAATAATTTTCTTTCAAATTATTTAACGACATACATCAAGAAGGATATAACTCAATTGATTCTCTCATCGATGACTTTGATTTAATGAAAAATCGAAGAGTGCAACTTAAAATACCTAACTTTAAAAAATAATGTTATATCTTAAGTCACTTCAATTTATATTTCCTTTGTAAGTAAACTATATTATCATTTAAAAAGCATCAAAATATTTTTCATTGTTGAATTATGTTTTTATTTAACCCATTGGAATCAAATCTTAGATCCATTCTTGTTATTGGTGTCTATGGTGCACCGTCAAAAAATGGTCACAATTTAGATTGACATATCAGTAATAATTAAGGCACAATGATTTTTTAACCTTCCAACTTTATAAAAAAAAGTTAGTTTAGCTTTTTGTTTAATTTTTTATCTCTTTTACCCATTGAACTTACATTTTTGTCAAATTGTCTCAAAATGGATGGAAAAGTTAATGTTTGTTAATTTTACAGTCGTAGCATATATGTAGATTGCCACGTGGATTACACATTAGCATTTAATTAATTTTTAAAATTTTAAAAATTTTAAAAAATATCTTTTTTATAATTTTATATTTTTTCAATAAATTTAATGATTTATAATTTTAAAAACAATTGTTATAATTTTTTTAAAATTTAAAAATTTTAAACAATAAATAAAATGTTGACGTGTCATCTTGATACGAGTCGCAAGGCCCAAAATCAGGCTCATGAACGTGATGGGCTCAAATTTCCTCAATGTCCAATAACAAGGTCGAAAGCTAAGCAAATCCGAGCAAGATTGAACGAGACCATCCAAGATTTCGTTACCAAGGCCCTATATGCGCACACGGCCGAAAAAGAAAATCAAGATTCACTTTCTTGTTTTCAAGAAAATCAAGAAATCGAATCTTGATCCAATTTTATTGTTTCAGACAATTTCAAGAATCAAGAAAATCAAGATTTCAAATCTTGAAAATCTTGGTCCAAGAAACTAAATCTTGCAATCAAGGCGCATTGGATTTCATGTACGAGCTTAAACAAGCCAATTTCAAAAGCAAACGAATCACAAGACCAAGTTCTTAAAAAAATGGCCCATTAAAATGTCTATAAGCCCATCCTGAAGTTTGGAAAGTAATTTAATTGAATATCAGGCCAAATTATCAAAGTGGCCCAAATTGTAAAATATTTAAATTATAGGTCCAATTTTTTTTTAATAGGTGGATCATCATGTAAGAATTCAGCCCAATGAGCCCATTTTTATTCATTTGGCTGAATTCTAATAAAAAGTTCACACTTAGACTTATTATTATTTTTTATTTGATGAGTTGTTATGTTAGTTATTCTATTAGGCTTAGAAAAACTTATGGGGGTCTATAAGTAGCATTGACGTCCATCCTTATACACAGACAATTGATTTATGTTTTTTTGAGTTAATAATAATTCACTTTAAGTTTTTCTTCAAGAATTGCTCTTAAGTTTCATTTAGAAGTTGTTTTAACAATCTTTCAAGTTACGGGAATCATCTTCAAGCTTTTTCTCACCAAGATCGTTTTCTTGGAGGATGAATTAGAGCCATTGAAAGGAGTTGTGGATTCTTAACGTCTCCAAGGCTTCTTAGGAAGTCATCTTCTCTTTTCTATCCTTAATTTATCGTTTCTTGCTTATTTAAGTTAGTTCTTATTGTTTGGGCTTGCTGATTTTATTAATTTTTATTCTAGGTTAAAGTTGCTTCAAGAAAGATGTTCTCTTATCTTGTTCCATCAAGAAACACATCAAAATTAGGAATTTTAATCTTTTCTTATTGTTTCAAACATACTTGTACAAAACAGTTTGTTTTTTTTCTTTAAAATCACTTCTAACAAATCTATTTGTGTTTTGTTTTCCAGATTTGATTGGGACATTTTCTTAAGGTCCAACGACAGATTCTTTCTATCCAAGAAACCCAAATGCGTTCTCTTTGGACTCTGTACCAGCCGGTCCATCTTTCTTTTGTTTTAATTTCGTCTGACTCTCATTTGTGACAACTAATCTATTTTTCGTTATTTCTCGTTTCAATTTACATTCGTCTAGAGATCTAAGATAAATCCGTAACATTGACAAACTTTACGATCCGCTTCCGCATCCATCCACATAATTTTTTATCACATCCACATAGTAATCTACGTATATGCCACATCAACAAAGTTTAAAAAAAGTTAACTTTTTCATCCATCTTGGGATGATTTGATAACAAAAATACAAGTTTAAAGGCTAAAAAAAGCATAAAAATAAATGGAGAACTAAAAAAAAAATTGAAGAATCAAATAAATTATTATACCAATAATTAATTGGGTAACCTAAAAATCAGATATAAGTATAAATAGGTACTTGACTTGATAATATTCATATTCACTCTTTCATATAATTTATTAAACAACATTTTTAATCGAATATACACAATTAATTATATCCTCGAAAAATCATTTTCATATAAGCTCTTGACATTTGTTAGTTTAGCCAAGGTTGTGTTACATGGCGAAATCTAGTAACTTCTCTTAAAATTATTTAAAAAATCATAAAATAATTTATTTTATTTAAAAATAGGTTTTAAATTTATAAAAAATATAAAAATATAAAAATAATATAAATTTATTTAAAATTAAAATTTAGAAATTTCCAAAATTATAAAATGTATAAAAAATGGGAAAAATTATAAATTTATTAAAATATTAAAATTTATTAAAATAATATACAGTTGAAAGAAAATTTTAAAAATTAAAAAAATTATAAAATTGCAAAAGGAATAAAAAATCATTTAAAATTATGATAAAGAGTTAACATGAGTTGCTAATTTGCCACATAAAGAGTTGATAGTCAAGAGAAAAACTAGAATTGAATTAAGGTAGAAGGGGAGAGGTTCATGTTCCCTGGTGAAAGTATTGTGTTCCCATGCAACATTGATGCTTATATTGACGATATCGACAAGTTGATTAATCTCAAAGACAGTCCATAAAATATATATATATATATATATATATATATATATATATATATATATTGCAAGTTTTTATAAGTCTTGATTTTTTTCAACTTTTTAATATTTTTGTCAATTTTTTTATAATTTTCAAAATTGTAATTTTTTTTATAATTTTTCCTTTTTAATAATGGTCTTTTTCTAAAATATATTTTTAATATTTTTTGCAATTTTTTATACATTTTGAAAATTCTATTTTTTAAAATTTTAAAATTTTAAAAATTTGAATTTTTTTTTATATTTTATAATTTATATATAAATTTTTAGAATTTGTTGTGATTATTAAACAATTTTAAGAGAAATTACCAAATTTTGTCATATGGTACAACTTTGGTGTGCCACGTGACAAAATTACAAACTTTCAAGGGCTTACACCAAAAATAAATTTTCAAGAATAAATTGATTGCTTATATTCAATTAAAAACCTAATTGAGTTTTATTTTTGATTCAACGCTCAATTAATTATTAAATTATTTTAGAACGAATATTGTATATTAACAATTTATTCAGCAATTTCAACGCATTAGAATAAATTATGAAACTCATTATTTCATTACTTTAGAGTAGGATTTTATTTGTTAGGTTAAAAATATGGGCTAAATTAGGTAAAATGCCAAATTTTAAAGTTAGTTGAGTGATCAGGTTGATTTAGAGTATGTTTATCAAAATAGGTCGGTTTTGGAAAGAGAGCTGGAAGTGTTTTTCCCCACCGATTGAATTGCCAACGACCATAGAAAACGGTTAGTTATTTTTTCTATATGAACCCAAATCTTTTCCTCATTTTTTCATTCAAATTCATTTTTATCATTTCTCTAAATTCTATCAATTCTCTCAAATGTCTTAAGAATTTAGTTCTAAAATTTTAATTAAAATTCTTTCAAGTTTGTCTTGATTTAATTCTTATTTTTTTTATTTTCATTCATTTTAATTTAATTTTGGAATGAGTTTCAATGATAACCACATTTGTGCGAGTCAACGGCAAGTGGTAAGAAAATATTTCTAATTTTTATAAATTTATTTAAGTTCATTATTAAGTTGTTAAAAAGATTAAAACTTTTTTTTTGTTTTTTAATAATTAGGCCGAAGATTAGATTCTCAAGACATGTATACATAATTTATCTATGAAGCCATTGCATATGATTGAACCTTATTTGGAAGTTGCGAGATTCTTGCATGTGTCCTATATGTTCGGGGGTGTAAATTGGACACCACACTTATCAGCGTGTTGGTGGAAAGATGGAGACCTGAGACACACATATTCGGCTTTTTTATAAAAATAACCCAAAAGAATTAATTAATTATCAAATAGACCTATTTTTTTAATTAAACACGAAAATGACCTAAAATCTACAATAAAAGTTGGTGGAGCCAAATGATTTAGCTCCACCAACATGCCACATCAGCAACCAGGATAAAAAAATTAATTTTTTGGTGGAGTCATATAAAATGACGTCACTTGTATAAATATAAGAGAAATACTACAATTTCTAAAAAATAAGAGGACTTCAAAAATAATTTTTCATTTTCTGGTGGAGCCAATTTAATTGGCGCCACCAATTCTGACACACCTGCTTTTTTTTTTTTACTTTGTTTTTTTTTTACTTTTTTTAAAATTTTCTCCTATTCTTTTTTTTAAGTTTTATATTTTTCCTTATTTATTTTGTTTATTTTATTTATTTTTTATTAATTTTAAAAAACTTGAAATGTATATTTGAAATTATTTTTTAAAATTTTAAATATATATATTTGAAATTATTTTTTTAAATTTTAAATATTATTTTTTAAATATTAGATATATTTTTTAATAATAAAAAAATTTAAATATTTTAAAAATATGACCTTTCAAATTTATTATTAGTTTTATAATATATTAAATATTTTTTAATTTATTTTATAATATTTAAAAAATAATATTTAAAATTTTAAAAAATAATTTCAAATATATATTTAAAATTTTAAAAAATATATATTATAAAACATTTCAAATATACATTTCAAGTTTTTTAAAATTAATAATAAAATAAATAAAGAAAAATATAAAACTTAAAAAAAGAGAGGAAAGAATAGGACAAAATTTTGAAAAAAAACAGGTGTCAATTAAATTGGCTCCACCAGAAAATAGAAAATTATTTTTAAAGTCCCTCTATTTTTTAGAAATTACAGTATTTCCCTTATATTTAAACAGGTGACATCATTCTATATGGCTCCACCAAAAAATTAAATTTTTTATCCTAGTTGCTGATGTGGCATGTTGGTGGCGCCAAACCATTTGGCTCCACCAACTTTTACTGTAGATTTTAGGTCATTTTCGTGTTTAATTAAAAAAAAGGTCATTTTGATAATTAATTAAACTTTTTGAATTATTTTTATAAAAAAAGCCCACATATTCCATCTTCCATGTGATGAGTGTATAATCACACTCAAGGACGTTCAATTACAACTTGTTTTACTTGTGGATGAGTCAGTCATTAATGGATCAATGGTCGTTGGCGATTGGAGCGACATTTGCGAGCAACTGTTAGACAAGGTGTCAGAAAAGTTTTACGGTGGTCGGATAGAGATGAAATGGTTGCAAGACAATTTTCAAAATCTCCATGGGAGTTCAAGTCCCCTTGAAAGAGAACAACACGCCCAAGTGTGCATCCTAAGGTTAGTCGAAGGTGTTCTAATGCCCGATAAATCTCAAACTCTTGTACATTTAAGGTGACTGCTACAACTCGTTTGAAACTAGTGACAAAGTTGGGGGCAAGTGCACTGTCAGAGGGCGATCGACTGTCACATTGGACAAAAGATGGAAGTCATTTCAACTCGACAACGGTTGTTGTGATTAAATCACTGACTAATAACTACAATCGTTGTCACCCTGACTCGACCTCCAGCTATCGCTACCACCTCGACTTGAACTCCAACTTCTTTCCACAGCCACCATTGCTCCCCCTAGCAGTGCTTTTGTATCCAACTTTTCACTGTTTCGGACAATAGGGAGGTTACGAATCTTGCTTTTGGTGGAGATGGAGGAAAAAATAAGTTGGTTATAATGGAAAGCCCTTGACTTTTTCCCTACGATTATCATTTCAAACTTTTGCATCGAGTTTATAAACCATCCTCTTCTAGTGAGGTGGAAATTGAACTCGTGACTGCATAATCACTGTTAGGTGGACTCTTAAGTTATACTCCAAATAGTGACCTCGCATTAACATCTGTCAAATAGGACCCCACTTATACTTCAACCCGTGACAGTATATGCATCGTGAACTCGAGGCCTAAGTTGCAATATGATGGGCTTCTAAGGCAATGGTTTCATCCCGACGCGATAGATGAAATGTATAGGTATCTGAGCATTATCACATCGCCGTCAACTGAAATATACATTTAAGCTTTCACAAGGTCTATTTTAAACACAAATACAAATAAATCGACCTCCCATTATTTTCAACCCTAAACCCTTAAAAACCATAATTGAACCCTAAGATCCATTCACTACCTTAAAACCCCTAAACCTTAGCAAAACCTTAACCCAAACTTTAAACAAACCCTAAAAACCCGACCAAGGAGAGAAAGCTAGATGCATTTTCTCCTCTTTCTCCAAAATTAACCTATTCAGATAAATATGCTCCAAATCGATAATTAACTTTAAAATTCAACATTTTTGCCTAATTTAGCCAAAAATATGATGTTATACTCTGTATTTTTATTAAATGTAAGATTTAGTCTTTGTATCTTATTTTTTCAATGTAAAACTTATATTCCAATCATTATTGTAGTTGTTACTTGTTAATTTGAATTTTTTTTTGTCAATCATATAGCTTACTCAACATGCCAAATTGACAAGTTTTGATAGAAAATATTTTTATAATTTTAATTATTGATTTGATGTTTTAAAATCAAAATAATTGAAAGATTTAATTTCTAAGGTTAAAATTTAAATTTTACCAAAGAAACCAATAACATATTTTAACGTATCTGATACAAGCGTATTAGAGAGTTCCTAATCATGAAACCAAGCAAATTCTATTTAAAAAAAAAAAAAAAAAGACTTGATTTTTTTAAAAAAAAAGGGCATTTTCCCTCGTGGAAGATACCGCTTAATGTTTATCTCAGAAAATCCAGATTTTTTTTGTTGAGACCTGAATGAGAAAATCAACCAGGGAAAGAGCAATGGTGGAGAGCCAGCCAAGTGGCACTTAAGTTTCATCTGTCAGTTACACCCACATCATCTCTTATCCACTTAATCAAACCACATATTACGTGTACAATCCTTGTTGGACACCCAGATCCCAACCTAATCTCAACTATGACTCAGGCTATCATTTCATCCCCCCACCAGGATTTTTAGGCCCCCCAAGTAGTGGCTTAGATTGACCCTTATTTCCTGCCTTAGTTTCATTGAAGGCGGGACTCTCAGACTACTCTTTCGAACCAGCTCCACCATCACCCCCAAAAAACAAAGCAAATTGTAGAAGATGGCAACACAAGCACTTGTATCATCGTCTCTTACCTACTCAGTGGAGACTGCAAGGCAGATTCTTGGAGCTAAACGACAAATTGGGTCTTCAAGGAAAGGAACCTTTGTTGTTAAGGCAGCTTCGACTCCACCCGTTAAGGTCTCATTCTTACCATGATCTACTATTGTTTTATGTTTTGGTTGTTGGGATTACGTTCTGATGATGAATTTTGTTAATGTGCCATTTTTCAGCAAGGAGCTGATAGACCTTTATGGTTTGCATCTAAACAAAGCCTTTCATACTTGGATGGCAGGTAAATGTTAACAGATGCAATCATACATGCAATTTAGGGCCATCTCTATGAGTGATCTGATTTTTCTGTTTAACAGCCTTCCAGGTGATTATGGATTTGACCCCTTGGGACTCTCAGACCCTGAAGGTCCTGGAGGGTTCATCGAACCTAAATGGCTAGCCTACGGTGAGATCATCAACGGGCGTTATGCTATGTTGGGTGCAGTAGGTGCGATTGCCCCTGAAATACTTGGGAAGGCAGGTCTTATCCCAGCAGAAACAGCCCTCCCTTGGTTTAGAACCGGTGTGATCCCACCAGCAGGAACATACAACTATTGGGCAGACCCTTACACTTTGTTTGTGTTCGAGATGGCACTCATGGGATTTGCAGAGCACAGAAGGTTCCAAGACTGGGCCAAACCAGGTTCGATGGGGAAACAATATTTCTTGGGGTTCGAGAAGTACCTTGGAGGGTCTGGTGAGCCGGCATACCCTGGAGGACCACTGTTTAACCCACTTGGTTTTGGGAAAGATGAGAAGTCATTGAAGGATTTGAAGCTGAAAGAAGTGAAGAATGGGAGATTGGCAATGTTGGCAATCTTGGGTTACTTCATACAAGGGCTCGTGACAGGTGTAGGACCATACCAGAACCTGTTGGATCACTTGGCTGACCCTTTCAACAACAATGTCTTGACTAACCTCAAGTTCCATTAGATGAAAGTGCCTATATTTGTTCCATGGAATTACCCTCCCCCCCCCGCGGGGGGAAAAGCTCCATTGCCAAATCCCTTTCTGCTCCTTTCTTGATCTCAGTAAAACATGTGTAAATTTATTCTGTAATCTGCGAGAAAGAACTGAAATAGACTTTGTTAATGCCACTGTAATATCATGAGTTTCTTTTTCATCTCTGTTGCTGAATGATATATATAATATATATATACACCTATATCTCAAACTCTGTAAATATCTCATCACATGATTAATTGTGTTTCAGTTCTTTAAGTTTAATTTACTTGTAAATCTAAAATCACCTCTGTAGCATAAGCAATGTCAAGCGAGTTGCAATAAGTGGCATACCTTAAGTTACCCATGATGCTTGCTTATCTTTTTGTCACACATCCTAATTTTTTTTATTAAATAAACATAATTTTAGATCACTAGGAGAGCACAAGGCTTCACAATCGAAAAGTTTATATGTTTTTAAAAAAAAAAATCAACATAATGAAATTTGTCTATAAAATTATCATTTAAAGTTCTTATGAACCCGATGCCGAGAATTACATTTACTTATATCTTTCATGTCAAAATGATTAATTAGTAGTATTTTGATAATATTAATATTAATTTATATCTTAATGTGGTTTTGAAACAATTAGATAGTTATCAAAGAAGTCATCAAGAATTCATCTCATCGTTTATGACTTAATTTCAAGGAAAAGTGTGTTTATATGAAAGATGATATCTAATGATTTAATTATAAAATTATTATTTAGGTCTACAAATTTGTCTACCTTAATTGTCAAGGCATAACCTGCACACCTAGAGTCTTTTATATCAAGTTTTGGTTTTCTAAGATTTGGAAACCTAATAAAGGCAAAACAACTCTGCACTTTAAAATAACTCAAATTTAGTTTATAACTTTTCCAAATTTAATAAGATGTTTCTAAGGATTGATTTTGTGGTACTCTATTGAGAATATAATTAGCAATAAAAATAATTTTCCCATAAATTTTTAAAGACACTAGTGTTATGGGCCGTGATTTAATGTCCGTGATCATTGTACAAAGAATGTCCTATGGAGGTCAATCTATTAAATGAGACTCATTTGACCTACTTGAACAAGCCTGGTTCAAAGAACAAGTGACGAAGTCCATCTACTTGAAGCCTTGGTGGCCCAACAAAACACTTATGGAAAATTAAGGCTACCTTGATAAATAGAGAAAGTAATCTTAGAAGATTTGTAATATGATAAGATTTGATTTTGTAATCTTGGGGTTTATGCAAACCCCTTAATTGTAGATATGCTTCAATCTCGTCCGTCGATGTAAAGCTAGTTGTGCTGTTGGATTTGGGGGAGCTCAACTATAAATAGAGTGACTACCCCTCATTTGTTATCATCCATTGTATTTTATTCTTTGGTTAAAGAATATATTGAGAGCATTTACTCAAACACCTTGTGTGTGTTGTTTTTTTGTGGCTATTTTGTTCTTTCGAGCTTTCTTTTGTCTTTGAGTTACTTTCACTTTAGTTTTCGGTGCCTTAGAGAATTTCTATCGAACATTCTCACTTTGTGAGAGTTAGGCTGACTTAGGCAAATTTGAAGCGAAGAAATTGCCTAAAACCGCATGAATTGCAAGACGAAAGGTCTAGGCCCCATGACAATTGGCATCAAAGCTAAGATTGTAATGGCGTCGATCAAGATGGCGAAAGAATTTGTCGATCAAATTGAGCCAATAGAGACCCACGGAAAGGTTAGGAAAGCAAGCCGATCGAAGGGCATGTTGTCGTCTTTAGAAGGACGAGTGGTCAATCTTAAGGAGTTAGCAGGGGATATGAGGGAGACACTCAAGGAAGTCAAGGGACGCACTACCGAGGGGCTACACTCATTGGAGGTGCAGCTCAAGGAATTTGTGTTAGAGTCTCTCGATTCCAATGTGGAAACGATACAAGGAAGGCTCAATTCTACTGAGCATAAGCTAACAGTGAGGGGCGATGCTCTTGAGGCCATGGTGATTGCTTTGAAGGAGGAAACAATGGCCACGACGAGGGCTTTGAACACGAGAATCAAGGAGCTCGAGGAGAGCTTGTCGTGTGTCAAGCCATCATGGGAAAAAGAGTATTGGATGCAACACCAAATCGTGAAATAGATGTACTGAAGTTGAAAGAGTTTGTAGGGACAAGGCCCACAAAAGATGTGAATAACTTCTTGTGGGGAATAGAGCAATACTCATGTGCCAAAGGCATCATGGACAATACTACTAAGGTAAACATTGTTGCTATGTATTTCACTAATATTGCTTTGTTATGATAACATTGTAGGTCCATTGAAGAGAAGTATGGATGAAACGTAATTGGGATTTGCAAGAAGTTCCAAATGGAATTAAAGGCACAGTTTTACTCGGATATGCCAAGGATGAGGCTTGAGAAAATTTATGTCAGCTTACGAACGAGGCACAGTCAGGGAGTTTAGTGAACTCATGCTCTAGATTTTCGATTTGAGCGAGAAGGCATTTTTATCCTTCATGGATGGGTTGAAGCCATGGGTGAAGCAAGATTTGTAACGTTGAGGAGTCTAAAAACTTACCAAAGCCATGACGGTAGAGGAACTCTTAATTAAACTTGTTTCGAGGAAAAACAAGTTTGAGTCTTCCAAGCCCAATGGAAGGACAATGGTAAGAAAGATGAAAAAGGACATGGAGAGTATGACAACATAATAGTGGCAACAGTGGCAACGGGAAACCACAAAATAGGAAGTGGAAAACTAACAACAATCTGAAAGAGAAGGGGAACGAAATAAAATGATTCATTTGCGACGGTCCACATATGGTAAGGAACTATCCCAAGAGAGCTTTGTTTTTTGCCATCAAAGGAGATGATGAGTCAAAAGAAGCATCCATAAAGCTTGGTTCGATCATGAAGGGTGTTGAAGCTAAGAGGGCCAAGAGGTATAAGAAGAAACTAGTGGAGTGTTTCTTGTGTTGTGGGTTGCATAAGTTGCGAGATTGCCCAGAGTGATCTAAGTTATTTACAACCAATAGATAAGATAGATCGGAGCCTAAGGAGGATAGGCTATGGTGTTGGAAAAAATCCAGTTTGCAAATGGTTTTCTTGCATAAAGGAAAATAAAATTTTTGAAAATTGAACCGATTTGTAATATTTATAACAATAAATCAATTACCGAATTCATACGTGTTTTCGGCTAGACAAATTATTATTGTTCATGGCTTTCAACCGAACACCCTTCTCTACTATTCTCGTACCACGAATTACTTCGAGTGTAAGCTCGAATGATTCGAAGCAAACATTGAACTAGAAATAGTTTTCTTAACCTTTAGTGTGAAAACAAAAATTCTCTTCTCAAATAAAAACTGGCAGAAATTGTTATTTTAGAAAAATAGATTTAATAGTTCAGAATAAATTCTCTCTATTTTCGGGCAGAGAACAATATCTTGAAGTTGTGTATTTTGTCCTACCGATGTCATCTATTTATAGAGAGAGGAAGTAGAACCTTTGTTGAATTGTAGATGTTTATTTCAACTATAAAAACAAACTCCTAGTCTATCTAGGAGTATAGAGGGCAACAATACTAGTTAGTAATACTAGGGTTTGTTGCCCCCTTCATTACATGAGGGGCTTTTGGGCCTTTCCCATATCGGGTACAAATACAAGTACTTTCTAGACTTTTAACCTGGTACTTTATAATTCTATCCAACTCGATTTTTTTTTATTTCCAAAATTAAACATCTCAATGTTTTTCCAATTAAATAATATTCTCAATCCAATTCTAATTCCGTTAAAATCATAAAATCATGACGACTTTACCGTACAAGAATCTATGGGGAAATATATTTAATATTTCTATATTCAACGGTTCACTATGACCAAATGATTTATTTCTATTTTTAAATTTCATTTAATTCAAAAAAACATAGATTTATTTACAGGTCATTTTCATCTTGGTTTTGGAGAAAACCGCATTAATTTCCAAATGATTTCATTTCTCTAGTTTCATTTTCATTTTCGAGAAAACCATAATTATTTCTAAATGCTTCTCATTTCTTCATTTTCACCATTTCTTTCCATTTATGTTCATTTGATTCAACATGTAATTCATTTCTGGTTTCAACGAGCTAACAGAGGGACTAATTAGATATATGTGATTAGGGCTCAAATGGCTTATAATTAAGTTTCAGGTTCTCGCCTATTAATTATAAACTCATTTAGTTACAAAGTCATTCCACTATAGTATCACCACCGAGCTCTTCTCCAATGACCTTTGTCATAAATGTGTTACCCTCACAAGATATCCTTAATCTCTTTGAGATAATATTCATTCTCCCAATATAATCATATTTTATCTCATGGTAACCATTACACCCTCCTTCATAAAAAGTCAATTACTATCAAGTAGTAATTAAGTCATTCATCACAAAGACGAATGACAAGTGGTCACGTTTACTTTTCATCAATCATGTAATGCCAATAAGATGATATCATTTACTCATATTTTGGGCTATGAATTTCACTATTGTGAATGACGCTACATACTGAGAAGCCGTAAAGCCAACACACTAGCTTTTAGTTCCATATCTGTTTTAACTGAAGTTTGTACATACATCAAAATACATGTGTCAAACATACATAATATGTCATTCACTCAAGATTTCGGTATGTTACACTATAAACGTCACAAGTGAATAAATTCATAAACGAATTCATCATCTATTATTCTTGGGTCCAGTCAGTCACATCTATGTCTCTATCTTTTAGGAGTTATCGGCTCTGATACCCAAGACAAAACATTTTCCTTAATTGGACTTGATAGACCGTATATTAGTCTTTTAATCGATTTGCTCATTTTCGATTAGACTAATGGCATGTTTAGGTTTGTCTACTAATGTAAGTTGTCTTTTTGTATTACGATTCGACCGCACAATACCACTTAGTATTAATTAAACATTAGACAACCAATGAGGCAATATTTACTTCTATTTTGCTTTGTGTGCAAAAACCACGTGAGGACATTGTACAAAGTATATTAATGTAATTCATGAATTATTTTATTAACCAATCTATTCAAAAAAATTACAAGTGTGTGTAGACGAAAATACTACACTTAAGGCATCAGATCCAACAGTCAAAATTGGATAGCAAAGATTGAGGCACAGACCAGATCACTCTCTTGATACAAAAAAATGATAAAAAAAAATTATTACTTGTCGTCTCTTAAGATATAACAAGTCTAGTCACCCATTATACACCTTACCATTAGAAGAATGAAGTTTTTAAAATCATGAAACTTTCTTCACCAAACAAATTACAACTCTTCAAAAGAAAAACTTAAACGACTATCATTTTAATAGATATTATCATAAAACAATTTAAAAGAGAAATTAAATTCTTATTACATTGTCAATATTAAAGTTTAAGATCAATCTCAAATAATTTTATTCGTCTAGGATAAAAAAAAAAAAACTTTTTCAAAGAGGGATTTAAAGTGAAGAACAATCTCACTATTTATATAGAAAGAAAATAAAATAGTGCATTTTTATTCTTATTAGTTAAACTTAAAACAATTATAGAGTAATTGTAAGTCTCAACAATAAATGATGATACTTAAAAAGGAAATCCATCAAATAATTGGTAAACCCATTTTCTAAGTGTGCATATATATATATATATATCACAGAGACACGTGTGCATATATATATATATATATATATATATTTGTTGAGCACTTTAAGCCTTTTTCCCCCAGGTGGTGACAAATGTTTAAAAGGCAAACAAATGTTTAAAGACAAAGATTGTTTGACAGTTGGCCGACCTTTGAATTGAATTGCATTACAAGGATGTAACTAAACTACTTACTATTTACATTTTAAAATATGGATACCTTTTCCGTCAAATTTAACATTTTTTCATTCAACAACACTTTGTCATGCTCTTGTTTTAGTAATAATTAATGCTAATACATGTATCATTATTTTATCTCTAGAAGACATGGAACATGTAAAGGGGCATATGGCTGTGTTAAATACTAACGCCTCATTCACAAAGTAATTTATGTATTTAAAAAGTGTTAAATTTATTACCTATTTTGAAATAATTTGAAAAAAGAAATATAAATTTAATGATTAAAATATATAAAAAATAAAATAGAAAGTTTAAATGACTTTTGTAATAAAATTGAAGAATTAAAAAAATTATTCTACTTAAATAAAATTAACAGAGAAGAAAAGACGACTGTGATAGTTGCGATTCATCATGGATCAAGGCAAAAAGTTGATTTCCTTGGTGTTTACAAGGGAATTAGATAGATAGGCTTAAGGATGGTTAGAGAGGAGAGTTCTAAGTGTCTAAAAGTAGTTTCTTCATCCCCATTCAAGTATTATGATTGGATTTAGATATAAGAGACAAAGAGAATTCATACATATTAAATTTTGCTGACAGTAGAGTTATAACATTATATGTTAGAATTTTAAATAATATCTAATATAAAATTAGAACTATAAACCAGGATCTATCATGTCAAATCAGCAAGAATAAATCAAGAACAAAACTAGATGCGGAAGCGTACCTGAATCCATGAATTTCTTAAAGTTTTACCGGATCTTGGGGATTTGATCTTCCAAATTAGCACAAAAGAAATTCAGAGAATATCTGCTCTCTCTTTCCTAATGATGGGATATTAGAAAAGATATGTTGTGTGTAATTTGGGGACCATAACCCTAATATTTATAACCATAGCATATTAGTTCTAATCAAATTCTAATTAGCCCATCATTAATTAGAATTTGATTAGAAGAGTATCTACACATATTTGACCCATACTTTATTTATTTAATAATTAAAAGCCCAATAAAATTCTAACCAAATTAGATCACTTTTAATTTGGGCTAACCTATCATGATAGTAAATAATAACATGTAATTATCCTTATTATATATGTGATGTCCAAATTTTTCAACAATCTCCCACTTGGACCACATATATATACTAATTACTTTATAATTACACGTCATTATATAACCTTATGAGCTCAAAAATTTTACTATCATATCCAAAAGTCATTCCGTACAATCTCGTCCATTAATTATGTTAACATAGAACCAAGGCGACTTTCGTTACAAATATCGTAACTATATCCATCCATGATCACGTATATTAACACAACCAAATGACATAGATCAAGTATGGATGTGTAGCATGGAAATTACATGCAATATGATCTAAACATGTCTATTTCCAACTGGTCCTCCTTAGTGAGATCAAATCTTACCAAAATCGGAGTGTGAATAAACCAAATAAACTTTATTTCTGCAGACAATAAACTTATTATCTTTAAACCAAAATAACTGAAAATGTGTCTATAACATAAAAGCATTTAAAAATACAAACTCCCACTAAAACCAAATATCCTTTAAATGACATTACACCCATATGAGCAATGTGCTATTATAAAACCTTAGGCGTAGTTCCTTATTAAGCGGATCCGCAATCATGGAGTTTGTCCTAATATGCTTTATAAGCACTTAAACCACTCTGAACTTTTACTTTAACAACCAGGAACTTAAAGTCTATGTGTTTTGACTTTAATGTGCTCCTGTTGCTATTGGAATAAAAAATTGCAATTTGTTTTCACAATTTGCACCTTAGTGACAAAATCTTGTATCCATATTCCATCAAAATCGGGGTCTATATACCTGATGATCTCTAACTGATTAGACCTCAAATATGTGAACATGTAATCTTTTCTTCTCTGAAAATACGTTATAACCTTCTTGGATGCTATCTAATGGTCCAAACCAGGGTTGCTTAAAATATCTGCCTAACATCCCAATAGTGTATACAAGATTCCAATGTATACAAACCTGAATGTACATTAGATTTTCTATTGTTAAAATGTAAAAAAAAAAATCTAATGCATTTTTTTAATCTCAAAATCATTCTTAGGGCATTGATTGAGACTATACTTATTATTGACAAACAGTATGTCATTAACATATAAAACCAAATATAGAACCTTACTCCCACTAAACTTATGGTATATACGATTATCAATAAAATTCATCTCTAAACTGAATGAGATAATCATTTGGTAAAATTTGTAATATTATTGACGAGAAGTTTGCTTAAGCCCATAGATGAAGTTCTTTGCAAATCATTAACTTTGCATCATTAGACACAAAGCTTTCTAATTGCACCATATAAATGTATGATCAATATTACCATTGAGAAACCATTAACTTAATATTCACCTGATGTAGCTTAATGTCAAAATATTCCACTAAAGCCATTATAACCCTTTCTCTAGTGGACCTTTTTAATGACATTCATTCTTGAGGTTGTTGAGTTTGTTCTTCTGGAACAATTACCTCATCTTGAATAGGGAGTTGTTTAACATTGTCTTATTGAGGTTCTAGATTCACTTCTTAATCAATGATAGGTATGAGAACCTAAACATCATCAAAAGTGATAGTAGGAACTGAGTTAAAATTCAATTCCTCCTTAGAAACAATGTATCTAACCTTATTTCTCCCTCCAAACTCAACATCCTAAAAGAATGTTGCAATTCTCATCTCAAAAAAATATTCCTAATTGTGGGATCGTAAAATTCATAGCCCTTAGATCGCTCAGTATTTCCTTGACCTTTATACTTTATAAACATCAAAGAAGTTAGAAATGATGTCATTTCAACCTTATCGTTTTTAGCAAAATGTTTCTCAATTTCGTCAAGGAAAGCTTGGCCTGAGTAATCTTTTCATATTCTATGCCCTTAAAGGCTTCTAAAATGCTGTGCTTCATGATCATTAGACTCATGCAATTTGAACGATTTCACCTCTCAAAATCCCTTTTAACATAAGAGGTGCTTTTCGCAGTGAGAGGTGCATATTATTCTTCCCTTAGTGGAAGGTTTATGTTAATACAACCAAGCGCTATAAGTAAGTGCCCTTTCCATTCCTTAAAATTAGTCCCATTAAGCATGGGTATAAAATTTATATTAGCAGATATTGTGGCAATAGAATATGAATTAGCTGAATATAGAATAAAAAATAAATAAAAAGCTCACATCAATATTCATAAGTAAACAATAAATTCAGGATAATGGCTAATCCCATCTCAAGATACCAAACGCAACATTAATATCAAGTCTTTGGACAGTAATATTAACAGTAAGCGGTACTCTTGTTGTAGCAATCAAACATTGACAATAAACTATGTCAAACAATGAATTAATCTTTGGACTAACTTATTGCTCACATAAAATACCTTATAATTGTCACACATTTATCACCACAGATGTCGTTGTAATTCTGCCAAATATTAACTTACCTTTGGGTCAATTAATAAACGCATGAATCACAAAATCATATAATTATCTTAATATTTCAAATAAACTAATCTACACAAAAGAAGTCACTTTAACTGCATTTTGTTTCAACTAATTTATTTAAAATATTAGACATCCTTAATTAAAAGCCAAAATCTGAATTTATTTGTTTCAAAATATTTACTTTAATTTCGTCTTTCAATCAAATTAAAAGATAATAATAAATATTTATATATATATACATTTATTCCAAAACAACATACAATGATGTTGGCAAATATAATAATAGTTGAATAAATCATAAACCATAAACAACTTCACATAAGACTTCGAATTTAAACCAAAATAATTTGAAAAAAGGTAAACCTCATCTTAAGATATTAGACACTCCATTAATATTTCATCTTTGGACAAAATATTAACTTGTAAGTGATATCTTAGTATAGTAATCAAACATTGACAATAAGAACATGTCGAATAATAAATCTTCCTTTGAGCCAATTTATTACTTACATGTAAAACTGAATAACCGTTACATGTTTATCACCATAGTTGCACATGTAATATTATTAACCTTCATTTGGGTCATTCAATATTAACATAACTTAAGTTATATGCACATAAACTTTTATATTTTAAAACAAAATAATTTATACAAAAGAATCACTTTGGTGACTTTTTGCTTCAATTAAGTTATTTTAAAATATATATAAACATACCAATATTCAAATTTAAATTTCCCCAATACTCAAATGTCAAAACTATTTTTTTTATTGCTTTATAGACTCTGAAATAACCCAAAATAAGGTTGTCTTAATAATGCAATAAAAAACCGAAAACCTTAATTTTTGATTTTTTTTTCCAAAACCATATATATCAAAACCAAACAGAAATAATGTAGTGGTTCAAAGCCAAATAATTAACAAGCACATGTATTCATAATTTTGGCATGGATAAAAATACCAAAGCAATTCACGCATATACATGTATTCATAATCAAATAGAAAAATTTGCCCTAAATTTACCATGTAAATTCAAAGTTGTATTTATAATTAAACAGATATTCATATAAATACTTGAAAAATATTTTCAAGCCAATAAATCTCAAAAAAACAAAATCATAATAGTTGACATATTCTACAATTCATACAATAAACCATATTATCATAATTTAACCCAATATTTATAATTTAACCCAATATTTGGAACCATAAGATGCCAAAACCTAAGCATATCCCACAATTCATACAATAAACTATATCATCATAATTTAACCCAATATTTAGAACCATAAGATGCCAAAACCTAAGATTATATAACCAAATTTAAAACCAAAATATTTAAACACATATTATGATTAACATCAATTTGCATCAAAATCTAATTTTATCATAATAAAACCATAAAAATATAACACTGATTGACTTGCCTTACATATCCCAAGTAAATCCAAATTCAAAATATATGCTTAAACTGAATAGTATGAAAAGAATAAGCATATAAACTCAATAATAAATAATATATTCTATCAACTATATATTGAATTCAATAATTAATGATTATAAAAATTGAATTCAATTGTATAATTGTTGAACCGGATTTGAATTAAAATCGATTATAATGAAACCCTAAAATTGAATGAAAAAAAAATTAAAACTAACAAATATTACCATCAACCTTAAGGATTTAACATATATAATGAATTCATTGATAAACAATATGTATATAAGAGACACTTTACTTGAAGCAATTTCTTTTACCAACTATATATCATCATGTAAACTATACATTGAATTTATTCAACCATATAAAAAAGGGAAATCTAAAATCCAAATAGCCTTATCTAAAACTCGATTAAACATGAATAAAATCTCAACATAATTAATTAAAAGTGTCTCCAAAACAATATATATATATATATATATATATATATATATATAAACGTAAAATCAGAAACAAGCGATTAGCGATTAATAATCCATCTATTAATATAATCAAATATATATCATAAATGATTTTTCTAATGAAACCCAAACCTACACAAACTTTTAAAATATTTATTAAAATCAGTATAAACAACATAAAATCCTCCTAAGTTTTTTTTTTTAACTCTCAACTAAAATCAGAAATCTTTCTAGTTATACTAAAAATTAAAACCTTAAACCTTAAAACTTTATTTAAAGAATCAAAACCCAAAAATTTATCAAGAATCTCAAAAATTCAACATAATATATAATTAAAATATCAAATCCATAAAATTAAAACAAAAAATGAATTAATCCAAAAATAATAAAGAATCAATTCATTCTCAATAATTCAACATGACAAAGCTCGGATGCCACTTGTTAGAATTTTAAATACTATCTAATATAAAATTAGAACTATAAACCAGGATCTATCATGTCAAATCATCAAGAATAAATCAAGAACAAAACTAGATGCGGAAGCGTACCTGAATCCATGAATTTCTTGAAGTTTTACCGGATCTTGGGGATTTGATCTTCCAAATTAGCACAAAAGAAATTCAGAGAATATCTGCTCTCTCTTTCCTAATGATGGGATATTAGAAAAGATATCTTGTGTGTAATTTGGGGACCATAACCCTAATATTTATAACCTTAGCATATTAGTTCTAATCAAATTCTAATTAGCCCATCATTAATTAGAATTTGATTAGAAGAGTATCTACACATATTTGACCCATACTTTATTTATTTAATACTTAAAAGCCCAATAAAATTCTAACCAAATTAGATCACTTTTAATTTGGGCTAACCTATCATGATAGTAAATAATAACATGTAATTATCCTTATTATATATGTGATGTCCAAATTTTCCAACATTATAAGTTAAAGATGTGACTTTTAGGATAGTCGAATAATCAATGAGCTCAAAGCTCCATGTACATCCAGTAGATGTGGCTCAGCAAGGGTGTGCAATGGTATTGCCCGATGCTTATGGTTGTAAGATTTATTCGACGAAATATATGTATGGCATGTAGTTAGCTTATTAATAATATGTATAAAAACTTACAAAAAAACAAAAGATAAAACAAATTTATTGTTAAAAAGGTGAACATTAAATTAAAAAAGCATACATCAATGCCTTGGTTTTTAGGGTATTTAAATTATAAGTTAACGGTTTAATTATCTTAGTACCTCAGTAGTTTATTATATGTATAGATTAAATAATAAAATAAAATATTGTAAACAAATAAAAACGGTAAACTCAACCAAGGCAGATCTAACTGGAGTTACGGTAGTAGCGGTGAAAATGAAAGAGTCGAGTCGACGGCTCTGTTACTCTTATCACAACTTTCATTGGCCAAATTTTTTCTTTCTTTCTGTACACATGACCCTAATCTCCGATTTAATCTCTTGAAAATACTCGCAAGAATCCCGGTAGCTTAAACCATTACCAAGGAAAAGGAAAAGTTAAACCCATAGGGCTCTGCTTCGTTCCCACGCGTTTTCCGTGGTGTCCAAGGATCCAATATTTCATCAGTTTCAGTTCCTATCGAACTTCAACCACCCTAGATCTGTCTCAGGTTCTTCTTCCAATCTTCTTTTCTTGTTTATCCGTCCTTTTTACTTTAATGGGTTTTTGTTTCTATATATGATCTGCCATTTCGTAATCTGTTCAGTAGTGTGATCTTTCTTTATGAACAATTCTTTGAGAAGTTTTTGTTGAAATAGCTATTTTTTTATAAAGTATTTTGCATTTTGCTATAGGGATCTGCTGCTTTTAATGTTTGATGTAATGAAATTATTGTATACGCTGGCATCTGGGGCTTTTTAACTTTTTGGTGTTTTACTCTTTCAATTAATGTTAAGTTAGGGATAAATTTGCATGTTAACCGATCGTTGAATATTTCTTTTGTGTAGACTAATTTGTATCTTGGGTGCCTCGGGTTACTGTACCTTAGGTTCGACCCGTATACTGCAAGATCTGCTATTACTATGGTTTTCCCAGAAAGAAAGATGCCTGGAGTTTGCTGGGTTTTTCTGTTACTGCTTCTGTTTGCTCATATTTGTGATGGGTTTTACCTTCCGGGAAGTTACATGCACACGTATTCGACTAAGGAAACTATATTTGCCAAAGTTAATTCCTTGACTTCCATTGAAACCGAGCTCCCTTTTAGTTATTACAGTCTCCCTTACTGCAAGCCTCTTGGTGGAGTAAAGAAAAGTGCCGAGAATCTTGGTGAACTTCTCATGGGAGATCAGATTGATAACTCCCCTTATAGGTTTCGAATGAATGTGAATGAGTCTCTCTACCTTTGCACCACCAGCCCCTTGAATGAGCACGAGGTTAAGCTTTTGAAACAGAGGACTCGTGATTTGTATCAAGTGAATATGATTCTAGACAATTTGCCAGTGATGAGGATTGCAAAACAGAACGGGGTTAACATTCAGTGGACTGGATTCCCGGTTGGTTATTCTCCACCAAACAGTAACGATGATTACATAATCAATCATCTCAAGTTCAAGGTTTTGGTTCACGAGTATGAGGGAAGTGGTGTGGAGATAATTGGAACCGGGGAAGATGGGATGGCTGTGTTTCCCAAAGCTGATAAGAAGAAAGCTTCTGGTTTTGAGCTTGTTGGTTTCGAGGTGGTTCCGTGCAGTGTTAAATATGATCCAGAAGCCATGACTAAACTTCACATGTATGACAAAGTCTCCTCTGTGAACTGCCCCTTGGGGCTCGACAAGTCGCAGATAATAAGGGAACGAGAAAGGATCTCTTTTACTTACGAGGTTGAATTCGTTAAAAGTGATATTAGATGGCCATCTCGGTGGGATGCTTATTTGAAGATGGAAGGTGCACGCGTGCACTGGTTCTCAATTCTAAATTCTCTAATGGTGATCACTTTCCTTGCTGGTATTGTGTTTGTCATCTTCTTGAGGACTGTGAGGAGGGATTTGACAAGGTACGAGGAACTGGACAAAGAAGCTCAAGCACAAATGAATGAGGAGCTTTCTGGGTGGAAGCTTGTTGTAGGAGATGTCTTCAGAGAACCAGATTGTCCAAAGCTTCTCTGCGTGATGATTGGAGATGGAGTTCAGATTATGGGAATGGCAGCTGTCACTATAGTTTTTGCTGCCTTCGGTTTCATGTCACCAGCTTCACGAGGAATGCTACTGACAGGGATGATTATTCTTTATCTTTTCTTGGGTATTGTGGCTGGGTATGTTGCTGTACGTCTCTGGAGAACTCTGAAGGGAACTTCAGAAGGATGGAGGTCTGTTTCGTGGTCCGTTGCGTGCTTCTTTCCTGGAATTGTCTTTGTTATCCTTACGGTATTGAATTTTATTCTGTGGGGCAGTAAAAGTACTGGTGCAATCCCCATTTCCCTGTATTTTGTACTTTTATCTCTCTGGTTCTGCATTTCTGTGCCTCTGACTCTCATTGGAGGATTCATGGGGACCAGAGCTGAAGCTATTCAATATCCTGTGAGAACCAACCAGATTCCTCGGGAGATTCCTGCACGCAAATATCCATCATGGCTTCTTGTTCTTGGTGCTGGGACCCTTCCATTTGGAACCCTTTTCATTGAACTCTTCTTCATCCTATCTAGCATCTGGCTTGGCAGGTTTTATTACGTGTTTGGCTTCTTGCTTATAGTTCTTCTACTACTGATCATCGTTTGTGCCGAAGTGTCAGTGGTCCTTACCTACATGCATCTTTGTGTCGAGGACTGGCGATGGTGGTGGAAGGCTTTCTTTGCTTCGGGTTCAGTATCACTCTATGTGTTCCTCTATTCCATTAATTACTTGGTCTTTGACCTACAAAGTTTGAGTGGTCCTGTGTCAGCTATTCTTTATCTCGGGTACTCAATGATCATGGCAATTGCGATAATGCTGTCAACGGGCAGCATTGGCTTCATCACATCATTCTATTTTGTCCATTATCTCTTCTCATCCGTCAAGATCGACTAAAAGTTTCATTTGGTGATCTTCATCAACTGGTGGAAAAGACATAGGCATGTAAGAGTATGATATATCAGTGAAGTTGCCATTGGTAGCTAATCATGTTACACTCGTCAAAGAGACACTCAAAAATCATTCAAAATTATATGTTAATTTTGGTGGTGGTTGAGTGTAGGACCTGATAGATTTAAAAGTCTGGTTTCTAGTTACGAGTTTTTGTTTGGATTGCATGTAGGAAGTTGTAGTTTGTTGGACGTGAAATCTTGTATTTTCTCTCATATTTTTAATCAAATAGAACATTTACTTTCTAAGATCACAGCCATGGACCATGGTCCTTTTAATACTTCTTTGGCTCATAAAAAGACCAACCATAATAATGAGGTTAAGAATATACAATTTAATTTCTTTGTTTAAATGTCCTTCATTCTCTCTCCGTAGATCGCATAGGTCCGAAGGCTTGTTTAAAAAGTAGAAAGGTTTGGGTAAAAATATAGATCTAAAAAATGGCTCAGACAAAAAAAATACATGTTTTCTAAATGGCCAGGTTTTGGTAGATTTTTTTTAGCTCATGCCCAGCCAAGCCCGAATTAGTTGTTTTGCCGTTGTTTCATTACTATTTTGTTATTATATTGTTACTATTTTGTTGTTATTATTTGGATATTATATCATTCTTGTTTTCTTGTTTGAATACTATATAACATTTATTTTAATGTTTTTGTGTATTTGATTTTTTATATTTTTAAAATTTATTTTTATATAAAAAAATAATCTAAAAAAATTATTACGGGCGGGCCGAGACAGGTTCGAGTTTAGCATTTTTTATTTGGGTCGGGCTTGAGTAAAATTTAAGCCTATTTTTTGGGTTGGGCTTAAAAATTTGAACTGGCTCGACCCTAACCCAGCCTGACCCATGATCAAGTCTAATTTAGTCTATATATTTTTATTTTTAAGAATTTAGTCCCTCTATTTTTTTATTTTAAAATTTAGATCTAATTGTTAACATTTATTTTTGTTAAATTTGTTGGTGTCCCATTTTAAAATTTTAAAGAAAAAAACTTACTTGGTAGCTATGTAATTAAAAAAATATGTTGTCAATAAAATAATTTTAACAGTGTTAATAATTAGATTTAAATTTTGAAATATGTAATACTAAATTCTTAAAAGTAGAACTAAAAAAAGAGATGAAAATCCTAACTGAATTTCAAATTTACTGAGTATATGGAAATTTATTGATTATTTTTTTTTGTGATAGAAAGAGTACCTAATTACATAGTCTAAATTGTCCCCCCTAGCGGGCATACCTCATACAATCATAAATCATATGTTCTATGTTGAGCTAGTTTAACCAATCTATCAGCATCCTGGTTGTCCTATCTAGAGATTTGCTGAATGTGCTTGTGACCAATTCGCGTCAGCGGCTGATGGATTCTCCTGATCAAAGTAGAATTAGAACCATTTGAAGGCATCTCTTTAATAGCTTTAACTACCTCAAGATTATCAGTTTGAATGAAAACGTTGTCACAACCACGATCAATTAAGAAAACCAAGCCATCCAAGATGCCCCACAACTCAGCATAAAAAACGAAGCAATTCCCCAAATATCTATTAAAGCCCAAAATCCACTCCCTATCTCGATTTCTCGCTATTCCTTCCTCCGCAACAAATCCAACGTCATTCATGACAGACCCATCTGTATTCAAACATGCCCAATTGCCATCTAAATGAAGACATGATGACATACCTTGTGACGTAATCGATGTGCTCCTATTAAGAGAGACTTATTGCCTTGCCCAATTGTATGACACATTGATAATTTGATTAGCATTTTAGGTAACCCCTTAAAAAATGAAGAGATTGTGATTCTTCCAAAGGCACCACGCAATAATCCCAAAAACTCATTGACAGTCCACATCTGCCAAGCACCAATCCTGTCGAATCTGCAAGTTTAAAACAAGTCATTACTGCAAACTGCTTGAATAGAATTCAACTGGAATTAAAAAATCTCAAATATTCCTTTCTACAATACAGTCCCTAAGAACATGGATAACATCTTTGGAAACATGACCACAAACCCCACAAGTCGAATAATGACATAAGCCCCTGCGAACCATTTCCTCATCGGTAAGCAATCGATGTTTGAAAACAAGCCAAATGAAGAATATAACTCGTTGGTGCCCTTAAAATTTCCAGGAAATGTGTCAACTTAGATATTTTAATTTGATTTGATTCGTAAAATGAGAAAGTGAATTTGTCATACAACCATTAAAACTCCACTTCTCCTTAACAAACTCAGAAAAATCCGAGTGCTCAACCCATCCTGTCAGAAAACGAAAAGGACGCCCCTTTGTAACATACAATTTAAGCTCCTTTGAGGCATCGTCTTCCTGCTTCAATGCCCTTGAAATCCTAGTAAGCTCCCCTCACGAATATAATGAATCCGGATTCACCGTCGTGAAGCCTGAAACTGCCAGCTCAATATCAAAATTTCTGATATTCAAATCCAACTCGCGCTTAAGCATAAAATGATATCATCTACCAAAAATTTAACAGTAACTCGGGCTTTTGACCCGAAATACATGGTTTTCTTTTAGCTTCATAGATTTTCAATGAGCAGCCAACTTTTGGCGCCATTTATCATTCTCAGCGTATATATCATAAGCAATTCAAGCCACATTAACAAGGGAAAATACTATTAAGGAACTGCAGCAAGAGTTTCAGACTTAACAGTTATTTCAGTCTTATGCAAGGATGGAAAGCCCTTAGAAACATAAACTGGGTTTTTTCAGTACAGTTTTCTTTTTCTTGAACGGTGCTACGGAAACCTTGAACATTGTCCTACTTCAACCAATCTTGGGGATCGTTATAGTTAATGCAACCATGAAGATTGTCAAAGTTAAAGCTAGCATCGAGGTTGATTGGTTCATTATCATCCCAATTCAGAAGGGCTTCTATCAGGTCCTCATCTTCTGTCTCACTGCCAGGAAGCACAGGCGAAGTTTCCTGATGCGAACTTGCAGGATAGCTATTTGGAGTCAACAAGCTTTCAGGTGCAGGGTAAAGAGAGGTTTGAGGCTGATGTCCGGAAGGTGGTACCTCTTGAAGGCAGGGATTGGCTTGGCCTGTCGGTGCATCATACGTAGGAGGACAGGCGTTCTGCTGGTTAACATAAAACTGTGGTGATGCAGCCACCGTTCCAAAATCAGATGGGCCAGGCATTGTTGCGAATGTTCCTAAACCAGACGAGGATTGCCCTTGCCCATAGGGAAATGCATTTCTAGTAGCTGCACCGGCTAAATGCTGATTGGCCAGTGCAGGGTTTAGATTCATCCTTTGTGATTCCATATACCATAGATAATGCTTCTGGGCCTGCAAAATCATTGCTTTGGATGCTGAACAAATATATCTAGTTGGCCAAAAGCATAAAAAACAAACAAAGAACACCTAATCTAAGACTTCCCAAAAGGGATTTAAGTTAAAACAATTGAAATTTCAATGTCTACAAAATGATTATAAATTTCCTAAACAAACTCGCCTGAAGTAGCATATAAAGTCTTCCACGAGGTTCCTTTTTGGGTCCTCGATTTCTTTTAGCTTTAGCTCTCCTGCATAATGTATGCCAATAAGCCACAATAGAGAATAAAAATCTTAAACCAGCTAAGCAGATAAGCAAATTAAACCTGTTAGGCTCCTTGTTCTGAGATGGTGAGTTCAAAGGTCTGAGGCTCCGCGCGCCTCCTTGATGTTGAGAAACTGCCATTTTTAGAACACATGATCAGCTTGAATACCAACATGTCATTCACAAGTTGCTCATCTAAGTTCAAACATCAGTCTAAATAAAAATATGATATTCCTTCATGTGTTTCAGTTCAATTTGTTTTGCTTTCCGTCACATTCAAAGGTGGGACAGATTATCCTGAAATTTCATATAATGCACCAGAAATTTTTTCTATTACATGTCAGCTGATGCACAAAGTGAACCATAGAGCAACGGAAATAAGGCCGAGAAATATCATAAAAGCCTCTCATTCATAATTGTACATACAATCTAAAGTGAAGAGCCATTGAAGTTTTCCAGTTAGGCTTCTATAATTGTACATACAATCTAAAGTGCTACGATAATACAAATACCAGTGAATGAAATGTTCCCATCATAGAAAGTTGGGGTGCTAGAAAACATCCAAATTGTTACCGTTTCTTAATTAAAAGATGGTCTTTGGAAAGAACGGATATCGAACAAGTTGTTAAATAAGAACACGATAAAATGAATCAATTCGCATGTTTAATATAACATTAAGAATGAAAGCGGGTAGATATAACAAGGCCTACCATTTTTGGATGTGTCCTGCCACTCCTTCACCCAAAATTTTCCCAGTCTAAATTTCTGAAATTCAGTAACATTAGGGGAATAAATGATAAACCCTCATAAGGAAAGTTGGTTTTAAGGGATAAAATGGAAACGCGCAAGTTAAATATAAAAACTTACTTGTAAATGACTCTTAACATGGTAAAGATTGAGTCCATCTAAATCCATCAGGTCCAGAATAGTCTTCGGTGTTGCTTCTGCAAATAAGATTTATGGTCAGTTCAATGGATAATTAACAGTTACTTCAGGTGCAAGGTAGCTTACCAGCAGCAACGGCAGAGCCCCACGGTAACTCTAGAATTCAGTACTATTGAGAAAATATATATACATAGTTGAGTTTAGGAGACCAGAAAGCACAAGCCAAAGTTCAGTTCATGCATGAGGACTACCCGGTAACACATGTCATCCAAAAAAGAAGAAACAAGCATGAAATTCTCTAGTAGCAACTTACGAAAGAGCCTGAACAGGATCCAAATTAAATCACAAAAGAAAATGGAAATTACATAGAAGCAATTACACAAACAACGACCATAAAAGCTATAAACCAGTAGTTAAGAAGAGGCGAAAGGCTAGGTGGTTGTCATCGAACAATTAAGGTTTACATCCTCTCGTAATTCTCTTTCTATAATCTCACATATATTCTGTATTTGATTAAAGAATGGTCTTTCATTCAGTTCTATCCATGGCATCATGTAATGGTTCACTCGTAGAACAAAAGTTACTTACAAATGGAGCTCACACCTTATTGCAAGGTCAAACTTTCAGCTAATAGAAAACGGGTCTAACAATAAAACAAGCATAAACTTGCATTTGTTCCCATCTGCAGGCTTGTAGAGATGCTCTATTTTTCGGTAACGTCAACAGTTAGAATAATGGGAACAAATCCAAAGTCATCAAAACATCTGTGTAACGGTATACAAGCCGACAAACTTGCAGTTGGTATCATCAAAAACATTATTGAAGAAGTCACTTTTCTTCATCATACATCATCGATGCTAAGTAAAACCGTTAGGGAATGACGTAAAGCATTAAACGGAAACATATCCAAAAAGAGCACGACAAAATACAGGTTGACCACCTTTCTAAAAACATCTGGCAGTGTTCAACAATATTCCTAGAACAAAATGTAACAGTTCCGCAAATATATATATATGTGCGTGTGCATGCACGCATGCACACACACATGCACACCGGCTCGCCCGCCTACCAATTTAACATTTATAATACAGTTGCTAATCGACAAATATTTCGTCAGCAGCCATCAAGAAGCTATACAAAATACCTAGATTACCGTTAACTCAATCTAATTTAACACATCAGCATAGAAAGGTAGAAAGGCACTACAAAACCTATATGATCAAAAGAATGTCACTTTTGAGCCAATCTTATTTGACATTATCAAAAGAACATTAGTTTCTTTAAAGCAGGCAAAGGTAAGCAATGGGAATGATACGAATTTACACAAAGGGAGAAGAGAAGGCAGAAAACCATCTGTCATAGATGATTTCGTTTGACCATACCTGCTCAAGATTAGAAGCTTAAGCAAGATAATAATTACATTTACTCAAACAAAGAAAGGAACCTAGCAACATGCAGTTAAAGAAAACAAGAAACTATATGAGGGGAAAATTTTAATGTGGATTGCTGCATCTTTGAATGCTTGAAACATATGAATTTCGTCTGAAGACGAAAAATTAGAGGAGGTCCATTTCTCTAAATAAGGATCAAAGAATTCCACTATTAAATAATTTAAACACCCTTAGATTTGATGGAAAGTAGTAACACATGCTAACAGCAAGCCAGCCGAAGTTATTTCCCAAACAAACAAGCATATAATACAAAAAAAATTTATGGAAAAGAAAAATCTTTGAAGTTTGAGCGAGACAAATGCAGCTAGAGGGGAATTCAAGCATTCAACATAAAATCTAAAACCACTAAGGCAGCCTGGGGTGCTAGATGCATGTTAGAAATGGATGAATATATGAAACAATCCCCCCTTGGACATGTTAACACTTAAAACAACATGCAGGTTATTTCAGATTGATATAGAGGGGAAAAAATAAAGCTATTTTATGAGTGACTCTCTTGTGCCTACTACACATCAACAAAGATGAACATGATGCAGTTATTCAAGTATGCACATGTTTTATCCATTATCAACTGATCTAACATTTTGGAGACAATGAAGTAGAGAATAGGTGGGGGGAAATGAACACTGACTTTGAGGACCACCAAGCTTGTTGACAGCATCAACGAAATAAGCATGGAGTTCATAAGTCCATCGAAGGCGAGGTTTAATCTCATTAGTCACCATGAGGATAGGTTTCTCCTTTACCACCACCTCGTTATTAACAACCTGATCATCATTAATCTCAACAGGGATAGAAGGTCCCTGAGTTTCTTGCAAAGCAAGCAATGTGTTATGACCACCGCCCTGAATTTGGTGGTGGTCACCTTGGTTATCCCCATTCACATCACCTTCATGACCATCCACTGCTTCTCTTCCTTTTTCCGTCCTTTTAAACTCACCAGGATTTTGATTCACAACGTTGTTTTCCATCATCGAATCACTCTTTCACTTCCACTCTACAACTCAGCCTACAACTCTAGCTCCTGTTTTTTTTTCCTAAACAACACTGTCTTACAGTGTTGCTGCAGGTTAATTTGCAACAAGAAAACAACGCTACCCAAGATATAGAACAGGGAAATAAACAAAAACATGGCAATAAAACATGACATTACCCCCACAAAACAAGAACAAAAAGCTGCGGACCCCACAGTAACTGTGGGGGCCACAGGACTAAACAGCAATAAACACAGAGAAATTAGAGTATTAAATAAAAAAAGTTAAGAACAACAATCCAAAGTTAGACACAACGGCTGATTTGTAATTATCTTGATATTGGTAAAAGAGAAAGAGAGTGAAACTGCGGAATAGTGGAAGGGAGACTTTTGAACTAGGACAACCAAGGGAGAGGAAATCGAGGGGAAGGGAAGGGAGGAGGGATAAACTTACGTTCCAGGTGGGTACCAAGGCTGACGTTGGTGGCGGAGCATGTGACGTGTACGGTGGGCCGAAGTGGTGGTGCAGTGAGTCAGCAAGAAAAGGGAAAGGTATGCGTTTAGTTTGGTGAGTGAGGTGCATGGGATGAGAGGCGCAACGTGGAAGAAGAAGTTGTTCGGGGTTTGGTTTTTTGTACTTAATTACAGAGTCCAGGTGGGATTTGGCATTTGAAACTGCCGTCGATGATGACTCAATGGTCATTAATAAGAGTAAACCCCCCCCCCCCCCCCATCTTTTACTAGTCAAAAAAGATTACCCAATTCTTCCTTTCTTCAAATACTATCTTTTTCTAATTGCCAAATTTTCTTCATCCAATTTGGAAAGGATATGAACAGTTCTTGGTAATTTTGAGAAATTAATCCAAAGGCTAAACTACATACTTATGTAAATTTTTGTTTGGGTCAACAAAAAAGAAAATCTCAATAATAACATTTCCACTTTTCTAATTTTAGTCACTAAATTAATTTAAAAAAAAAACAAAACAAAACAACTTTCAAAACGTAAATGAGAAATTTAACTAAAATAAGTGTATAGTAATATTGGCATTTGCTAAATTAAGTATAAGTGATTAAAATCAAAAACTATCTAATAATGATGCTATATTTGAGAAAAATTTTGGTGGTGGCAAGTAAATAGTTTTTGTTTTCTCTGAATAATTTATAGGTTTTGATTATATCAAAATACCTCTTTTTTAAAAGTAAGAGGACGATGTGTTTCAACACATTCGAACCCACGTTCTCTTATATTCATAACAATACCCATGCCAATCGAGCTAAGATTCAATCAACAAAATAACTTCTTTTATGTTATGAATTAACTCAAAATATAACTAGATTAGGTGAATTTTTGTATGAAACAAATTAGTATATAATCCAATTGTGATTTTACTTGAAATGATGATATTGAGATAGTAAAATTTTTAATAATTTAAATTCAAATCTTATTATGCTTATTTATTTTTCTAGATTTTATATAAAAACTATAAAAAAATCTTAAATGATATTTTAGTCATTATACAATTGAATTGATGTCTAATTGACTCCTGATACTAACTTAGTTAGGGGCTTAAAATATAATATAGATTATATAAATATTTATCTTTTTATTATTTAAATTATTGATTGAGTTGATGTCAGGAATTAATCGAACATCGATTGAATTAAAGATAGGACTTTTTATTTTATTTTTATTTTTAAAATTTCAATTAAGTCCCTTCAAAATTTTTAAATTCTCATTAAATCTCCAAAGTTTTGAAAATTTAATTAGACCCCACTTTTTTTTAAAGTTGTCATTAAACCCTTATAATTTTAAAATTTTTAGTTAGATATCAAAATTTTAATGCTAAAATCCCCACTAGTTTGATAAATGATAAAAAAATCAAGTTAAGATAGTTGAAATAGGATAGAGAAGTAATTTAATAATTCTTAAATATTTCTAATGAAATTAGAGTGTATTTGTTTTCATAGGAAAATATTTTTTTTTCATTTCTCTATGTAAATAATTTTGTTAAGGGAAAATGACTTTTTAGTTAGCTGAAAATAAGTCTAATTTTTTTTAAAAATTGTCTTTTCCTTTTAAAAAGTGTAAAATATTTTTCGAAAAAAAATTCTCATACGAATAAGGTTTTTATATAAAAATTAACTCAAGTTAAATATTATAATAATAAATTTTTAAATTTATTTTTTAAAATATTAAAAAAATTAAAATATTGATACCAAATATTAATTTTCAGTATCATCAAAATAAACATATTTATAATTAATGTAATTTATTATTTTAATAAATTATTTGCTATTATATTATGTTTTAGTAAAAAAATTTAAAATTAATTTAAAAATTTAAATAATATTCTAAATATTTTTATTGAAAATTATTTTATATTAATATTTTAATAAATACATTATAAATTATAAATATTAGTAACGAATCTTTTATAGAATAAAATATAAATATTTTAATAATATAAATATGAATATTTACTTAAATTTTGCTTAGCTTCGTTTATGCCTTCCGTTTTTAATGTGATACTATCCACTCTTTATATATGTTATATATTAATTTCTACTTAATTTTAATTAGGCATTGGTTATTATTAAGTCTATATAAGATATTATCTTATTATAAAATAGATGTCAATTGTCAAGGGGGAATGCTTCTATAATATTTTGTAACAAATGTAATTTATATTGTGTTTGTTTAACTAAAACAACTTTCAAAAATAATTTTAACAAAATTTGCCATACAGCAAAAACGATTTTACGCATATCATCTAAACATTAGAAAATCAATTCATTTTCCAAAAATCATTTTTTAGAAATTGTTTTTAATTAAACAAACACACTCAAAATTCGCGAAGAATTAAAAGAAGAGGGATAATATAAATTTTTGCCCCTTTAATATTTGTACTTTTTTTTTTATTTTGGCACTTGAACTTGACAATTAGGTCCATTTTGGTATCTGGAGTTGAAAAATATAAAAGTTTGGTGATGTGTCACTCTAAGATTATATCGCATATTGATTTTTTTTAAATATATGTATAAATTCTCTGGTGATGACATTGTACAATATTAGAGTGCTACATCCATTTTTTTAATATCTTACTGATGGTTGAACGGTCAAACCACTAGTTTCCGATTCAACTGATTCGACAGTCAGACCAACAATAATTAATAAATAATTAAAAATTCATAGGAGTCTAGAAATTATTAAAAAAAGTATTAAATTGGTTCAACATGTTCAACTGCTAATTTTTGTTCTAATTTTCTATTTTTTTTTATCATTTTCAAGCAGTTTCTAATTCAATTGATTTAATCTCTTTGTTTGGACCGTTATACCAATCAGTTCTCGAAACAATTAGTTCGATCGACCGATTTAGTTTTATTCTAGTAACATTAGTCATATCATCAAATCTTAATGAAATTCAAATTCAATGACCGAAATGAATCTAATTGTCAACTTCTGGTATTAAAGTGGACAAAAAAAGTACAAATATCAAAATGAACCTAGTTGTCAAGTTCAGAAGCAAAAAATTATATTATCCCCAGCATAAATTATTCGTTCACAATTTTAACTTCTTTAACAAAAACCAATAAAAATATGTATATTGTAATATTTGAATCCAAATTAATTTGGATTGATAAAACCTTAAATTTATCACTCAACCAAAGCTTCATTTTAATCTGTATTATATATATTTATTTTAATTTACACAATTTATTATCTCCATCAATTGTATATATTAATAATGCTGTTAATTGAGTTTCAAACCATAAATTTCATTATCTATTATATGTTATTTTAAAACACTCACCTATGTTATAAACAGAGGCGGATACAAGGGGGGCTGGCAGTGGCCCTGGCCCCCCCTAAAATGGAAAATTTATATTTAGGCCCTTGAAATTTTTTTAAAATTTTAAATTAGTAAATGTAAAATTCTACTTTGGCCCCTTAAAATTATAAAAATTCGATTTAATCTTTTAAAATTATAAAGATATACACTATAAAAAATTAAATTTTCATTCGGCCCCCCCTAAAAATTTGTTTTGGCTTCGCCCCTGGTTATAAATTCGTCGTTTTCACATGCATATACGTGTGATAAGATTTTTTATTATTATATTATAACCCTTGACTGAGTTGGTGTCACGGGTTAACCGAGTATCAACTCGGTTAAAAAATGACTGCTATACCCCTTTGTTAAATTACTACTATTATTATTTTGATGGTCTTTTTGTCTTTTCATACTTTTATATGGTTTTTAAATAAAATAACTAAAATTAAAATATCTAAGAATTGAACTTCACTTTAATGGATTTATAAACAAATTTTTTACCACTACACAAAAAATAATTCATGGGTAAACTTAAAAAAGTTAACTTTTGACATAAAATATTTTCCCTCAACTAATTTGTGTATCTATATCTATTTATACTATTATTATCTATACTATTAATAAAATCTCTAATTAAGTTAGTGTTACAAGTCAGCCGAGCACCAACTCGGTTAGAGAAATTACAAAAATGAAATTACATAATTAAAATAAATTATATTGTTTTTTGGTATTTTAGTCTTTATTATAACAAAAATCAATAAAAATATGCATCTTGTAGGATTTGAACATATGCCAATTAAATTAGTAAAATCTTAAATTTATTATTTAACAAAAGTTTCATTTTATTATTTTTCATAGGTTTTTATTTTAATAGGCACAATTTATTACTTTCATCAGTTGTACAAAATCTTTGATTGAGTTGGTGTTACGAGTCAACTGAGTACCAACTCGATTAGAGAAATTACAAAAATGACCTTTCATAATCAAAATAAGTTATATTATTTGAGGGTACTTTAGTCTTTTTATTTTAATAAAAACTAATAAAAATATCCATATAGTAGGATTTGAACTCATGCTAATTAAATTAATAAGATCTTAAATTTACCATTCAACGAAAGTTTCATTTTATTATTTTCGTATGTTTTTAAATTACTATGCACAATTTAGTCTTTTAATTTTAATAAAAACCAATAAAAATATGCATATAATAGGAGTTGAATTCACGCTAATTAAATTAATAAGATCTTAATTTTACCATTCAACTAAAGTTTCATTTTATTATTTTCATATTTTTTTAAATTATTACGCATGATTTATTACTTTCTCAATTGTATAATTATACTATTAATAAAGTTCATGACTGAATTGGTGTCATGAGTCAACCGACACCAATTTAGTTAGGAAAATTACAAAAATGACTTTTCATAGTAAAACAAGTTATATTATTTGAGGGTACTTTTGTCTTTTTAATTTTAAAAAATAAAAATATACATATGATGGGATTTAAACTTATTGCATTAGAAAAACTTCAAATTTATCACTCAACTAAGACTTTATTTTAATTTACTAATACATTTTAATTTTATTATGCACCCTTTGTTATCACCGTCAATTGTATATTTATACTATTAATAAAATCCTTGGCTACGGTGAAAAGTTACAAAAATGACCATCTGTATTTAAAATAAGTTAAGGGTACTTTAGTCTTTTATTTAAAAACATAGAAAAGATTGCACATTGTTGGATTAGAACTCATGCTATACACAACAATAAATATTAATTTACTGCTAAACCAAAATCATATTTTAATATAATATTTATATTTTAATTGTACTTTAAGCATGTAGTTTTCACACGCATATGCGTGTGATAGGTGTACTAGTATTGATAATGTTATTGATTGTGATAGTGTCATAAGCTAACTTGACATCATCTCAAGATTAATGACAGCACCGTGATAAACAATTGTAATGCATTTAACATTCTTTATTTAATGTGTTTATGTGTTTAAATTCTGTAATACTCACAATTTATTTATTTTTTTCTTTTTAATATCATACATGTTGCATGTGTTATCATTGTTAATTAGTTTCAAACCATACATTTCATTATTTATTGTATGTTATTTTTAAATGCATCCCTATGTTCTAACTATGTAGTTTTCATATGCGTACATGTGTAATAGAATTTCTAATACTTATATAAAGTGCTTTATTGAGTTTAATGTTACGACTTAACTCAATACCAATTCAGTTAGGAAATTACTTAAAAACCTTCTTTTAGTGAAGACTGTAATATTAATATAATCGTGTTTTTCGTCTTTTGTTATTTTTATATGAAATGTTTGAATAAAATAACTAAAAATGCAATGTCTAATGATTGAACTCGAGTCTAAAAAGTGTTTAATCATATACACAATTTTTTTATAAATAAAAATTTAATATTATGTTTTTCTTTCACATACATCGTAGGTATGATAAAATCTAGATTATTTTATTTGTGTTACCCACATAATAAATGTTATAGAACTATAATATTTAATTTTAAAATTTTGAAGGAAAAACATTTACTCATCTACTATATATATAAGAACAATTTGAAGAAACTTTTAAGTTAGATTTTTTTTATCGTATTTCTAAATGGACATTTTAAAACAATTAATTATTATTAAAATAATTATAATTTAATTTAAATTTAATAGTTAAAAATTTAATGTAAACTATTGTGATAAAAATTGCAAATAATGATATTTTCATTATCATTGTTAAAATAAGGGTACACTAACAATTACTCAACTTTGGGGTAGCTAAACAAACAGTCACCTAGATTTCATTTCAGTCACTCAACTTTTGAAAACTAACAAAACAGTCACTAACGTTATAAAAAAAGAAACAGTCACTAATTAACAATTTTCGTTAGTGTCTTAATGAGACCGCTGATGTGGCAAGTTAACTAGCCATGTTGGATGTACATAGTTTAAAAAAAACCCTAAAAAAACCCTTGACAGATAAGAAGAAGAATAAGCAACAGCAACAGAAGAAGAAGAAACTGTAAAAGAACAGTACACCCAAAATTCCTTGAAAAAGCATGATGCCTATTCTAACTTCATTCCAGGGATCCTTATATTGTTCTCTCAATATATAGTTAGATGAAAAGTTATAAAAGATGGTGGTTCGGCTTTGAGAGGGAGTTTTGGTGAGCAATTCATTCTGAGGGGGTGCATCTTTTGGTGGATCAAGGAGTCTCTCGAAGATTTTAGACCTGGCTTCCCATAAAATGCTGGTAACCAGTGAATGGTACATACCAGGCCATAAGCTTATAGGCTTCCTGGTCGAGGAAGAATCCGAGCCGTTTGTTGTAAACGTTGAAACTACAGGGATGGTTTTAGGAGATGAGTAATTCAATTCTATGGAATTTTAAATGTTTCAGGTGATTCCTGCAAAAAGGTTGGTGACAGCTTTTGATGGTTTCAAGGAATTTCAGGTGTACTATTCTTTTACGAGAAATTTGGTTTCTATGTAACCTTCTGCCATTGTTGGCGGGGTCTTGTGGTTTAGCCAAAAAAGAGTATGATTTCGAAGAAAAATATACACTGAAGGGAAGCTTCATGCTAAGGAATTTGCATCTTTGCTTACTTGATTTGATTAATTTTGGCATTTTCATCTTCTTACTGAAATTTAATCAACCAAATCTGTACCAAAGATGAAATGCTTTAGTCGAAAGTCATCTTCTCAATAAGAAGCAATACGCTTAAGCACGCTACTCAAATGATGCTTCTTCCAGTTTTCTTCATCTCAGATTACTTGACCTGCAACGAAACACAACCATATCTTCAAGTGAATCAATTCTCCTACAACATATACACTCAATGCATATTTTGTTCTAAAAAGTTTGCTAATAATGTCATTCAAACACTCTAAAAATGCTTTGTGCACTGGGTTAATTTTAGCAAAATTATTGGAAAAACCATATCCCAATCTGGAAAAACCATAAGACCCCCCTGCCAACAATGGTGGAAGGTTACAAAGGTAGAGAGCCAAGAAGAAGAAGAAGAAGAGCAAAGACATGGTGTTTCAATAGCAAAGAATCAGGCCCTGCCAAATTAGGCAAAGAAGACTTTTTTTTTTACAATCTCTTCTTCTCCTTCTTTTTCTTCTTCCTTTTATCTGTCAATGGAGCTAACCAGAAAACTACTTTTTCCAATTTCTTGATATTTTTAAGGTTTTTTTTTTTCGATTTATTCATCCAACGTGGCAAGTTAACTGGCCATATCAGCTAGTTAACTTGCCACATCAACGGTCTTGTTAAGACACTAACGGAAACTGTTAATCAGTGACTGTTTTGTCACTTTTTTATAACGTTAGTGGCTGTTTTGTTATTTTTCAAAAGTTGAGTGACTGTTGGTGTAATTTACCTTTAAAATAATTATAATTTAATTTAGATTCAATAGTTAAAAAATGTTGAGGTAAAATATTATGATAATAATTATGGTAGCTCAAGTTATAATTTAATAAATTAGATTTAATAGTTAAAATTTATAATATAAATACGATAACTCAATTAAATAAAAGATTGATGTAAAATTGAGTTTTAATTTGAATTGAATTAAGTATTATAACCATATAATAGAGAAGAGATTTTATATACCAATTATCGATTAATTAATATTAGCATTATAAATCAATTAAAAGTTAAGTTTAGTTATATAAATGGCATTCATTAGAGTAACAATTAAGAAAAATTATCAATATAAAAATTTATAGATTATCAGTATTAATAAATTAAAAATATCTAAAAAGAAGAAGAAAGAATTAAAACAATAATTATTCGAAGAGACATTATTAAAATATATTTGCATAACATATACACAAGAAAAAGATGAAAGATTATTTTAATACATGAGAAGAGCTTTAAACCTTGGGTTGATGATGTCACTCGTCCTAGAGTTGTGGGCAGTGGACCACAACTGCCAGTGGTGAGTGGAGTTGTACTAAATCCTGGGACTATAGCTTTCAAGGAGTACTGAATGGGCTTTTTGTCTTCCTAAACTGACGCTTTAATCTTTGTTATTTCATAGTCTTACCCTTGTTTATTTCATGCTCTTCGAGTATTAAAAATGAATTTCCTAAGAATTACATTAAATTCAATTAGTGAAATAACCTTTAATTGAGAATTGGTTAAAATATGTAATAATTTTTTATATTTTTTATAAATTTAAAATTTAGTTCTTATATTTTTATTTTAAGAATTTAATTTCTCTATTTCATATTTCAGAATTTAAGTATAACTTTTAATAATGTTGAATTTTTTTTGTTAAATTCAAATTTATTTCAATGTCATTTTTGTGTTACATTATTATTAAGCGAATTTTTTTTTATTCCAAAAGGTCACATCAATAAATTTAATTAAAAAATTAACAGCGTTAGCAATTAAATCTAAATTTTAAAATCTAAAAAATAGAGGGACTAAATTCTAAAAATAAAAGTATAAACAATTTTCTTTCCGCATGTTACAAATTGGGAGGGGGTGACAATAATAGGTTATAATGTGCATACAATCCCTATAGTTTCTTAAAAATAGGAATTTAGTCTCTTTACTTTTTAAAATTTTAAATTTAAGTTTAACTTTTAACATTGTTAATTTTATTTTGTTAAATTTATTGGTGTGACTTTTTTATTGGTACATTATAATAATAATAATAATTATTATTTCGACTTAATTTTAAAATGTTTAAATGTTTAGGTTAATTACTATTTGGTACATTGCGGGGTTAGTGGCTAACCCCCAACAATGTGATTTTCAATATTCGATCATGTGTCTCCTTATAAAAATGTAATGTGACTTACTATTACACCAAACACTTTCACATTATAAACATTAGGCATAAATTTTTTTGTCACTCATATTATATATAAAGTAATCTAATAAATATAAAAATCTAAAATGCTTTCCTTTTAATAGAAAAAACCTAAAAAAACATTAATCAACCGATAAAATCTCAAATTTGCATATAAATTTTAATTCAAAATGTTATGTGATACATTAAGTTTGATTTAATAATTATACACATGAAAATTTGATTTTGATTTCAATTATATATAAGAAACTTTTATTCTTTATTTAATTGTAAACATTTTAGAAAATAAACCTATCTAATTATTTATATAATGTGTAAACAGTAAAATATTGATAAATTAAAAATGGTGTCAATAATTTATGAAAATTAAATTAAATTAAAATTATATATATAATTTTATAACATTAAAGCTAATGTATTATATTTCACATTAAAAAATTAATATTTCTTCAGTCAATAAATTCAAATAGTCGGTCCAAAATAAATGTGGGCTGGGCTTGGAGAAATTTGTACATAAATTGAGCCATATATAATGAGGCTCAGCTTTCATTTTCCCTCTCAAACGAACCCCAATTTTCCCACTCAAAAGTGAAAATCCTAGAAAAATTTCCATACGCTAGTGAATCAGCGATTCATCTTTTTCTTTTGAGGATTCAAAATCTTAAAAGTAAACCAAACAGTGAGCCGAAGAAAACCTTACATTGAGAAAAAAAAAAAAAAAAAAAACAAAATCTCGTGCCGTTAAGGGCAGAGCTATCGATCCCATACCTCCTTCAAACTTCCTACTCCTCTATCGGGTACCACTCCTCTATCAGGTACCTTTCTCTTTCCTCTTCTTCTTCTTCTTCTTTTTTTTTTTTTCTTTCTCTTGCTTTCTGTTTGTTTCTCTGGAATCCAAGACATCAAAGCAAACAATTGCGAGATTTTTTGCTTGTTTTACTTCACTTAATAGTTTTTATTTTCCTTTGGAGCCTGAGAATTTGTGTATTCTTATTGCGTTCGTATTATTTGTTGTGTTATACTCTTGTTTAAGATTGAATATTTATATAAACATTAGCGCTATAATTTTTGTCTATCCACTTTTCTCCGCTTTCAATTTTTGGAAGTTTCAATTCTTTCACCTTGCCAAGTAAAGCCTAAGAGTTGAAGTCTTTTTCTATTTACTGTCAAAGTGTGGATGTGAAAGTGAAACTAATCTGCATGTTTTCGAAATGTCAGCATAATATGACTTATTTCCGCATTTTCTAAAAAACATTTTGGTACAGGATGAAGCTAATGAAGAATGTCGTATAAATGGCAATGATGCCGGAGTATCAGAGGATGCCGGTTTTAATCAAGATAAAGTTAATAATGATGATGATGTTGATGGTAAGGACGATGAATTTGATGATGAAGATGAGAAGGAGGCTGATGGTGATGGCAGTGGCGGAGGCGGAGGCATTTCTGGTCATTATGATAATGATGTGATTCCTGATGATGTTGATAAGGGGGATGAGGATGAAGCTAATGAAGAATATCATATAGATGGCAATGATAACGGAGTATCAGAGGATGCTGGTTTTAATCAAGATAATGCTAATAATAATGATGATGTTGTTGGTAAAGACGATGACTTTGATGATGAAGATGAGGAGGGTGATGGTTATGGCAGTGGCGGAGGCGGAGGCATTTCTGGTCATTATGATAATGTTGTGATTCCTGATGATGTTGATATGGAGGATAAGGATGATAATGTTGTAGTTCAAAATTTTGTTGAGGAGGTGGATGAATCCGCAGGAGTGAACTGTATGATAACAGATTTGTTAGGAGGAGAGTTTGGTTACAGCTGCAATGGGAGAAGAGGTCAGGTCTTGGTTTGCAGTGAAAATGGCTGCTCAATTGCTATACATAAGATGTGCATGAATATTGAACCTCAATTTGATGATACTGGTAAATTCTACTGTCCTTATTGTTGGTACAAGCGAGAAGTAGCAAGGACCGAGGAATTGAGAAAGAGAGCCATGTTGGCGAAGAGGGAATTGTCAAACTTTATGCATTTCAAGTGGGATGGTGGAAATGAAGAGAAGCTGGAAGCTGGAGCAGAAAACATGAAAGCGGCAAGTCTATCAACAATGGCAGAGGAAAAAAAAGTTGGTGAGTGTGGAAATAGGCTGAACAATGATGCTAATGAAACAATACTTTATAATCAGGAGCAAAACATGTGCGTTGAGTCTGTAGGCAAGGGAAAATCTGATGATGAAAATATCTCCAAAGCTCATGGGTTTGACAACAATGTTGTGGATGGACATGTGCTACAAGAGGAGGATAAAGAAAATACTTCTGATAGTAAAAATGATGGAGGTGATGAGGATCCCTGGTGTAAACCACCATATCACCCAAACCATTTTGAAATTGTGAATGATGCACTTTGTTTATCAACTAAAGGGACTTCTAACCTTACAGGTGTACTGGAAGACAACCAAGGGAAGAGTAGGAAGGAAGAGCCAATGTTGCCAAACGCAATGGGAAATGCTATTTCACTAATAACCCAAGATGCTACACCTAAGGTGCCCGCAATTGAAAGTTTTGAGTTTCTATTACCTGATTTGGATACTGGGACACCTGTAGTGCGTCAAATGCGCATCAAACATACAGCTCAGAGGGCAAGACCTCGGAAAGTTGATTCACCAAAGAAGTCATCCTTCCAACCAAGTATCAGTGCAAAGGATGAGAATACAAACCAACAAGGAAAAGCTACAGCAGCAAAAAACTCTGTTCAACGCCAAGAGTTAACCAAGCGAATGTAAGTTGTTTGGGGTTTTACATTGTGGTTAAGTTAACATGCTAAAAGGAACCATGTTGTGCATGGTATATTTGTTGCTAGATCGTGGTTCGTGCTGTGGTTTTTTGTTGACTATCATTATACTGAAATTACCTTGTTTTCCAATCTAAATTGCGGCAGGACCCCAATACTGGGTAATGTAAAACGTAGGAAACTACCTTGGACAGTTGAAGAGGAAGATATACTGAAGGTATATGGTTATGAACACTACAAACATCCCTTTTTTAAATTCTTTATTTGTTAACATGTACATATTAACTTTTCGGATCGATTCAACTTGATTTATGCTACATTCCTGTTTCCTTTATTTCATTGTATTTGAAGCATAAACTTTCATTGATCACCTTAGTTACGGCTTGGCTAACCGATAGATTTTCTATGATGCGTATAATATTTTGTAAGATTCCCCACTTACATCCTTCCCTAACCTAGTAAAATAGGATGTCTCACCTCAATTCAAGATTGCAATTTAGACCCTTTAAATAATGAACTTTTTAAACTTGTCAGCTTCAGACAGGCACATATACACAAGTATAGTTTTCTGAATAGCGCTGATGACTAACAAAATGATATTGCTGTATTGTAACAATGGTTGAGAATCGGTATTGAATATCTTGAACAGTTGAGGCATGCCTCTCTTCAGCCTTTTTTGCCTTTACAGGCACATGGTCACTCAGAGGTGCTTTACTAGATTTGCTGTGCCCTATGTGGGACTACACTGAATTGGGATGGACATGCTAGCAGAACTCTAAGAATTATCTTTGTTACATCAGTTTCTTTTCTTGACTGCCATATGTTTGTGTTGGCAGGAGGGAGTGCAGAGATTTTCATTGACAATGAACAAAAACATCCCCTGGAGGAAAATTTTGGAATTTGGTCATAATGTTTTCGGCACAAATCGTCTGCCTGTTGACCTTAAGGATAAATGGAAGAAGATTATGGCCAAAGAGGACCCAAAAAGTAACAATGGGGTACTGATTGCATTGAAGGAATAAGGTGATGTTTGTAGATGTTAATATGTCCATTTTGGTGCAACTATCTCTCACTAAAACAGATTGGTGGTTGGTATGTTGAAAAGTAGAGGTTATTATTCTATAAACTTGATAACCTCTTTTTCCTTAGGTTATGGAGAAAGTTGCTACAATGTTGTAATATTTTGGGGAACTTAGTAAATATGAAATTTAGCATTTCCTAGGATCTATGAATGGCCTAATTTCACATGATTTGATGTTTCTGATTACTCGATAGGACATTGGAAGTGTACAAAGTATTTGTGATGGGTCAGCTGTTGTGGAGATAGTAGTACCAGCCATTCAAAACTAATTACATGACTAATCCAATTGTTCAAAATTAACTCTACAAGTGTTCTAACTATTGCTAAAAAATCATCGCCTTCATCAAAATTGTGCACATGAATAATCGGGTCATGTTGTCCCCTCTCTGGACTTGATTTTGGAGTATAGGGCGGCCATTCTTCGACGGACTGTCATTAATACACATCATCCAAACCATTAATTATAGCCAATAACATGCACTTTATTACAAACATTAATTTATGTAAATAGGTTAATAAAGTTTTTGTATCAAATCACACGACTATCATATTAGAGGTTCATAGGTCGGGCCCAGCCTAAAAAATGAGCCTAGAATTTTACTCAAGTTCAGCTTGAATAAGAATGTTAAAATTCAGAATATACTAAATAATTTGTCATGTATGTATGCATTTTCAAGAAAATAGATATCCATGTTAGCATGCTTATGCAATATGAGTTATATTTATATATAAACTTGATCATATACAATCAAGAATAGATGTTTTTAAATTTAATATCTTTTGATGTTTATCAAAATTCGTAACATCGTAGATTACCAAAAGAAGATTACAATCTCTAGATATTTCTTTACAAAGAAATTTTCTTTCATTCTTCTATCTGGTTTGGTTTTGATCTAAGGATCGTCTAGACTTAATCTCGGGCGAATGTGAATTGTTTCAAGGGTTGTGATGGCTTATTCTAGAAACAAATTTGGACCTCTTTTCTTTAGTGGAACTAGATCAAATGGCGACTTTCAACAAAAATATTTTTTATCTCCCTCTTCACAGTTGAATTGAATCAGAAAATGATTTTTCTACCATATGACTATAATATTCGTTAAAATTTCTTCAAGTTTTTAACTTTTTTTGAGAGATTTATACAAAAATCTTTTAAATTTCTTAAACTCGTGGATACGTAGAATTTGAATATTACAGATGTAACATTTAACTTATAAAAACAAACATAGAAATTTATTAGCGTATTATACAGTAATATTTGTAGAGGTAAAAGCTCTACCTCATTTATATCTTTTTTTAATTATTGTTTTAATATCAATTAATAACACTTGTCTACCTAATAGCTTCATTTGTAGAGGTAAAAGTTCTACCGTTTGTGTATAAAATAATTATCCTTAATATTTTAAAAATAAGAAAATATTTTGTACACTGCCATTGAAATTTTTAAACTTTACATGCAAGGTAGAGATAATGACAAGTGTCTAATAGAGTACACTAAAATCTTATATATATATATAAAAGAAATGAGACATATAACTATTTTTTAACTTTGCTTATGTAATTAAAAACACACACCGTCAATATACCAAATACTAACCTATTAAAAATTAGATGAGTATTTAATACACGAGTAGTTTACCTTTTTTTTTCCATAATCAACTTTAAAAAATTGTCATGTATCTTTTCTTTTAAATAGTTATTTTTAAATTTTTTACTATAAACATTTGTCAATCTCTTAATCCTAAAATCTCTATTGACAATATACCAAATAATTTTTCTTAAAATTTTATTAAAATATTGAGCTAATAAAATTAAAATGATTATATATCAAATTTAACTTACAAAATTATAAATTTTACAAAAAAAAAAAAAGAATTAAAAATATATTTAGGCCAAACGCAAAAAGAAAGTAATATTAGAAAAATATTTTTGGCGGAAAATATTAATTATCTTATACTCTTTTTAGAATACAAATATAATACAATCATAAATCGAGTTTATAAATCATAACCGAACAAGTATAAATATATTTTAAGTAAGGATAATTAAAGTAAATATATACTTTTTTTTTTCAAATATTATTATTATTTTAAATCATTAATTTAAACAAAAATATATACAAATAATTGCACGTAAATGTAAACTAGTATATATATATATATATATATATATATATATATATATATATATATATATATGTATTCTCTAAATTACTGTAAATAAAGGCTAGTTTAAAAGCTTTCATCTCATTTTTCCAAATTATCAAAGGACCAGTCATGAGCTTTAGGCTTTAGATATTAATTTATTCTGGAACTTTTGGTTTTCCTTTTTTTCAAATAGTTATCGAAAGCCATTTATATAGTGAAAATAGTGGTGGTTGAAAAAGAAAAATAACTATTTATTTTTCCTTTTTATATTAATATTGTTGTGGAAAATTATCTTTCTTACAAATACTTCTATTTTCATTTTTTGTATTAGGTGTAGTTGTAAGTCACGTTACATTTTTAAAAGAGAGAATTTAGATTTAAACCATGGAAATACCATTATTTAAAAAGGGAAACCATAAATAGTATTAGAAGAATTAATTTTCATGAATTGTAAATAAACATATATCTTGGTTTCACAAAACGAAAAAGTTCGACAAATATTAATCCTAGGTTTAATATAATTTTGGATAAATTAAATTTAAACTAAAACATATGGAGTAAATACTTATGAGGTTTTCGTACAATAATGTTAGAAGCAATTTACTCATTCTCAAAATAAGTGCGGCAGTTTAGTTCTTGAACTATTAAAAAGTGATTAAATAAGGACAATTAAATCAGACGTTAACTATTTTTGTTAATAAACTATAGTGTAAGGAGTAATTTAGTCACTCTCAATATAAATGGGGCAATTTAGTCTTAATAAGGACAATTAAAGACAATATTAATTCACAAACCTTGAACATGAAATGTAAAACGAATATGAAAAATACAAAAAAAAAAAGAGACAATGTTGAATATTTTTGTTAATAAAATATGACATGTTAGAGATAAATTAACCACATTAACTATTTTCATTAATAATCAAATATGCTAATGACACACTAGATTTAGAAATATGGCTTTCAGAGGATTGTACAAAGAGATTGGTTAGTTACGTTGATGTAGATTGAGTTGGTAATGTAGATAATAGGAGCACGTATGGAGGATGCTTCTTTTTGGGATCAAACTTGGTATCTTATAGTATAGCAAGAAACAAGCTTCAATTTCCTTATCAACAACTAAAGTTGAATACATTAATGTCAGTAGTTGTTGTGCTCAACTTCTATGAATGAGACAAATGATGGAGGACTTTGGAATTGCATCACCATTTCATTCAAGAGCTTGTTGAAAATGTCATTGTTGAATTAAAGTATCTGTCTATTGAACATCAACTGGTCGAACTCTTCACCAAAGCTCTTAATTTAGTCAGATTTAAAGCTTTAAGAAGCTTAGTTAGTGTTTGTTGAGTTTCAAACTTGATAGCTAAGGCAAAGCATCCAAATGCCACTCTTAGATGTCTGTTTACATTAAGGTTATGTTTTGTTGTTTCATGGCTCGAAAATTTCAATTTTGGAGGGAAAATTTTCCTTATATTTTACCTTCCAAAAATTGAGAGGGAAAAGGAAAAACGATTTAATCTTAGATCAAGAACGCATAGAGGTTCTTAAAAGAATTAGGTTTCTGAAAAAATGGGGAGCAGTAGGCGTGTTTAATTGCAACTTAATCAGGGTATTAAATACCCAAATTTCTAAGATTAAATCGTTTTTCCTTTTAAGTTGCAATTAAACACGCCTACTGCTCCCCATTTTTTCAGAAACCTAATTCTTTTAAGAACCTCTATGCGTTCTTGATCTGTTTTCATCTCATCCTTATTCCCTTATTGTTCAAGAAAAAGTTTCTTTTCCACTTACAATGACTCGTGTAAAGGTCATTTCCAAGGATGGTTCTGATGGTTAATCTTGACAAAATACTCATTCTACTAAGAAGGATCTTCAAGTGGTACCCAACAACCAACGACCCTTGTACCAAAAGTTTCATCATCTGATATGGTTGCATTTGTAACTGCTTATGATGGAGTGCTTCCAGTTCTTGAACAACCATTTGTTGATGTTTTCACTTATTCGCTTCCTAAAAATCCCAAGGGGATGAATTCTTCTACCATTCAAGATTCTAAAGTAGAAAGATGTGAAACTTGTAAAGCTGAACTTCAGTAAATCTTGAATACACGAACGAAGCACGAACTCAAAAAGAAAAACGAAGCAATAGGATAAGATTCCAAGACGTGTATCAATCCACTATCTTTAAGGTTTTATTTACCCCCACCAATACTCGGTGTGCAAATGAGTTTCAAGCAAATGAACCTCAAAGATACAATAAAACCCGGTGCACTGACAAAAATAGTCCATTAAGCACTGAGCAAGAGGATAACAAGAAAATCAATTTCTATAAAGAATTTTTGCAATAATTTTTTATAGAACAATCTAATAATAGTAAAAGACGAAGGAAGAATAGAAAGAATTTTTGAGAATTTTTGGTATATCTTTCAAACGAAATCCACTTCTATTTATGGTAACTCTCATGTCTCTTCCTAAGGACATAACTTCCAATAGATGTCTCTGAATAATCACATCTTTAAAAGAGACATTATTATTCAACTGGTATCTCATAACTATTCAAGTAATATTATTTGTATAATTATATTTCTTTGTCAAAAATCAATTGATATAACTCTTGATCAATAATCATAAGACATTACACCCTTTCATTTATAGTTATTGGAACACTAAATATTTGAAAATGTTCTAACAATCTCCCCCGTTTTTAAAACATTTTAGATTTTGATAATATTGGAAATCAATTTGCATAAATGAATGTGTCGTACGATTGAACCTTCACTTAGTGAAAACATGTTAAAGTTAATCGAAATTGCATAGTAGACTAAGCTTTGAACCAACTATTCCATTTAATTAACCGAACACATCTCATTCAATGATTTCAACACCGGTCAATGCATAGTATCTAGGGACATTATTATGGCCATGTGTCTCTATCCTCTTTTCATGAGTGTTGTTAGAGCCAAGCCCTTAAGCTCCTAGAAGCAGCCACACTTCACACGCACATAGGTAGATCCCATCAAGAGTGTTCATGTAGTTATAATACTCCAACATATTTATGTTATGGGTCCATTAAGAGTACATTACACATCCTTCCATTATTATTATGGGTACCTAGCACTTTAATTTTAGAATGGATTTATTTATAGTGCTAGCACTCACATACTAATCTAACGTAATTTGATATGTCAAATTAGGCTCTCCATTGAACTTAATGAGCTTATTTTCAAGCAAATTAGTTGTCTTTGCTTTACTTTTGTTGATTTTAAGTTTTTGTTGTTAATAAATTGTTTTTGTGAGTTTTATGCCTTTTTTGAAACCTAAATTGGTCAAACGTGTCATGGGGGACCAAACAATGTAATTGAATTAGTGTAGGAAGTCAGTAATGGCCCAAATGTGAAGAAATCGTCTTTAGAAAAGGGTATCATGACACTGAGCCATGGAGGTTGTGATACCCATGACAGTGCTAAAGTAAAAAAAAATGAGGTCAACTTCAGTAATATCGCAATACCGAGGATGGGTATTGCGATACCAAGACCCCCTAAGACTTCCAAGTGAGATATTGCTTGGGGTATTGTAATACCGTTGCCTGACGAGACAAAAAATGACTACAGAAGTATTTCTTATGCAACACCAACTCCAATCACAATTGGACGTTTGTCTAATTTCTTGTGTTGTAATCAGATAAAAAACCACTTTTTGGCTGAGAAGAAAGGTGATTGTTTTACTTTAGTTTTTTTTTCTTCATCTTTTTAGATTTGTAGTTGTCTTCTTCAAGTTATCTCTAGGGTTTTAGTTACTTTTCTAGTTTTAGTCAAGTTGGTAGTTAGTTAGTTAAGTTTACTGTAACTTGGTCTTATTTTCTATTTAGTACTCAAAACTTTCTTATATTTTCATTTAATCCCAAGCTCTTAATATATATATATTAACATCATTTTCTTTTAAAGCATAAAAAATTGATCTTTGATAGTATTTCTAACCTCCATTGTTGCCTATATCCTCTCTTTCAAGCATTAATCAAGAAATTATTAAGCTTTCTTAACCTTATTTCTTGTGTTTAATCTATTGTTAGATTTGATTGTTTATTGGGTTGTTGTTTGTTTACAAATGATGTTAGGTAACTAAGTTTATGGTGATATCTCATAAATATTCAAGTAATATTACTTGTATAATTATAATTCTTTGTCAAAAATCAAGTGATATAACTCTTGATCAATAACCAAAAGATATTACACCATTTCATTTCTAGTTATTGGAACACTATAAATATTTGAAAATGTTCCAACACAACCATGTCCAAGACGATTGAAGAAATGGATCGATTGATTTCTCATCCACCTCGTTTACAAAATAACCCTGTTTTTGAAGTTGGTTTGGACTCTCATTGATGTTATCACCGAACAAGGTAATATTGTTTCTAGGGGTGAGCAAAATCCAATTCGATTAAAAAAACTTAATAAAAAATTTAAAATTTGAATTAAATAGTTCGAGTTATTCGGATTAACTCGAATAAAAAATCAAAATTTTTAGTTTAACTCGAATATGAATTACACAATTCAAATTATTCGAAAACCCGAATAAGAAAAGGTAAAATTACATCATTTTGATAAATGTTCACCTTTTTTAAAGTTAAAAGTCAAAACCATTAAACTACATTGTTTTGATAAATGTTTACCCATTAAGTTAAAAGACAAAACCATTATATTGTTTATGTAGTTAAATAATATTGTACTTCGTCTACTAGTTAAATAATCAGTTCATGTAAATGCAACATTGAGTATAAATAATAGGATTTCTCTAACTCAACTCGACCTGACTCGAAATTTTTTGACTCGATTTGAAAAAAAATTTAAATTAAGTTCAGTTGCTAAAATATGATTCGTCAACTAGACTAACTCAAATTTTTTTGACTCAATTTGACTCGACTCAATCAAATGCTCACCCCTAATTGTTCCGCTTGATACTTCCCATGATTCGACTGCTTCTGAAATTATTGATAATTCTGCTGAAAATTTTGTGACCAATATTGTTGAACCTAATATTGGTAATTTTGAAAATGTGGATTTGAAGGATGGCTCTATTGATCCTCTTGTGTCCAATTCTATACCTGGCCTAGCTCTTGAAAATTCTCAGGAACTAGATGTTGTAATAACGTCAGCCACAACTACTCGTGTGATTGGGGGTGTTACAGCAAAAGTGATTAACGCGATTTATGTCTTTTATGTTAAGTTGTCAAGACATATAAAAATAAAAATCTACTTGAAAATATAAATTAGTATATAGTTACAAGTAGGGTCATATCCATAGAGTCTAAAAATAACTTTATTTTTTAAATAAAAATAAATAAAATAAATATAATGGGGGGGTTTTAGAAAATATAAAAACTTATCAAAGAAAGCAATAATTGAAAGTTGAGGAAAAATCATTTAAATAAAGCTCTAGCCAAAGATAAAATCTTTATTTGATTCATAAATCCAATCATCGATGCAAGAATATATTCATTGCTTTTAACTAATTAGTTCTAACTGTTGACTCAACGCTAAACAACCAATCTCTTTTTACCCGTTTGATAATCAAGAGGTAACTCGTTTGAAATTGCTTCCCTTGCCAATCAATAACCTTGTAACTTATCGCTCAAGGTTTAATTTAGCAGTAACATTAAGAATGAGAGAGATCTAATTTAACGAACAAATTCACCTCAATGAGGTTTCTTTAACCTATATCACACATCTATACCACATAAATCATGGACTACGACATACATAATTATGCAATTTGCCACAAGTATTAGAATGAATTAAACAATTATAGATTTAATTATTCTAATTGACAATACAATAATTCTAAGTTATTAAATACTAGCTGAATATTCAACAAACGTAAACAATTGTAATTCAACAAAAGATATACAGATACTAAAGAACAAAGAAATATTAAGAACAAATTAGATCTCAAGAATTTATAAAATCAAACTTTGAAAATCTTTTGACTTGAAAAAATGAGTTTAGCAAGTCATAAAGTTGAAGAATACAATAAACAAATAGAACGCAATAATATTAACAAAATAACCTAAATCAATTGTATCTAAAAAATGAATATAAAATATTTATAAATTAATTAAAAAGTTTATAATTTTTTTTATAACTGTTAATTCGAACTCGGATTATTTTTAGAAAAAATGAAAACTTGAGTTCATAAATTTATCATTTTTAGACAATTATTTGATTAATTTATAAAGAAATTATTTAATAGAATTATAATTGAGAAAAAATTAACTATTATATTATATAATTATAAAAATTTTTAAATTCTTTAAAAACTTGCAAAAGATACTGAATTTTTCTTAAATTTTTTGGACATTCTATGTTTTTAATGCTTTTAAACAGTATAGTTGTTGAAACCATTTTTTGAAAAACGGGGATCGACTTGTTTAAAGAAACGACAATGGAGTCGTCACCGATCCTTTTTGTTTAGGTGTAACCGGATCACCTAGAAGTTGGGTCGTTTTAATAAAATATTTCAATTTATTAAAAGAAACGATTTTGGTCTACGAAAGTTGAGAAAACAAGTTCAGGAGTCGGTTGCGTGCGAGGAAGGTTTAGCACCCTCGTCACGCCCAAAACTGGTACCTAATCGATTAATTAACGTCTTGGTGTCGAAAGTTGAAAAGACTTTAAAATAAAATTTAAAATAAGATCCCTTTTCATGAATGTTTGGATAACTCGAAATGGGTATTAAGATTCTCTTGTTCCGAAGAAATAAAATGTCATGTCCAGCACATTAGGATACGACATTTCAAACCCTCGGTACCAAGATCATCTCATGATTTCTGGAACTCATGCATTAGAATTTTCAAAAGGATATTCGGTTATTCGGTCAAACGATAAATTGAAACCCAACACGTTAGGGCACGATTTCCTCGAAAGTCCAAGCACGAAATATTGCCTTATTTTTTTTGAAGAAAAATGTGGACGGAATTTTAAAGGGATGTTTGATTATTTGGATAAACAATAAATCAAAACCCAGCATATTAGGGCACGATTTCCCGAATTCTCAAACATCAATCATCGCCTTTGTTTTAAAGTTAAAAAAAATGCGGACGAAATTTTAAAGGGAAATTTGATTACTTAAACAAACGAAAGGTCGAAACCCAACACATTAGGGCACGATCCCTCGAGTTTCTAAACATCAAACATCGCCTTCGTTTTAAGGTCTAAAAAATGCGGACGAAATTTTGAAGGGAGATTTGATTATTTAAACAAACGAAAGATCGAAACCCAACACATTAGGGCACGATCCCTCGAATTTCTAAACATCAAACATCACTTTCGTTTTATAAAGTCGACTCAAAATACATTAATTTGACTTGAAATAAAGTGGAATCATTAATTTTGGATCAATAAGTTGAGGATAACAATGCAACAATTGCGAATGAAAGGCGAAATCATAAACATGAGACAATATACATGGATAGCGAACTCTATTAATGAATGAAAATAGTATAAAAATAAATAAACAAATAAAAAAAATAACATGTACAAAATAACATTAAGCTCACATCCAAACATTAACGATCAAAATAGTGAAAACTAAAAAAATAACTAGAAAAACAAATAAAAAAAATAAAAACCTTAACAAGTTTTCAAACCTAGATAAGTAAAATTAAGATAGCCATACCAAATTCCAATCAAAAATATGATATAATAATCTATAAAACAATAAAAAACAACAAAACGCACATAATATACAAACCAATATGGACAAAACTACAAACATATAAATAATTATTAAAATAAAGATTATGAAAGAGGAAATTTGAGTCAAATAATGTGCAAAAACATTTTAAAAATGATACATCCATTTAAAGTTGATAATGTACATGCATATAAAAATAGTATATAAGTATGTCAGATTTTAAACCAAAACAGTATGTAACAGAATATGTTCTTAAAAAATGACTTATATACATAAAAAAGTAAATATATAGAGATAGATTTAAAAGAATTTACAAAATAAATTAACATGGGATTAATAATATTCATAGAATATAACTAACTTTTACATAAACTTATATATATGATTTAATATAAGGGCAATTTAAATTAAAGATTATACAAAAAATTTAAAACTATATGATATAAAAGAGAATTTGAAAATAATAATTTTATAAATTAAGAAATAAAGGAAACAAAGTAAATTCATCAAAGTAACTCAAAATATATATAAAAATAATTTAAAAGATGAATGCTAAATGAACTTTAGAAAATGAATCATATAAATTAAAAAACTTAATGAAGCTTAAAAGAGAAATTAATAAATAGAACAAGCCATTAAAATTAGAATAGGGACTAAAGCATAATACGCACGAATGTGCAGGGATCGAAACAAAAAATATTCTAGATTCCAAAACGTAGCGTTGAGGCGCGGACTAAATTGCATTTATGCACAAATTTCAGGGATAAATTTAAAAAAATAAAGAAAATATGAACGAGGCCTAATTGAATGTTAGCGCGAAAGGGAAAGGGCTGACGCGCAAATATCCCCTCTCCGCAGAAACACGCGGATCCTGGGGGCCATCGGGTCGGGTCGAAACGGGTTGGCCTAGACGGCACCGTTTTGGAGCCACTGAAGCAAGCCCTAAACAGTGCCGTTTCATATACATTATTAACACTAAAAAAAAAAAAAAAAAAACCTAAAACTAACACAATCAGCCATTTAGGAACAACAATAAGAAATTAAACCCTCCTTTTTCCTTTGCAGCCGAACCCTAACCCCCTTTTTTGCTCCAACACCAATCTACCACGACAACCGGCGACCAGCGCATTCAAGCCTCGGGGTTATTCTCTTTCAGCCTTAAGATCCCCTTATGCCTCGACCTTAGCGAAGCCGAAGGGATTTCATGGCGTATTTACATGGTAAAACTCGTTTTCCTTTTCTTTTCTGTTTTTAAATGCGAAAACGAAAGACCAAAAAGAAAAAAAACCGAAAGAAAACTCAAAAAACTCAAGAAAACTTAAGTCAGAAATCGCCTTCAAATTTTGGTTGCTTTTTATTTTAATATGCGTGTAAAAAAAGTTACATTTGTGTTCTCTTGGCTATATAGCCGAATACATATTTTTGGTCTCTGTTGCCCTTGCGTGTTGTGTTGTTTCTGTTCCTTTTTTTGGTTTGCTTGCAGGTTGGGAGGAAGGTCAACGAGAAGGGCTTCCGTTTTGGTGCAAAGGACAGGCAGAGCCGACCCTCGAGCGATGTTTGCGCCGAGGACGCACGTGGCTGGCAGAAGGGAGGAGCGGCGCTAGGGCCAGCTAGGGTTTCTGCCTCTGCTGAAACTGTCTGAGTCTTTGGGCCTGCTAAGTGGGTCATAAGATTTTTGCATTTGGGGCTATTTAGGCTTTGGGCCTTATGTAAATCGACTGTCCTTATTCTTTTGATTTTTGTTTTTAAACGGACCGGACAATTTTAGCCCATTACAATAGTAATTAAATATTATATTAAGATATTAATTCTACTAAATAACATCTCTTTTTAAGGAAATATATAATTTAATTTATTCAAGTGTGATTGGTTTTTGGAAAAAAAAAGAACATCACTCATGTAAATATATTGGTGAGTTATGTGGATTGGTAAGTGGCGGCTGTTATTTTGGGAAGGAGTGGACACCCAACATCCGAAGGCTGGAATTTATTAAATTGCAGTCTATTTACTGAAACAGCTAAATTATCAAAATATTCACTTCTATTTAACTTAGATTATATTTTAATTATTTATATTTAAAAAATTATATTTTTATATTTTAATTTTTATATTTGAAAAGTTACATTTTAATTATTTACTTTAACGTGTTATTATATTTTAGTTACTGAACCGTTAATTACCATTAATACTATAACACTAAACTAATGTGACACGTTAAGTCATCTTTTAAAACAAAAATTTTAAGATAAATAATTCAATTAATTCTCATATTTTTTTCATTTTAAACAATTTAATTTTTTTATATTCTTTTAACTTTTTTTTTATTCTCTTTTGCTTCTTCCTTTGTTCTCCTCCATTTTTTATCTCTTTTAATCTAGTTTTTCTATATTTTCTATTTTTTAAATTATACAAATGTGATTAAAACGTAATCTGCATTAAATAAAAGTGACTATTTTAATAGTTTGCCGTCCATTACCGGCTTCATTTCATTTTATTAATATAATTATACTACAGTAGCTCAAAATATACATGATAAGGGAAAAAGTGAAAATGATTTGCTATTGCATTACTTTCTCTATCTAGAAACACTAATGGTGGTTTGCTGTATCATAATGCAATCTTCTCAGATTACAGTTCCACTAGGAATCAAGGCATCCTTGATTACTGTCACAATCCCACTCTTTATGAAATATCCATCGGTTTCCCTTGCCGCTTCTTGCACGTTTTCACTGTTTATGATCTGTAAATACCAAACATTCATTAAACAAATAGTTCCAATTTTGTGAGTCAATCATTACTGCTGCAAAACTCTGTATATTTCTTTTTTTTACTATTGCCACCGACAATTTCATCACAAAATTGGCTCAAGTGGTCAGTGAAACTCATCTCTCTTTCCAAGACTCTGTTGAAACCATAAAAGAAATTAACAAGATAAAATCATGACCTACCTTCACATTGTCTCCAATTCGAGCATTCTTGTCAATAATGGCTCTCTTGATATGTGAACTCTTTCCTATACCAATTGGAACACTGCCCTTTGCGGACAAAAACCTCCTGTCTGCATCAGTCTGGAGAGACAATCGAGGAAATACAGATTACTCATGGTGCCTCGCGGATTGAAAATGTGTATATGTATATATATATTAACTCCCAGGTTAAGCTACCTCATAATAATCTGCTCCCATCAGTAAGGTATCTTCTATGATTGCACCCTCGGAGATGCAAGATCGAAGACCAACCACAGAATGGTGAATTTTACAGTTCTGCAATCAACCAAAATATCCGGACCATTAACTACTAAAAGTAGTCTCTAATTCCCATTTAGCCTGTGAACTTTAGTAACCATCTTCAACTAGAAAAAAACCCAAGCAGATTATCAACCTAGCCCCAAGGAACTCACCTTAATAACGCAACCCTCACCGATAACACTATCTGTAACATCAGCATCAAGCATTTTGGATGGTGGCAAATATCGAGGCTGTGTGTAGATTGGAGACGAACGGTCATAGAAGCTGGGAAGAAAGTTCAAAACCATTAAGGCAATTAAATAGATTACCAAGCTAGTCAAATGAGGATGCATTGATGAACTAGAAATACCTGAAATCCGGCACTGGCTTTTTGGTGATTCCCAGATTTGCGTTATAAAATGCCTCAATCGTACCAATGTCCTCCCAGTAGCCATCATACAGGTAAGCTTGCACCTAGATAGGTTAACAAGCAATTAGACCTCCTAAATTAGTAATTCCATGCGATTAGAAGAAAAATCATTGTAACAAGATAAATGGACCCCGTCATGCAAAAAATTCGAACACTGAAGCTTCGGTCAAGCACACATAATGAACTTACTGTAAGAGTCTAGGGTATGCTCCATGAATGAGAGTACAATTTCACTCAAACTGCTCACAAAATGAATGTATATCTTGGCAATGATCTTATTGTTCAAAACTGTTCATTGCTAGAAACAAGACAAGACCGGATTCAATCTCAAGATTGTTCAAGTTCTTATTAATGCTGCAGAAGTGGCTTGGTGAATAAAGAAGTACCAGATAAGATGCCATATATATCAATTGTCAATCTTAAACAAGATAAAAAAGATGGGTTACCATTCACTGAAAAGCAAACACACAAACTACCTTACTTTGCACATAAGCCATTCAGAGGGAGGGATCTATGAAAAGTATACTTACCCTCATCCCAATGGAAGTAGCACCTGGAATTATTTCACTTCCAAAATCATTGGCTCCCGGAAACTGGTCTCGAAGAAGATTCAACATCACATCTTTACTCACAACATATATGCCCATGCTAGCAATGAAAGGCATTTCTTTTGCTCTCTCATCATCAAGCCCTAAAATTGTAGTATCAACCTAAAACAACAACATCAAAATCAGAACCAGAATTAGACCTTGAACTTGAACTAGAAGAAAAACAATAACAGCTCGTAAGTCTAACTTCAATACTTCATGTTTGAATCTCAACTGAACGAGGATACCTGCATAGCTTTTAGCTGGTCGCCTTTTGGTTTCTCAGCGAATTCGATGATTCGTCCTTCTTCGTCAATCTTCATTAAACCAAACGCAGTAGCCCGTTTTTCATCCATCGGCAATGCAGCTACAGTGATGTCGGCATCAGTCTCTCTGTGCGCCTGAATAAACCTTTCATAATCCATTCTATATAAATGGTCCCCAGCAAGAACCAAGAATTCCAAAACATTATGCTCCTCAAACAACCACAAATACTGCCTCACCGCATCCGCTGTCCCCTGCATAATCAAACAGAAATCATTTTACAAATCAAAATCCAAAAAGCCAGAAAGAATTTAAAACCCATTTCAGTAGAAACTAACCTGGAACCAGTTCGGGTTCTCAGGACTCTGCTGAGCAGCAAGAACCTCGACGAACCCTTCGTTCTTGTAGCCACCCATGTTACTAGCATAAGCGCGGGAAAGGTGGCGGTTCAGAGAAGCAGAATTGAATTGAGTCAAAACGTAGATTTTGGATATGTTACTGTTCAAACAATTGCTAACAGGGATGTCGATTAGTCTATAATTTGCTCCTAATGGAACAGCCGGCTTAGCTCTCTTCTTTGTTAGTGGGTATAGCCTTGTCCCTGCTCCACCTCCCAAAATAATCCCCAAAACACTCTGCCAAAAACAATCAAATTTCCAATTTTCAACAACAACAAAAAAGAAAAAAGTCTCACTTTCGGGTCAGACAAAAGATTCAGAGAGATAAACTAAGACTTACTCGACTAGCGTCGGGGTCAAGACATGTCTGCGAGTTCTTGGAATCTGAAACTGCTTTCGGTGAAACAATTGAAGCAGTCCGTTCCGTTCGGCTACAACCAATAGCTATTTCGAAAACAAGTTTATCACCGGACAGAGCAGACGCCGAGAACGACAAGCTCCGAGGAGCCGATGACTTACGGCTCGAACAAACTGAAGAAGCATTGAACGAAGCTGTAAAGGGCAACCTCAAATCACCGATGGCAGCCATGCTCACCATTTGTTTTGCCCGGATTTCACTCTAATTGCAACTAAAAGATGCAGCTGGAGTGGCATTTTTAAGGTGGAAAGAGGAAAGGATCTGAAATCGATCACACCTCGGGAATGGATTTGCCATTATTTTTTGATAAAATTACAAGCTTCACCTTAGAAGATGGTTGATTTGTTTCAGAAGAAGGGTGTTATTGTAATTACATAATAATTAAATTGATATTTTAAAAGACTAAGAATTAATAATTGGGTGGCTGTCATTTCACAAGCAGACATCGGTCACATGATTATAGCATAGATCAGAGACATTAGACACCGTCCGTTTTATGACTCTTTTTTTTCATTTTAAGTAATAAACCAAAAAAAGAAAAAAAAAACTTCTGATCAAATTTTCATGCATGTCGAATTTTTAACATAAAATATAATTATAATATATCATTTATTTAAATAATCATTTTATTAATTTTATACTTTTTAGAGTTAATTCGGTTTATATCAATATTATTATAATATATCTGAATATGTTAAATAGAAATTATAAATATATTATAAAAATATTTTTTTATATTGGAATTCTTTAGAGTATGCATGTGAAAAGTGAAGGCAAAAAGAGCATGAATCACGTACGCTGATAATTTTTTTTTTTAAATTGGTGATCCTTACACGTGACTTTGCTAGATTTCTTTCATATCATTTTATTATATTAATAATAATGACTATATATGAATATATATACATTTCCTATTAGTTTATACCTCCGAACCATCTGCAACATGATATTGTTTAATGAACTAAGATTACAGAATGTTACGAAAAATAAATTTAATTCCGTATATATAAATTATATTAATTGTAATCATTATAATTTCATCTTGGTAAGTTTAGGAGACGTCTGAATAGTAAATATGTTATTAGTAAATCGAGAGGTCACCTGTGAACTCACCCTCCTGAAAAGGCTATTCGGGTAATGACTGGTCTGGTGTTCATTGAGAACATTGGACCCTTTGATCATCAAATATCACGTAAGCTCAACTGTTTTATTCCATCAGAGTCAAAATAAAGGATAATGTCTGTACTGTCACAAACATCTCGTCCTATTAAAGATGATTAGATGACAAATTCAACACGTTAACACCGCATTATCCTCCCAAAAGGATTTAGCTCTACCTTCCTCTAGAGGTGTGCATGGGCTGGGCCGGGCCCATAAAAAAAATTTGACCCGCTTTCAAGGACCGGGCCCGGCCCGGCCCGAAATACGGGCCTAGAAATTTGTCCAAGCCCGTCTCGGGAAAAATGATAGGCCCAAGCCCGGCCCGGCCCGACCACATTAATTTTTTTCTTTTTTTATTAAATAAAAAACTTTAAAATATAATAAATCAAATACATTTAAAAACATAAAAACAAATATTAAAAAAATAAAAATAAAAATGAGACTAAAATAATTCTTAAAATAATATATAAATTAAAAATATAATAAAAGTAATTATATTAAAATTGAAAATTTGAAACAAATTAAAACTAAATTAAAAACCAAATTATATTAATAACAAAAGTTTTACAACATCAAAATAACATTAAAAACAACAAAAAGTGTAAAGTAAAAGTACTAAAGTTACTTAAAATTAAAAATAAAAAAATTTAAAAATAATTTAATATTAAAATCGGGTCAGGCCCGGGCCAAAAAAATCTTATCGAGGCCCGGCCCGTTTTCTAAACGGGCCTCGTTTTTTGTCCAAGCCCATTTTTCGGGCCTATATTTTTACACAAACCTTCCCATTTTTTGGACGGGCCTTCTGGCCGGGCCGGGCCACCCGGCCCATGCACACCTCTACCTTCCTCCCTAGTTTTGGAATTTGAAGGGACATCATCTCCCGAGTCACCCGATTGTGCGCTAGCATCAGAATCACCATCGAATTCATAGACCCTGCACAAACATTCAATGTTAGCAACGAAAACACAACTCAACTAAATTAGCAAAGCTCATGAAATGGCCTTAAGTTTAGAAACTGTGAAAGAAAACATAATAACAAGAGGAGGAGGAGAATAAGAAGAGCCCCATATAGTAGAAAGTATGCCAACAGCAGCAACAATGGCCTGAGGAGATGAAGGTTCTCGGGCAAGAGAAGTGGTGGCCAAGCCATCAGTAATGGTTAACAGATGGGTAAGGTTGTCCACGTCGAGGATCAGCCTCAGCGGTACTATTAAAAAAATTAAAAAAAAAATTAAAACAGACATGTATCATTTATTGATCTCCACTGAAAGTGGACAGAATAATGACCCTTACATATTCTTTTATATATAAATATCCTAATTAGCTAACTTCACATCATCATCCCTTATGTATTCTTTTTCGATGTAAAATATTTATTCTAAAGGTATGTATTTCTTTTTATTTAGAGAAAGATTTTTTTCTAATCTTTAGAAATTTACTTGCAATAAAATAATTTAAACTTATTTATAATATCATTAATAAAATTAAATTTATACAAATTTATAAAATAATTTTAATATATTTTAATTAATATATATAATTAAACTCGTGCATCGTTAGGTAAAAAACTAAAAATTTAATATTTTTATAGTTATAATATCATTAATTTAAATATTTAAATAGTTTAAAGGTATTTGCATTTTAAACTTTTATCTATCTAAACTATTATTTAAGTTTTTAACTGAGTTGGTGTAGTGGGATTTGAACCCATGCTATGTACATTACTAAAATATTAATTTTACCACTAAAGCAAAACTTTATTATAATAAAAATATGCATATTTTAATTATATTATGCATACTCTGTTATCTCCATCAATTCCATATTTATACTATATATAAAATAAATGACTGAGTTGGTATCATGAGTCAAATTGGCACCTATTCAATTATGAAATTACTAAAATATTTTTATTTTAAAGGGTAATTAATAATTTTATAATGATATTTTAGTCTTTTCATACTTTATATAATTTTCAAGTAAAACAATTGAAAAACATTCTTTAAAAATCAAACATAAATTCAAATAAAAATCTATTACCACTCTATCAATAATAAAATTTTGAAATAAATTTATAAATAAAATTTTTTAATATAAAACGTTTTCAGTCACCCACATCGTGAGTGCAATAAAATCTAGTATTAATAATATTGTTGATTGAGTTGGTACCATAAGTTAACTCCACACTAATTTAAAATTGATAATAATGGCATAATAAATAATTGTAACACATTTAGTATTCTTAATATCATGTATTTACTTATTTAGATTTCATTTTATACATAATTTAATTTATTTTTCATTTTATATGTTATTATTTCAAACCATCCATTTCATTATTTATTATATGTTATTATTAAACTAATCTTCGTATTTTAAATACATAATTTTCATACACAAACGGGTTGATAGAATTTCTAATTCGAATTAAATAATTATATTATAAGAAAAAAAATGTGAAATTAAAATATAATATTTTGAATAAAAAATTAGCATTTGATATACCAATAGTGTACTTTTTTTTCATTTTACAAAAAGTTCCAATTTTTTTAAATATTTTACCATTATCTTATAGTACACTTGTTAACTAAATAGTCTAAAATCTCTACTCTACCAAATATTTTCCAAAAAAAAAAAAGAAGAAGAAGAAGAGAAATTCAAGAAGCACATGCAGAAATGGGGATGGAACGGCAACGGGCTTAGGGCAGCGGGTGGGTTAGATGATGTAGGCTCGTGAAATGTGCGGTTGTTTTGGTGGAAGTAGCTGATAGCGATGAGAGGCGTGGGGCCGACGGGAGTGGATCAGAGATGGGGTGGGGGTTCAAATAAAAACAAAACAGGGGATTTGTACATTCTAATCGAGGTTTGAAGTCGACGGCTATCCATTGCTGTTCGATAAATCAGGGAGATGTTGATATACACTTTCAAATCTATAATTTGCTACTGCAACAATCTTATACTAACCGTTGGTTTTGGAGAGGCCAATTATTTCTAAAGAAGTAAACATCTTATTAATAGGATTTAAATGGAATAGATTCATTTTTTTGAGTAAAATAATAGATAAATTTATTCATTATTTATAGTACTGTATTATATTCATTATTTAAATAAACGCATTTGAGGCCGAACTTTGGGTATCTTTAATGGCATGATTACTTCGTTTAGTAATGATTTTAATCAAGTTGTGATTTATACTGATAATTTAGAAGTAGTTCAAGCTTTACAGAATAATTTTCGGGCATTACAATTTTTAAGAGAGTCCAAAGGATCATGAATAGAGAAGGGCGTTAAAAGATTCGATATGTTCCTAAAAAAAATAATCGTGTTGTTGATTTTTTGGCTAAGTTGAGTTCAGAAAAGATGACAGGTCTCCAGGTTGATGACGAGTGTCTTCATGATGCCTCTGAAATTCTAATTCAATATAAAGCTAGAAGAGCGATTAATCAACTTAATTTGATATAATATTTGCTTATTTGTTTAGTTCACCCAAAAAAAAAATTAGTTCTAGCATAGTTAAAATTTTAGTAAATGTCATATTTAATTTTTTGATACATCAACAATAAATTAATTCACGGTTTAAATTTTTCTCTCAATTTAAAATATTTTGATATTTTTTATTTGAGTATTAAATAAAGAATAATATTTTGTACATTGCCAAAAAAAAATTTAGACTTCACAAGTAAAGTTAAAAGATTAATAGGTGTCCTATTGTGATATAGTAAAATATAAAAATAAAAAATAAAAACTAGTGTTGACTGATAGAAACTGAGAAATGAGAATTAAATCAGAAATTAAATTGAACAAATTAGAAGTATGAGGGATTAAAACAATTAAAAAGCGCAGTGGACTAAATCAAACAAATAATAACTTACATTCAAATAAAAATATTAATTGAATCAACATTAATGCATAGACTTATGTTCTGTAAATTGAATATTTATTTGTTATGAAATTTACTTTATATATTTAGGACTACCGTTTATAAGCACTTGATAATTGAAATTTACATCTTAAAATTTGTAATTAATTCTTGCTTCAATTTGATATTAATAAAATTTAGGAAAATGAGTTATACAGAAATTATTTAAATAGTTTTAAAACCGTGTTTTATTTATAATAATTTTTTTTAAATAACAAAATTTCAACTTGAAAAATTTTGGATAAGGGTAAACTACTAAAATAGTCACTTTTGTTTGTCTCAAGTTACATTTTAGTCACTTATGTTTGAACTGTTACATTTTAGTCACTTACGTTATCATGTTGTAACATTTTAGTCACTAAGCGTTAATTTTCGTTAACGGCGTAACGTTAAGCTGACGGAACATGTTAAATCATCATTTCAAGCTAAAATTTCAGGTTAAATTATAAAATTGGTCCCTGTATTTTTTTCATTTTGAGCAATTTATTTTTGTTTATGTTCTTTGAACTTTTTTTAAAAATTTTCCATTATCTTCTCCTTCTCCCTCTGTTTTCCTCTCTCCTCATTTCTTTTAACGTAGTTTTTCTATATTTTTCCTTTGTTAAAATTAGACCCTATACTTTTATTTTTTTTGAACAATTTAAAATTTTCCTTTTATTTCTTTATTTTCCTTTTCTTCTTTCCTTTTATTTTTCTCTCTTCTCATATTCTTCACTGTAGAAACATAATCTTTACCCACTGGATATAGTCTTCACCGTAGAAACATAATCTTTGCCCACCAAATAAACTATATCATTGTTTCTCACATAATTCCTAAATTGAATTTCACTAAAAATCAAATATCAATCATTGTTAATTAAATCTTGATTTGAATATAACCTAATTTTGAAACTAAAATTGAATCTAACTAATCAATATAAAAAAAAAAAAAACATATCCTCAATCAAATCTAAACATCAATTTAATTCTTTATATTCAAAACATTTTTTCCATTTCCAAACTTTTACAGAATCGTGTAGATTTTTCCTTTCCATTCCTTTTATTTTCTAACAAATAAAATTAAGCAAATGACAAAATTGATCCAAAACTTCTTGGATATTTCCAAGCAAGCTTGATTTAAACCCGAGCATGGATGAACCGAAGACAGAAGGGAGCATGGAACCAAATTGATTTGGGTAAAGTTGATGGTAAGTTTTGCATAATGATTATTTTATTCATTGAGAGAGTAGAGCTCGTTTGAAGAATTCGTGAAACAATGTAGGTTCGAGAGGGCGAGAATATTGTTGGTAAGATAGATAAGATGGTTGTGGGAGTTGATTAGGAGGTTAAGGGAACATGCTCAAGAAACTTTGTTGAGGGCGGACTTCTATAAGTCACGACTAACGAGATCTTTGAGTGAGGCAAGCTTGTGGACTAGGTCATTGAAGGATCCAAATTGATTCGTTAAAGGGATGATGGACGATGATAGTTTATAATTGTGGGGTGAGAATATGCGGAGTAAGTTTTATTTTGGTTTCAACTTTAATATTTTCTTTTGTCATAAAAATAAAAAAGTTTTAATAAATAGAAAACATAGAAAAATTACTATAATTTAGAGGGAGAAAATAGAGGGAGAAGTAGAAGAGAATGGAAAAAAAAAAAAGAAGGAAAGTTAAAAGAACATAAAAGAAAGAAAAAATTAAATTGTTCAAAACGAAAAAATATAGGGACCAATTATATAATAACCTATAATTTTTATTTAAAATGATGATTTAACATGCCACGTCAACTTATATTACACCGCTAACGGCGATTAACGGCTTAGTGACTAAAACATTACAACACGTTAACGTAATTGACTAAAATGTAATATTTTAAACATAAATGAATAAAATGTAACCCGAGATGAACAAAATGACTATTTTGGTTTTAATTTCTATTTTGTTATTTTTATTATATATAGACTTTTTTTTATATATAAAAGGGGCTTTTATTTATTATATTTAAAATCTGTTTCCTTTTTATAAACAGGCCTTTTAAAATTTGGATATTGATACATGACGCAATCTTTCATCCTTTTTACATTTTAAAATTTCCCATATATATAAAGCGGCTTTAATTTATTAAATATCAACTTATTGATTAACCTTTTCATTTCATTTTAATTTCTTTTATATTTAACATTTTGACTTAATTAAAAAGAATTCTAAAAACACTTTAAAATCAATATTTGAAATACTAGATATTAAAAATGGTAGTAACTATAGTAAGAATTCTTAAAATGAGAATAGTGAGAACTAAACTGTTTTCAACCCTTAGATCAAAAGGAATAAATCTAAGTATTAGATTTAAGATTTAATCTACCTTACTAAAATAAATATTACAACACATAATCTTCTTCTTTTTTCTCCATGTAATATAAGTTTTAGAAAAAAAAAAAGATTTTGATAATCACTTATCTTACCTTCAGGTTTAATTTTTATTTTTGAACAAAAAATTGGAAGCAAATTTACAACGGGATAGAAAATAAGATATTAGAGTTGCGACCCAAATTCTTGTTAAAATAAAATACAAGTGTCCAGATAGGGGGATCCACGAGAGCGAATGTTGCAGGTTATTGTGGATCCCCAACAAGCAAGATCTTTGGATCGAGTCACTTCCTCATGCATGGTATAGGCTGCACAAGAATAATCCGTATAGAAGTTTACTTCATCTGTTTGATGTTGGATTAGATAAGGTGTTTCAACCTTATTGCATTACTTTTATTAGATGTTGATTAGAAAAAATAGACGCGGTCTATACTCATTGTAATTATTTGAATTCGACACGGTGAATTTTCTTCTTCTCTACCTGTGGTTTTTTTCTAAAAAGATTTCCATGTAAAATCTATGTGTTCTATTTTTTTTTCTCTCTTTTCTTGTCATTATCAACATTCTATTTTTACATTGGAAAAAAATGTAGAGAACTTCACTTTAGATATTTGGGTTTTCATCAACCAAGAAAAAAAAAATCTCAAATATCAAATACCTAAATTGCTTAATCTTGATATTGCTTTCAATCTCGTTGTAAATTTGCTTCCAATTTTTTCTTAAAAAAAAAAATCTAAAACGAAGAGATTACCCAAAATTTTTCAGCTTAAAACTTGTATTACACGTTAAAAGAAAAAAAAAAAGAGAAGGAAAGATTGAATGTTGTGCTTTTTATTTGGCTTAATGATAAATTTTGCCATTAACATTTGCATGTTTTGTCAAAATGACCCTAATTGTATTTTTTAGTCTTTTTTTGTCATCAACTTTTATTCTTTTTTTTTTCAATCCGCTTATTCTAATAGAGTTAATGAATAAATTCAAGGTTTCAAAATTTTTTTTTCAAAAGGTTTCAATCTTTCATAGGTTTGTTTACTGAGAAGTTTTTCTACTAAGTTAATTTGTTTTAGATAATTACGTTTATTTTCTTTAAATTAAGAGTTATTTTTTTAATTTATTGTATTGTTTATTTATTTTATTATTTTCCACATGTAATTATCTTATTGGGTTATCTAAATAATAAATTATATCTCATTAAAAATATTCCACATATAAAAGTCTACATCATCCCTGTTAACTTTTTTAACGATATTTTCATTAAATTTGTTAGAAAAAGCATATTGAAAAAAAGAACAAAGGGTGATAGCAAAAAAAGACTCAAAAATACAATTAAGGCCATTTTGACAAACGTTAGTGACCAATTTATCATTAAGCCTTTTTATTTTAATAAAGTAGATTAAATATTAAATCTAAATCTTAAAATTATTTATTTTGATCTAACAGTATAGATGCCACTAATATATACACATTGATATTATAACATAATTTTGGAAAACGCTTTTGCATTTCAAAATAATAAATAACAAATCAAATTAAATATTACATATTTTTAAATAGAATTAAAAATAAAGTGATATTAAATAGATAAATTTTGTAAAAGAAATTATGTCACATTAGGAATATTTTTTTTAAAAAAATTAACTCTGTAAACATAGTTTATGTTATTAAAATAAAGCAATTGCTATTACAAAACTAAAATTTTGTTGGTAAAAATATTAGGGAAGTCTGAATAGATTGTATTTCGGCTCCTTTACTGAAAAATAGATAAATTAGTTTTTATACATTTTGAAATGTACAAATTCGTCCATTCATTAAATTTTATTTGTTAAAAGATGATGTGGAATGTTAATCCCTTAACTATAATTAAAATATTATTTTGATTTTTTAAAACTTTTTCTAGTAATAATTCTATAAAATTAAAAAAATATTAAAAATAAAAATAAATTATTTAAAATATTAAAAATTCAACAAATTTATCCCTCGATGTTTACAAAATTAGTTATTTTAGTTCTAATTCTAAAAAAAAAATCAATAAATTTAACCCTTAACATCTTCAAAATCTGTAAATTTAAACCTAATTCTAAAAATAATTTAAAAAACATGGTTTGTTTTTAATAATTCAGCTAATCCTTTTGCACCACAAGTCCAATATAAATATAATATTTAATATTTAAATAATTTAGTTATTAAAATTTTAATTAAAATTTAAAAAAGAATTTTTATAACCATCTATTTGCTCTTTTCTCCTTCCTATCCTCAGATCACCTTCAAAATTTGTGTGAGATTCCATAAATGACTGAAGGATTAAAATCCAAAAGAAAACAATTTGTTGAACAAACATCACTTATAAATCCACCAGTATCCCTATTTCTTGAACAAAGTTATCAGTGGCAAAAGGATGACTAGATTTTAATATATTTTTTGCTCTTCTTTCTATACAAACAACAGGGGAAGCCAAGGCAAGGAAGGTTAGCAATTGCTCAAAAATAATTATAAATTTCTCCTAGCTATCTCTTATTCCCATCTCCACCCTCATTTTCCCTTCACCTTCGGTTATTATCATCACCCGAAAAGCCTCCATTGCTATAGCTTTCCAACTTCAACCACGAATCATCTACCTTTGACCTTGCTTCCATTGCCATTCGGCTACCTCCCCAACCAACCACAAATAGAACTATAACCTCACAGAGGCCTCAACCAAACTCCGTTCACCATCATTCAAGCCCCTGGATTATCACCATTACCAAACTCCTATTAAAACCCTAAACTGTTATTATTATTTTAGTTATAGTTTAGGGATCAAATTAGTTCAACGTTACAAAATTTAATTGAGGAGTTAATTTGCACATTTTAAACTGTGTTAGGACTAATTTATTTATTTTTTCAGTAGAATGGACGAAATACATTCTGTCCTTAGATATAAGGACTACCATGATATTTTTACTAAATTTGGTTGCATTTATAATTTAAATTAACATGTTTATTACACACTTTTGTCAATTCATTTGCAAGTAAATTATTGTTTCATAGTGCTAGAACTTTAGTTTCACAATCCGTGCGGCCTTAAGCGATCTTTTCGATGCAAACACGCCTAAGTCAGTCTAACCATCAAATAATTGAGGATTCATAAAGAAATTTTCTAAGACACCAATTTATATAGCAGAAGCAACTCTAGTTAAAAGAAGGCACAAAAGAACAGAAAACTATGCACGAGAAGTGTTTGACTAAATGCTCTCAATTGTATTACTTTATCTAAAAGAATACAAGAAACAATAAATAATGAAATGATTTACAAGTGTGGAGGAGACTCTATTTCTAGTTGAGCTCCCCCAAAATCAACGGTCTAGATCAAGTTACGTTGACGGACGAGATTAAGTCTCTCCCTATAATCAAGGGATTTACAATATTTACATAATCAAATAAAATTTAATAAGATATGATTCCATTCAATCTTCTAAGATTAGTTCTCTTATTTACCAGTGTAGTCCATCTTTCCATATCTACATCATTGGGCCACTTAGGCTTCAAATAGACATGTTTCTTCAATAGCTCTTTGAATTGAGCCAACTCTCGTGGGTCAAATGATCCCCATCTAATCGATAGACCTTCATAGAATGCATTTGGTGCGATGGTTACAAGCTTTAATCTGCACACAATTGTACATTGCTTAAAAAAATTATTATTTAGTTAAAAAATTATATTTTATTTTATTAAAAATAGAAGTTTGAAATGATAATATTCCACCTTCGGCATGAATATTTTTAGATTTCAAAAACATTTTTATTTATAATTTCAGGAATAATTATAATTTTAAAGGTTAGAATTTGTTACTTATTTGTTTATACATTGAAACAAATTGATGAATTTTATAATTTTTAATTAATAATAAATATATTATTTAAAAATTTCAATTTATTATAATTAAATTAACATTTAATTTATAATTTATTATATCATGTAATTCATTACTTTTTGTTTTCTTATAATTGGGGTCATAGAACTTTATCTATTTATTCACTCTATCCAACTTTGAATACAAAAAATTTAAAAATATTTTTTTAAATTGATTCAGAAAAAAATATTTTTAGAATTATTCATTGACACGACATGCTTTTTTTTTTCATCCACTTCTTTTAAGATCAATCTTAATCTTACAAACTGTATCGATGGTATGCATGGATCCTTTTCTTCATACAAATATGTAAAAGATAATATAAATGTTGAAAATAACTACATAAGTTTATTATTATTTTATTAAAACATACAATCAACTTCTACATCGCATGAGTAAAATAAAACAAGTTATATCAATATATACTTTACTAGATTATTATTGTAATTGAATGATTAATTCAACTAATACTAATTATTAAAAAAATCTAAATCTAATAAAATTTAAATTTAAAATCTCAAAAATTCTGTTCATTTGAATATTTTTATAATATATTTCAACTTCGTTTTAGGAAAATAAAAAGTTCCTCATATTTACTCGTGTAGTGATTTAAATAAAATAAAAATTAACGCATTATTGGGGTAAATATGGGCCAAGATATTTAGGCCCAAGTTTACAAGCAACAATGAATGAGCCTTTCCCTTTTTTTCTAATAATTAAAAAAAAAATGGGAGGAAAGGGTTTTGCATTTGAAAATTTGAATCGCCATCAAACTCTGTTCTGGAGCTTTGCTCTCATTCACCGCTCAAAGTTTTCAAACATGAAGCTCGTGAGGTAATCATCCTTCCTTGTTTTTCATTCCTTTTTTGTTTAACAGTTTATTTTATTCTTTAATTTTCAACTAAGAAGCAACATTCATTAAAAAAATTGATGTAAATAATTACTTTTTTTAAAAAAAAAAAAAGGTTTTTAATGAAGTTAAATAACGAGACTGTCTCCATCGAGCTCAAGAACGGAACTGTCGTCCATGGCACCATCACAGGTTCGTATCTCTCTTTATTTAGTATACATTTTCAATTCAAGCTTATGGTTTTCATTATTCTCCTTTGGGCTTTTCAATGAGCCCTAGGTTTTGATTTTTATACGTAATGGTTTAATGAGAATCAATCTAATTTATATATAGGCTCTTTTTGATTGATGCTCTTATTTGCTTTTGCCATTGTTTTTTTTTTTTAACTTTTTTTTTTATCCCTTTTTTGCATTCTATTCATTTATTTGCCGAAAGAGGCAAAATATTGCGTATTTTGGTTAAGAGAAATTATCTCATCCACATTGTTAGTAGGATTAGCATGGTGACATAAATGACTTAATCATATTATTTAAAATAAATAAATTTCATGGTCTTTAAATTCCGCTCGTGGTGTAGGAAAATACCTTCACTACTAGTGTTTTAAGAATGAACTAATACGAACTTATGGACCATTAATTGTGATTGGCTCTTCAAATTGTGAGGAAAAAGAACTGTGGGCTTTTCCCATTTTAAGTTCATCTCCACATAAACTAATTGTGTTACTTTGCACTCTGCTGTTCCTTTTTATTGAATATATGTCGTTGATTGTCAATTTTTATAACTTTATATAAATCGGCATGATTCTTTGTTTTATTTTTTCTTTCTTTATTGCCACTTCACTAGGCTTGTAGTTGGAAAACTATATGAAAATACTAGCATGCAGAATCTTCATTTGCTTGATTCGATCTAATATTCAACATCAAGGATGAGCACATTTTGATAGTGGACTCATAGAATGTTAAATATGCCGATTTTTTTTCTTAGAAAATTGTGTAACAGCTAACAAGTAACATGTTTTGTGTTTCGATTCTTCATGTTAAAACAGTGGAAGCTTTAGCTGGGCGACTGAAATTTTTAACATGACCTAGAGATAGTGTTCATACTTTTGTTATGTAGCTGTTTTAGTGTCCATCCTCCATTCTCTTAAGAATGTTTTCCAGCTATTCTCTCTGTTGATTGCACTGTGTGAAAAGTGGCTTTGCTGGAATCTTGTAGGGGTTGATGTTAGCATGAATACACATTTGAAGACGGTGAAACTAATGCTCAAGGGAAAAAACCCCGTTACTCTTGACCATCTGAGTGTCCGGGGTAACAACATTCGTTATTATATTCTCCCTGACAGCTTGAATCTGGAAACTTTGCTTGTGGAGGAGACACCAAGAGTTAAGCCTAAGAAGCCAGCTGCAGGTATTTATACATTTCACTCTTCTATTATTTTGACCTCAACACTCGTTACTTTTGTGTGCATCATTTACTTATTTCTACTAATTTTGCCCATCATCTATTCAGGACGGCCTTTGGGACGTGGTCGGGGTAGGGGGCGTGGACGTGGTCGTGGCAGAGGTCGCTAATTGGCTTTCTGCAATTTGCCTTCATCGGTTACCTTACTATTTTAGTGTGCTCAAGCAGAATTTAAGGGAGCGAAGTTTGAAGTATACAGTAAGAATCTGTCTATTTATATCTGCCCCTAGTTTCCTGCTCTAGTTTAATTGTTATATATAGTTGAACCTGAGATTGTATGCAAGTGAATAAAAACGGCTGTCCTCTTTCTGTATGGTCTAAATTAGTAAGCATTTGATGGTGCGGTTAAAGGGAAGATGATGTGCATATGGGGATGACTTGGGCTAATGGTTCATCAAGCCAAGGCTAGTTATGTTTTTGCAACAAACAAACCTCTCAAATTTGAGTGAGTGTTTATATATATAGTGATATACTAGTATTGTACAAAGCTGCAAATTCTTTTCTTCTGTTTTGCTAATGGATCAGATCTTTATTGGGGGATTTCCCCCCGGGGGGGGGGTGTCAGTTATGTTACGAAAAAAAAAGATGACTTCTTTTGTCTCAAAGAAATGGTTTTTACAGTGATAAACGTATGTGAAGAATGTAGAGTGTTAAAGAAAATAGAAAGAAGAAATTGACATGGATTATGATCTCTTCCCCCCATTGTGTTCCATCCTTCAAACACTGCAAATGGTATTTAAAAGAGAAAAAAAAAAAGAGTAAACAAGTTAGGGCTTTTAGCAAAAGGCTATTCTCGGATTATATTACCCTTTAAGAATTATAATAGAATCAAATCAAAATGAAAATGGTTAGAGGCCCAAAAGATAAGGTTTGGTAACAATTTCGGTATTTACAATTTGGTTTCAATATTTCATTCATGTTGCAAGTTAGGTGTTTGGCTTTAGAGGTAATTTTTATTTTGATTATGTTGAGAAAATAAAAGCATTAAGGGTGGTTAATTGACTCTTAGTTTGATTGGCAATATTGTTTTTTAGTGTAAGAGGACGTGAGTTCGAATGTGTTGGAGCGTATTATTTTATTATTTAAGGGTTAAAGAGGAGTTATGAGTAATTTTAGACATCACAATTTAATTAGATTAGATGAAAGTGTAATTATTATCTTAGTAATTACACCATATTGTAATTATAAAGAATTCTAATTTATTACACTTGCTCGGTTGGCAGAGTGTAATTATTATGTTTGATATAATAAATTGTAATTACACATCTATATAAATTAAATTCTAAAAAAATTATTAATTACTATAAAAAATTCTCATTAACCTCTAGTAACAACACTTAAAATTGAATTGCATATGTCATAAGTTGGTCCAAAAATATATTCAATAAATGAAATTACTAATAAAATTAACAAAACAAATAATCATTCTATACGACTTTATTTAATTATTCTAGTATTCATATTTGGTGGGCTCTATCATCTTTAACATTAAATATATAGTCATTGTCATTCTCAGTCATCTTTGATTAAATAAAGAATCAATATTAAATAATATGTAATTTTGTTAAATTGGTATAAATAATATATAAATTAATTAAATATTTAGTAGGTCAAAATATATGATAAATTAGTAAAAGTTTTAAACTACTTCAATGAGATTAGTAAAGTAATATATAATTTCTTTTTTTATATAATTCCTAAAGTGATAGATATTATGTGGTTAAGCGTGTTTGAATCCATGTTCATCATAATGTTGTAGCAACAACGACGTCAATCAAGTTAAAACTTAATCAATAATACATATCCTAAAATTAAAATAATATTATTATAGTATAAAAGTCATTCCTTTAACTTATATAACGTACATGTGTGTTTGTAAAGTCATAGTGTAGTTAGATTTGATTCCCACTTTTCCTTAAGAATTAAAAAGCGTAATATCACATATTCACATGTGTATATTTTTATAAGTAATTACATTTAAACTCAATTGTTAAATGATTTTTCAAACGATACTATAGGCTTAGAACTACCCATAACCTCTTCTCACCCTTAAATAGAAGAATAAATGTGCTTTCGCGTACTTGAACCTATAACCTCCTACTTTGACAACAATGTTAATACCATCCAAGTGTAGACTCAGTCAACTTGGTTTCTTAAGACTCAATCAACTTGGTTTCTTATATATTATTTTGCAATTTTGAGTGTATTAGGTTTTTAAAAGGTCAAATTCTACTATTAAATCTTGTACTTTGCATAAGTTGTGGATTTAGTACTTGTACTTTGATTTGATCATTTTCAGTCTCTGTACTTTTAGAGTTTTAAAATTTTAGTCTTGATCGACTGGTAGCTATTAAATTCATTAAGTTTTGTTATTTTTAAAATTTGATATGTTAAACATATTATTACATGTACAATGCCATGTCAGTTTACTATTTACACATATTACTAAAAAAGATAGTTAATAGATTTATCAAATGTTATTACATTTAAGATTAAAATTTAAAAATTCAAAAAATGCAGCAATTAAGACGCATAATATAGGACTGATAGCATAATTTAACCAAACAAATTTAATTGCTATTATTTGGTTAAGACTAAAATTTAAAAATTTTAAAAATACAATGACTTAAATTGACCAATTTAAAAAGTACAAGAATTAAAATTGATCAAATTAAAGTATAAGTATTAAGTCCACCAATTACGTGAGATCTAATGGTAAAATTTGACCTTTTTAAAAAATAAGGATTATTCTCTTTTTATTCTTTTAAAAATAAAAAATTGAACAAATATGTTCGGTCGACAAAAATAAAATTGGTTTTCGAATAACAAAAAGGAAAATATGTAAGAATTGGATAAATAATAACTTTATATATGAATTTTGTTTCATTACATACTCAAATATTGATTTAGTGAACTTAAATTGTGTTTTATACGTATAAATAAAAATTTGATTTTGATTCAATTATAAATATTTAGAGAAATAAATATATTTATTTTTATATTAGATTAATATAATAGTTCTTGTATGCAATATATTAACGTAAAACGGTACTAATTTGATAATGTTATTAGTGATTTTTAAAAATTAATCATAATAAGAATTTCACATATAAAATCACATAAAATTAAAGTTGATATGCAACATACCATAATGTTTACTCCTTCATTAAATTTGTTTTATAAAATTTAAAAGTTAAAGCCTTGAGTTTGATTAAAAAATAATGCTAAAAATAAGAGTTGAAATTGATGAATTAACTTTGATTAAAATTCATGTAAATGTATTTTTATTAATAAATTTTAAATATAAAATTTGAGTATGATTTTCCTATTTTTCTTTTCATGTATCCGAAGTGGGTTGGGGATCAAAAGCACCATTCTTCTTGGGTTCTTCAAAAGTATAATTTCCTAGGGACCATTTTCTTCTTTCTTTGAAATATATTATATGTTTATTTAAGTCATTTCACTCGTGCGGTGCCAAAAATAAAAAGAAAATACAACCCAAAGATAATAAAGTTTTCCTGGCTGCAATGACAGGGGATGAAGTCGCCATCATAAATAATATTACGATAATAATTACTACAATTAAATGGTCACCTTTGCCTTTGACCCCCCAAACGAAAGGCAAAATAGATAGATGAAGCATCACTTTCATATATAATTAGACAACATGCACTTGCAGTGCTCAACAGTATTCCCATAGTTTGCCTTTGCCCTTTATGATTATGGTTAGGGATAATTGTTTGAAGCATGCATGGATGCCAAAACACGACACACTGATTAACACATGACGTAATATAAGTAAATTAATTAAATTTTGATCATCTGAATTCATAGTTGGTATTTCCATCTTAAGCTCTCTTCATAGATACAAGGCTTTTCTAAATCGGATCTTAGTCACTAGTTTTTAGTTTAATTGGTCCAATCAAGTAGTTTGGTTCTGTTCAAATAACTTTGCTTTAATGTAAAAATACCTTTAAATTATAGTCTTTTTGTTATTTTTAGTTTTTTACTTTTAAATGTTATTCTACAACTATTTATTTAAAATTTTCATTTTAAATTTAGTTACATTAGATTTGACGTGTCATTTAACAATTAAATGAATAGTTTTGATACAATTAACTCTTTGGATAAATTAAGAAGAAATTGATAATTGAAGTACCAAATTTGACCAAAACATTTAAGTACCTAAGTGGGAAAAACAATATAATTTAAGGGTTAATTTTATAGTTAAGCCCACGTATAATTACTCTTTTAACTAGCAAATATGATAAAATTTAAGCTTTATGACAAGTTTTCTTTTTCGGTACAACTATGATTTAAACTTTGACTATTCCTGAAAAAAGTGAACATTTAATCAATAGATCAAAATTATATGTATATGTCGAGTATGCCTCGCATTTCAATCAAATTGAGTCACAAACAGAGAGCGAAGTCGCGGCGATGCAATGACGAAAACAAGGGAGAAGTAGAACGACGTGGTGGCGACACAACAGGGGACATCGCGATGTGGCAACGTGGCATGCAATTTTCTTGGTTTTCTTCTTCTAGTTAAACTCTAAGTATTTGTTTCAACTGAACTCTGATTAGTGTAGATTACTTTAATATTATTTGACCTACGAATTTAGCCTACAAATAGACACTTTTCTACCCTAGAAAGATTTAACCCATTATACATTTAGGTATTAGCTTTTGCAAGCTTTCAGAGAATTTTGTATTCAGTTTTGAGAGTTCTTATTTTCGGTTTCGAGATTTAGTTTTATCTCCATCTTTGTACTCTTTGTTTTTACTGTTATAGTGAAATTATCTTTGCTCGTGGTATTTTATCCTCTTCGGAGGAGTTTTTCCACATAAAATATGTGTTTGATCTCTTTAATTAGTTCGTTATTTTACTTATTTGTTGCTTAATTGGGTTTATCGCCTACAAACTGGTATAATAGCTAGTTTAATTTTCGCATACAACCCGTTTAGAGATCACGACAACCAGGTTCAACATTGAGAAGTTTGATGGCATCACAAATTTCAATCTGTAATAAGTTCGGATGACAACAATATTGGTCTAGAACAGTCTGAAAAAGGTTGTTACAAGGAAAAAGCCCGCAGATATGAAACAGTTAGAATCCGAAGAGCTTGATGAGAAGGCCCTATTTGCAATTCAGTTGTGTCTTACAAATAATGTATTCAGGATGTGTTGATAGAGAAAACATCATACACCTTGTGGAAAATGTTAGAAACCTTTTACGCGACAAAGTCTCTAGCTAAACGATTGGTGTTGAAACAACGGTTACACACGTTTCGCATGAACAAATGTAAGCACCTTAAAGGTTACATCGGTCAATTTATTACTCTTTTGAATGATTTAAAGAATTTTGAGGTTTATATTGACGATGAAGATCAGACTATGCTATTATTGTGCTCTTTACCACTTTCATACAAGTCTTTCAGGGAGGCCCTGATTTATGGCAGAGATGATCTCTTGTTCGAGGATGTGAAGGGTCATCTCTTGAGCAAAGACAAACTTGACAATGAGTTTGGTTCGAATAACAAGTCAGATAAGTAAGCCTCAGTTTTGGTAGCATCAAGGAAGCGAGACAAGAGATGTTGCTATTGTAAGAAGTTAGGTCATGTCAAGGCAGATTGTTACAAACTACGAAATAAAAGGGCTGTTAAGAGTAATGAGGAAGATTTAGCTGGTGCTAATTTGGCCAATGATAAGGGTGATGATTTCTTGTTGGTGTCAACAAGCAAAAGCTCCGAGTTTACGTCTGAATGGATCTTAGATTCATGGTGTTCTTTCCACATGTGTCCTAACAGGGACTGGTTCTCCGCATACAGTTTAGTTGAAGGTGGAGTTGTGAGTATAGGGAATGGTTCACCCAGTAAGGTAATCGGTATTTGTACTGTTCAGTTGATGATGCACGACGGGACAATCAAAACACTGTCAAGCGTCAGGTATGTACCTGATTTAAAGAAAAATCTCATCTCATTGGGAAATTTGGACTCGAAGGGTTGTAAAATTAACATCGAGTCAAGCAAAATTAAAGTGGGCACTCGTTTTGATGAAAGGTAAAATGATTGACATTCTTTATATTTTGGAAGGATGGACGGTGACCGGTGTAACAGGATGTCCTTTGTCTATTAAGGAGTCGAAATTGACTCATTTGAAGCAAATGCAATTTGGTCGTAGGAGGGAAAAATATATGATCGTTTTGTATAAGAGAGGTTTTCTTTTGGATGCAAGTTTTGAAAAGATAGGGCACCGCGTTCGTGAAAATCAGACCCGGGTCAGTTTTGATTTGGTAGTGCACAAGCAGAAGACTAAAAGTCTTCTAGCTTCAAAGTTCAAACACAACTTTGACTTAATTAAGGTCCTGTGTAGTTCGAGATAGGTCTGTGGCGGGCTTTGGAAAAGAATACATTATGGAAATATGACTTAAGGTGGAGACTTGTAGAGTATGCCTTGCATTCGATCATATTTAGACACAAACAAAAAGCAATGAAGAAAATAGGGGAGAAGCAAAAACATTATTGCGACGATGCGACAGGGGACGTCGTGGCGTGGCGATGTGTCATGCAATTTTCTTGATTTTTTTCTCCTAGTTAAACTTTGAGTATTTGTTTTAGTCGAACTTTGATTAGTGTAGATTATTTTAATATTATTTGACCTACGAATTTAGCGTATAGATAAGCACTTTTCTACCCTAGAAAGATTTAACCCATTACACATTTAGGTATTAGCTTTTACAAGCTTTCAGAGAATTTTGTATTTTTATTTTGAGGGTTCTTACTTCGGATTTCGGGATTTAGTTTTATCTCTATCTTTGTACTCTTTGTTTTTGCCTGTGATTTTTTATCCTCTTCGGAAGGGTGTTTCCACATAAAATATTTGTATTCGATCTCTTCAATTTCTTAGTTATTTTACTTTTTTGTTACTTAATTGAGTTTATCTTTTACAGTATATATGGATTATTCTATATTAATAGAGTTTTTACCCTTCAATAAAGTGTGCTATATACCAATGTAGTAAAATATTTTTTGTTCATTGATATATGTATCTATAGTGTAAAAAATAAAAATATTAAGTATTATAAATATGAACATTTGATAATATTTTATCAAATACCAATTCACATAAACTAATTAGTATCAACAATTTCAATCAAAATGGATCATTATATCGATTGAATGAGTAACTCGACTTAAAGTATTCTACTAATAAAATATCAAATATAACTCCAAACTCACTAGTATCAATAATCATTATATACATTTGATTAAATAAGTATATCAACTATAACTAGCCAATCCACACATAGTTTTCGGATGGCAGCATTAGAATCTGGGTGTTCAAGGTTCTAAATTTTGGTAAAGTCAAATTCTTATCGATGTGATAAATATTCTTTTTCGCTATAATTATAAATGTTTTTATCTATTTTACGGTTTGAGACTAATGTTATTCGAAATGACTATGATATTTAAATAAAATTCTCTCAATAATAATAATTCTGAAATTCTAACTTATTCCGCGTACCAAAAAGAAAATCATTTATAGGTGAGATTGGTATTAATTTCAATATTACATATAACAATTATAATTTTTACTAAAATGAATTTTTTCTTTGTTATACTGTCAAATATTTACAACATAAAGGTGATTAATGCATCACAGCTCCACGGTCAACAAACTTGATTACAATAAAAGGAGAGAGGAAAAAGTAACATTTTTCATTTATGCTTAAAAGTTAAAATCAAATTTTGTTTCATTTTATGAGATTCAAAAATAACAATTTCACTATATTTTAACTCTTATGGTTCGTTATTTGTTTAGGTAAATTTGAAGTTTAGATTGTTATTTTTATTTTTAAGAATTTAATTTTAATAGTTATGATTGTTAAAATTCTTTTATAAATTTATTGGTGTAACATTTTGAAATTAAAAAAGAATGCTCACTTTAATAAAATAATGTTAAAAATGTTGATGTGAATTTTTCTTAAAACATTCGGTCAAACTCGGCATGATTTCAAATTTTTTATTGAAATAATGTTCTTAAGAAAAATTAACATATACATTTTAATTAGAATAATTAATAATATTAACTATTTAAATTAAGTAATGATATTATAAAAGTAAAAAACTAAATTATGTAAAAAATTAAAAGTTATATATTAAAATTGGAATTTGATGGTTGTTATATATATATTAAAAGAAAGCACAAAAGAAAAGGAAGAATGGCGCATCTCTAATATTGAAAGGTATTTAAATTATCAACAAACATAATAATAAAATACATTACACTATGAAAAAAAATTGATTCAAACTCTAAAAATAAAATTACCGAAGATAACCTACATTGAATATATGAGTTTTTTTTTTATAAAAATAATATTTAAAAATAATTAATTATAAAAATAGTGTGTTTGCTGCAATAGTTTTGGGTGTCACTTGATATATTGGAGACACCTGTAAACTTTCTTTAAAAAATCTAATAGGAAACTAAAAAAAATTGAAAAAGTGATTTTTTTTGCACCACATCGGTGAATTTTAAAAAAATTGATGAAAGAAAAAGGTGAAAAAGTAAAAAAAAAAAAAAAAACTAGTTTATTGTTCTAACACCAGACAATAGCTTTTTCGTGTTAATGGCTTTTCTATGTATTTAATGCCTTAAATATATTTTTCATGCATTTTTTATTTAATTAAGGGTTGCCGCTGGACACATTAGTGTTATCATTAGAATTTTTTTAAAAATATTTACTCTAACAAACGTCCTATTTTTATAATTAATTTGATTGTACCTTATTTTAAAAGGGAATATATGGATAAATATGGGTGAAAATTTGATTTGTTTTTTTCTCCTTTTGCGTGGGTGTAATTGCATCACATTGCTCGAGATAGCACGAGGAGATGTCAGTTGGACCAAACTCTTGCTTTCATCTTTAATGCCTTTGACTCCATTCTCTTTTTCTCGAGCTATGGATTTTACAAGTATTAGTCACACGTAAATTAATTAATAAAAATATTACTTTAGTCAGTATTTATTACTCTTTAAAACTATTCCTTCTTTTTTAGGTGTCAATATTAGATATGGGGTTGAAAGTCCAACGCCTAAAACACCTTTACAACTACAAAATAAAATTCCATATTTTCAGCTCATACTTTGCTATTATTATTGTATTCAAAGCTACGATTGTAGGGAATCAATAAAAGCTGATGACCATATCCCAATTTTCTTCTTGTAATCTTGTGAGATGGGGTGTATATATATGCACTTTCTTGTCAATTGGGCTGTATTGCTAATCAAAGTAAGGTTTTTAATGGTCAAAGGGGGTTGAGCACAAAACCTTCATCTTTGACGTACACAAAATCGGTTTCATGTCTTCAAAAATGCAAACTGTCGTATTTGTATAAAAATAAAATTAATAAAACAAAGTAGCGGAGCCCTCCTCGCATACGTGCAGGGGATACTTTCTTGGCCTCATATTATTATTTGTGGGGGACACTGTACATGCATTGCATGCAAACAGATTTCTGTACTTTTCAGTGGCCTCACCTGCTGCTCAACTCATCAATTCACACACTCTGTCTCTGCTGCTACACCATTACTTTATATTGTTTTCCCTTACATCACAAAGTGAAAATTTTGAGAACCTATCCCATGGCTTGGAATATTCTAACTCAAATGTAATAAATATATATATATATATATATATATATATGAATATTTGGTAGGTGCAGTAAGAAGTACATTGTTTTTCTCAAACGAAAATGCGCCATATTGTTGATAAGAGTGAATTTACAATTTTTTTTAGAGGTTAGAAATTTAATTATAAATTTTTGAGAGTTTAAAATATAAATATAAATATAAATATATTATTTATTAATTTATAATTTTATTATTTTTAAAAGATTAAAAGAATTTTTTATTTTAGGAGAAAAAGTAAAATTTTACCTAATTAATTTGTAATTTCATTATTTATGAGTAGACTGAACTGATAATTTTTTATTTTAGGGGGCTATGCTTTTGTTTTCTCCTTAAATTCACTCATAATTATTGAGAAAAATAACCACAAATTTGAATATAAATGATAAAATAAACATGAAAGATTAGAAAAAATTATATTATTAATATTGGATTGAATTGAGAATTAAAGATCTACTCGATTCAATATGTGAAATATAAGCAAAAATAGTTAAAAATAATTTTAAATGAGTAAAGACCCCCCAAAAATATCAAAATCTAGAAAAAATGATTTTTTTTTTAATTTCACTATGTTTTTGTCTATTTTTATCTTTATTTTTTATATAAATTTTAAATATATTTTAAATGATTATTATTTATTTATCTTAAAATTTTAAAGTAATTGTGTTAAATGGATTGAGTTCCAATCAGATTATTAAACTTTGCGAAGGGATGAGCTGATAATTAACTGGGTAAAGTGGTTGTTTTACATGGCAATCTGCAGATCTTACCTTAGACTTAGGGCTGAGGTTGAAGCAAGCAACCTATTTATTGCCCTAGATCTTTTTCGGACAAAATTTAATTATGAATGTCTTGCATGAAAGCTACAGCTACCTACAAAGACTGACACACACAAGTTTCATTCATATAAATATAAACGCCATGCTATTTGTTGATTTCATTCTGCTTTAAAATAAAGTAAATTATATGACAAGTTATTTAATTATGTTTAAATTAGTTTTGGTGATTACGTGGTTTTTTTTTTCTTTCAAATCGGTTAATTTTGTGAGAGAGATAAGATTAGACTTTAAAAATTATATAATAATAAATTTAATGTTGCATGAATTAGGTCATGATTTTTTAAAAGAATTAGTGGCTCTTTGCGCCTTTATGCTATGAATTGTCCTTGTCTTAGTGGCTTTTCAAACCTTATGATGTGATTCATCACCCATGTATTTTATGTTGTAACAATTGATACCGTTTGTAGGAACTAGCATCTATATGTTGATAACGAGACTATCTGTCAAGTCGAAATTACTATGATGAGTAAAAATTATGACATCTCATAATTATTTTCTTTAATTAATTTAATTAAGAGACAAATAATAATAAGATATATTTATCATTAATTAAATTGATTAATTAAGTGATGATATTAAATGATTATCTTATCTGTAATTAATTAAATTAATAAGAGATAAATATTAAATAAAAGAATTTAGTTCTTGAAGAACACTCAAATGAATAAGTTCAATTTTATAAAAACTCTCTTTTATTCAAGTAATTGACACTATAAAAAAGGGTCACCTTCAAACCATTTTACGTACATTCACAAGTTTAGAAGTCTAGAAGTTTTTTTTTGAAGAAATCTGTGAAGAAACTAAAAAATTTGAAGAAATTCTGATGAATTACTTGTGAAAAAAGCCACCTTTCGATCTAGTTTACTCAAGGAGAGGAAGCTAAAAAGCCTTTTATGAAGAAATCCGCCTTTCAATCCAATTCAACTAAAGAAAAGAGGCCAAATCCCATTTCAAGAACAAGTCTCCACACCTGACCTAGTCATCAGATTCAAAAGTGTGATGTTACATTATGTTGCCGAAGCAACTCAGACTAACTTACTTCTTTTGTCATATCATTTAGAGTAAAATTGTAATTCTTATAAAAATAATCATCCATTTCAATCACAATCTTACTTTCATAGAGTATAATAATTTAATCCATCGAGTTATAGGGTGATACTAAGTCAATTTAGGAGTTGGGACTTGAATCTGAACTCAATTATCAAGTTTCAATATTGTGTCTCAAGACAGGGGGCACCTTTTTAGGTATTTTTGCTTCAAAATTAAGCCGTCTCAAGATATTAGAAATTGTGTCTCAAGGCAAGGTCTCTTAGGTCTCAAGAGTGGGTCTCGAGACCAACCTCTCCCGTTTTCTTATTTAGCTTTAATGTTTGAATGTCTTGAGACCTGGAGGAAGGCAAAACTAATTTAGCTTCAAAGTTTACTTGTCTTGAGACAAAGGCAACTTGTCTCGAGGCTTAAATAGGATTGTCTCGAGACTAGCTCACCAACTCTCAAGACACTAAGCATGTAGGCCAAAATACAAGGTAAATTTCGTTCTTATGGTCATGAGATGTGAAAATTGAACGTCGATAATGACAAAGAATTGCAAAGAAAGAGAGAAAATATAACACATAGAATTTTACATGGAAACCTTTTCGGGAAAAAACCACGGGCAAGAGGAGAATAAAATTTACTATATCGAATTCGAATGAACAAGATGAAAGACGATTACGTCTATTTATAGGTTTAAAAACGTTATTCTAATCAAAGTCAAATAGAAGTAATGCTGTAAGATTAAAACACCGTATTGTGGGGGTCGAGGCCTCCGCACCCCCGGTTGTGACCCCAGTCTAGTATTTTTCTTATTGGAGATCTACGATAGGCTACTGTCTTCGGGTTTTCGCCCTTGTAGATCCCCTATCTTGTCACTTATATTTTATTTTAACAGGAATTTGGATTACATAACTTTTAACATGAGACATGTTCATGCAGTCTCAAGGCTTAATGGTAAAATAGTTGTAAATGCACATTTTCAAGTGACCAAACCATGCCAAAACTTTACATCAAAATAAGACCATCAATTTAACACATAAAAACACGACCAAACATCATCATATTATAAACATCAATGCATTATTATTTAAGAAAATAATTCACATAATCAAACTTATATAAACGAGCATAATTATCTACTAATTAAAAATTAAAATTTATCTTATAAAACAATATATGCCAAGTCCCAAATATACCAAAAAGACCATTTAAGCAACATGCGCAAAGCAACCTCGGTACATGTCATTTTAATGCCAACACATATATACATATAAAAGAGGTATTAAGAGCGTGTTTCGAGTTGAGTTGTTGAGTTGGATGCTTAACCACTTTAAAATCTACGTCTACTCACGTCCGATACCTGCACATAGAAAAAATATAACCGTGCGTTGAGTACTGAATACTTAGTGGTGCTAATATAATACAAATACATTGTGTTAAGAATAAACTAAAGTATGTATATATAACAATTATCCATTACATTAATATATACTACTTTAACTCATCAAATCATTTTCCAACTTTCTTATCCATTTCACATTTCAAAATCAATTTCAGTGCTTATTCATTTTAGCCCCTATTATCTGATGATAGACATTAGGCCGAGTACTCGGATCTATATATAACGAAAAAGTCCACGACCATTTGTAAATTAAGACTGTCTTACTCTGCCATCTTGGGTTGCCCGACTACGATGAATTTTAGTATTTTTTTTATTCTACCATCTCAGGTTGCTTGATAATGATGGTTTTAGTAATTGTCTGTACTATTTATTTTGTCATCCTGGATTGGTCGACAACGATAGCTAGTAAATCACTATATCGATGACCGTATGACATGCTAACTATATCTGAACTACATCTAGCATCGCTTCACGAGGCATTATCATTACAATTACTATTGTAATACAGTTCACCATAAAACCAATGTCTTAACATTTTTATACATATCAAACACAATTTTGCACATTTTCCAATTATTTCAACTATCACCATATCAAATCCATCATTCAAAGTTTGTACGTAAAAGACACAATTACCTCGATAAATATTCAAGTTTGATTCCAACAACCAAATTAATCTATGAAAGCAAAATGAAATTGAATTATAAAAGCACAAACCAGAAGTGACTATTCGTTAATGACTTTAACTTTTCCCTTATCTCGAGACTGGTTATATGTCGTCTTTAGCTATAAAAGTTAAACCCAAATACAAAAACACTTTAATCACATAGTTCAATAATATATAGATATTATTGTATTTTATTCACTTTAGTCCTTATATGCATTAATATCTGAATTACTCGTAACTTTTGATTTTCCTTATCGAATTGGAAACCAATTTCACATTTATTTATTAGAAACTCCTAGTTTTCAATTCATGACACATTTTTTTTTCTGTTATCAATTTATTCAATTTAATTTCTAATATCATAAAATTAACTATATAAATTTAAGCTTGACTCAAGTTAGTTTAAATCTTTTTACTATAATTTCAATCAATTTCACCAAAATCTCATTTCATAGTAACTTGCATGAACTTAACTTTTAGACTCAAACATTTTATTATTGTTTCACTTAAATAAACTAATCAATTTCTAATTCCATGGCTTGGGTTGTCATTATATACCAACATTTACTAATTATTTATCAAAATTTTACAAGAAAAAGTCACTTACCTTGCTAGTTAGGCTCGCGACAAATGAAAGAAGAAAATGGCTAAGTTTTCTCTCTCTTTTTTTCTTTATGTTTCGGTATGGAAAGACGAAGAAGATGACGTTTTTCATCTTCTCTCTCCCACTAAGGAATGTATATATAATTAGTGATATAATTAACTGTGCCACTAATCCATCATTAACTATATATGAATTTGTATTATTATATGATAATTGATAGATAATGATGAATGAAGCCATTAATTCCTACTTTCATATTTTTAATATGGGAATAATTATTTCTAAGGACTTGTGAAATTTTCTAGTCATATTTTCTAATATTCTCACATGGACCATAGGCCTAAATCTTTAAATTCTAGATACTAAGTAATTAATGATTTTAGTTAATATCCAATCACTAAATAACAAGCCTCTAGTACACCACCATGCCCATTTCCGGAGACCTCTCAGCTAAACTTCTCAGAATTACTCGATTCAAGAAATCTAGCCAAAGAAATTTTGACACCGATAAAAATTGGGTCGTTACAAGAATGCTAGTGGAAATAACTATAAAGCCACTTGCCCATCCATGAAAATTGCTACAACACCAACACCAACAATATCTCATTCGACCCCTTTAAGCAAGAAGGACGTCTCATTTAGCCTCTTTACGACAAAGAGTAAGCATTGCAAAAGAGGCAATCGACGTCCCCTTGAGTAGCAAGTAGGGAATGTGGAGACTTGGCTTAAAATCAAGGGTGAAGCCAGAAATTTTTTTTTAGGGGTGGCTGAAATTAAATTTTAAATTTTAATAGCTTAAATCTTTATAATTTTTAAAGGATTAAATTAAATTTTTATTATTTTTAAAGGGCCAAAGTATAATTTTACTTTTATTAATTTAAATTTTTAAACGGCCTAAATGAACACTTTTCCATTTTAAGGGGTTGGGACCTCTACCAGCTCCCTAGATATGCCACTACTTAATATATGGAAAAGAAGCATCAAGAGGTCAAGGCAAGATTTCACCTCCATTGAGGAGTTGACTAAGGTGCATGGTCTCGCCTCCCTTACACCTTAGGAGACTAAGGCAAGAAGTCTCATCCCCTTAGTAGAATTAATCGAAGGTCAAGTCGTGAAATCTCATCCCCTGAAAGAATTGACTTAGGTGTGTGGTCTCGACCCTCTTACGCCTTTGAAGACCAATGCGAGAGATCTTATCCGCATTGATAGAATCAACAAAAGGCCAAGTTATGAGGCCTCGTCACCCTTAAAGAATCGGTTAAGATGTAAAGTCTTGTCCCCTTACTCTTTTAAAGACCAAGGGAACATGGTCTCGTCCCTCTTGACAAAATCAATTGAAGACCACAGACTCTTCACCTCCTTAATGCTAATGGCCACCGAAAATACTAGGTATAAAGGTTCATCAACTTTTCCATAATAAAAATGCCTTTTTAGGCCTAATCGGATTGCATGTGAAATGGCCTATATGGGCATAAAAAGCCTCGATGTACGTTTTTATAATCAATGCAATACGCACTATACAAACATTAAAACAACAAGCTAACACGTGCAAGAAATTCCCTGATTTTATTATAACATAGCAAAAGCATGAAACTAAGTTCAGCAACAAAGTAGTCTTATTAATATCTACTCACAAAATGTATGTGATCATTTAAGAAAAAAGGGCGTGGTTCATCAATAGAGGAAACATCCTTAGGTGAAGAGGATGATTCGCTAGCAACGCCTTCCCTTTCATGGTAGCACAAACATCAAAGTGCCACTTTTTTTAAATCGGAGGTAAAAGGGCAAAATATGCCAATAGATTCAGAGATACTACGCAACATGCTAAGCCTGATCCCACATAAATCAAGACCATGGGCGAATTGAATATTGCTCACGACGGTATCTTGAATGTTAAACATTTTAAGAAAATGTTTGTTCCGCCTCTGCATAAGCACGATGGACAGTTGCCTACTACTACCGCAAGATCATATTTAGCTTGAAACTTCCTTACAACCAACTCATTTTGCGTTTGACTGAGTCACAAGACAATGGCCCTATTGCATGTACGCAAAAGCATTGCTATTTCTCTCTTACTCCGACAACAATCTCTCTTTCCAAAGATCAACTTCCTACTCACATGATTTTACCCGACGGTGTTCTTCTTCACATGAATTTGAAGTATGTATTTCTAAGTTTTGTTTCGATGTAATTAAGGGTTTATATACATAAATTAAATCTTAGATCCCATATCAACTAGATTGGTATAATTTGTTGATACATTACATTCGTTGAGGCGAAGGGGTTTTATTTTATAAATTATTAAATTATTTAGAAAAAAACAAATATGTATTTTCACTTGGGAAAAAAGTCGGTTCAATCACACCACATAATAATAAAATTAAAACAAGACTTGACTATTCCATGCATGTTGATAACTCGTTGAATTCAAACTATATACCAACAATTAAAGAATATTAATGATGGTAAATTAATTACTTTTATGATTACAGATTCACTGTGATTTCATGATGAAAACAAAAATGCTGGTGAGGATAAAAAGTAGTTAGTGGTAAGTGGCAGTCACAAGACAGAAATATATGAATAAATATTTGGTAGATAATAAGGGAATTGAGATTTTATTTATTTTTTTAAAGTTTTTAAATATCACTTCAATTCGTTTGTGGAATAAAAATTTTTCATCAATTAATATATCAAATAATTATTATATGTAAGGTTAAATAAGGTAAATTAAATTATTTGGAATATATTTATGTATCTTAATATTTTTATTTATTTTTATTCTTATCTCAAATTTTTATGTCATGTTATTTTTAGGTTTAATCCACAAATTGATTTCTTTGCTATCTTTTTTTTTTCTAACTTAATATTTTTTGGTCACAAGTGCTACCTATTTTTTTTTTAAGTTGATATCTCCGTTAGTTAAATTATTAAATCTATTTTGAAAAAAAGCTTAACTGACAAATTGGTAACTAAATTGTTTTCTATTTTGGTACCTAAATTATATTTTTCCAAAGTTGGTACCATTATTAGTTCAATCATTAGTTAAACCATTAAGTCTATTAAAAAAGAAAGATAACTAATTAACAATTGACCTGTGGAAAAAAGGAAAAAAATATTATTTCCTCTTATATATATATTTTTATTTTTTTCTTTCTTCAAAACCAGACTGACAGCTGAATTAGTCAGGTCAAGAATTTTTGATTCGGTCAAATTGTCTGATATGATCAAATAAATTATTAAAAGATTATAAAATAAAAAATATTAAAAAATAAAAAACGGTTCAACTGATTTTTTAGTTTAGTTTTATTAGTTTATATTGATTCACAGGTTATTCGATTTAATCCCTATCTCCAGATTAGTACCCTGATTGGTTCCTGATCCAATTGGTTCATCCGACTAGTTTGGTTTTGCAAAATAACTTTTTTGATCTCGTTAGATAATGTACAGTGAAGTTTGAAAAAAAAAAATTAATTGTTGGCGTCTCAATGTCAAGAGAGAAAATCTTTAACATTGGTGGTATTGCCAGACATTATAAAAGAAGAAAAAAGAAAAGAAAAAAAAAAAAGAACAAAAAAGAGAGAAGGAAATAATGTAAAAGAAAGAAAAAGGAAAACAAAAGAATTAGAAGATATTTTAAAGTTTATATGACCTAACGACTTATTATTGACTGAATTTTTTGTAATAAATATAATATTTTGGTGTAAAATGAGTAACATAAGAATAGTTTATATAACACTTGTGAAAAAAATTTAAGTCTCAATTTGAGAAAAATATTTAATTCAAGTACTAATTTATTGGTTAAATCTTCTTTTAAAATAGATTAAATGATTCTACTATTGATTGAACTAATAAGATAAAAAAAGAAAATTTAAATCCCCATATGTGGGTTAAAACTTATTTTTATTTTTAACAATACAAAGTCAAATAATATGTGATGATACCAATTGAAATAAATATAAAAGTAAGAAGCGAAAAATAAGTGAGTGAGTAGTAATTGCACGTGCAACCGATTTGTCCCGGGAGACTAGAATTATTGGCAGCGGCGGTGGGACATCCCTCCCTCCTTGTCATTAAGGGCATTCAACCGTGCGTGCGGTCTAAAACCAAAGCTAAAGGGACAGTCACATGTGAATGTGATATAGCATTATTTCATTTATGTGTCTATATCTATATATGGTTATATTTAAAAATTGTATTCAATTTGTGTCTCACGTCACCAACTTGTTAATAAATTTATTAAAAAGTTATCACTTTAATATTTTAATATTTAATATTTAACTTTTTAATTTCATCATTTCAACTAAAGTTATTTTTTATTATTATATTTTTTTTATATTTATTACATATACTTTGAATATGATAAATTTTAATTTATTATAACGCCTTTAATTGACTTGATACCATGAATTAATTAAATTTCAACTCAATCAGAAAAAAGATGAAAATATTGTCGCTTTATACAGTAAAATATATTATTTTGAGTGTGGTTTTGTCATTCTATATCTTTTATATAAAAAATAATATACAAATTTTAGTTTTTCTCATTTGTACGTTGCTATTAATCAAAGTTTCACTTGTTATTTATTTCAAATTTTTATAAATATATTTGTTACATAATTTTGTTATCACACATATTATGGTTGTACCATAATCTAGTTATTTACAGTGGTGTATCTAAGGGTCCTGGTAGAGCCTGGCCCCCTTAAAATAAAAAATTATTCCTTTAGGCCCTTTAGAAAATTTTAAATTTTAAATTAATAAAAGTAAAATTACACTTTGGCCCCTTTAAAAATGATAAAAAATTGATTTAATCCTTTAAAAATTATAAAGATATAAGCTATTAAAAATTACAATTTAATTTCAGCCTCCTTAAAAAAAATTTCTGATTTTGCTCTTAGTTATATACTAAGCACTTTAATGAGTTAGTGTCATGAGTCAATCAGACACCAACTCAATTGAGTAGCGATTAAAATGCCATTACTTTACAAATAAATTATATTATTTTAAAGATATTTTTATTTTTTATATCTTTTATATAAAAATAGAAAATGTACATATAATTATATTTGAACCAAAGACAATAATTTTCAACATTTTTACTTTATCATTTCAACAAAATTTGAACTAATTTTTATATCAAATTTTATAAATATATTTGATTCTGGTTGGAGAGGTGAAACAACTACCAAACATCATAAGTTGAAGCAATTACTGAATAAATTTAAAGATTAAGAGTAAAGGAGTATTACTTTAAGAAAAATAAATATTAAATGTACGAAGAGTATAAAAATTTAAAATATATTTAAACTTAAATAAATGCTTTATACAATAAAATATCAAAAATAACTATCACTTATCATCGTCATCATTATTATTATTTTGGTGAATAAGAAATAAATAAAATTACATTAACTTAAGATATGGGATATCTCCAGTGGAGATTCTTCCATAATAATCAAGTCATTTTCTCTATCAAAAGCCATTTTAGCTATACAATCAGCGTCCTTGTTGCTATATCTAGGCACATATTGTAGAAGCCAATTCCCAACTTTCATCAATAGCTGTTGAATCTGCCTGATCAATGCAGAATTCGAAGATGTCTTGGTAAAGATTTGAATACCCTTCACAGCTTCCATACTATCAATCTAAATCAAGACTCTATCAAACCTTCTACTCAACAAAGCATTCGGACCATCTAAAATTCCCTAAAGTTCAGCCTCAAATACTAACCAATTTCCCAAGCATCTGTTATAGCCTAAGATCCACTTATCTCCCTGATCCTTTAAGAACCCGCCTGATGCAGTAGAACCAGATTCCACCTCTACAGCACCATCAACATTTAACTGAACCCAACTATCCTTCCAAGGGATTACTGAGCTAGCTTCTTGCCACTTAGCTTGTCCACCATTATGAAAAGAGACAAACTACATAGCTCAATTATACGGGATTTTGACTGTTGCGCTGGCACTATTTATTATTTTTCTTGAAAAATAATGATGTTTCTATTTTTCCAAATGTGCCATGCAATGAGGCCGAATAGACTTGGGCATTCCACATCTCCCTCCCCCAACTGTGATGATTCTGCAAATTTGTTTTATGCCACTCATTCAAGTTACTTGAAAAGAACTCATTTCTCTTATTCGGCGATATTATCTGTCCACAAACTTCCTTTGCTAGCGCACAGTCTCTGATGGCATGTAAAATATCTTTTAAATTATGTCCATATAAGGCACAAGAGCCAACATATCCAATACCATGTCTCACTCGTTCTATGTTAGTGAGTAACCTTTGTTTGAAAATAAGCTAGATAAAGAATCTAACTCTTTGAGGTTCATTGAATTTCAACAGAATACGCCAAGCAGCATCCTTAGGATCCCATGACCTTTTACATAATTTCCAGTAAGCACTTTTGAAGGTAAAGGAACCCGTTGGGGTGCCCATCCATGTAATCTTGTTAGGTCTCGCTAAATCATGCGGAGGAGGAATACTAATTATGCATTTAATAATCTATTCTGAAATCCATAATCTAAACATATTAAGGTTCCACGACCTATCCTCCACTACCAACTCCTTAAGCGTGCACTCGAAATCAAGATTAGAATGAGAAGGAATTTGATTAACCAAGGATCCAACACCCAAAATCCAATGACCACGCCAGCATCTAATCTTATTCCCATTCCCTATTGACTAGAACAAATTTCTCAAAATAGAGGCCAAACTTTAGAAAGTCCCTTCCATAAAAAGGAGCACCTATCCCTGGCAATATCGTCCAACAGATTCACCTTCATCCCACACTTAGATTGAAGTACCCATACCCACAAGGCAGAGGAGTTAGAAGCTAAGTTAAAGCCCAATTCAAACATGAACGAAGTATTTTGATCCCTCATTTGCCTTAACCTAAGGCCACCGCAAGAGCGAGGTTGACAAATGGAGTTCCAACTTACCAGAGCCAATTTCTTCCCTTTATTTGAGGAACCCCAAATAAAGTTTTGAAGCATGCGTTCAATCTCCTCGCAGATCCTTTGCAAAATAATTAAAAATTACATGAAGTAGCTGAGAATCGTAAGTAGGATCGATTAAGCTAGAGTTACTCTTCTTGTTAAAGATAATTATTTAGCATCCCATCGTTGCAACTTGGCTCAAACCGTATCCACCACAAATCTTAAAGAGCTATTAGTTACCTTTTCATGAAATAATGGCACACCCAAATTAGTTCTAAGATTTGATACTCTCTAAAAAATAAGTAGCTCACAAATGCGATCCTTTAACCTATCCTTAACCTAATTGGAGAATAAACCTTTGACTTCCTCGAATTTATTTGATGGCCCAAATAATTGCAGAACTATTCCAATATTGATTTAATCCTTCTGGCTTGCTCAATATCTATATGTCCAAAAATAACCAAGTCATCTATAAAAAATAGATGTGACAGAGACGAACCTGACCGTGAAAGGTAGATTGGACGTCAATGTCTTAAGTTTATTGCTGATCTAATACTAAGGCCAAGCCACTCCATGTTGAGAACGAACAAGTATGATGACAAGGGGCACCATTGACGAATACCTTTTACTAGTCTGAACTTCTGAGTTTGGACCCCGTTCTACAATACCTATATGGAAGAACCCATAATAGCAAACATAATAACATTGCAAAGGAAATTAGGAATACTTGTTGCCTGTAAAGAAACATCAATAAACTCCCAACTAATTCTGTCATAGGCCTTCTCGAGATCAATTTTTAGTACCATCGAGTTTCTATTCTTTTGTTTACTTATCATGGAGTGGATCACTTCTGGGGCTATGATAATATTATTTGTAATGTTCCTTCCTACAACGAATTTTGCCTGTTCTAATGCAATATCTTTTGGAAAAATAACTCTGAACCGGTTAGCTATCACATTCATCACCAATGTATATAAGACAATACATAAACTGATAGGTCTGAAATGAACAAAGCTTTTTGGATTTGTAATCTTAGTGATGAGAACTAGCAAAGTGTTATTCTACTCTGGATCAGTAGTTTGTCCTGCAAAAAAAAATTGAACCCACTTACACATAGCGTCACCAACCATGTCCTACTAATTCTGGAAGAAGTAAGTGTGAAAACCGTCACAATCTGGTGCTTTTAGTAGGCCCATATCAAACAAAGCTGACTTGATTTCATCAGGTTTGAAACCTCCTTGCCTAGAAAAAGAATGTCACTGTGATTAAGCCTTGGGAATATGCTAGATGATAAATTTCTAATTCTAACTAGTTGCTTACCATACAATTTTTAGAAGAATCTAACCGACTCGAGTTGAAGCTTAGCTTCTTCAAAGATCCATTCTCCTTCCCCATTTTTCAAGGTGGTGATTTGATTATATTTCTTTCTCTACAATGTGTGTCTGTGAAAAAAATTGATATTAAGATCCCCAGAGTTAACCGATCACATTTAGCTTTTTGTTTCCATAATAATTCCTTATGGTGTAGAACCTTTTCTAACTCCCCCCTCACGTTTATTTCTAACTGAGTTAAACGGCCAATACTCGAAATATCCATTATCCATTGAATATTGGAAATTTTTTGTGTTAAATGCCTTTTCCAGATACTTAGATGACCATAAACAAATTTATTCCAGGATTTAATACTGGAGGTAAATTGTTCAAGAGATTCAAACATGTTCGCATTAAATCTTCAACTATCTTTAACAAAATTAGCAAAACTCAGATGCTCGACTTACCCTGCCAAAAATCTAAAAGGTCGACCTCTAGTAGATACAATACTCAGATTTAAATTAAAAAGCAGAGCCTTATAGCCTGATTTCAACCTCGGGGAGATGAGTTACCGTACATTTGGGAAAGGAGCTAGCCCATGCATCATTACGAATAGCTTTGTCAAGACGCTCAAAGACCCCTCTTCTATGCTATGTAAAAAGGGGTCCCTAGAAGCTCAAATCTTGAAGCTCAGCAGATTCCTTAAAATTACCAAAGAGAGGACACAGTCTTCTACATGTCCGTCCCCTTTTTTTATCACTTAAAGAAAGCAAAGCATTAAAATCTCCAATGGTAATCTAGGGAACTCCTTTAAGTGGGATAGCCAATTTGAACCCTTCCTAAAGTTTCTTCCTTTTCTGTCTATCTAGACTTCCATAAATGAAAGCAACAAATATTGGATTATCAATTGAAAAATCAATTACCCTAAGGAGAATAAATTGAGGATGATTGAAAACCACCTCTACTTGAACTGGTTTTTTCCAACCTATCCAAATTCCTCTAAAAAACCATCAGCCTCCACCCGATAAGAATATTAAAACCCCAATTTGGCTATGAATTTATATACTTTAACACCACTAACTTGTGTTTCTAGCAGACTCCAATATCGGGCTTGAAATCCACATTATATACTTTAAAGATGTGGGGGAACTTAACACTAGCACACCCTTGACAATTTCACAAAAATATAGATAGAATTATATTCATAATTTAACGAAAAAATAAGGGAACTTACCATTTACTGCTCGGAGATTTCCAACTCATCAACCCCCATGCCGTTCATGCTCGGATTAGCTTTATCTAATTCCTTTCAAGCTAAGAATTAATTAATTCAACCATAGAGTTTATCATATTAGAAATAGGTACATGAGCGGAACTGGCTAACTTAAAACGATCTCTACGTTCTCAGATAATCCTATTTAACTTCCTTTCATTGTGGTTGGACTCAAATTTTCCACCTATTCTACGTCCCTTATTACCATATTTAACTTGAATCCCCCATTTAAGAGAAACATCACTCGAAGTATTAGTATCATGAGTTGCATATTTCTTTTTAAATGTGATGACAGAGTGTTTTCTTGGCTCTAAAACACCTAGATTAATATTCAAAAATATTTTAGATGCTTCAACAAAAATATGATTAAAATGAGTAATTAAAACCATAGGAATAGAGCCCCCGAACCTCCCTCTCGATTAAGAAAATTTTTGTGTTTGTCCTTAATTTCAGCAACAGTAGGCAAATCAAAATTTTTCAATCTAGCAACAACCATTTTTTCCTTACCCAACCATTTTTCAGCATTTTGTAGGTCCAACAAAGTCGGCCCACTTCTACTAATAGAATGCTTCTTTAGCAGCTTAGCAATAGACCCCATGTTTTTCAGCTCTTTGAAAATTTATGAATTTTTACTTATTATTTTATCAGTTTTCCCCAACTCCAACAAAGCCAACCTACTCCCACCAACTGAAAAATCCATTTTTGGGCTCTCTGACCCACTCTTAAACAACTACATCTTTTTAACATTTGGGTCAACCTTCCCCACTTTATCCGCCTTAATCTCCTCACAATTCCCTTGATTAACTGGTCCTAAATTCACAACATTTTTATTCGAAATATCAAACATGTTTTCCTCATTTCCTTCGTCACCATTGACCAAGCCATGTAATACCGAAAATCTCGAACCCAATATTTTCTTTCCATGATTTTTCAGTTTGATATTATGAGTATCCATAAAATTACGATGTTTCTTCCTCTCAACTTGCATCAAAGGTGCAAACACCATAGGAGTTGCCGTCATGTCTGCCATGGTGGCTATGGAGTCCACCACCGGCTCATTTCTTTTCTTTTGACTCTGATTCCCTAAAATCGAAGGGCAAGGTTCCTTCCAATGTCCATTCCGTCAATATGTAAAACAAATTATAGGTAAGGATTCATACACAACTTCTGAATTTCTCCATTGATCTACACTTGAGACACGAGTGGCTTATCAAGGTTGATATAGATGGCCATTTTGGCATAACGTCCCATTGTTTTACTGACTGTATTATATTCTAGTTTCACCATTCTTCTAATCAATCCACCAAATTCCTATAATATTTTTCTCTTATAAAGGTGACCCGAAAGACCATGCAATCTAATCCAAGACAAAACAACACTTGGGTATGGTTGTAATGGATTAAAATCTAGCGTCCATGGTTGAACGATTAGGTTTTAACAAAAAGTAATCCAGGGCCTGAGTTAGGACATTATCAAAGTCCACTACACACTAGAATTTCACCAACTACTACCCGTTCTCAATGTCTCTATAGAACATAAACCATATTATGAAGAGTAGTGTAACCTATACTCCGTTCGAGTAATTTAATCACTAACGTTTTCGCCATATCTTTCACCAAAATTTTTGGATGCAATCCGAGAAGTTAATTGCCAGAATTCCATCCACTGTTGATTTCAGAACATCCTCTCTAAAAATTCTATCTCCTTAATCTCTTCCGAATCAACCAAATACAATGCATCCCTAAATCCCTCGACTCCTTTTCGTAGCACCTTGTCTCTCCACGAAACATTCCAAGCTGAAGGTAAATCCACCACCATGTAAAAGATTGCATTATCGCCCTTATCCTTAAAGTGAACTTTCTTGGTGTTCCGATCCTTAGAAGAAGAATCAACAGAATCACCAATTTGATCTATTTTCTGATAAAATTAATAAAACCACCAATTATTTTACTCTAGAAATTTGATCCATCTTATGTTAAAACCTTAAAATTTTTATCTCCTATAAAAATATTTTTCGATATTGTCACGATAAAAATGCTGATGTGGTTTAAGATTCTTGGATGAAACCATTGTTGAAATGATATAATTTTTCATAAAAAATCTTTAAAAAATGTAAAAATTATATTCAACCAACTATAGTATTTATTTTATTAAAAAAATCGTACTACTTAAACCAAGTCTTAAACGGGTATTTATCAAAAAAAAAAAAAAGAGTTGACATTGCAAGTGTATGTCCATAATCCCAAAATATACTTCAATACACTTTTACTATGGGTCCAATTGAGATGATGTGTATAGAGAATAAAAGGGATTTAAAACTTTTTTTATTGTCCATAAAAAATTATTTATTTAATGTTTCAATTATATCTTTGAATGAAATATTTTTATATCAAGTGTTGAGTACAGTGGTAAGACATATTCTACTCTCAGTGGAGAATGTATGTTCGAACCTTGGACACATTATTGTTGAAAGGGGCACTATAGCAGTGTTGAAACTAGTAGGCACTAATACAGGCATTGCTTGCTTCAATCTCAAATTATAGAGCATCTTAAAGCATCTTAGTCTAATGTGACATGTGCTCCACAATAATGAAAAATAATCATGTGCTTAGTGTGTTCCTTGTTGTCAACTTTTGTCACAGTAGATCGTGTTAAGCATTCACCATGATAACCATCAGCAACTTTGACAAAAATAATGGGGCTTTCAACAACAACTTTCTCTTTTTGCTCAACATAACACAATCCACCTTTTCTAAGGTTCCTTCCTACAACTAGTATTTCATCAAGTTTGTCATTGCTAATTTTGAATTTCTTGAGCATCTTCTTAGTTAACTCAAGTACTTTATTAGTTTTCTTTAGATTTTCTATTTCAATAGCTAGTTGTGACTCCTTTGTCTACTTGCCTGCTCAACTTCAGATTGTCCTCCTTTAATTCACTATTTTTAGCCACCAATCGAGATTTAACATTATAGATCATTTCCCATTTGTCAATCATAATCTTGTAAGTATTTAAAAACTTAACATCAGACACTGCCTCAGTAGCTTCATCATTGTCACTCTCAAATTCTTCCATGTCCACCTTGGAGGTAAATGCCACATAGTTACTTAGATGTTCCTCATCAGAATTAGAGCAGTTGGTTGAGTCTTAATCATTTCACATGTCACACAATGATTTCTTTTACTTTTTCTTCTTCTTTAGGGTGTTTGCACACTCTATTTGAATATTCCCATAGCAATGACATCTATGGCATTGAATACCCTTCTTATTGTCTCTGGCAAATTCCTCATTGATGACAACTCATTTGGATCTTCCTTGTTGAAAATTCTTTAATTTTCCAAACCTTTGGCTTTGTTTTGATTGGTATTTGAAAGCCTTGTTGAATTTCTGAGTCAATAAAGCTATATGCTCTTGCAACACTTCTATAGTAGTGCTATAATCAGTGGGCACTGCTTCAATCACTTATAATGCAATGCTTTAAATAAGATTTATGTTCTAAATATGAAAGGCTTGTTCAACCTTGATAGTGGTTTTATTATTGAGTCAGTTATAAGGAGTGTCATGAGCAGTATCACAAGCAATACTCATTGCTATCTGACATTGCTTAGCTTCTTAACTTGCCTTATATGGACTTGAAAATTATTTTTAACAAAATCTTTGGGTTGTGATCTTTATTGATTACGTGGACGTGTGCAAGCCCGTCTATGATATCCAAACCGATTATAGGAACATATCTTGAAGATTGGTTTGGATTGGATCAAGTAAATTGACGTCCTCATTTTGAGGAGATTGGATTTGATCAGGTAACTTGGTAACATATTATAAAGATTCAAGACTTATCCTGGACTTATTGAAAATATTCTGAGAGCTAATTATCCTACTGTTTTAATGGAAAGATTTATTGTAATTGATCTAGTATTTTAGCAAGTCACAATTTTTTATAAATTGAGGAGACTTGTATAGTGATATATTAATATGAGAATAATTATTTTTGTTAATTAAGTAATGCTTCTTTAGAGTGCATTGGGTGTAAAACCAAGTGTGTTACTTGGTTTTTGTCCTTGAAAACTTAAGAGTAATTTATATTTTAGGTACAAGAGTGCGATTCTAATTTAATAAGTGTTAGAGCTTATAACCACCTGCTGTAGGACAGAATATACATACTCAGCACTTGCATGAATCTGAAAGATGTCATCGGCAAGTTACTAGAATAGCTCGAGTTGCTGCTTGTTACAGGATCCACTACACATAGCCTTAAACTGTGTTTGTTGTTTATTTTGTTTTAATTTGTTTAATTCTGTTTTGCTGTGTTATAAAAAAAATAATTTTAGGTAAATATTTTTAATTTTGTTATTAAAAATTAATTATCGTTCCAATTTTTTTATTTAGAAGAATTTCCTCATTATTTAATACCATAACATAAACTATAAACATAATTTTTTTTATCATAAAACCTACTTTTAATATTTTTCATAAATGAAAAGAGAGCTGTCATTTTTTTTATATGTATATTACAAATTAGGAGTGGAAAATGATAAAAATAGAGTTTGAACTTGATTACTTATTCATTACCCTTCATGTTGTTAAAAATTAAGAGAAGAAGATGAAAAAAATCAAAGGTTAAACTTTATTTTGTAATACTAACAAGAAGTTTAATCAATGTTGTTAGCAGCATTCCAAAGATAAGGTTTTAAGGTATGTTCAGAGTAGGTTGGAATTTAGATTTGGGTGAGGATGTTAGGTAAGATTAGGGAATTTGTGTTGTGTGTTTGACTCACATGAATTAAATTGGTGATGTCTCTGTTTCACTTGTACATGCAATGCATCTGCAAGTTTTGTTTAGTCAATTTTATGAACAAACATCTCATGCTGAAACTTAATTACGATAACCTAGGAATACATTTGCCCATTTATTTCTTAGCTATCCAATTCTTTACTTTCTCTTTTGTCTTACCAATGTCTTGCCAATGTCTATTGGATAAATTCAAAATATTTATAAAAGTTTCAAAATTTATATATTTTAAAAATTATAATTTTTTTTAAAAAAACTAAAGAATATATAAAGAAAGTTGAAATTTTAAAAATTATCTAAAATAATAATTTTGGGACCTAAATAAGTTAATTAATGATTCAAGTTTATCAAACTAAAGTACTTTTTTTTTCTTCTTATTTTGCTTTGAAAAAGTTTTCAAATATATATGGTTTCAAAATTATGTGCCCTAATATGAAATTAGTTATACTATAACAATATTTAATTTAATATGTTAAATTTTTTTTTTAATTTAACTCGAAAATTTCTCTTAACTCGACTTGACTTAAATTTCATTTCAATTGACTTGATTCGAAAAATTTCAAATAGAGTTAAGATGATAAGATTTGACTAGTCAACTCAAAAAATTTTCACTCAATTTGATCGAACACTCAACCCTAGTTTTATGTTGGAAAATCATTAGATATGAATATGTTAGATACTTGCAACTCGATTGGCGAAGGTGAAATAGTATCTCTCCCCAAAAAAGCATTTTTTTTCCACCACACAAAGAAACTATTTTGTTGCGAATGAACAAGATATTGAGAAATTGTCCATACGTAAAATCATAATTTTTGATACGCGCCTTTTCCACATAAAAAGGGAATCCTTTGTTACAATAGAAGTAGAAGTGATGTGGATTATTCAAGAATCGAAGTCGATTTGCTTTATAAAAAGAAGATATCAATGAACTTCTATGAAATGGTTTCACGGGATTCAGCCAATTGTCTTGATTGTGGGATATCATTGAGAAATAGGAATCCATGTTATCAAAAGATTTCCTGCGATTATTTCTAGTATGGAATGAGTCAATCATCCACTATGGTATCTTATTGACCAAAAATGGTGAGTTTTATTTTAAGCAAATATGTGACTTTTTAAAGTTATTTTGGTTAAATAATTAGTTTGAATTGAACTAATTGTTAAATTGATTATTTAGTTAAATACTCAGTTTTATTGTAATAATAGCAATTTTTAAAAAAAATTTGTATTGGAATTAAATTTATACAAGTTATCATAATTTAATAATGATTTATCTAAATTTTAACTAAATATTCTCTAAACATTGTTAAAATAAATTTAATTTTTTAAGGATAAAATAAATTTAATTTAAATGTTCACAATTTCATTTTAGAAGTATAAATCCTATACCCATCAACCTATTTTTGGAAAGAGTTTACAACTTACAAATAAAAATTCAAATGATATATTCCCACATAACTATATAACAAAAATTAAATCAATACAAAATACAATTAGAGTGAAAGCCGAAGTACATTAGGCCTAAATTAGAATAAAGTTAGATAGGATCTACACATGGTGAGAATTAAAAACATAAATCTAAAAAAAAAACACACACACGCATAATATTTACACAAAATGGAACTTGAAATAAGACATCAAAATTTTCAAAACCTCTAATTTATAATTTCAACTAAAGCCTCGTTACCACACTTCTAAACTTTTGCTCGATATAACTTTAATAACTTATATTTTTTTATGCTTAACCTATAAATTAGTATCTAAACATTTTTTTTCTCATGTTGGTACTTAACTTTTTTTTTTTTATTACAAGTGGTACTTAAACTATTTTTTTCCCCAAATTGATACATTCGTTAGCCCAACCATTAAGTTTATTTTAAAAGAAAATGCTTAGCCTACAAATTGGTACCTAAGCTATGCATATTTCCCATTTGGCACCTAAGCATTTTTTTGGTCACAAGTGGCATCTAAACTTTTTTTCCAAGTTGGTATCTCTGTTAGTTCAACCTTTAGTCAAATTGTTAAGTCTATTTAAAAAAGATAATCAATTAAAAATTGTCATATGGGAAAAAAAAAATAGACAAAAGTATTATTCTCTCTTTATATATAGATAGATTCTGTTAATTTTTTTTTTCTTTCTTTCTTCTTACTCTCATCTTGGGCTTTTCCTACAAGTATGAGCATTTTGAGCTTCACTTTTTTTTTTTATCAATGTTTTCAAAATTGAATCAATGGTCGACTCGATCATGCCACAAGTTCCCAGTTCGATCGGTTTGCCTAGGTTGATCAAATAAATTATTAAAAATTTTATAAAAATTGAAATATTTAAAATAGGGAAATCTGGTTCAACCGATTTCTTAGCTTAATTCAAAGTTAGTGTCAGTTCAAAGGTCAATCTATTCAATCCTATCTCTGGTTTGATACCCCGATGGGTTCTCGATCCAACAAATTTGATCGGCCAATTTAATTTTGGAAACACTGGTTTTGATCAATCAAAGAACTTATGCGATCCTATCAATTCAAGTAAGCAGGCGGTGAAGTTCAAAAACAGAATTAATCGCCAGCGTCTTAACATTCAAAGGGCAAATTTTGAGCATTGCTGACATTTCTAGACACAAAGGAAGAAGAAATAAAAAAAAGGAAAAATAAAAATAAAAAGGAAATAATGTAAAAGAAAAAATAAATTAATTTTTTTAAAAAGTTTATATGACGTGATAGTCTATTATTGGCTAAAATTTTTAACAGATATAAAATTTTAAAGTAAAATGGTAATGAAAGAATACATTATATACCACCTGTGATAAAAAAAGTTTAGGTACCAACCTGGGAAAAACAACATAATTTAGGTACTAATTTGTGGGTTAAGACTTTTTTTTTTTAAATAGACTCAATGGTTCGACTAACAAATATACCAACTTAGGAAAAAAAAGTAGTTTAGGTACCACTTGTGATAAAAAAAAAGGGTAAACAACACCAAAGGTCACTAAATTATTAGTAAGCTTACATTTTTGTCACTCAACTTCAAAAAGTTAAATTGTAACACCCCTTACTCGAGACCATCGCCAGAGTCGAGCACGAGGCGTTACCGAACTTAGCTTACTAATTCAGGCATAAAATTTGCTTTTTAAAAAATAATTTATTTACATTCATTCAATATGTTCCTGAAAAGGACCCTCAAGACCCTAAAACATGCAATTGAAACGGTTCGGGAACAAACCGAAATCAATAAAAATTTTTCGATCACTTAAACAAATCAAAACAATTTATTTCATCTTTCATAAGTAAACTGTCCATCTGCGTCATAGTTACTAAATAAATCATTACTATACATTTGTCTTTATTTAATTTAGTAAATATCTTTAACTTAATAATAATACCTATTAAATAATAATAATAATAACATTTAATATACATAATTCAAGAAAAATCTTGATTTTTCTTCCATTTACCGCCTCATTTCATGGGTATGGCTTAATTGCCATTTTGATCCTTTTTATTTTCTATTATTTTAGAACTAAACTTTCACACTATATTCAATATAATCCTTTTATCCAATTATCCTTAATTAAGCTAAATTTATTTAATTAAACTTTAATTAACCACTCACTTAATTTCGTAAATATTTTTAAGAAATGGAGACCCAAAAATACACTTTTCTGATAACCTTAAAATTCGGGTCGTTACATAAATGGTTGTCGAACTATTCAAATTTTTTCATTAAGTCACTGAACTATTCAAATGTTTTTATTTAAGTCATTGGATTGTTAAGTTTAAGAAAAACGGCTAGCGAGCTCTAAACAACGATTCGGCAATTGGTATGATGGATCAGTATCCATCAATGAGTAGAATAACATTCCTTAGATCCAAGTCGATTTGACGGCTAGTGCGAAGATTTGAGAAGAACATACCTTAAGGTTCACAAATTTGTGATGTTCAATAATGTTTCACAAAAAAATGAACTGTGGAAAAGAAGGGAAATGAGAGTTTTCGATTGGTGCAAGCGATGTGAACAGAGAATGCCATACAGTAGCAATTTTAATAGCCCGGTGACTTAAATGAAAGCTTTCGTATAGTTTAGTGACCATTTTGTAACATTTTAAAGTTTAGTGACCAAAACATAAGCTTACTAATAGTTTAGTGACTAAGATGCGAAAAGGTATGGTTAGATACCAATTTATAGATTAATCCTTTTTTTATGAAAGTTTTTTTTTTCCGTCACCTTTCTCTCAAATATATTTTTTGTACTATATAATTATTTGTTTAATTGCATTTTTTTTGCAACAATTGTAATTATTTATTTTTTTATACATTGCCTAAAGTACTCATAAATCTTTAAATCTTTAAATTGAAGGATATTACGCGCTTAAGCGTACTTAAACCTACAACCTCTAGGTTTAAGGGAAAATCCAAGGGGTAGTGTAACAACCCTAGCCCGGTCCGACCATCAGACCCGAACTACAAGATGCTACCACAGCTACTAGAGCTAATCAAATGCAATTCACAGCAATTAATTCTTTCCTTCACCAATTCATGACATAATTCCATGTATATTATGACATACAATCAAAGCCAAGCCTCAATTGAGCTTACGAAAGCTTAATTATTAACTCGAATGTGAATTGGAACCAAATTGAAAAATTTTCAAAGTTAGATATCAAGTAGCGATAAACATCAAATTTTAAACCATATAATCATGCGAATATTTTACAATTACAATCACAAAACGACAATTAAACCCTTTTTTAAGACTCTATTGAACTTACGAGACTTAATTATTAAATTAGAACATGAAATAGGGCTAAATTACAAATTTTCAAATTTTCAAAATTTCAGAACAGGTACCAATACCCTTACTAGATACCAATACCATTTCAAGCTTCGATGTTCATAAAATCAATTTAAAATCATAAGGTATCAATACTTGGATTAATGTACCAATACTTCATTGTAGTTACTGATACCTTACCCTAGTATTGATACCAAATTAGCATTCTGTTTTGAAATTAAGTATCGATACCATTATGGAGGTATCAATACCTTATTGCAAAAATGCTAAAAAAAAATCCATTTTAAATGCCCATTCCATGTCCAAATCAACTTACAACCAAACGATGCCTTAGGTATCCTTATAACCTGCACAAAATCACTTCAAAACACAATTACCATACATTCATCATAAAGTCCTGATTTCATCCCATCAATATGCCGTCATTCGGCACCATTTCACAACATTACATACCAATTTCAATACAAACTAATCTTTCATTCATTTCAAGCGTTTCCAAATACATCATAAAACCATACTATTTCTTTGATCATTTTTACCATTACACAATCAAATAAGTCATTTCATACCAACATTTTAGTCATGACCATTGACTACCAAATTTTCCAATCAAGTGATACATATTTCATTTAAAAAAGTTACCATCTCTTACACATTTTCATATACCCTTTACCATTTCAAAATTAAGCATTCATCAAGGTTCAAAACAAAACTATCATCCAAAAATAAAAATATATATTAACCCTATGTATATGCCACATAAACAAAATTAAAACGAGCATAAAACTACCAAATCAATGGAAAGATAGTATGAGTTTCGTGATGATCTGACCGACACGTTCCGCAAATCGAAGATCTACAGGAGAAAAAGGAATAACGGGTAAGCATTTTGAATGCTTAGTAAATCTATATGAAATTTACTTAACTTTAACTTGATCAATCAAAAATTTAAAGAATTAAAACATACTAAGACTAATTAGAAATCATTTGGCGTGTAACAATCTGCCACCAGGTATAAGCCTCACCTTGTAACAGAGAAACGACGCAAGTGACACTTTCACTGGAGGTGCACTCTAATTGTTGTAGTACTCTACTTGTTAATTCTAGCCACAACTTGGCCGTTGAAGGATCGACCCATTAAATTCCAAAAATTTGATAGCACCATATTTTCATAATTCTTTTATTGGTGCTCGACGGGCTACTAGCACTGGTACCATCGCCTCAGTAGTTGTCATCATTTGCAAAGTGTCAACAATAACTCGTAGTAAATTCTTGTCACCCTGTTTTTCACAATTGAACCTACTGAACCTGATACGAACTCGCCTCGACTTGAGGTGAGTCGTATGTAGATTGCCCAATCGTCAACGAGAAGGTGTTGATGAGAATTGGAATGGAGAAGTGATTTCAGGTTTGAAAGAGACTTGAATGTCAAAGTTTAGGTTCGATAAAGGTGATTAGTTTAGGTTTAAGAAAGAAGGAAGTTAGGATAGATGGTAGGTGGTTTATGGTTCGGGAAAGAAACGAAAGTCGGTTAAATTTAGAATATTTGGGAAACGGACGAAATAAGGTAAGGTTGGTCTTAAGAACAAGTTGAACCTATATTAGCAAATATCGACCCGAGACTTATGAATTCTTAAGAAGGAATGGTTGAAACGAAATGGACCTCGACCTACTATTTAAGCAGATAGGAACCTCGGTATAAAGGGTTTTGAACATACACTAAAACTAGTGATAAGTTCGGTTTAAGTAAAAAGAAATAGGTTGACGCCACTACTAGGTAGATAAGCCAACGAAAAATCTTAAACGAGACTTAGAGAAGAAATTCTTACAAGAAAAAAAGTTCGGCTATATAAAATTTGGCAAAAAGTCCATTTACAAGAAATAAACAAACTATTTATAGCTGTTGCAAAGGCTAGCCGAGTAGCCATTTTAGGTTGCTAAATAGCCTTTTGTTTTCTTCCTAATTAAGCTAGAAAATTCCAGATTCATTTAGGAAGTTTCCTTGAAGCTTCTTGGCTTTGGGGAACTCATTGGACAGCATTCTAGAAGCATTTGTTCAGCTGGAATTAATGGCACGTTTTGGGAGCTGAAATGCATATTTAAATTCGGCATTGGAACTTGGGAGCTTAATTAAGCTAATGCTTGGAAGAGTTGAATGGTCTTAGCATTTAAATGAGCTCCTTGAGTAGATGGCCAGCCATAAAATGTGAAAGCAAATCAATGGACAGCCCCTCAATGTGAACGCATGGTTGTTGGTGTGAAAATCTTGAATGCCAGCTTCGAAAATTGAGTAGCCACGTTGGGGAGAGTAACCATCAGCTTATGGTGATTGTTGCATTGACCGAATCATTATGGCTTTTGGGAAAACTAATTCAGCCACTTTAATTTGATTAAATGCCGTCCCATGCTTTGCACCTGCACACACAAATTAATTCAGCACATTAATTAATTTAGACACATTAATTTCGGGTGCTCAAGACATATTTAAAACTTATAGTAGCTAAGGCAAATTAATCATGCAAGGTTAAGACATGTATTAAATCGGCTGGAACTTAGACAAATTTAATAGCAAAAATCGGCTGGGCAAATTTAATGAGCAGCACATTTAAAATCGGTCTTAAACTTGACAAATTAATTAGCTAATAAATTAAGCTAGTTTAAGACACCATTATACCTATTTATAAAGTCCAGATTTTGACAAATTAATTATTAAGACCTAATTAACTAATTTAACTAACAGCAAATTAAATGATTTTATTCTAGCAAATTAAACGTAAAAATAAAATGAGCAGAAAATAGGCTCTTAAGCTAAGTTGAGTGATTTGAGCTTGAAGGAGAATGCATGGATTGCTCAAACTTGGCGATCTAAAAGCTTTCGATAAGTCTAGCAACGGTTTCACCCCAAACTCTATCAACTAAGGCTGTTGTTACGTCTTTGAATCTCTTTGCTCGAGCTCGGGTGATCGGTCCTACAGGCAACTCGAGAGGATCTACATTGGCAGCTGGCAACTCGGGAGGTATGGTCGTATCATTTCCCCTCTCTTCGAAGCGATTTGCCCTTAAATCGTCACCTATATCATAAAAAGAAAGATCAGCTACATTAAAGGTAGCACTTACATTGTACTCACCTGGGAGATCAAGTTTATAAGAATATCGTTTACTCGTTCCAAAACTTGAAACGGCCCATCTCCTCTCGGTAACAACTTTGACTTTCGCTGAGCCGGAAATCTTTCCTTTCGCATATGAACCCACACCCAATCTCCGGGTTCAAATATGACTTGTTTTCACCCTTTGTTGGCCTTGCACACATACTACTCTATCCTAGCCTCGATATTAGCTTTGACCTTTTGATGCAGTTGTTTCACATAGTCCGCTTTCTTCTTTGCATCTGCATTAACAATTTGATCGTTAGGTAATGGAATTAAATCAAGAGGAGATAAAGGATTAAAACCGTAAACTGTTTCAAATGGAGAGAATTTAGTAGCAGAGTGAACGGTTCGATTATAAGCAAACTCTATATGAGGCAGGCATTCCTCCCACGATTTGAGATTTTTGCAAATGATGGCCCGTAGTAGAGTGGATATTACACGGTTCACCACCTCGGTTTGTCCATCCGTTTGAGGATGACATGTCATGGAGAATAAGAACTTCGTGCCTAGCTTGCTCCAAAATGTCCTCCAAAAATGGCTAAGAAATTTTGAATCGCGGTCGGACACTATCGTCTTCGGAATTCCATGCAACCTGAGAACTTCTTTAAAGAAAAGGTTAGCAATATTAACAGCTTCATCAGTTTTCGAACAAGCAATAAAATGTGACATTTTTGAAAATCGATCTACTATAACAAAAATGAAATCTTTTTCGGTTCGAGTTCACGGTAAACCTAAGATAAAATCCATTGATAGATCAACCCAAGGCCCTTCGGGAATGGGTAAAGGCATGTACAGCCCAGTGGGTTAACTTTTGATTTTGCCTTCTTACAAACCAAACATCACGAACATATTTTCTCGACATCCCGTTTCACCTGTGGCCAAAAGAAGTGTTCTTGCAGCATGGCCAAAGTCTTTGCAATGCCAAAATGGCCCATGAGACCACCACCATATGCCTCGAGTACTAGCAACTATCGCACAGAACTTTGTGGGATACAGAGCTTGCCTTCTAGAAAAAGGAAACCATGGAACCTGAAAAACTTATCAACAACAGCATGTTCACACAATTTATATACATCCCTAAAATCAGCATCAGAGTTATACAAATCTTTCAAAAATGCAAACCCAAGCAGTTTTGAATCCAAATGATTTAACGAGATAGTGCATCGGCCACAATATTTTTCTTACCTTTTTTGTACCGTATAACATAAGGAAAGGATTCAAGAAATTCTACCCACTTTGCGTGCCTTTTGTTGCGCTTGTGCTGGCCTTTGATGTGCTTGAGCGATTCATGGTCCAAATGGATGACAAACTCCTTCGGCCACAAATAATGTTGCCACGTTTCCAATGCCCGGATCAAAGCATACATTTCTTTATCGTATGTGGGATAATTCAATGGTGCGCCACTTAGCTTTTCACTAAAATATGCCACGGGCTTCCCTTCTTGGGTCAACACAGCACCAATCTCGATACCTGAGGCATCACACTCAATTTTAAATGTTTTATCAAAATCAGGTAATATGAGTAATTGAGCATTAGTTAAATGATTTTTAAGTGAAATAAAAGATTTTTCTTGCTCCTCGCCCCAAAAGAAAGCAGAATTCTTTTTGATCACGCTCGTGAGAGGTGCGGCCAATGTGCTAAAATTTGGGGCGAACTGACAGTAGAAACTCGCCAAGCCATGGAAACTTCGTACTTGGCTTATGTTGGTCGGTCTAGGCCACTCTCGGATAGCTTTCACCTTTTCTTGATCAACTTGAAGTCCTTGCTAGCTGATAATAAATCCTAGGAAAACAACTTGGTTAGAACAAAATGTGCATTTCTTAATATTGGCATATAAAGTTTCCTTTCACAGCACATCAAGAACAGCTCGTAAATGCTTCAAGTGATCATCTAAGGATCTACTATAAACAAGAATATCAGCAAAGTAAACCACACAAAATTTACCAATGAAAGCTTGTAGAACATGGTTCATTAAACGCATAAAGGTACTAGGAGCGTTAGTAAGACCGAATGGCATTACCAACCACTCGTACAAACCGTGTTTAGTTTTAAACGCTGTTTTCCACTCATCTTCCTTGCGCATCCATATTTGATGGTAACTGCTTTTGAGGTCGATTTTGGAGAACAATTGAGCACCACTTAGTTCGTCGAGCATATTATCTAGGCGCGGTATTGGATGACGATACTTAATCGTGATTTTGTTCATGGCGCAACAGTCAACGCACATGTGCAAAGTCCCATCCTTCTTCGGCACTAACAAAACAGGAACAGCGTATGGACTAAGGCTCTCGCGGATGAATTCCTTTTCAAGGAGTTCATTCACTTGTTTTTGCAACTCCTTGGTCTCCTCGGGATTACTACGATAAGCCGGTCGGTTTGGTATAGACGTGCCAGGAATGAAGTCAATTCAATGTTTTATTCCCGAATAGGTGGTAAGCTACTCGAAACTTTATCGGGAAATACATCTTTGAATTCCTGCAAGAGATAGACAACATAAGAAGGTAAAGCAGCATCTAATTCATTGGTATTCAAATATGATTCCTTGTACATGAGTACAAGTATAGGCTACCTTAACATAAAGGATTTTCGAATGTCACTTCCTTTCGCATAAACACTCATTTTTACACTTGTTTTTTCTTCACTCTTTTGTTTTTCTTGTTCTTTATTCTTTTCTCTCATTTTAACTACTTGTTTCCCTCGTTTCTTTTCACTCACTTTGTCACACACCTTTTCACTCTTTTCTTTCTTTTCATTCTCTTTAAAATTTTCAATTGAATCACGCAACTTCACTTGATCTTCGTATACTTGTCTCGGTGTCAAAGACGCTAAAGTGATGTTCTTTCCTAAATGCTTGAAGGTGTATCGATTGGTGTAGCCATTATGTACCACCTTTCGATCAACGGCCTAACAAAAGGTACCCGGCATGCATGGGAACCACATCGCAGAGAACTTCATTGTTGTATTTTCTGATGGAAAACGGCACTAATACTTATTTTGTCACCTTCAACTCCCCACCATCATTAAGCCATTGAAGCTTATACGAACAAGGGTGCTTCGTTGTGGCCAAGCCGAGTTTCTCCACCATTAACGTACTAGTGACGTTTGTACAACTCCCGCCATCCACAATAAGGCTACACACCTTGCCTTGTATAAGACAGCACGTATGGAAGATATTCTCATGTTGTTGTTCATTCTCCGCGCTTTGTACACGTAGGCTACGTTTGATTACAAGGATTTCACCTTCGACGACATACTCAAGATTGCCTTCTTTATCACTGACAGGGGTGTCGGATTCTTCTTCTTTCTCGTCTTCCGACTCAATTTCACCGCTGGTGCTCATCACCATTGTTCTTCGGTTAGGGCATTGACTAGCGATGTGCCCTCGCCTGAAGCACTTAAAGCACTTGATGTCCCTCGTGTGATTTGGATTGGCAACTTCTTTGCCTTAGCTTGATTCACCAACGGGTTTATTAAACTTCGCAGGATGGTTTTGTTCCTTCGGGCGATTAGGGAAGTCCTTTTTGCTCGTACCTTGTCCCCACTTTGAGTTGTTTGCGGGGTTGGCATAGGTCCGAACGGAGCTTTTCTTCTTGAGTTGTTTTTCAACTTTAATCGCAACATGAACCATGTCGGTCACCTCGACATAGTGTTGAAGCTCTACCATGTTAGCAATCTCTCGATTTAGCCCGGCTAAGAACCTAGCCATGGTTGCCTCGCGGTCTTCTTCCATATTCGCATGAATCATTGCTATTTTCATCTCTTTAAAATAATCCTCCACGCTCCGGTGGCCTTGCGTAAGGTTTTGCAATTTTTGGTATAATTTTCAATGGTAATAGGACGGGATAAATCTCTTTCTCATCACCACCTTCATCTCTTGCCATGTTGAGATTGGTCTCTCTCTGTTTCATCTTCGACTTGTTGTTAATTGGTCCCACCACACCATGGCGTAGTCGGAGAATTCGATTGCTGCCAACTTGACTTTCTTGGACTCCTAGTAGTTATGGTAGTCGAACACCAATTCTATTTTCTTTTCCCACTCCAAGTATGCCTCCGGATCAGACTTGCCTTGGAAGGGTGGTATGGAGAGCTTAATGTTCTTCAAATCATCATCAACTCAGCCTCGATCCCTTTGACCCCGGTCTTACTGACCTCAACGTTGCTCACTTTGATTTGAACCTTGGTCGCTTTCTAAATCACTTGGGTCATACATCTCGTCTTCGAACGGCCTTGCTCGTCCTCTTTCACGTCTAAGGCCTTGAGGCGTTCTTTCTCGTTGCCCCTTCTCTTCGACTTGGTCTAGTCTCTCGTTTACGGACTCGAGTTCATTGCGAAACATACGTTGGATTTCCCTTAGGAAGGCTTGCTGGCCTAAATCAGGGACTCCTCTACCTCCGAGAGCCACGTTTCTTAAAGGTTGTCTTGGTAGTCCTTCATTCATGTTACGTTCCGGACTTCGCGACATATTGTAACCTCACTACAAACCTCACAAGATCTCTCAGAAAGAAAAAATGATGGCACTCACACTTATGTTTACGCTCGTTTGACTTTTACCTCCCCTCGAATGCGCTCACTCACTCATGCCTTTTTCCACTCCTTTATTCTCTTATAACCTCGTAAAGGATTTGCTAGGCTTGATCTTCTAGTTTGTGAGTCGATTTCAAAAGGGTAACAATGGAGATGCGTATAGGTTTAGGGTTGGCTGAAAGAACAGGGAATTGGGTAAAAAGTGTGACGTGTATATGGTTAGGGAGATTAGAACAGAAGATGGGTTGGGAACTATATCAAATCAAGGCTTGACACTCAAATAACATTCGAATTGCATAAAAACACCTTTTTTTTTTTGAATTCTTCTTTTTTTTGAATATTTTGAATATACTTTTTTTATAACTACTAAAATGATAATTACAATATAATACTTGAATTTCACGAAGCGATTTTTTTTGTATATATATATTTTTTGTTTATAAACTACTAAAATGGTAAATACAATATAGTACTTGAATTTCACGAACCAAATTTTTTTTCTTTTTTTTTACTCTTTTTTTTCTGAACCTACCTCGGGAATGCTCTGCTTCGAACGTCTAAGCTTCTCGTTTTAGGTAGCTCTGATACCAAATGATACGAACTCGCCTCGACTTGAGTTGAGTCGTATGTAGATTGCCCAATCGTCAACAAGAAGGTGTTGATGAGAATTGGAATGGAGAAGTGATTTCAGGTTTGAAAGAGACTTGAATGTCAAAGTTTAGGTTCGATAAAAGTGATTAGTTTAGGTTTAAGAAAGAAGGAAGTTAGGATAGCTGGTAGGTGGTTTATGGTTCGGGAAAGAAACGAAAGTCGGTTAAATTTAGAATATTTAGGAAACGGAAGAAATAAGGTAAGGTTGGTCCTAAGAACAAGTTGAACCGATATTAGCAAATATTAACCCGAGACTTATGAATTCTTAAGAAGGAATGGTTGAAACGAAATGGATCTCGACCTACTATCTAAGTAGATAGGAATCTCGGTATAAAGGGTTTTGAACGCCACACTAAAACTAGTGATAAGTTCAGTTTCGTAAAAGAAATAGGTTGACGCCACTACTAGGTAGATAAGCCAACGAAAATCTTAAACGAGACTTAGAGAAGAAATTCTTACAAGAACAAAAGTTCGGCTATATAAAATTTGGCAAAAAGTCCATTTACAAGAAATAAACAAACTATTTATAGCTGTTGCAAAGGCTAGCCAAGTAGCCATTTTAGGTTGCTAAATAGCCTTTTGTTTTCTTCCTAATTAAGCTAGAAAATTCCAGATTCATTTAGGAAGTTTCCTTGAAGCTTCTTGGCTTTGGAGAACTCATTGGACAACATTCTAGAAGTATTTGTTCAGCTGGAATTAATGGCACGTTTTGGGAGCTGAAATGCATATTTAAATTCGGTATTGGAACTTGGGAGCTTAATTAAGCTGATGCTTGGAAGAGTTGAATGGTCTTAGCATTTAAATGAGCTCCTTGAGTAGATGGCCAGCCATAAAATGTGAAAGCAAATCAATGGATAGCCCCTCAATGTGAACGCATGGTTGTTGGTGTGAAAATCTTGAATGCTAGCTTCGAAAATTGAGTAGCCACGTTGGGGAGAGTAACCATTAGCTTATGGTGATTGTTGCATTGACCGAACCATCATGGCTTTTGGGAAAACTAATTCAGCCACTTTAATTTGATTAAATGTCAGTCCATGCTTTGCACTGCACACACAAAATTAATTCAAAGACATTAATTAATTTAGACACATTAATTTCTGTGCTCAAGACACATTTAAAACTTATAGTAGCTAAGGCAAATTAATCATGCAAGGTTAAGACATGTATTAAATTGGCTGGAACTTAGACAAATTTAATAGCAAAAATCGGCTGGGCAAATTTAATGAGCAGCACATTTAAAATCGGTCTTAAACTTTGCAAATTAATTAGCTAATAAATTAAGTTAGTTTAAGACACCATTATACCTATTTATAAAGTCCAGATTTTGACAAATTAATTATTAAGACCTAATTAACTAATTTAACTAACAGCAAATTAAATGATTTTATTCTAGCAAATTAAAGTAAAAATAAAATGAGCAGAAAATAGGCTCTTAAGCTAAGTTGAGCTGATTTGAGCTTGAAGGAGAATGCATGGATTGCTCGGCTTGCTGATCCAAAAGCTTTCGATAAGTCTAGCAACGGTTTCACCCTAAACTCTATCAACTAAGGCTGTTGTTGCGTCTTTGAATCTCTTTGCTCGAGCTCGGGTGATCGGTCCTACAAGCAACTCGAGAGGATCTACATTGGCAGCTGGCAATTCGAGAGGTGTGGTCGTATCAGAACCTCTCTAGGTGCATTATATATCATTGCTAAGCATCTCATTATTTGACTTATTTTTGGATTTTTCAGACAGCTTTAGCTATAAAAACAAAGAAATTTTATATCGGCATCCAAATCTCGACTCTAATTCAACTCAAATTTGGCATGTACCTCTAGATTCAATTCTGAGCTCAATTTAGTCCGAGAATGGGCTAAACCTATAGCTTTAATATCACTAAATGTAACACCCCTCCCCTAGTCTGATGGCCAGACCTAAGCGATAAGATGTTATAGCAATTTACAGATCAATTACACACAATTCATGTAACAGCCCGTTTTTAGTGAAATCAGAACACTGGTTTAGGGACTACAAATTCGAGTCCGAAAGAAAATTTTTTTTAATATTATTTTATGGTCTACAGTATGATAGGAATGTCGTATGAAAATTTCGTTAACAAATTTTACTGATTTCATGTTTAATCTGATAAAAAGGACCAAATTGCATAAAATGCAAAAGTTAAATTCTAGTAGCTAAAGGGATCAAATAGCTATGGAATTCAAAATTTGAGGTCCTTATATGGTAAATATATCAATAAAAGGAGTTAATAGATAAGAATAATGATTCATCCATGGAAAATTAAATAAACAAAAGGACTAAATTGGAAATAGAAATAATTAAAGATGATAAAAATATAATATCATTTTATTTCATCATATTTCCCAAATTAAAAAGATAGAAACTCTAGCCATGGAGAATTGAAGAAGGAGAAACTATTTGGCCTAATTAGGTAAGCATTCTTGTCTCGTTTTTAGTAATTTTATATTTCCGATATCGTAGTAACTTAATCTAGCTATCTCGGGGGTTAATTTGCAAATTTATCAAAGTATTAAAATTTTTCCATGGATGAGTATGCTGAAATTTTGAAGTTTACGGTAGAAAATGAAAGGTTGATGATAGATAAACAACTTTTGTAAAAGAAATTTTGATGAAATTATGATTTAGGGACTAAATTGAAAAGATATAAAATTTAAAGAAAAAATTCTAAATTTTGTGAAATACATGGGCTACAAATGATATATGTAAAAATTGGCTAGGCTTGGAATAAGGATTTAATTGCATGAATTTCATTTTCCGAGCCTAGAGACGGAATCGTAATTAATCAAAAATATAGGGGAAAATAGTAATTTTTCCAAAGATGTGAATTGAATTGAATTAAATAAAAATTTATGTTAAATTCATTCGTATAGATTCAGATAGGTCAAATACAAAGTCAGATCGTGGAAAAGAAAAAGTGTCGGATTAGTAGTTTTTTCGTGCACGAACACTTGTCGAGGTAAGTTCGTGTAACTAAATTGTATATTTATATGTTTGAATTGAATTGTATGTATGTGATTGTATTATTGCCATGTATATGAAATTAATCACATATCTGACAATGACTGGCAAGTATTAAGTCCTGTTTGAATAAATGAAATTCGATAGATATAGGGTTCCCGAATTGGCTGTGGTCCGCATATGTTACGGACACACCATAGCTCGAAAGAGTGTCCCGTTATTAGATCTCATGAGCATCCCAATATTTGGCCCTCTCGAGCTTCCCGTTAGATAGCCCTCTCGAGCTTCCCGTTAATAGCTTTTCGGAGCATCCTGATCGGTTGTGATCTTGCATGTGTTGTGGGCACACCACAGCTCTTATAAGCGTCCCGTTATATGGCTCTTCGAAGCTTCCCAATTAAAGGCTCTTTGTGAGCTTCCTAATTAGTTGTAACAGCCTAATTTTCAGTGGTGTCGAGACAGTGATTCGAGATCACTAAATCCAGAAAATGAGTAGGAAATATTATTAATTTAATGAGTATAAGTTAAATGTGAAGTTAGGAAAAATTTTGAAATAGTGAATAGTGTACTAAAAATAAATATTAAAATAATTAGAATCGAAAATGAGGTATCGAGACCTCAAGAATTTTAAATCGAGCCATAAATATTTTTATAAATATTTATGGAGTGTTAATAAGTTAGTATTAAAGTTTCGCAAGAAATTTTAAAGTACCTTGATAGTAATTGAAACAAAAAGGACTAAATTGTATCAAATGCAAAATTGTGGGAAATGATTAAATAGCTTAAATGATAAAAGAAAGAGGGTTTAAAAGGAAAATAGACCCAAGGTCTATTTGGGCTGGACCGCAAGGGCATGAAATCAGCAAGAAAATAAGGAGAATTAAGGGCAAAATTGGAAAATTACAAAATTTACTTAATAAAGCTAGGACTAAAGTGGAATTATCTAGATTTCTCTTTATTTTTCTGCATTCTCATCAGCAAAAACGCCATGAAAGAGTTCCTTTAAGCTGGTTTTTCATATTTTTACTGAAATTAATTTAAATTCTTGATTATTTCTTAAAATTTTTGTCTTTTTGTGACTTTTACAACTAGGTCCACTTGTTGAATTCGTTAGTTTTTGATTCCATGAAAGAAATTGAAAGTTGTTATGAATATGTGCTGGAAGTATATGATGATTTGGCATGGAATTAGAGCTTTAAATTGTTTATATGCTAATTTTATTGAAAGAATTAAATAGAAAGTGAATGTTTGGGACCTAACTGTAAAAGAGTTTGAAGTTAAAGTTTTATGTGGAAATTCTGAATTTCAATAGTTATGAAATAAGTTTTAATGTCTAGGAAAAGTATTAATTGATAAAATTAGCTTGATTGAGGGGTTAATTGAGTAAGGACTGAATTGTATGAACTGAGAAATTTGGGGTAAAAATGAAAATTAACATTTTACACTAAAACAGTTTTGGACAGCAGAATAGTCTAAATTTGAAAAATCACGAAAAATTTTAGAAATATAATTAGAGGATGATTAAAATATGAAATTAAAGCTTATTGAGTCTAGTTTCTTCTGGAAGAAACGGTGTAAGCAATGGAATTGTAAATCATGAGATATAATAAGTTTTGTGAGACAATATCAGAATGATTTTAGGTTCCCCTGTTCTGACTTTAGAAAATCATCAAAAATTGGAGAAAAATAATTACAGGCTTAAATTTATATTTTTAGAATCCTGAATGAGTCCATTTTCAAGATAAACAAACAGGAATATTATTCAAATCCTGTACGAGGAGATAATTAATTTTTAGTGTAGAAGGGTCGGAACTGTCAGACAGCAGAACAAGGGTGACTTTAAAGAATAAACTGTACTTATTGGTTAAACCAAAAATTCTGAAAATTTTATGGTAAGAAGATATGTGAGTCTAGTTTCAGGGAAAATTAGCAGATCTTAATTCTTAATTTGGAGTTTTGTATCTAAAGATAAAAATAATTTAGTGACTATGACACGGATGGATAGCTTGAATATTCACATAAGTAAATAGTGAAAATTATGGATAATGTTACTTATAAATGTGTTATTTATACTAAGGATGTGGATGGAGAGGAGGAGGAGGAAAAATAAATAAATATATATGAATGACTTGTGTATAAATTGATCACATGCCCGATTATAATTGATAAATGTTGAATTAGAAATGATATAATGTTTTATTTGGAATATTTATTATGAAATTATGATTATCGTTATAATACAAAAATCGAACTTGTGAGTTTGTATAACTAAATTTTAGTGATCATTTGTTAATTTTATGAATTTCATGATATGTTATTTCATATGTCTTGATGATAAAATCGTGAATAATGTAAAAGCAAGAAAATTGAATAAATGATCAAATTGAGCACTTCAGTTCAGTGACAAGATGAATTGACGGAAAAGACAATGGCTGGTCCATGGTAAAGTGTGAAACGTAGGTATGGTGTCATCCATACCGAGTTGTGAAACGTAGGTATGGTATTAACCATACCGAGTTGTGAAACGTAGGTATGGTATCATCCATACCGAGTTGTGAAACATAGGTATGGTATCATTCATGCCGAGTTGTGAAACGTAGGTATGGTATTGTCCATACTGAGTTAAGAAACGTAGGTATGGCATTTCCCATACTGAGTTGTGAAAAGTAGGTATGGTATCATCCATACTAAGTTGTGAAACGTAGGTATGGTATTATCCATACTGAGTTAAGAAACGTAGGTATGGCATTTCCCATACCGAGTTGTGAAACGTAGGTATGGTATTATCCATATTGAGTTAAGAAATGTAGGTATGGTATCTCAATAAGGAAAACCATACTGAGTTGTGAATCGTGGCACTTAGTAACGAAGTACTTAATTTCGTAAGACGTTTCCTAATTTAATAATAAGTAATCTGATCAATGAAAAGTGGTAGCTCCAGCTACTTGATTTGTGAGAAGTGGTAGCTTCAGCTACCTAATCAGTGAATAGTGGTAGCTTCGGCTACAAATGACAAACGACTTCCGTGTAAGACCATATCTGCGATATGACATCGGTGTGATATGTGTTTAAGATGTAAGACCATAGCTGAGTTATGACATTTTAGTGAAAAGACCATAGTTATGCTACGGCATCAGTGATTATCAGTGAAATTTAGTGTATATCGGTGCAGACCAATGAACGTAAGACGTTCTCCAATTTGACAAAGTCTTGGTAATTATTATTTGAATTTATATGGCAGATTTTAGTAAACGTTGAAATTTTATATGATTTCATCATTCAGAGATTGTGTTTGACAGATTATGTTAGTAAATTATGAGTATGTGGATCAAAGTGAAAGAATTTAAATAGCTAATGAGGTTGAGCTCATTCACATGAATTTGTCATTTGAAATTGTGATTGATAGGAAGAAACAGTGAATTGCAATCTTATGAATGGTTACACATACTTATCTGAAAAACAATAAAAATGACGGTTATTGATACATGGAGATATGAGACATTGATATATGAATATAGAATATGTTTGACAAATGTGTTCATTTATAATTATGGAATTATGTACCTCATGTGTGCTATTTGCATAAGGATGATATTTCAAATACTTTGGTGAGTAAAGCTTAAATATGAAACAGTATGAAATCGAGACAAATTGTTATGAAAATATATTTAAATTATCTGTAAGTGTTTTGTACTCCTTGGTAATGCCTCATACTCTATTCTGGCGAAGAATATGATTAGGGGGTGTTACATTAATGGCTCTCTAGAGCTTCCCGATATGGCTCGCTTTAACTTCCCGATATATAGCTATCCAGAGCTTCCCGATTAATGGCTCTTTAGAGCTACCCGTTATTGGCTCATATGAGCGTCCTGAATATGGCTCTTATGAGCTTCCCATTACACAGCCCGGATAAGCTTCCCGTTACATGGCTCACATGAGCTTCCTGTTATATGGCTCGGAGAGAGCTTCCCGTTTATGTGCTCATATGAGTATTCCCGAATATGAATTGACGGTTTACAGTTTTGTACACTTCATGTGCACTACCCTTGTATCCATTGATATTTTAAATGATTCAATAGGTAAAGTTCTGATATGATATGAAATGAATTCAAGATGAATTACTATGAGAAATATTTGAAGTACAAAGATATGATATGCACACGTTCATGGATACTTGAAGTGATAAATACATGTATGTGGAAATTGAATATTGATGAGCTCATTCATGTTTCTCGGTATTTATGTGAATTACATGACTAGCGTGCTTGATAAGGATATGTGTTTAGGCAATTGGCCAAATTGGCTTGAGCATGTTTAGTTAGCTTACCTTAAATGTGAAATAAATGGTAAGTTAATTTCCTACTACACGAACTTACTAAGCATTAAATGCTTACTTTGTTTTATTTCTTTTGTTTTATAGTAACTCGGATGTAACACCCCTAACCTATATCCGTCGTCAGACTAGGGTTGCGAGGCATTACTAAACAAAAACATAATTTTGAACATTCATATATTCAAACAAATTATATTATATTATATATATAAAGCACATTGCTAATTAAATATTAAACATACATTATTAATCATATTACATTTACGAATCATACTTCAAATTTAACCGAATCCATGCCATTCAAATAATCATATTTTCAACCTAATAATCATACACATCTTCAACTAAATAATATTATCACAAATCATTTATTCATTATCAAATATATACATACGCATATACTTTCATTATAAACCAAACCATTATGGCAAGCATCATTCTAATACATAAACATGTATATGTATATATATATATATACATATAATTAACATCTTGCTAAAATTCATATAATTCCCATATTGTACTATTACACAAATTACTAAACAAAAACCATCTCAATAGATAATTTTTTTATTTAACTTTATTAATTATTTATAAATAATTAAACAACTAATCACTTTAAATATACATACACTTTCCATGCAAACCGAATCAAGTTCTATTCATTAATACAAAACATACCCTATATTATACAATTCAAAATATACTTTAAACAAGCTTAATATATAAGCTCATATTTATAATTAACCAAACATGTACCATAATCGAATTATCTAATCACATTTACACATACCATGACCGATTCATCAATTACAACCAAGTCCAATAATCATTTTCAAGCTATTTCCAAAACATAAAACACCAACACATATACTTTTCATTCATTTCACATAACATTAAAATCAAAACGAAATAAACCATTGCCAAACATAACCACATCCAAACTTTGAAGTTAAGCCAAATTCGCAAGGCTAAGTTTATACATATCTAAGGTTGAACAAAATTCATATTAGACTATACATGCCATAAGTTCGAAAATAAACTTTTAAAAGTACCGAAAGTTGACGATAGTGTGGATGAATTCAATAACGATCCTCGAGCTTGTGACTTACAACCAGAATCTATAAAACAAATTAACAGAAACACACAGAGTAAGCTAACTTAGCTTAGTAAGCCTTAAGCAAATTAAACAACTCATTGAATAATCAAAACATTCAAACTAACCAAATTATATCAATAATGTTATACTTTATCATATTAAGATACCTTGGTCGAATGTTCAAAATCAATTTTATAACACCACATAAATATTTCCTATATAGCCGATTATACAAGATCAATTATATCATCACATAAACACTTACATGTAGGGCTGAATACACAAGATTCATTATGTAATACCCCGAAAACTTTTACAGTAGGATATTATCCTTGATATAGTAAAATAAGGAAATAAAGTGACAAAAACAGAAATTTTGAGTTATGTCAAAATTGAGAAGTATATTATGATATATTAATTCAAGAAAGGACTAAATTGTAAAAGTGAGATAAGTTTTGTTGCACAAGAGTAAATACTCAAAATTTGAGGGGTTAAAGTGTAAATATGAAAAATTTGAAGGACCAATAGTGTAAATATTTTAAGAGTGGAATGATCTAGAAACTAAGAAAAATGGATAGATTAGGACCAAATTGAATAGGTGAAGAACTATGAGGGACTAAATTGCAATTTTACCAAATTAAATTATGACTCAAGGATGGAATTTTAAAAGATAATAAAGGGCAAAATGGTCAATTGGAAGAGAGAGAAATCTAGAAAGCAATGATGATGTTGGAGATATTTTAGATTAAATAAATAAATAATAGTTTATTAATATTTTAATTTAATTTTTTTAAATGATATTTTATTATTTTATTTAGTATATATATAGAAAGAAAGATGAAGAATCTTCATCTTTCCCATGCACCCAACGTTTGAAGAGAATAGGAAGAAAAAAACTTTTTTTTCTATACAATTTGGTCCTTCTACCAAAAATTCACCATTTTCACCCAAAAATCAAATGAATTTCCATAGCTACCAAGAGAGAAAAATGTTAAGGAGAGCATGGGGAGTTAGAATATCAAGTTGGATTCAAGAAATAGAAGCTGGAGGAGAGAGAAAATCAAGTTAAAGATTGGTATCAAGAGAACAAGGTAAGTACATCAAGATTTCAATATGTTTTTAAGTTTGTTATTGTTAATAAAGCATGGAAATAATGTTATAGTAGAGTTTTATTACATAAGGTCTTATGTTCTTGATATGTTAGTGAAGAGAAAATAAGAGAAAGTGATGAGAAATGGTGTAGAAAAAGAAAATAAGGGTGTTATAACATGATAATTAATTTTTAGTGAAGAAGGGTCGGAACTGTCAGACAGCAAAATAGGGGTGACTTTAATGAATAAACTGTACTAATTGGCTAAACCAAAAATCTTGAAAATTTTATGGTAAGAATATATGTGAGTCTAGTTTCAGATAAAATTTACAGATCTTAATTTGGAGTTCTGTAACTCAAGAAATAAATAATTTAGTGACTATGACTCAAATGGACAGCTTTGAATATACATATAAGTAAATAGTGAAATTATTGATAATGTTACTTATAAGCATATTATATAAATTTAAGGATGTGGAATGGAGAGGAGGAGGAGGAAAAATATATGAATATTCAGCAAGCATGACTAATTTGCATGTTTTAAGCTTAAGGACTAAATTGAATAAAGGTAAAACTTTATGGGCAATTTTGTAAAAATGTCGAAAATGACTAAATTGCATGAAATAGATTATTTTATTATTTAAATTACAAAATTTAACGAAATTATCAATTTAGTTCAAGATCGGGGAAAACATGTTTTAGGGATTAAATTGAAAAGTGTTGAAATTGTGAAAAATTTTGATATTTATAGAATTCATGGATTGTTATCGATATTTATGATAATAATAGCTGGAAATAAGGATTAAATTGCAATAATTTTATTTTCCGACCCTAAGGATGAAATCGTCATTAATTAAAAGTTTAGGGGCAAAATTGGTAATTTTGCTTAGAGCATTAATTAAATGCATTAGAATATGAAATGAATGAAAATGATGATCAAATTTATTTATAAAGATCCGGACGACACAAATATGAGACTTGATCATGGAAAAGAAAATATATCAGAATAATATAATCATAAACACGAACAATCAATGAGGTAAGTTCATGTAACTTGAATTATATTCTTAAATACTTGAAATGTATGTTATTGATGTGAATATGATTTGAATATTCATTATATGAAAATTGATGAAACGTAACATATTTGATAAAAGGGGAAGAAATCCTGGTTGAATGGAAGAAAAATTCGATGGATCTCTGAAAAGGAATTGACGGTAAAAAGGATCTAGCCCGGACGGGTGATCCTAACCTGACATAGCCCTCCCGAAGAATTTGTGGAAAATGGATTTAGCCCGGATGGGTAATCCGAATTAGGGTCTAAATTTAGCCTTGGATCGTAATTGGATCCAAGCTCATTAGAGTAATTGTCGTTGCGGGATTTAGCCTGGTGGTAATCCCGACAATACTCTATGAGTTTATATTACTGAGGATTTAGCTGGACCTGTAATCCCACTTTAAGGATAAGGTTCGGTTGGAGTGTGCTCTCGATATGAATGTGTAAGACCATGGTTGAAAGATACCATGGCAACTTTGATATGAAATGTGTAAGACCATGGTTGAAAGACACCATGGCAACCTGATATTAAATGTTTAAGACCATGGTTGAAAGATACCATGGCAACATGATAGAAAATGAGTAAGACCATAGTTGAAAGACACTATGGCATCATGTCAAAGATAAATAAGACCGTGGATGAGAGACGCTATGACATCCAAGTTGAACAATTGATATTCAGGTAATATGTATCGGATGACGAATGGTTATATGAAATAATTATGAAGATAGATAAACGAAATAAGTATAAGTACATGGAATATAATTTATGTTAAGTTTGATATAAGCTATTACTGGAATAAATATACATAAAATATATGGAAATGATGGAGTATGATATATTGATATAATGAAATGAATGATATATGCTTATGAAGAAACGGTAAAAGAATGATATGTTTCATGGCATGTATATATATGATTATCTTTGATATGTTGATACAAGGAAATTATGAAGTAAAGACAATTATTAAACTCAAGTGTGACATGTCGAGAAAATAAGTATATCAATGTTGAATTTATATGAAATAAATGCAAGTATACTAACAATGATGTGGCTTGACACTTAGACAAAGGACAAGCTATTGATTGAATGGTAATATGTTTAATTACAAGAAACTTTGAAATGGTAAATCTTGAGATGAAAATAAAATTTAAGATTTTGCAAATTTTTTTATAATCTCGATTTAATTCCATTTGGTTTCTAGTGTATGTTAGGGCTTGAGGGCCCAATAGAGAGACATTATGATTATTTTCAAAATCTGAATAATAAATGACTTAGAATTATCTCGAAAATGTTCATGAACTCTCAGATAATGCCTCGTACCTATTCGGCAATGGATACGGGTAGGGGTGTTACATTTAATGGTATCGAGAGCTACGGTTTAGTCAGTTCTCAGACCAAGCATAGTATGTGTGAAGTCTAAAAACAGATGTCATTATATAATATGTGATAGTGTGATATCTCTCGACTCTGATAAAATTTGTTTTACTTATAGAAAGAGATACTTTTCAACCAAGCTAATTCCGATATACTCAAGTATAAGAGGAGAAAGTTGATTATGATGAACCAGTACTAAAAAAAAAAAAAAGGGTATGAATAAATGTTTTATAATACATGTCGATGATGAATATTATGTTATATGTATTATTAAAAGCAAATTATATTACTATATAAAATATTGTGGTGATGACTAAATTTCAAAATATATAAAAGTAATATATGAAGTACATGATAAAGATTATTAGAGAATTATGGATGAATAGTGAATTTTGAAATATATTACATGTATTGAAGATACAGAAGATATAAGTATATGAATTATTGGTATAAGGATTAAATTGTAAAGCATGTAAAAGTATTATATAAAAGGTGTAAAAGTGATATGTGCGCATGAAATAATTTGTCCAAGTAGACAAGATTAGAACTATTAGGATATTAAGGGACCTCAGCGTGCTTTTTGATTACTAGCAAGTTAGTGCTTTCTGATTATTAGTACATTCAAAGACGTTCAGTACTCTCACAGTATAGCACATCAAGGTGTTCTCTGTTTAATAATGCATAATAATGCACCTCTTATGAGTTCCGTATATCCGAAGTGTTCTATCTAGTCTACTGGGCCTCTGTTAAGTAAAAAAAGTAAACAATTTTCGTTACGAGGTAAAAGATTATCTCTGAGTAAAAATGTTAGTTATGATGAAGCAAGAACTCGTAAAAAATGCGGATAAATGTTTTATAGTACTTGAGAATGATAAATGTTATATGAGTAAATACGTGAAAATTAAATTATGAGGTTTTACGATCTATAACCCTTTACTAATACAGTTATACGCAATGAAATTCATGAGATTTATATTGATTAAGTTCAGAAGTGGAAAATGAAAAGTTCAGTCGGAACTGAGAATGAGTTAATAAGTAAAGATATCAGATTTTTCTTAAACTAGTTGAGATATACAATATCACTATTAAAGAAAGAAGTTATTTATGGGAAAATCGATTTATTCAAATATGGTATTTACATAATAGTTAATCAAAAATTTCTTCCGAATTAGTTTTTTTAGTGAAGTAAATGATGTGAAATTATTGATGACTATACTAGTCAATACATTGGTGAATAAATTACAAAAATATTTGAATATAGCATTATAATTAGGTATATTATAGTAAATTTTTGAGATTTTATATGGGTATCTTATATGTACCGATATTTTCGAGAGGCATATGCAATTGTTAATGTTTTGATGCTAAATCAATATATGAAAAGGTTGGATAAATATGCTAATAGACGTAAATTATCGCAAGTCCGATTGATTCACAAGAGGTACTACTCTATCTTTCTTTGGTTTTCCAAGCCAATATATGTGATAAAACACTTGATAATAAGATTCATATGATATTATTTTCTATTTCTATTGATAGAAGCTCACGAAAGGCAAATGTAAAAAAAAAAAAAAATTTGAATTGAAAATAAATTTCGAAATGAAAGGATAGAGAATGGATATAAATGATAAACTGGGTAAATATGTATAGAAAGAAACTATAGAACTATAGAAATAATGAAATTCATGATCAAAAGAAAACAAGAAAATTTCGAGGACGAAATTTTTTAAGGGGGAGAGAAATGTACTACCCCGAAAACTTTTACAATAAGATATTATCCTTGATATAGTAAAATAAGGAAATAAAGTGACAAAAACGAAAATTTTGAGTTATGCCAAAATTGAGAAGTATATTATGATATATTAATTCAAGAAAGGACTAAATTGTAAAAGTGAGATAAGTTTTGTTGCACAAGAGTAAATACTCAAAATTTGAGGGGTTAAAGTGTAAATATGAAAAATTTGAAGGACCAATAGTGTAAATATTTTAAGAGTGGAATGATCTAGAAACTAAGAAAAATGGATGGATTAGGACCAAATTGAATAGGTGAAGAACTATGAGGGACTAAATTGCAATTTTACCAAATTAAATTATGACTCAAGGATGGAATTTTAAAAGATAATAAAGGGCAAAATGGTCAATTGGAAGAGAGAGAAATCTGGAAAGCAATGATGATGTTGGAGATATTTTAGATTAAATACATAAATAATAGTTTATTAATATTTTAATTTAATTTTTTTAAATGATATTTTATTATTTTATTTAGTATATATATAGAAAGAAAGATGAAGAATCTTCATCTTTCCCATGCACCCAACGTATGAAGAGAATAGGAAGAAAAAAACTTTCTTTTCTTTACAATTTGGTCATTCTACCAAAAATTCACCATTTTCACCCAAAAATCAAATGAATTTCCATAGCTACCAAGAGAGAAAAATGTTAAGGAGAGCATGGGGAGTTAGAATATCAGTTGGATTCAAGAAATAGAAGCTGGAGGAGAGAGAAAATCAAGTTAAAGATTGGTATCAAGAGAACAAGGTAAGTACATCAAGATTTCAATATGTTTTTAAGTTTGTTATTGTTGATAAAGCATGGAAATAATGTTATAGTAGAGTTTTATTACATAAGGTCCTATGTTCTTGATATGTTAGTGAAGAGAAAATAAGAGAAAGTGATGAGAAATGGTGTAGAAAAAGAAAATAAGGGTGTTATAACATGATAATTAATTTTTAGTGAAGAAGGGCCTGAATCTGTCAGACAAAGAAAACAGGGGTGACTTTAATGAATAAACTGTACTAATTGGCTAAACCAAAAATCCTGAAAATTTTATGGTAAGAATATATGTGAGTCTAGTTTCAGATAAAATTTACAGATCTTAATTTGGAGTTCTGTAACTCAAGAAATAAATAATTTAGTGACTATGACTCAAATAGATGACTTTGAATATACATATAAGTAAATAGTGAAATTATTGATAATGTTTACTTATAAGCATATTATATAAATTTAAGGATGTGGAATGGAGAGGAGGAGGAGGAAAATATATGAATATTCAGCAAGCATGACTAATTTGCATGTTTTAAGCTTAAGGACTAAATTGAATAAAGGTAAAACTTTATGGGCAATTTTGTAAAAATGTCAGAAATGACTAAATTGCATGAAATAGATTATTTTATTATTTAAATTACAAAATTTAACGAAATTATCAATTTAGTTCAAGATCGGGGGAAAACATGTTTTAGGGATTAAATTGAAAAGTGTTGAAATTGTGAAAAATTTTGATATTTATAGAATTCATGGATTGTTATCGATATTTATGATAATAATAGCTGGAAATAAGGATTAAATTGCAATAATTTTATTTTCCTGACCCTAAGGATGAAATCGTCATTAAATAAAAGTTTAGGGGCAAAATTGGTAATTTTGCTTAGAGCATTAATTAAATGTATTAGAATATGAAATGAATGAAAATGATGATCAAATTTATTTATAAAGATCCGGACGACACAAATACGAGACTTGATCATGGAAAAGAAAATATATCAGAATAATATAATCATAAACACGAACAATCAATGAGGTAAGTTCATGTAACTTGAATTGTATTCTTAAATACTTGAAATGTATGTTATTGATGTGAATATGATTTGAATATTCATTATATGAAAATTGATGAAACATTAACATATTTGATAAAAGGAAGAAATCCCGTTGAATGGAAGGAAAATTCGATGGATCTCTGAAAAGGAATTGACGGTAAAAAGGATCTAGCCCGGACGGGTGATCCTAACCTGACATAGCCCTCCCAAAGAATATGTGGAAAATGGATTTAGCCCGGATGGGTAATCCGAATTAGGGTCTGAATTTAGCCTGGATCTGTAATTCGGATCCAAGCTCATTAGAGTAATTGTCGCTGCGCGAGGATTTAGCTTTGGACTGTAATCCCGACAATACTCTATGAGTTTATATTACTGAGGGATTTAGCTTTGGACCGTAATCCCACTGTAAGGATGAGGTTCGAGTGTGCTCTCTCGATATGAAATGTGTAAGACCATGGTTGAAAGATACCATGGCAACCTGATATGAATGTGTGTAAGACCATGGTTGAAAGACACCATGGCAACTGATATTAAATGTTTAAGACCATGGTTGAAAGATACCATGGCAACATGACAGAAAATGAGTAAGACCATAGTTGAAAGACACTATGGCATCATGTCAAAGATAAATAAGACCGTGGATGAGAGACGCTATGACATCTGTTGAACAATTGATATTCAGGTAATATGTATCAGATGAAGAATGGTTATATGAAATAATTATGAAGATAGATAAACGAAATAAGTATAAGTACATGGAATATAATTTATGTTAAGTTTGATATAAGCTATTACCTAATAAATATACATAAAATATATGGAAATGATGGAGTATGATATATTGATATAATGAAATGAATGATATATGCTTATGAAGAAACGGTAAAAGAATGATATGTTTCATGGCATGTATATATATGATTATCTTTGATATGTTGATACAAGGAAATTATGAAGTAAAGACAATTATTAAACTCAAGTGTGACATGTCGAGAAAATAAGTATATCAATGTTGAATTTATATGAAATAAATGCAAGTATACTAACAATGATGTGGCTTGACACTTAGACAAAGGACAAGCTACTGATTGAATGGTAATATGTTTAATTACAAGAAACTTTGAAATGGTAAGTACTGAGATGAAAATAAAATTTAAGATTTTGCAAATTTTTTTTTTTATAATCTCGATTTAATTCCATTTGGTTTCTAGTGTATGTTGGGGCTTCGAGGGCCCAATAGAGAGACATTATGATTATTTTCAAAATCTGAATAATAAATGACTTAGAATTATTTGAAAATATTCAGTAAACTCCGGTAATGCCTCGTACCCTATTCTGGCAATGGATACGGGTAGGGGGTGTTACACATTATATCATCACATGTGGCCGAAAATAAAAGTTAAATAAAATATCACATGTAACATATAGTTCAAATTCAAAAGAACATCACATATGGCTGAATTTGCACATTCAAGATAAATTCACATATAACCGAGTATACAAATTCAATATAAACTCACATGCAATCAATATACAAGTTCAATAAAAGCTTACATGTACTTACCTATATGGCCGAACATCTACAATGTAATTTAACTTAATTTCACTTGCTCAATATCCACAATAACTTGAACTCTTATAATCATAGACTTGAAAACAAATTACCCGCATAAAACCTGCTAGGCATAAGCATAAGCCTGAATCACACACCGGCACAAGGCCTGCTAGACCCAAGGTCTGATATATATTCACCGGCAATAAGCCTGCTAGGCACAAAGCCCGATCAATGTCACCAGCACAAGGTTTGCTAGGCTTAAAGCCCGAATATCCCAATTATTAAATCATTCCACAACATTTCATATATCGAATAATGCAATATTCCATGTAACACATGCACACTTTCAGGGGTCTTAAATCAGTCGAATAAAACTCAACCACATTAAATCATTGATATATATCACATTCGGCTAATATACTAATAGATTATAAAAATTGAATCATCATAGCAAAAACATTCTATGTTCAAAATAAACCATATTTAATTGCTTAAAGACTTACCTCGAATATCGACGGACGTTACAAATCGACTATTCGACTATTTTTGTTTTTCCCCGATCCAAGTTCGATTTCCTTTGTTCTTAATCTATATAATTTGAAATTAACCTCATTTAAACACAATTTCGTTCAATTTAATCTAACAACACATAAATGGGCAAATTACCATTTTACCCTTGATATTTGATACTTTTACAAATTAGTCCTAATTGCACAAAACACAAAATACACAAAATCTCACAATAATGTAGTTGAGCCGAATTTTCCATATAACCATACTAGTCCATATATTTCATCTATTTCACATTTTAATCCCTCAAATTATTATTTTTGCAATTTAGTCCTAATAACTCAAAATCATCAAAAACTCTAATACAAAACATGTTAATCTAAAACATATTTTTGACATTTCATCATCAACATCACAAAACACAAATATTCATCAATGGCATAACACAATATTCATCGAAATCAAAAATTCGAGCATGGGTCGAGTAGTATTCAAAGCAACGATCTCAAAAACATAAAAATTATCAAAAATCGAAACAAAACATACCTTAAAATTGAACCAACAATGGCCGAATACCTAGTTTCTCATTCTTTTCTTTCTCCTTTTATTTTCGGCAATAACAAAGTAATATGAAACCTTATTTTTAATTTGATATAAGTTATAACATATAATAACATATAATAATATTTTATTTAATTATTTATTTAACTTTAATAATATTATAACAAAGCTATATAACATATGTATAGTACCGTCCACTTATTCTCTTAATGGGTAAATTGCTGCTTTAAGGCTTCCATTTAAAAACCCAAGTACAATTTATCCCTTTTTAGAAAAACCACTGAATTTTCATTTTACGCGATTAAGTCCTTTTATTTAATCGGACACCTAAACGAGAAAATTAAATCACGAAATTTTCACAGATATAAATTAACACAAAATAAACACAAAAAATAATTTTTTAATTATTTTTCTGACTCGGATTGGTGGTCTCGAAACCACCGTTCCGATTAGGGTCTAAATCGGGCTGTCACATCGGAAGCTCGTTAAGGTTGGAAGTTGGTCGGAACCACATCACACTATCAATCGCCTTTTTTCGGTATATTTATTAAATCAAATTTGGTATAATGGCATGTATAGGTTAATTTGGTCATTGATGGCATGTAAATGTTTTGTTGTGATTAGCCATTTGAATGGCTTAAGTTTGATACATTTTAATATATATATATATATATATATATATATATATATATATATATATATAAGTATATGGCCTTATCATGGTTGATATGTGTTTTGGTATAATTGATTGATGGTTAACTAATCGGCAAATTGTAACATGGCTTGAGTTGGTATAGTTGGTATATATATGAATATATATATGTAAGTGATCAAATTGTTAAGCATGGATACTTGATTATATAAGACGATTTGATATGCATAAGACTTGGTTATGGCTTGATTCAAATGTTTTATATTGGATTAGGAATGCGTTTAAGTGTTAATGTAGGTGGAAGACAAGTCTGGGTGAGAAATAAGGCTTGGAAATGGCCTTATTTTGTCTACACGGGTAGAGACACAGACGTGTGTCTCAGCCGTGTGTGACACACAGCCTAGCACATAGGCGTGTGTTTTGGCAGTGTGCCCCTGCATCTTTAAAATTTCAAAACAAAATGCTCAGAATTAATCACACGGCTTGGCACACGGGCGTGTGGCTTGGCCATATGACTCATGTGCCTATATAAGACCTAGCACATGGGCGTGTGACTTAGTCGTATGACCCAAGTTAGAGAGTTACACGGGTACAAACACGAGCTGGGACACGGCCGTGTGCCCTATTTCAAATGCCTAAATGACCAGAGACACGGGCGTGTCTCTTAGCCGTGTGAGCCACACGGCCTGACCACATGGGCTTATGTACCTTGCACCTAGGAAAATTTTTGAAATTTCGTGAAAAATTTTCTGAGTACTGGCCGGTTTAGTCCCGACTTGTTTCTAATGTATGTTTTGGGCCTCGAGGGCTCATGTAAAAGACTTTATGAATAATATCTGACATGAATGTTAAATAATATGAAATGTTTGTATTTGATCTGTTTATTTTGGTAATGCTCCGAAACTCTATTCTGGCGACGGATATGGGTTAGGGGTGTTACAATTCATAATTCCTGAAAATTAAATTAAACATTGAATAACTACTTATGTTCATATAAATCATGCTAAACAAAAAAAAAATCGAGTTTAAATTGAGCTTACGAAAGCTCTAGAATCGACTCGACCTCAAACAAGAATTGTTTTGAAACTTTTACAAAAAAAGAAAAAAGAAAAAGGGAAATCGTGCAAACAAAGGTCACACAGCCGTGTAGCAAGATGTGACCGTGTGAAACTGGAGTTACACGGTCTTGTATTCAGACTGTGTAACCCACTATAACTATGCAATTATTCAATAATAGTCATACGACCGTGTCGCTAGTTGTGTAACAAAATGATGATGTGTAAAACTAAACGAGCATACCAACAATTAGTCACACGGGCATATGGCCAGCCCATGTAACAATCTAAGACCATGTGTAATTTATATCTGCTATATTTTAGTGGCACAGACTGTGTCAGTGATCTGTGTGTGACACACGCCCTAGTGGCCAAACCGTGTGGCTCAAAATGTGTCATTAAAGACCTAATTCATACCTAACCATGTTCCAAACATATCCTATGTTCAAATGCATTGTAATGCCTATTCCAAACCTACTTAAAAATTAATAGAAACATACCAATTTGATTCATTTTAGCTCAACCATACAAAATACCAATATGCCTCAAATGGCACCTTAAAACAACCAACTAGACATAATTCGACTTAACCATTCAAGCATCTCAATATGACTAACAACTTATCCCCACGATTTATACACCAAACTTGCTAAAGCATACAAATTCAACTCAAATGTCTTACCATTCCATCACCCAATTTATATAGCCAAAACCTATTCATGACATATCACTCAAACACTATTTAACTATTGAACATATATACCTTAATCAGTTATCAAAGACACCTCTTATTGCATGTAGCGACGCAAAAATTTTGTGGATTCGGGGTCGCTAATTGTGGCGATTTATTAGAAAATTGGAAATTAAAATTTGGTTTTAGAATAAACCGGGAGTCGCCACCGATCCTTTTTCCTAGGTGTGATCGGACACCTATCAGATTCATTTTTAAAACAAAAGGAAGGCTGAATTTAGGTCTACGTTTGAAAGCCATAGAAAAATTAGGGTTCGGGAGTCGGTTACGCGCGAGGAAGGTATTAGCACCCTCACGACGCCCAAAAATTGGTATCTCATAAACACATGTTGTCTTAATTTTCAAAAATGCGAGTTCAATGTAAAATTTAGTTGTGATCCGATTAAAAAGACGGGGAACTTTCGAATTTTTGATTTTTAAGAAGGATATACCGTTTTAACATGAGTCAATTGACATTCATCCAACATAGCGATGAACTCGATGACTTAATGTTAAATCGGTTTATTGCCTTACTTATTGAAATTAAATAGAAAACAGAATGGGGTTTTGAAATACCATAAAACAAATTGGAAAAATCAAATGGAAGAATTAAAACATTTTTTGAAGCGAATATCGTAATATGGCAATAATGTTAAAGATACGAACAATACATGTAAAATTTAAATACAATCGCATTATAAAATACGAGCATGGAAAGAATACATATGTAAAATAATATCAAGAATATGTACAAAAAATACACATACATATAGATATGATGATATTATAAATATATTATTTATATTAATTGAACTATACATGAAATGATGAAAATAATAAGTATAGAAATGAATAATACGACATACGAAAATAATACAAATAAAGAATATATGTACATATATATATATATATAAAATTAATATTAAAATATGTATAGGTGACATTAAAAAATGTATATACATATAATAAGGCATTTTACTAAGTTAATAATTATAATAGTGATAATATCAAAATATAATAAAATATAGCAAAAGAAAATACATCATATATAAATCAATGCACCTATATAAAAGTATACGCTATTAAAATACCAACAACAAATATAATAAACATATATATAAAAAAACTAAACTATACATAACTATATATACATATACACCAAAATATACATAATAATAAATATAACACGATATTGAAAATACTTACATATACATAACATAGTATTTAAAACACACATATATGTAATAAAACATAAACTGATAATAATAATAATAATAATAATAATAATAATAATAATAATAATAATAATAATAATAATAATAATAATAATAATAATAATAATAATAATAATGTAAACTAAAGTAAAATAATGGGAAAAGGCTAAAAAGACTAAATTGAATTAAAAATAAAGTTCCAGGGTTAATTTAATAGAAAATAAAGAGGATAGGATCAGATCGCAATGCGCGCGCAACCTAGGGGGACCAAAGCATCAATATCCCAGCCATTTAAAACGCTGCGCAGGTGAGGGGACCAAATTGAAAACACTGGAAAATTAGCGGGCTAGATTACAGAACTGTTAAAACTTAATTGTGAAAGCCCAGAAAAGCGGAGGGGCTAACTGCGCAAATAGCCCCTCCCTAAAAAAACACGCGGATCCTCCTCCCAGGCGGGTCGGGTTGCGGGTCAGAGCTTGAAACGGCGCCGTTTTGGGGTTAAATGGCAGCCCCCAAAACGACGCCGTTTTGGGGAACTATAAAAGGGCCATTATGTTTTGAAAATTCATTTGTATCAGCAGAGGAAGGAAAAAAAGAGAGAGAGGTGGGAGTCAAGCGATTTCCGCGTGGGGGGAGTGCACGTCCGATCGCCGAGCTTCAATCACACACACGGCACACGCAAGTGTGAAGGTAAAATATTCAAAAAAATTTCACTTTTTTTTCTTTTATTTTCTGATATTATTTTCTTATATTTATATATTTTACATGTATATAAAAACGAAACCTTTATCAATATACGCGCAATTGCAAAAGAAAGAAAGAAATAATGATAAACCTTCTTGTCTCTGCGATTTGTTGTTGAATCTGTTTTTGTTATTCTGAAGATTACTCTTTCTATCTTCTAAAAAATGCACTGCCTTGTATTGATACTAATATGTGAATAGGTCTAGCCAAAAAAGAGGAACCAAAAAAAGAGCCCCCCTCGGTTTTTCTTAATCGGCTTATATAGCCATATCATTTTATTTTCTCTTCTCTTCTGTCTTGTCTGATTGCAGGTTGGGAGGGCGGTGGAAGTGACCCTGGGGCAGGTGGCAGAGGCATGGGGCGCAGAGGGTAGGTGGCACAAGTGGGGAGGGTAGTTGCGGCTGAGTAGGCTAGGGTTTTTGAAACCCTAAGTCTGGAATTTGGGCTTCTGGGCCTGGGTCAAGTGTTGGGTTTTGGGTAGTTGGGCTAAGGTTTGGGTAGGGGTTTTAGTGTTATGGGTTTAGGTTGGTTGGGTTTTTAGTCATTGGGTTAATGGGCTATAGTTTGGGCTGATATTAAATAGGTTTGATGTGTTGGGTTAATTTAGGTGGGTTTGGGGGTGGCCCAAAAATTGGCCTGTACATTGCACATTCCAATTCAAATATATAATTCAACCATTTCATTACCAACATTAAAATGACAATTTGACATTCATTAAAATCATCTCAATATAAACCAAGTACTACATATAACATACCATACCAAAATACCAAAACATCATCCACAACTGTAGCATTGTATAACCATAAGACACTCCTACATGCCATTTACAAAGAAAAAAATCACCAACTTTTTGAATCTGGGATTGTAGCTGGATGCTGATGTTGACAAGCGAATGCAAAATTAAAACCTAACTTGCGAATGGAAAACAAAATCGCACGTTGAGTATGAACTCGGTGGTGTAACTATAATTCGATTATAAAATCATAATATAAAATCTTGCATAAACAATAGATTGAAGATCATAAGGTGCATATATCATTTAAATGTCCATTGATACCATTTTCATAACCTTTTGCTACTATCATAGCTTCAAATACATATATTTCGGTAAATAAATTTCTACATTTCTTATTCATTTCCAACTTTCGATTTCAATGTATATCATCACACTTTATATCAATTTCATTTAAATATCGTTATTTCATTTCATATTTTCAACTCCCTATTAACCTGACTCGGACTCCGACGGATACACGGATCCAACCAATCACACCAGTTTAGCACCGAGTGCTTCATTTGATAAATCCAAAGTTATAAGTTGCGCTCAATGCTCATCGGTATAACCGAATAACCGAAGTAATTTGGCACCTAGTGCCTCATCGACTCATAGTCGAAATAACCCTGAACTCTTCTTATCTTATAACATGCCAACTATATCTGACTTTGCCTGAACAATTAATAAAGTATTCATATCTGAATTCTTTATCAACTAATATCTCAATTCATAACATCAAAATAGTTAACTTACTTCTAACACGTTTTAAATTTTATAATATTATAAAGTGGTATAATAATAAAATGTCTCCCCAGGACTTTGTGATTTAATTTTAGCCCCAACAACTTTTGTTTTTGCTTTTAGTTGTTCATAAAAATTTGAACTTTGTTTTACCAATAAAATCCTCCCTCGGAGACCCCTCCAAGCGGTAAAATGTTGAGTTGACTAAAAGGGGTATTATCCCATGGAGTCCGCAACATGTGTGTTCTGGAATCCGTGGAGCGTTGTTTTCCACTTGTGAATTTACTTGGAAGTTCAATTTGGAGCTTTATTCCTTATTCGACTCATGCATGCATGCATTAATAAGCACTATTCCAAGTAAAGTAAGTAAAAATAATTTAATAATTAAATCTAAATTAAATTTATAAAAAAAAATAAAAGTATAATAACTTAAATTTAAATTTATAAAGATTACATGGCATATTTTAAGCTTTTGGAGTAAAGACTTGTGTCAGATTATTGATATCATCAAATTGCGAATGGGGTTGTAGTGCTGCACCGAGGGGCCAGAATCCATATCATCTATTCATCTTCTCGCTAATTAACTTTCATATTTCCATAAATTAGTTTTACATTTTTAATATTTAAATAAAATATTTTACATAAACTATTAAAATAGTTATTTTTATTTGTCTCAAGTTACATTTTAATCACTTATATTATCATATTCTAATATTTTAGTCACTGAACTGTTAATGGTGTAACGGAAAACTAACGTGACATGTTAAATCATCATTTTAAACTAAAAATTTAGGGTTAACTATATTTGTTAATTTTGAACAATTTAATTTTTTCCTTTATATTCTATTAACTTTCTCTCTTCTTTTTCTTTATTTTTCATTTTCTTCTACTTCTTCTTCTGTTTTCCTCTCTTCTTCATTTTTTTAACGTAGCTTTTCTATGTTTTCCCTTTGTTAAAACTAGTCCACAAGCTCACCTCATTCGAAAAATTAAATTGTTCAAAAACTAAAAGTATAAGAACTAGTTTTAACAAATAAAAAATATAGAAAAAAAACTACGTTAAAAAATGAAGAACGGAGAAAAGAGAAAAATAGATGAAGAATGAAAAGAACTGTAAAGAATTAAACAAGAAATAACGTTTTATTTTATTGACATATATAAATAAAAGAAAAGATTGTAGGCTTTCCATTTTAATAACATATATTAATTTATTGCTTAAAAAATTCAATTGAATAAAAAATTTCTTCTTAATTGCTACCAAATCATTAATAAACAAACAATTAATTTTAAGCATCTTTAAAATAAATTTAAAATTTTAATAAATAACATCGTGTGATTCACTATTAATATTTAAATTTATACATTGAATCAAATATATTTAATAGTATATATTTCTATTTCTATTTCTATCATATCAAAAAGCAAATCTCCGGCAGTCAAGGTCTCATGCCAAAACAAAGAAAAAAGTGATAACCTACGTATATGATGTTATTAAATAAATTATTCCCTTTTAATAGAAATTGAGTAATTTAATATTTACACTAATAATTAAAGATAATTAATTGTAGTTTAATATTTTTTATTGGCATAATAGTAAATATAGCATTTAAATTTATACATTTTGTCAGTTTGGTGTTAATTTAACAAAGTTATTTCACAATATTTACACATTTTGCCAATTTAATCTTAATTTAACAAATTTAGTCTACACCATTTAAACATTCTATCAACATTTACATAGAATATATAAACATATAGTGATAAATTTGTTATTATATCAATCAAAATTGTATACCATTGATAGAAAATATTAACGAGGTGATTAATTATCCTTACTCACTTTCGGAATTGACAAAAATTAAGTTGTTCCAATTAATTAAAAGTGATCAATTTACTCAATATTCAAAATTGAAAGAGACTTTATATTGAAGTTTAGTTAAATTGGTTTTTATTTTCTGATATTTCTTAAAATATTGATATGCAAAATTATTTGAAATGTGTTTGTTTCAAAAGTTAGAAGTATTATCCATGGATGGTGGTATGCAGGTAGACAAGAGATTCCGGGGTTTGGAGCGGAAGCTGCATCAGCTGGAAAGAAGGATTATCCGACGACGACGATAAAGAATTGTTAGCGGCTAGAAATGGCCTTGAACTAGTTGAAACAAGCGTTAGACGTTGATTTCTTCTGTGAAAAAAAACAATATCTTGAATTACACGCAGAACACAATGCGCAGATCGTGATCAAGCCAAACAATAAAAAAAACATTTTTTTATTTTTTTATTTTTTAGGTTGAATAACATTTAATTATTTCATATATATATATTTGAAAGTATAATTTTTTAGAGTTTATATATATAGATTGTTTACATGTTTATGAATTTTTATATATTTATTTAGTATATGTTTAGATTTTGTAATATAAAATTGTATACATATTTTAGATATTAGATATTTTTCTCCCTCTTTTAAATATTTTTATATTTGAGAAAATCTATAAGATTTTAAAAAAAAACTAAAGGGTGTGAAAAGCCCTTATACCTTTTTAAAAAAAAAGCAATTAAATCTTTTTTTTCACTCAATTGGATATTTGAACTGTCAAAATGCATCAAAAAAGTCATTTGACGTTAAAATTAAATATCCTTAATTTTTTTCAGTTAAAGCCATTACATGTCACAATTACGACATGACATGTGACAAAAATGATAAAAAAATCAACAAAATTTTTAAATTTTAAATTTTTTTAAATATTTAAATTTTATATTAAAAATAATAAATAATAAAGATATAGAAATATAGAAATATAGAAAAAATTTATAAAATTTTATAAAGTCGTAAGAAAATTATAAAAAATGTAAAGAAATATAAAATTCATAAAAAAAATTATAAAAATTATCGTACCAAAAGAAGCATTGTATAATTTTTCTACAACTTTTATTGATTTTTATTTTTTATTATTTTTTGTCACATGTCACACTATGTTGCTGCACTTGATGGCTTTAAGTTTAACAGGGAAAAAAATTGGGGGTCATTAAATTTAATGGTCAATGGTTAAATGACCTTTTTTAATGCATTTTATAATTTTTTTATGTTTTTTTATAAAATTTTACAATAAAGCCGTTATGCTCATTACCAAACTTGTTGAAGAGATGAAATATAATCAATTTATATATTTTTTATCAGAGGTTGAATCGATATCAGAAGCAGAATTAGGCTAAAAATTAGGATACATTCTGGGAAAACAAAACTTCCATCGAAGAGAAGCAAATGAAAGACTTTCATAAAAATTCTCTTAAAATCGAGAATGATGTTTTCATTTTGTATATGCCAAATCATGAGTTAGTAATTGCATTCAATCTCCAAAAAAATCTCACTTGTTTTGAACTTTCTATTTTTGGAATGGGAATATTTACGGAATTCTCATGAATAGGATCAACCCTTATTCCCTGGTATTTACATGAGAGTCATTTTTCTTATTCTTAAGCAAGCCCTCGAGAGGGCTTAGTTGATTCATGATTTATGTTTCAGCTTTTGTTTTCTTCTTGTTTGTTTCGGGAAATTTTTTATAAAAAGTTTTACGGTTTTTATAATTTTTTTTCTAATTTTTTATAAATTTTATATTTTTAATAAAATTTTATACTTTTTATAACTTTTATTTATTTTTATTTATTATAATTTTTTGTCACATATCATGTCATGGTTGTGACACGGGGTGACTTTAACTAAAAAAAATTAGGGACAGTTAACTTTAATAGTCAACTATTAAAGTTAATTGTCAAAGGGTCTTTTTTATACATTTTGACAATTTAAGTACCCAATTGAGTGCCAAAAAAAAAAAAAAGGAGCTTACTTGCTTTTTTTGAAAAATTTTGAGGACCTTTTTTATGCATTTTGAAAGTTCAAATACTCAATTGAGTATAAAAAAAGGGCTTAATTGCTTTATTCTAAAACAGTTTTGAGGACTTTTTACACGTTTAAGAAAAAAAAGGGTCATATAGTGTTTTTTTTTTCGCAAATACAACCATCATAATTTCTTTTAACCTCCATTCAAAAATTAGAAAAAAAAAAACCATAACAAAAAAATGCGATTTTTTTTTGCCAATAACAAAAGAATACTTTAGATATCAGATTGTTGGTGCGTGAGGATAAAAATAAATTTATGAAGGCTTCAAGGCGTGTAGTAATGTCACTTTTTTAAGGTTTTATTCTCCCCCACCTATATATGGTGTGCAAAAAAATTCCTAACAAATAAACATATATATTATGATCCTTTATTATTAATTAAGTATATAACTTTTGGTGACAATGGACATAATTGATTACTATGAATAGTGACAACTCTTACTTAATTATCAAGCAACATTATTTTTTGAATCATTTGTAGCTTTTCAATTATAACTATTGGAATATTATAAATATTTTAAAAATGTTCCAGTACAAATTAAGCCAAAAAGTAAAAAGATTGCGACTTTGAGAGGTGACATTGCCTTCCATAAAACATTATCTTTATTCTGCTCAATGTGAGAATTTTAATTTTAAAAATAATCGATTAATATTTACTTTTTCATATTTGAAATTAAGTGCTCAGATTAGGATATTATTTTTTTTAAAATAACATATCCTATCTTTAAAAAAAATATTTTAAATTTTTAAAAGATAGAACTTATAAAATTTAAAATTTGTAAAACATCAAGGTACAAGTTTAAGATAGATTCGAACTCAAATTTCATTGGATCTTAATCTAATAATTTACAAAAATTGCAGTTAAAATGCAATTGAGTATTCAAATAAAAGGGGTTGTTTTCTATTAAAAAGGAGAATTTTAATTTAAAAATTAGTTGATTAGTCTCTATTTTTATATATTTGAACTTGTTTTTTAGTCATTGAACAACATTTTGTCAATTGTGGCCCTCGTAGGTGTACATGTGTAGAGTGTACTTTCAATTTATCTCGTTAAAGATAAGTGTTAAGTCATTTATTTACAGGAAACATACGTAAAGCACACGTGAGCCTCACCAGGTTCACATCAATCTCATCATTGCTTATTTAGAAGATTTATCATGTTGCTGAAAGGGCCAACCATGATAAAATCAATGTTGATATGTGCCAAAGCCTAATGTAAATGGTGGTCATCCTCGCCGATAAATATCCCTCCTTGGAAAAATGGATTTCTTCTTCAACCTCTCTTTTATATCATACTTGCTCCACCCTCTCATCTAGTAACTTTTAGCACCTCACCACCATATGAATTGCCTTGTCTTTCTACTTTTTCTTTTGGTTTTCAACAATTGTTATAGTGAACGTGGACTACATAACTCATATTGAGGAGACCATCTGTTGGCACGAAATTTCTGAATTGTTGGTGAGGTAAATCTCGAACACACGAATGAAACACAAACAATTACTTGAAGAAAAAAACCAATCAATAGGCTAAGACTTCAATGTATATATTAAGGTATTATCTTTAAGGTTCTATTCACCCCACCTATACTTGGTGTGCAAATGAGTTTCAAGCAAATGAATCTCGAAGATACAATAAAGCCCAATGATTACTTGTGTTTTACATTGACGAAAATATTCCACAAAGAACTAAACAGATTATAACAAAAAAATCAATTGCTATAAATCAATTGCTATAAAGAATTTCTGCAATAATTCTTTATAGAACAATATAAGAATAGTAGAAAATAGAGGAAGAATAGAAAAACCTTTTTCAGAACTTTTTGGTATCTTATTCAAATGAAATCTCACTCCTATTTATAAGAATTCTCTTGAGACATGACTTTTTAATATTTGTGTTTCCTGAATAACTTTGTTATAAAACTTTGTTATAAAACTAAGTAATATAACTCTTCATATTTAAAAGATATAACTTATTATTATGAATAGTCATAACTCTTGATTAATAACCAAAAGTTGTAATGTTTGATTACTTACACCATTTCATTTATAATTATTGGAATACTAGATATATATTGAAAATATTGCAACATCTTCAAAAATTCTACTATAACCACCACTCCTACCATCCAGTACACTAGCTAAACCAACAATCCTTATCCAACACATCCTTATAACCCTTACAATGATGCATATGAAAATTGGCATCATCAACAACCTAGGTACAATAATGCATTCCCCTTACCACGAAATATATGCCCAATATTGGCCTCCGATGAACAAATAACCAAGAACACTGATTACAACGCTAAAGCTTCTTCCTAACAAATTTTGGAACTAAAAAAAGATATAAGGGCCTTAAGAGACCAAATGATGTCACAACAAATAAGGCATGAGCAACAATGCCAATAATCCCAAGAACAACTCTGTCAAAACATTAAAGTAAAAAGAGAGTTAAACGTATGTTAAAACCCGATTAGTTCCAACATCAACATGATAAGGTTGATTCTTCTATTAATGCTTGTGAAAAATGTTATAATACAAACCTAGAATACCAACCACGACTAGTTTTAACCCTATCCCCAGACTCTTGTTTGGCAGATATTCATTGCAGACTCTTGGTTTAAAGATAACCCTTAGCAGACTCCTATGTAAAAAAAAAAAATCTCTGCGAACTTTGACTTGAGAAAACCATTTATACGAACTCTCCTATCTTGAACATAAGGACAAGCTTCTATGATCACTTACTTGGGTAATAGCCCAAGCTAACTTTTATGAAGGATAGCCTTTTTGAACTCTTAAACTTGAAACATGGATACAAGATCATCAAACTACCATAACTTGATTCATAAAGATACATATAGTGGACTTTCGTACATACAGATTCATATTGAAGATTTATAAGTGCAAACTCATATACAGAAGACTCATACATACAGATTCGTAAAAGAATATTAACATATAAAAGTAAATTCCTATACACAGACTATTTTACGGACTTTCACATGAAGGAATTTCCACGTATAACTTTGTCATAAAACCTAAAAAACAAGTCATACGGACTTTCATGCATACAGATTCATAAAAGAAGATTTATGAATATGGCGGACTTTCATATGTGAATTTTGTCGCGAACTTAGTATGGTGAATTCCCGCATATGCCTTCGATAAAAAACTTAAAGAATAAGTCTGACGGACGTTCACTTACATATGCCATTGCCATAGACTTGCTTACATATATAAGGCTTTAAGCCTTAAACTCCGTAAAGTCTTATACTCAGAACCCACGTAGGGTTATCATATACGTGTGCGCATATATCTCCGTACAATCCAACTAAACTTTCATAAAACCGAAAACCATGCATATACATTCTTCATACAATCCTCCTGAACCTCCACAAAGCCTAATAACACGTGGCACAGAGTGCACAACGTGACATTTCTTCATCTTTCATCCACTATACATACCTTCATACTCCACATATCATTCATGTTCATGACGGACATATAATAAGCATTCAACTAAACATATTGTTAATAACACAAAATCATGTCAAACATATCATCTATCAGACCTTTTCAATGATAATTTCATCAGTAATTATTTTACCAGTGAAAGTTAATCAAAACAATGAACTGAAACATACAATCAAACATGCATTTGTAAATCATAACTTTACATATGTCAATCGTACAACAAAACAACATATAAAAATTAAACTCTTTATCAACAGAACATGAAGTCAAACACAACACAATAACACTATGTTGATATATATAACAACAACAGAGGATGTGAGTTTAGAAACTCACCAGCAAAATACTTGAAAGCTAGTACCGATTACACCTGTTTAACTTTTCCTTATCACCTGAGCCTCCTCCTTCTCGATTAACAGTTTATTAAATCCTTAATCACTTAAGCTGATACATTAATATCTCCCACCATGCATATCGCTTCTTAACTTTTCTCTTTTTCAAAACAAACTAGAGAAGATGGAAGAAAGAAAATGAATACCAAAATGAAATAATTCTCCCATATATAGTCTTTCCACTACCGTTTCCCTTAATCCCAAGTCAGTTAGTACTATTAATATCCTTAATCATAATGTTTACCACTAACAGAAAACTCTTGGTTCTAATGTAATGAGACTAAACTTGAATTCTAACTATTTACAAATTAGACTACGAATTCTCATAATCACACTAGAATCCACATAAACAAAGACTTTTTCTAATTAACAGAATTTTCGATGTATCAAACCTATAGCATTTTTGGGTGTGACATTTCTTCTACTTGTTGATGATTATTGATCTACCATATCGATCATCGAATCGCCGCTTAGAGCTTGCTAGTTGGACTTTTAAAAAAACTTAATAGTGTAATGACTTGAATAAAAACTTTCGAATAGTTCAGTGACTTAAATGAAGACTTTCAAATAGTTTAGTGACACTTTCGTAAGTTTTTGAAGTTGAGTGAACAAAATGTAAACTTACTAATTGTTTAGTAACCTTCAGTGGAATTTACTTTTAACAATTTCAATAAATGCATCACTTGGTATTAATACAAAATTTTTATAAATTGATTTTTTTTCCATTCATAGGTGTGCCCTAATCTAGTTATAATTTAAGCACACATGACAATATTATAACCCGCACAGGATAATAAGTTTAACTATTAATATTTATTTATTGTTACTTTGGTTTTATTTTAACTCTTAGTGATAAATTTTTACTTATTTTTAGGCATAATAATAAGTTTTAATGGTACTGAAGTTACAACTTGCATAACAATCTATGTGTATTTTATAAAAATTAAAAAACATATAAAAAGTTATTTACAAATTTATTAAAACTTTGAAAATTGTCCACGTTAGTAATAAAGTATATGTAAACCATCATATGAGCTACCATGTTAATATATGATAAGCTATAAAAGTAACATATTTCAGTCTCATTCTTAATGCGTTTTTGGATGATTCATTATGCAAATTTGTGAATTTGATGCTCCTAATCCTTTAAATTCATGTTTTTATACTTAAGAGAGCATTTGAGAGTGCAAGGAGCGAAAAACAAGCCAAAATCGAACAAAAAGAGCTGTTTTCAAGATCCACACGGGCTAGACAGATGCCCGTGTGGTCGACTTCGCATCTTGCTTCTCAAATATGTGGAAAAACCCAATTTTTAGGCTTTTTGAGCATTCTAAAGACTATAAATACCAATTAGAAGAATAGAGAAGGGAGCAGTCAAAGAAGATCAGAGAAAATACTCGAAAAACACCATTGGAATCAACTCGGAAGTGAATCTCCATCAAGATCGAAAATCTCCTTTTAATTTCTTTCGAAGTTTTATTGAGTTTCTTATGTTTTGTGGTTATTCTGGCTTTGAGATGTTTTCATTCAGAATTATGAATTAAATTCCTTAGATACCTAGGAAGGATGAAACCTATGATGAACCCTCTTATTTAATTTCTATTTTTACGCGATAAATACCTGATTCTTGTTCTCAATTATGTATGTTTATTTTTTGTTTTAATATTTTCGGGATATTAATTCATGTTTGATGTGCTTATTTCTGTGGAGCAAAAGTCCCTATTTAAGAGTAGATCTAATATAATTGAGTGGAGTTGTATGCAATCCTAGAAATAGGACAACAAAAATCTACCGAATTAGAGTCAAATCTAATAGGAGAATCCATAGATCGAGTTAATGCGACGATAGAGGTTTTAATTACAAAGAGATTTCAATTAATCAATCTAGAGTCAGTTGTTCTTACTCTCAAAAGAGATATTAACATAATTGTTTATCTCATTGGTATTCGATTATTTCCTCGATTCATTCTTTATTGCGTACTTAGATAAATTAGTGTAGTAATTTTAGATTAAAACACATCACCCCAATTTGTCAACTAGACAATAAGAAGATGGTAATTACTAGTACTTTTAGTACTCGTGGATACGATATTTCCTACTCACTATAGCTATACTATTGTTCGATAGGTGTGCTTACCTTTATCGTATTTATAGTTAGGTTAGTGACCATCAATATAGTTAAAATTTTAGTAATTAAATTTTATCCAAAAAAGCAATTTAATGAAATTTTAAAAGTTAAGGGTGAAAAGTAATAATAATAAATTAAAACCAAAATACTAAACATTGAAAAAACTAAATTTGTTCTTGCACATGTATTTTAGGATAAATTACAAAACTAATTACAAAACTATGAGTAAGTTTTCGTTTTGGTTACTTAACTAAAAAAGTTACAAATCAATCACTAAATTATTCGAAAGTTTTCATTTAAGTAACTAAATTATGCAAAAGTTTTTATCTAAGCCATTAAACTATTTCACCAATGAGCTCCAAGTGACGATTCGATTATCAATACGGTGGATCAATGCTCATCGATGAGTTGAAGAACATTCCTTAGATTTAAGTCGATTTGATGGTTCATGTCAGAGATCAAAGAAAAAAGCTGTTTGAATTTTAGTTCATAGATTCGTGACGTCTAAAGCTATTTCATAAATTAAACTATAGAAAAGAAGGGGAAAAAAAAGTTTTTGATTAGTTCAGACAATACGAACTAAAAAAACTATATAATATCAATTTTAGTAACCCAATAATTTAAATGTAAAATTTTAAATAGTTCAATAACCAAATCGTAATTCTTGTTAATAGATTAAAAATATCACCTAATATGTAATAGTGAAGTTTAACCTTTAATTTTATACAATTACCTATGCACAGTGTAGTAGCCCAAATTTGACCGGGCTTAAAAGAAAATAAATGGGCAAATAAATATTAATTTATTAAGAGTCCATTTACAAAGCACCAAAATACAACAGAGCCCAAACATTTAATCCGGTCGCTGCCCGTGTACCCATTTACATCCAAAGCCTAAATATCTAAACACTACTGGCCCAAATACTTAAAACCCAGCAACCCACTTACGCCCATGACCCAATTACAGCTAACTCATCTACCAGGCCAGCCCAAATTTAAAATAGCCCAAAAGGCCCAAAGGACTTAAGGGAAGCAGGAAATCCTAGGGTTTCCTAAACACTGTAGCGCCGTAATAGGTTCTAAAGGATTCGGGGAGCGTCTGTTCAGTCCCCGAAATTGAGGCCGCCATTAATGCGCTGTCCCGAGGGCCTTCAATGCCCACCAGTGCCCTGGTCACCGGTCGTCCCTCTATTCGGCCCCGAATCGCGTCATGAACAGCACAACCACCACCGAGATCTTCGGGGTGCCTGCAAAATGGAAAAGGAAACACAGCAAATATGAAAAAGCAGAGCAAGAAAAAGGAAACTAAAATAAAAGAATCTCAGCAGATCACGGTCAAAGATACGGTGGATACAGTAGACAAGAAATGGAAAGAAATCGAAGATTTCTTTCCCAGCTTATGTAATGAAACACTGGCTATAAAGCCATCTTTTGTAACCTGTAAGAGGGGACGATACACACATACAGAGAGAAAAACACCACAAAGATATTGTACACCAAATATTTTTGCAATAATATATCAGAAAGATTTCACGAGAAACGAAGGTGATCTATTGTTCTTTTTCTACTTTTTATTTTTTACTTTATTATAAACAACCTGCATATAATACATTAAAAATGATGAGGAAAAAGTACCTACTAGATTTGCCGAGAAAAGCGAAGCTTTTCGGACCTCGACCACTGTGTGTGGCGGGGTTGGTGACGGCGCGTGAGACTGAGCACATAGGTCCGATGAACGGAGCAGACCGGCCTAGGGCCAGAGCTCAGAGGCCAGGGAAGAATTTCAGAGGATCTCTCTCTTTTTTTTCCTAAACTGGGTGCAAAATGATTTTAAAGGTTAACATTTGGCTTATATAGCCCTAACGAAATGGTGTCATTTTGGTTTAACTCAATAAGCATAAAACGGCATCGTATCAAGCCTCAGGATCCGCGTGTTGACCCGATTACTCGGGGAGGATCCGCGTGTTTTTATAAAATGGGTTAATTGCCCAATTGGTCCTCTCGCAATTTTTATTTTATTTTATTATTTCTAATTTAGCTCTAATATTTTAATTCTGTTTCAATTGGGTCCTCACAGTGATTTAAAATCGTATTAGGGGAAACGGTGTCGTTTTGGGATTAGGGCAAATAGCCCAATGAGTCCATTTCTTTTTAATGCGCATTTCAATCAGGCCCAGAATTTTTATTACTCTGCGAATTTATCCCCCAAATTTCCTAATTAAATCCAATTTAGGCCCTTTTTAAAAAAAAAAAAAAAACATTAGTTATATGTAATGATATATTGTTTTATTTGTTTAATATACATTCATAAATTTCATTATATGTTGTTTTTTATTTATTTGTTACATTGTTATCATTATTATATATATATATACCATATTATATTTCATTATAATTATTTATGTCTTTATTACATACTATATTTTATTATTTAATATTCCTTATAATATTTATCTTACTTATATATTTTTTATTATATATTTTATTATACAAATATATTTAATTTGTTTTTTTATGTTATATATCATATACCATATTTTTATATGCAAAATACTTATTATTATTTTATATTATATTTCCTTATATTTTATTCATATTATATTATTATACATAACTTATTTTAAATATTGTTTTTTTAATTTTAGGAATATTTTATTAATAATTACTCACTCTATTTTATATTTTAATACGAACTAAATCTTTTATATGTTATTATATTTTATATCATTTATATATTAGATGCTAGTTTTATAATATTATTAAATGTTGTTTGATTAATATATATATATATATATATATATATATATGTTGCTACATTTTTATTATTATCGCATTTGTTTTGTATATATATTTATATGTCTAATTATATATCATGCATCATTTTTAAATTAATTATTACTTTGTATGTTCGTATACTTTGGTTATTCATCTTCAATATATGCCATCTATATCTTAATATATATGTCATTATATTTGCTATATTTATGTATGTATCTAGTATAGAACCCCCATATCATGGCTATCATATTATTTAAATACATGTTTTGACTACTTGTTATTGTAAAATGTTATCTTACATGTTATAATGCATATATATGGTTCTTCATGCATTAATTAAAACAGATTCAAAAGTTTTCAAAAATAAAAGGGCAATGCTTGGTATTTGGAAATTTCAAGAAAAGTAGTGCCCTAACTTACTGGGTTGCGACTCTTCTCGTTGAGTTCGAATAGTCAAGTACCCTTCTAAGTTCTAAGGTTTTCAAAATACAAACCACTACCTCAAAATTTCAAAGTGTTATGTCCTAACTTATTGGATATGGCGTTTTGTCATTCTGAGATAAGGATTTTCAAAAAGGGCTAGCTTAGCTTCAAATGTCTTAAAAATATTGCTTCCTAACTTTTTGGATGTAATATTTTGATTCATTTGATACAAGAAAACCCTAATTTTCAAGATTAAAATAATCTAAAGAGGATTGGATTTTAAAACTTTCAAATTTCCGACATTAAAGACACTTGATAATCAATTAGGTACCAATTTTTGGGCGTTACGAGGGTGATAACCCTTCCTCGTATGTAACCCACTCCCGAATCTGTTTTCTCGACTTTCATAGACTAAAATTAATGTTTTAAAACAAAACATTTTATAAGGTGATCCAATCACACCTAAAAAGATTGGTGGCAACTCCTGTTTTTGTTTTTCAAAGTCGAACCCCGTTTTATTTCAAACCCGATTTAAAAAATGGTTTTGACAGCTTGGCGACTCCGCTGGGGACTAATAAGAGAGTCAAGCCGTGTAATTGATTATTTTTTGTCTTAATGTCGGAAATTAAAAATTTTAAAATTTAATCCTCTTTGAATTACATGTGTTTGTATTATTACATGTGTTGCTATATTCTGATACGTATTGCATTTGCATGACCGTTGTGGTCACACCCTTAAGTGGGAGTGAGAAGCTATGCCTTCGTGAGGTTTTCGCCTCCGTACAGGATAGTGGATCACTTTCGGGATACATCTGTACCTATGGTTTCGTGAGATTTTCATCTCCGTGTAGCCATAGGGAAATGTATTCCCCTGAACTGAACTCATTTCAAATGAGCCTATAATGGGTGAGAATCGCGGAATCTGCTGGTTCGGGTACCTCAAACTTTAGAACTAACCTCATATAGAAAAATTGTAAGAGCCCAACTTAGTTAGAGTTAAACTTTAGATATTACCCTTATAAATTATCGTTGAGATTTATTGATATTATGTGATATTGACTATTTCTTTTCTTTTGTTTACATGATATTTTGCATTTACAAAGGTCTCGATTCACGGTCAGTTTCTAAGCTAGGAAGTTTTATTATGGAGAACGGACTTCCTGATAGAGTGGAGGGCAACGCCGATGTTCATAGATGGTCAGAGCAAACTCAGCTAGAAAAGGGAGACAGTATAACTATGGGATATATGTCGGAGCTGTCAGATTATACTCGTATTAGTGTCACACAGAATAATCTCCAAAAGCTTAAGGAAATTTGGGATCAGTGGGGCAATGAGACCAAGCAGTTATTCTACGATAATTACGGAGATTTACCTTACTTGATCGATATTCGGGTAGATGAGCACTTGTTCCAAGCCCTTGCTCAGTTTTAGAACCCGGCGTACAGTTGTTTCACCTTTGGGAAGTAGACTTGGTACCTACTGTGGAGGAGTACATTGCCTTACTTCATTGTCCCAGGTTTCAAAGTGATAGGATCTATTCTCGAGCTGCTTGTGTCCCTACCTTTTGGAAAAAATAAATGACCATTACGGGGATGAGCGAGCAGTGGATGACGGCCAGAATTGAAGAGAATGGTGAGTGCAAGTGTATTTCGTGGGACGCTTTGAAAGATCTGATTTTGACACACCCCGATGAGACGAAGAAGGTAGACATTTTTGCCTTAAGTTTGTATGGACTGATGGTTTTCCCTAGAGCTTTGGGATATGTGGACGAGGCAACCACGAATCTTTTTCATCGACTCAGTAAAAGGGTCACTTCTATCCCTGCGATTTTGGCGAAGACATTCAGGTCCTTAGGTGCATGTAGGAGGGCTGGTGCAGGTAGGTTTATAGGGTGTGCTCAGTTACTTTTGGCTTGGTTCCATAGTCACTTCTGATTGATTGATGGAATTTTTTGTCGAGTTTTCTTTGAGAACTACTCCCCTTTGAAAGATATAGTAGCCTCATCTAGGAAAGTGGATGTGCCGAAAGAGAATTGGATAACATTACTTCAGAATCTTCAGTCGGAGGATGTTGAGTGGAGAGCTCCATGGATGGTTCCTGGTGAGATACTTTATCGATGCGGTAGCTTTGATTGGGTTCCCCTGTTAGGAATTTGGGGTATGCTTGTTCTGAGGCAGCATGGATTGAGACAATTCGTACCAGCGACTCATGGGTTGGCTTAAAGTGAGTTTGTATACAGAGGAGCCGATTAGAAAAGGAAGGTTAGCGTGGTTTCTAGTGCTTGGAACATGACTTGTCGGTTGAAAGAAGTGGCTCTTAATCCTGCTACAACCCCGGAATATGTCGAGTGGATGAGTAGAAGGATTAACAATAATGTCTTTATGACAAAAATGGAGGAAGCTCAACCAATGGAGGAATATTTGCAAGTGATACCCTCGGAGCTTGATATCATAAAGCAAGAATTTAAGAGAAAGAATTTAGAACTCGGAAAAGCTTGAGGAGGAGAAGATGTACCTGAGTCTAGATGTTGACCTGTAAAAGAAGGAGGTTGAAAAAGTTAGAAAGGAAAAGAGGAAGGTTGAGGAAGACCGAGATAATTTAAAAGAGGAGTATAAGAAGGCACAAGTATCTTTAAAGCTAGTGGGGTTAGGAAGGTCTTCGGAACAGTGGCAGAAAGAAGTTCAAGAGGAAAAAGCTAGAGCCGAGTATTGGGAGAGGAAGTTCCAAGAGATGCGGTCACAGAATTTGGCATTAGAGAAAGAGAATAAAGAGTTGAAGACTAAGGTAACTGAGCTTGGAAGATCCCTTCGTTGGTACCGAAACCATGATCCTACGGTCGAGTTAAAGAGCTAAAAAGTAAGGTTGAAGATTTGGAAGTGGCATTGCATGATGGTGAACTTCGGATTGAGCAGCTCGAGGCACAAGAAGATTGTATAAAAGGAGAGTTCCATCAAGTTAAAGTTCAAGTCATAGATAGGGATTACATTATTGGGGAGGCTATAGCCCAGATCCGAGAGATTGCTGAATATGTTCGAGACTTAGCAGTACAAGCTGATCCGTTGAGTATGATGTATGAGCCAGCGTCTGATAAAGGTCGAGAGTTAGCCTTTTATTAGATAAAGTTAGAACTTTGGGCGTTAGGGCAAAGGCGTATATGTAATCCATTTATATGTAAAGATATTCTTTTTCTAAATAAAGTTTTCTAAATGAGATTGAATCGAGATCGGTGCCTTTTTTACATTCATGCATTTGCATTACATCACATCATATGCATTCAAAGTTATAGAAAGACCCTAATTAGTTAAAGTTTACTTCCAAAGGTAGAAAGGAAAATCTGGAAATCACACATCCTTACGGCACCCGCACTAAAACTAAGAGTATGGATCAAAGGTTCGAACAATTGCAAAAGGATATGCAAGACCAATTGCAAGAGCAGTTGGCCAAGATGCAGAATGGCATGAGGGAGCAAATGCTAGAGGCTCAGAGGAATATGATGGCTGAAATGGCTCAGCTTCTAAGGGCCACTGATAAAGGGAAGGCCCACATGGATATCACTGGTGAGGAGGGTGAGGATCATCCTCTGGGTTTTACTCCGCCTCATGTGCCACTGCAAACCGATGCACCTCATAGAAGGTCATCTATCACTGTGAGACCTCAACATGGGCCGATTGATGCTGAAATCCCCGTGAATTTCCCATCTGGGTCGAGAAATAATTTGGGCAATAGCCCGATCAACCCTATCACTCCTGATCTAGATATGATGGAGAGGAAAAGAATGGTAACTGAATCCTCAAAACAGTTAGAAGATCGTTGTAAGTGGTTGAAGGAGAAGTTTAGGGTTTTAGAAGGCGCTGGCAATCATCATGGGATTGATGCCAAAGACTTAAGTTTAGTCCCACACATGGTGCTTCCTCACAAATTTAAGATGCCGGAGCTTGAAAAGTACAACGAGACTACTTGCCCAGAGACACACATAACAATGTTTTATAGAAAAATGACAGGGTATGTGAACAATGATCAACTATTGATCCATTGTTTTCAAGACAGCTTAGTAGGAGCAGCGGCTAGGTGGTACAATCAGTTGAGTCGTGCAAGAATCGGTTCATGGAGAGATCTTCCACAAGCTTTCATGCAACAGTACAACTATGTGACTAATATGACGCCAGACAGGATCACACTTCAAAACATGGAGAAAAAGCTTAATGAAAGTTTTAGGCAATACGCACAACGATGGAGGGAGGTGGCAATGCAAGTACAACTACCACTGTTAGAAAAGGAGACCACTATGTTGTTTATCAACACTTTGAAGGTGCCGTTTATCACTCACATGATTGGAAGCACCACGAAAAGTTTTGCGAATATAGTTATGGTAGGAGAGATAATTGAGAACGCCATAAGGGGCGGTAAAATTAAAGGGGAAATGGCTAAAAGATCAGCCTCAAGGAGAAAGGACAACGAGGTGAATAACATAAATAGTTTCAACTCGAGGGCAATCACAGTTGGGCCACCCAAAGCAGCTGCAGTTGAGTAATAAAGTACTCAAAGACAGGAATCGGGCACAAGACAGAATTCGGAGAGGATGCAATTCACGCCTATCCCTGTGACGTATCGTGAACTTTATCAAAGCTTATATGATGCACATGTCATTGTTCCATTTCACTTGAAATCGCTACAGCCACCGTACCCAAATGGTATGATGCAAATGCTAAATGCGAATATCACACGGGAATACCAGGGTATTCGATTGAAAATTGCACCAGATTCAAGAAGGCCGTGGAGAGGCTTATCAAGATGGGTGTTGTGAAATTCGACAGTACCTCTAATACTAAAAATCTGTTACCAGATCATGGTAATCAATGAGTGAATGCCATTGATGAATCTAGGGAAGGAAGAATCAAGGAAGATGTTGCTAAGGTGAAGACACCCATGAAAGTAATATGGGAGGAGATAGTGAAGAGAGGTATGTTGATCTCCAGAAAAGGTAGAGAAAGAATGGGGAATTATTGTGAATTCCATGGAGAGGTGGGTCATATGATCTAAAATTGTGAAGAGTTCAAGGCCATGGTGCAAGGCTTTATGGTTAACAAAGAGCTACAGATTTTTTAGGGTAGTTCTTACAAAAGACAAATATGTGTGCTAAAAAATGAACGACAAGGAACTAGCCGACCAAGAATTATTATTTCCTTGCCGGGGAATAATGAAGTGGGGGCACAAACCGGGCCCAAGGTCGTCATCCATAAACCCACTCCTTTCTCTTATAAGGATGACAAGAGGGTACCATGGAGTTATGACTACAGTGTAACAGTACCTGAGGGGGAGAGTATAGCCAGTGCGTCTAGGGGCGTGTAAAATGAAGGTTCCCATACACGAAGTGGGAAGCATTATAATGAGGGGGCATCAGAGTGGAGCCCATAAAAATAAAAGATGTTGACGTTGAGAAGAAGAAAGAGGTTGAAGTGCCTGTCAAGGAGCCGGTAAAGGAGGAGGAGGCTAAGGAGTTTCTAAAGTTCCTTAAGCATAGCGAGTATAGTGTGGTCGAGCAGTTGTGTAGGCAGCCAGCGCGTATATCAGTATTAGCCCCACTTCTGAGGTGCATCGAGATGCATTGTTGAAAGTACTTAACGAAACATATGTCACCCATGACATATCCGTTAACAAGTTGGACCGATTGGTGAATAACATCAGTGCTGACAATTTCATCTACTTCAATGATGAGGAAATTCCACTGGGTGCATAGGGTCAACCAAGGCCTTGCACATCACTACTCGGTACAAGGGAGACACACTTCCAAGTGTACTAGTTGATAACGGGTCAGCTTTGAACGTCCTTCCATTATCCACATTGAACAGATTACCAATTGACAGTTCGCATATGAAAACATGTCACAATGTGGTAAGAGCCTTCGATGGAACCGAAAGGAAAGTGATGGGACAAATTGACATCCCTTTAGAAATTGGGCGAAATACATATGAAGTTGATTTCTTGGTGATGGATATCAAGCGCTCCTATAATTTTTTATTGAGGAGACCATGGATATACTCGGCAGGAGCGGTGCCCTCCTCATTGCACCAAAAATTAAAGTTAGTGACAGATGGACGGTTAATAACCATCAATGCGGAGGAGGGCATTATAGCAGCAGTCACTAGCAAGGCCCCTTATGTCAAGGCGAATGAAGAGGCTATTGAGTGTTCTTTTCGTTCTTTAGAAATCATCAATGCAATCTTTATTTTGGAAGGAAGTAAGGTGCCGGTACCCAAAATGTCTATAGCCACAAGGATGGCCCTGCAAATGATGATGGGGAAGGGAGCATTGCTAGGAAAAGGACTAGAAAGACAGTTGCAAGGAGGGGTTTAAATCCAAAAACTGATTGAAAAGAAATATCGCTTTGGTTTGGGCTTCAAGCCAGACCATAAGCACAAGAGGCAAGAGATTGAGAAGCGCCAAGCGAGAAGAAAGGCGCGTTTGAACGGACGAAAAGTAGAGTGGGAACCGATGACGTTCCCACCTATATCCAAATCCTTTAAGTCAGGAGGGTTACTGGTAGAAGAAAGTCATTAGATTAATACTGTACACAATGAGGGATTGGAGCAAGGAAGCCTCGAGGGCATTCGCCCTTACGAACCAGAGAGCTCTCTGAACAATTGGACTGCGGAGGACCTTCCTGTAGTCTTTAGGAATTTATCAGAGTAATTCTCGAAACATGTCTGTTACTCTAGGGCCTAGGAGTAGTAAGATTACGTTTGTGAAAAAGGCTTATGATCATCTATTATTATTTTAATAAAACATAACTTTATTATCAATTTGGACGAATATGGTTTCTTTTTATCAATCAATATTTCGTTAAACTTTTTCATAGCACATAAACAATCATTCTTAGATTCATTCATTCTTTGTATATTCTTTCATACCCCCACAGGTCCCTAGATATCAATTATATGAGCACTGATACTGCAACTCCTGATTTCTCTTTCGAGCAAGACATGTGTTTAGAGGAATCTTACGATTTTAAGGATGTTCAAGATTGTGATGTGTCTCTTGATCTATTAAGAATGGTAAAACAAGAAAAACGAATTATGCCGCATGAGAAAGAGGCAATAGAAAATATAGCCCTAGAGGAAGGGAAGGAGTTGAAAATTAGAACACTGATTACCGAAGACACAAGGCATGGTCTGGTTGAGTTGCTTCGAGAGTTCAAGGATATCTTCGCATGGTCATATCAGGATATGCCCGGATTAAGTACCGACATTATAATACATCGTCTTCCGATAAGATAGGATTGCAAACCAGTCCAACAGAAGTTACGGAGAATGAGGCCAGACATTGTTTTAAAAATAAAAGATGAGGTTAAGAAGCAGTTCGATGCAGGATTCTTACAAGAGGTCAAGTACTCCGAATGGGTAGCTAATATTGTGCCGGTCCCTAAGAAGGATAGGAAGGTACGAATGTACGTTGATTACAGATATCTGAATAAAGCTAGCCCAAAAGATAACTTTCCTTTGCCGCACATCGACACTTTGGTAGACAACACGGCGGGACATTCGTTGTTTTCCTTTATGGATGGTTTCTCAGGGTACAATCAGATAAAGCTGCATCCAGAGGACATGGATAAAACCACTTGTGGGGTACCTTTTGCTACAAAGTAATGCCGTTTGGACTAAAGAACGCAGAGGCGACCTACCAGCGGGCCATGGTGAACTTGTTCCACGACATGATGCATAGGGACATTGAGGTATATGTTGATGACATGATTGCTAAGTCCCGAACAGAGAAAGGGCATATTGAAATTTTGAGAAGACTATTCTTGAGGTTGAGGAAGTTTCAGTTAAGGCTCAATCCGGCAAAATTCACCTTCGGAGCTAGATCGGGAAAGCTATTGGGTTTCGTAGTCAGTGAAAAGGGAATAGAAGTTGATTCAGACAAAGTCAGAGCAATACGAGAATTGCCTCCACCACAAACTCAAAAAGAAGTTCGAGAATTCTTAGGAAGGTTGAATTACATCGCTCGGTTCATTTCACAGCTAACCGAGAAATGTGATCCTATCTTTCGCCTCCTCAGAAAGCACAATCAAGGTACTTGGGATGAGGAATGCCAAAATGCTTTTGAAAAGGTCAAGCAGTATTTGTTGAATGCACCGGTATTATCTCCACCTAGCCCAGATAAACCGTTAATACTGTACTTGTCAGTGTTCAGTAATTCTATGGGATGTGTGCTTGGTCAACATGACGAGTCAGGGAAAAAGGAGAAGGCAATTTATTATCTCAGTAAAAAATTCACTGACTGTGAATTGAGATATCCACCAATTGAAAAGTTGTGTTGTGCGCTGATTTGGACAACTCAGAGATTAAGACAGTACATGCTATACCATACCACTTGGCTCATCTCAAAGCTTGATCCATTGAAATACATGATGGAGTCAATGGCTCTAAATGGGAGAATGACGAGATGGCAAATTTTGCTTTCAGAGTTTGATATAGTCTACATAAGTCAACAAGCTATAAAAAGAAGTGCGGTAGCAGATTTCTTGGCCAGTAGGGCTCTAGAGGATTATGAGCCATTGAACTTTGATTTTCCAAATGAGGAGTTAATGTGTATAACAACGACCGAATATTCTCCTTGGAAGCTCAATTTTGATGGGGCTTCTAATGCAGTTGGAAATGGAATTGGGTCAGTCTTGGTATCCTCGAATGGCGGTCTTTACCCGTTCACGTGCAAGTTAGACTTTGGTTGCTCGAACAATATGGCTGAGTATGAAGCATGCATAATGGGACTTCAAGCAGCTATAGAGCGAGGTATAAAAACCCTAGAAGTATATGGAGATTCTGCGTTGGTAATTTATCAGCTTAGAGGTGAATGGGAGACAAGGGACCCTAAATTGATCAATTATCAAAAGGTAGTTTTAGGGTTACTTGAAGAGTTCGATGACATCACCTTCAATTATCTCCCACGAGACGAAAATCAGATGGCAGATGCTTCAGCAACCTTGGCCTCAATGATTAAGGCGAATAAAGAGGAAGAGATGAAACCAATTCAAATGAGTGTCTACGAGGCTCCAACTCATTGTTGTAACATCAAGAAGGAAGAAAAGGATGATAACCCTTGGTATTAGGATATATTACGATATGTGAGAGATTGTAAATACCCTGAACAGGCCAATGAAAATGACAAACGAACTTTGAGAAGGTTAGCTTACGACTATGTCTTGGACGGAGATATCCTGTACAAGAGAAGGAAAGACCAAGTACTTTTGAGATGTGTCGATGCTGTGAAGCTAAGCTAATTTTAGAAGAAGTTCATGAAGGTGTATGTGGGACGCATGCAAATGAGTTCACGATGGCAAGGCAAATCATGAGGTTTGGCTACTATTGGGCCACTATGGAAGGGGACTGTATCAACTATACCAAGAAATGCCATAAGTGTCAGATTTATGGGGACAAAATTCATATACCTCCTTCATATTTGCATGTTATGACTTCTCCATAGCCCTTCTCCATGTGGAGCATGGATGTCATTGGACCAATATCACCGAAAGCTTCGAATGGACATAGGTTTATCTTCGTGGTAATTGACTACTTTACAAAATGGGTAGAGGCCACTTCTTATGCGAATGTTACTAAGTCAGCTGTGAGTCGATTCTTGAAGAAGGAGATCATTTGTCGGTATGGAATGCCTGAGAAGATCATATCCGACAATGCATTAAACTTGAATAATAAAAAGATAGCAGATGTTTGCGACCAGTTCAAGATCAAGCATTACAATTCTTCCCCCTATCGTCCAAAAATGAATGAGGCAGTGGAGGCCGCCAACAAGAACATTAAGAAAATAGTGGGGATGATGACTGAGACTTATAGAGATTGGCATGAGAAGTTACCGTTTGCACTCCTGGCTTATCGAACATCTGTCAGAACCTCTACTAAGGCAACCCCATTCTCGTTAGTTTATGGGATGGAAGCAGTGTTACCTATTGAAGCAGAAATACCTTCTCTTTGAATTTTGACGGAGATAAGGTTAGATGAAGCTGAATGGGTTTAATCCCGATATGACCAGTTGAACTTGATTGAGGAAAAGAGACTAAGAGCTATTCGACATGGTCAGATATATCAGAAGTGAATGATGCGAGCTTATGATAAGAAAGTTCGACTAAGAGAGTTCCATGAGCGAAACCTTGTATTGAATAAGATCCTTCCTATTCAAAAAGACTTTAGGGGGAAATGGATGCCGAATTGGGAGGGGCCGTATGTCGTGAAGAAAGCTTTTTTTTGGCAGTGCATTGATCTTAACGGAAATGGATGGGAAAAGTTTACCCAACCCAGTGAACTCAGACTCAGTTAAAAAATACTTTGTCTAAAGGGGAAGAGAATCCAAGGTGAAAACCAACAAAGGGTGCTTTGAGGTTTCGAAAAAAAAAAAGAGGAAAAAAGAGAAAAATGAAGAGGCCAAGGTGAAAACCCGCAAAGGGCGCCTTGTGACCAAAAAGGTTTTGAGTTGAAAACCCGAAAGGGCGACTCAAATTTTGAAGCACCCGGTAATCTTGCTCAACAAAGAATGAAGAACGTTGCATACTGGGGCATTGACAGAGTACTTTGAATCTTCTAAACACATGCCTTCATGAAGTTGATGTATTAGCGCTCAAGCGGCGATATCTAGGGCATCTAATTTTTCGCCTGTTTGCTATCTCTAGATTTTTTTTTCTCTTCTCAAAGATAGGCTATCAGATTAATTTCCTTTGTATCTTTTTTTTCTATAATTCATTCAAATACAATTATTCTTAAAGATTTATTCATCTTCCATTATTCTTTAAGTATGTTACATTGAAATAATGATAGATGAACTAAATATGTTCACAAACGAAGTTTTGCGCATTACTTTGGAATTTTTAGATAATACAAAAAACTAAAACAGGACAATTGTTCGAGAAATTCACATAAGTAAGGGATGAAAGAACTCGAGGAATTTCTTTCTTCCAGTTCAAAAGGAAAATGGATAAAACCAACGATTCAATTCTAAGGAAAGATTATCTTCCAGACATCCTCAGTGGATCATAGCATTTGAGGAAGGGTACAGGCCTACAGGCTGAGCAAGAATAATACTTTGAGAAAAGAAAAGACAAATGAAGGAATGAGTGGTGACGTCTAGGATAGGGGTCATGTTCACAACATTTTGCATCATAACATGTTTAATTAGGAACATTCGACTCACTTCGATTATAGCATCCTAATTATCAGGCATAATCATTCTACAGGTTATCAAAGACGATGCGCCTTAATCCTCTAAGCAGTAGGGTAGTAGGACGCAGCATAGTAGATCTGGCTGAAGCAAGATCTGAGATGGTTTGGCATCTTTGTGCTTACAAGGAACAAATCGAAGACATAGCTGATTTGGCTTTCACGTGCTTACAATGAAGCAAATCTAAGATGATTTGGCATCTCTATATTGTCAGAGAACAAATCAAAGTTTGGAGTATCCATATTCGACGGAGAGCAGATACATAGCAGATCTGGCCTTCAGATGTTTATACTGAAGCAGATCTAAGATGATTTGGCATCCTTGTGTTTACAAGGAACAAGTCGAAACCATAGCTGATTTAGCTTTCATGTGCTTACGATAAAGCAAATCTAAGATGATTTGGCATCTCTGTATTGTCAGAGAACAAATCGAAGTTTGGCTTCTCCATATTCGACGGAGAGCAGATACATAGCAGATCTGGCCTTCAAATGTTTATACTGAAGCAGATCCAAGATGATTTGGCATCCTTGTATTTACAAGGAACAAATCGAAACCATAGCTGATTTAGCTTTCACGTGCTTACGATGAAGCAAATCTAAGATGATTTGGCATCTCTGTATTGTCAGAGAACAAATCGAAGTTTGGCATCTCCATATTCGACAGAGAGCAGATATATAGCAGATCTGGCCTTTAGATGTTTATACTGAAGCAGATCCAAGATGATTTGGCATCCTTGTGTTTACAAGGAACAAATCGAAACCATAGCTGATTTAGCTTTCACGTGCTTACGCGGAAGCAAGTCTAAGATGATTTGGCATCTCTGTATTGTCAGAGAACAAATCGAAGTTTGGCATCTCCATATTCGACGGAGAGTAGATACATAGCAGATCTAGCCTTCAGATGTTTATACTGAAGCAGATCCAAGATGATTTGGCATCCTTGTGTTTACAAGGAACAAATCGAAACCATAGCTGACTTAGCTTTCACGTGCTTACGCTGAAGCAAGTCTAAGATGATTTGGCATCTCTGTATTGTCAGAGAACAAATCGAAGTTTGGCGTCTCCATATTCGACGGAGGGCAGACACATAGCAGATCTAACCTTCAGATGATTAGACTGAAGCAGATCCAAGATGATTTGGTATCCTTGTGCTTACAATGAGCAAATCGAAGACATAACTGATTTGGCTTTCGCATGCTTACACTGAAACAAATCTAAGATGATTTGGCATCTCTTTATTGTCAGAGAACAAATCGAAGAAGCAGATTTGGCGTCTTTGTGTTCGGCAGAGAGCAGATCGAAGATATCAACATGATAGTCATAAGTTTACAAGAAGCAGATTGAAGACCATGATTTGATAAGACCGGTCAAATTTGGTCTTTCTAAATCTTTGCTTGATTCCTGTCACATAGCAATGAGCAAAGAGGGGCAGCTGTAGTAGCCCAAATTTGACCGGGCTTAAAAGAAAATAAATGGGCAAATAAATATTAATTTATTAAGAGTCTATTTACAAAGCACCAAAATACAACAGAGCCCAAACATTTAATCCGGTCGCTGCCCGTGTACCCATTTACATCCGAAACCCAAATATTTAAACACTACTGGCCCAAATACTTAAAACCCTGAATCGCGTTACGAACAGCATGACCATCACCGAGATCTTCGGGGATCCTGCAAAATGGAAAAGGAAACACAGCAGATACGAAAAAGCAGAGTAAGAAAAAGGAAACTAAATAAAAGAATCTCAGCAGATCACGGTCAAAGATACGGTGGATACAGTAGACAAGAAATGGAAAGAAATCGAAGATTTCTTTCCCAGCTTATGTAATGAAACACTGGCTATAAAGCCATATTTTGTAACCTGTAAGATGGGACGATACACACATACAGAAAGAAAAACACCACAAAGATATTGTATACCAAATATTTTTGCAATAATATATCAGAAAGATTTCACGAGAAACGAAGGTGATCTATTGTTCTTTTTCTACTTTTTATTTTTTACTTTATTATAAACAACCTGCATATAATACATTAAAAAAGAGGAGGAAGAAGTACCTTCTAGATTCGCCGAGAAAAGCAAAGCTTTTTGGACCTCGACCATCGTGTGTGGCGGAGTTGGTGACGGCGCGTGAGACTGAGCACGTAGGTCCGATGAACGGAGTAGACCGGCCTAGGGCCAGAGCTCAGAGGGCTAGGAAGAATTTCAGAGGATCTCTCTTGTTTTTTTCCCTAAACTGGGTGCAAAATAATTTTAAAGCTTAACATTTGGCTTATATAGCCCTAACGAAACGGTGCCGTTTTGGTTTAACTCAATAAGCATAAAACGGCATCGTATCAAGCTTCAGGATTCGCGTGTTGACCCGATTACTTGGGGAGGATCCGCGTGTTTTTATAAAATGGGTTAATTGCCCAATTGGTCCTCTCGCAAATTTTATTTTATTTTATTTCTAATTTAGCTCTAATGTTTTAATTCTGTTTCAATTGGGTCCTCACAGTGATTTAAAATCGTATTAGGGGAAACGGTGTCGTTTTGGGATTAGGGCAAATAGCCCAATGAGTCTCTTTCTTTTTAACGCGCATTTCAATCAAGCCCAGAATTTTTATTATTCTGCGAATTTATCCCCCAAATTTTTTAATTAAATCCAATTTAGGCCCATTTTATTTTATTTTAAAAAAAAATTAGTTATATGTAATAATATATTGTTTTATTTGTTTAATATACATTCATAAATTTCATTATATGTTGTTTTTTATTTATTTGTTACATTGTTATCATTATTATATATATATACCATATTATATTTCATTATAATTATTTATGTCTTTATCACATATTATATTTTATTATTTAATATTCCTTATAATATTTATCTTACTTATATATTTTTTTATTATATATTTTATTATACAAATATATTTAATTTGTTTTTTATGTTATATATCATATACCATATTTTTATATGCAAAATACTTATTATTATTATTTTATATTATATTTCCTTATATTTTATTCATATTATATTATTATACATAACTTATTTTAAATATTGTTTTTTTAATTTTAGGAATATTTTATTAATAATTACTCACTCTATTTTATATTTTAATACGAATTAAATCTTTTATATGTTATTATATTTTATATCATTTATATATTAGATGCTAGTTTCATAATATTATTAAATGTTGTTTGATTAATATATATATGTTGCTACATTTTTATTATTATCGCATTTGTTTTGTATATATATTTATATGTCTAATTATATATCATGCATCATTTTTAAATTAATTATTACTTTGTATGTTCGTATACTTTGGTTATTCATCTTCAATATATGCTATCTATATCTTAATATATATGTCATTATATTTGCTATATTTATGTATGTATCTAGTATAGAACCCCCATATTATGGTTATCATAATATTTAAATACATGTTTTGACTACTTGTTATTGTAAAATGTTATCTTACATGTTATAATGCATATATATGGTTCTTCATGCATTAATTAAAATAGATTCAAAAGTTTTCAAAAATAAAAAGGCAATGCTTGGTATTTGAAAATTTCGAGAAAAGTAGTGCCCTAACTTATTAGGTTGCGACTCTTCTCGTTGAGTTCGAATAGTCAAGTACCCTTCTAAGTTCTAAGGTTTTCAAAATACAAACCACTGCCTCAAAATTTCAAAGTGTTATGTCCTAACTTATTGGATATGGCGTTTTGTCATTCTGAGATAAGGATTTTCAAAAAGGGCTAGCTTAGCTTCGAATGTCTTAAAAATATTGCTTCCTAACTTATTGGATGTAATATTTTGATTCATTTGATACAAGAAAACCCTAATTTTCAAGATTAAAATATTCTAAAGAGGATTGCATTTTAAAACTTTAAAATTTTCGACATTAAAGACACTTGATAATCAATTAGGTACCAATTTTTGGGCGTTACGAGGGTGCTAACCCTTCCTCATACGTAACCGACTCCCGAATCCGTTTTCTCGACTTTCGTAGACCAAAATTAATGTTTGAAAACAAAATATTTTATAAGGTGATCCAATCACACCTAAAAAGATTGGTGGCGACTCCTATTTTCGTTTTTTAAAGTCGAACCCCATTTTATTTCAAACCCGATTTAAAAAATAATTTCGACACACAAAATAACAATAGAAAAAGGAAATAGAAAACTCTAACTTGATTATTCTCTAACTTGATTATTTTCCTATCTAGCATATTCCCCACCAGAAAACACAATTTTTTGAAAAAAATAATATGTTCTCTTTTTTCTTTTAAAAAGAAAAACCAAGTAAATATAATATTGATTATTCACTATTCATCTTCTACAGCCCTAAGAATAGTGGTAAATAGTCTAGATCCTAGACTAGATAGAAGGATTCCATTTCCTATGCCTTACCTCTGAAAAAGTAAATTTACAGACTGTAACAAACTGTGGAAAAGCCTGTTTGCTTTTTCTTCACTTTGGTTTTAAATTAAATTTTAAAATATTTTATACAATTAGTCTATTACTACAACTACAAAGCAAAGGGAATCACCCCCTTTCCCCTCTCTCTCTCTTTCTCTATAAATAGGAATTGTAGGCTGCACGTTCGGTTTCATAAAAAAGTCCGAGTTATTGATGACCTTTAAGAGTTGTTAGACAGCAAAGTTTTAGAACATAAAATCTCTTTGTTTAGTTTCTTTTGTCTATGGCTGAAGGTGATTCTTGCTGGGTGGCTGTTTTGGTTGGGGGAGTTGTTGGTTTTGTTCTAGTTGTTGTGTTGAACCATTTCTGGCCTTTGCTCTTCGAGGGTAAGGGTGGGACTGTCCCCAAGGGGAGTTTTGGATGGCCTTTACTTGGTGAAACATTTAGCTTCTTAAAGCCTCACTCTTCCAATTCTGTGGGGGCGTTTCTTCATGATCATTGTTCTAGGTAAGTTTATTACTTAACTCACATCACATGTATATATATGCCTTTTGTATGATGATTTTTCATTCCTTCAGCTGTGATGTATATATATATGTGTGTGTGCATGGAGTAATCTAAAATGAAAAATGGTGTCGAAATTTTAGGTATGGGAAGGTGTTCAAATCCCATTTGTTCTTCTCCCCCACAGTGGTATCATGTGACCCAGAGCTAAACTATTTCATACTTCAAAGTGAAGGCAAGCTGTTCGAGTGTAGTTATCCAAAGCCTATCCATGGCATCTTGGGCAAGGTTTCAATGCTTGTGGCAGTGGGAGACACTCACAAGAGGCTCAGAAATGCAGCACTCTCACTGGTCACCATTACCAAATCAAAACCTGAGTTTCTCCATGACATTGAAAACATAGCCATTCAAATTCTGGACTCATGGAAAAATAAACCAAAAGTCGTCTTCTGTGAAGAGGCTAGAAAGGTATAGTACCACTAGTAATTAATAAATAATAATGTTAAAGAATCTAATAAAATTCTCATGGAATGTTTCTTACTTTTTTATTTTTTCCTTTTGTCAACTTTTGGTTCCATATACAGTTCACATTCAATGTAATAGTAAAGCAAGTGTTAGGGTTGACACCACAAGAGCCAGAGACTTCAGAAATTCTAGAAGATTTTCTCACTTTTATGAGAGGCCTCATCTCTCTCCCTCTCTATATTCCTGGAACCCCATATGCAAGAGCTGTTCAGGTACTCAACAAAAGCACTGTATTGATAGCTTTGTTTATTAAATTAAATGAAACAATAATAATTATGGTGTGGTTTAATAAATTATTTATGAGAGACTTAGCTTAGCTCTATATATCTCTCTCCTTTTTTTCTTTTTATTGTTTTTGGCTGCAAAAAGGAAGCATGTGATCATCAACTTTACCTTTGACTATCTTTACAGGCTAGAAGCAGAATATCTTCTACTGTCAAAGCTATTGTAAAGAAAAGAAGAGCAAGAAGAAGAACTAATAATGATGATGATGATGATGATGATAATAATAATTCTAAAAAAAACAGTGATTTCCTAGAAATCCTTCTATCTGTTGATACCTTATCTGAAGATGAAAAAGTGAGCTTTGTTTTGGATTCTTTATTGGGTGGCTATGAAACTACTTCCCTTTTGATGTGTATGGTGGTTCATTTCTTAAGCCACTCCTCAGCTGCATTGCAACAGTTAAAGGTAACCCCAACCTTTATTCTAATTACCATCAATTTCATGCAGATCTTCTATTATTAATCTCTAAAACTTTTTAATTATGTTTTGAACCAAAAATACAGCAAGAACATCTTAAAATAAGGAGCATGAAGGAGAAACATGATGATCATTTGGACTGGGAGGATTATAAGAAAATGGAATTCACTCAATATGTAAGAAATTTTCTATATATATATAAATATGTTCTTTTTCATACTTTAATATATAAATAGAACACAACTTTTTCTTCTAATACCCCAACAAAGAAAAAAAAATACTTTGTTCTGATACACCTTTTTCTAGCATGTTTGGAATAATGATGTGATTTTATAACCTTTTTTTTTTTCTCTAATGCATGCTTGTTTTTCTTTTTCATGCTTGTAGGTCATCAATGAAGCTCTCAGATATGGCAACGTTGTCAAATTCGTTCACCGAAAGGCTCTTAAAGATGTCAAATATAAAGGTTTTCTATTTATTTATTTCGATATAAAAATGTTATTAGTTCTAAAATAACAATGTGCAATATGATTCGTGATTCAATATAATAATGCAGTGCATGAACTTATAGATTTTGTAGTTTATACTTCTATTATAAGATATATAACACAAAGTTTCCGGTTGAAACAGGTTACCTAATTCCATCAGGATGGAAGGTCCTACCTGTTTTCACTGCAGTTCATTTAGACCCATCTCTCCATGCAAATGCTCCCCAGTTCCATCCATGGCGGTGGGAGGTAAATTACTCATCTCATGCCCTAAAATGGGGTACCCATGGCCTCATCTAAGTAATGGCTGAAAGGGACCATGTCCCTAACTTTCACTCAAAACTTATCCTATTTTTTTAATTTCAACTTTCATATGTTCATATTGGGCTCCTCCAAAATCTGAAGTCAAAATATAAAAGTGATCACTTATAATCATTCCCCTATAGAAAAATAATACTAATAATAATGATGATTATAGTATGTTTTAAAGTAAAAGTTTTTTTATTTATATATATTTCTAATTTTTAAGTTGTTGAAATGAAGTTCTGGTTCTGAAACTGGGGCCCATCCCTTGGAAATTTTGATCTGTTTGTAGCATTATTTTGTTGACATTGTGGGGGGTGGGGGACCTTATAAATTGTAGGACAAAGTGACGACTTTTCATCAGAAATTGGGAGATACGCACCATTTTTTTTTTTTTTTGTTAGATTCATTAAAATAGCCTTTCACTCTACCTTATGGCCATGACAGATATTTGGTACACCAAACCTAACATACCTTACAATGGATCCGATTGACCAACTTCTTGATTTACACATTCATTACCATCTAAAACAAAATAAAGAAACATGTTTTGTTGCATTTCAGAAACCCGTGTTGATTTTTCAAAACTTTCAACTATCAAATTTATTGAAGTAGAAATGCTTTGTTAATGAAAGATGATCTTTCAAACCGAGCTCAACTCGGTTCTTGTAATCACGTGACATTTAGTAAGTTCGAGTTCAAGTCAACCTGGACTCTTTTGTGGGGAAAACATAAAAGATTATTTTCCATGTTTTTGATGCAGAGCCAGGATCCCACATGCAAAAAATTTACACCCTTTGGAGGTGGGTCAAGATGCTGTCCTGGATCTGACCTAGCCAAGGTTGAGGTTGCTTTCTTTCTTCACCACCTTGTTCAAAACTTCAGGTGATTTTCTTATATGTATATCCAGTAAACAAAATCAACACTACTGCTATTTTCTTCTTCAACTTTAAAAATCCCAATTTACTGTAACATAGCGACAAATTTTGTAGGTGGAAAACAGAAGGTGAGGATCAACCTATAGCATACCCCTATGTCGAATTTCAAAGCGGATTGGTTCTGAATGTGGATCCATGTTCGGAAACTACTATGTAGGGTCGAGAATGAAGGCTGAGAATCATATTGTTTATGTTTTATTTTTTTTAGCTACTGTTATTTTTATGGGCAAAAGGTCTCCTTTGAATGCCTGATAAATTTTATATAAAGTTGTAACATATGTTTATGTATATGTAGTGCTTTCATCTCTTCATCAACTTTTTTCATATACATAAATAGTAATCTAATTATCTTAAATTCTCTTGATTATATAGAACACATATAAGGCCATGGCAAAGTACATAGCTTGGCAGCAATCAAAGGGTTAATCCAAGGATTAAAACTTAAAATGCTAGCTCAAGCAAATTTTGACTATCTTTTAGACTGCCTTCACTACTATAGGACTCCTTACATAGTGTACATTGTCTGACCATATCAGCTCTCCAAATACATACTCCTTAATTGCCTGAGCATTCTTAACCTTGAGTGTAACACTGAATGTCTTCTCTTCACCAGCCTTTTCGAACTTCAATTTTCGGGGCTTAACATAAATCGAAATTCCCATCGGTTTCATCACTTTAGCTCTGTAAGTACCTGGTGAACCAACATTTTTAACGGTCCTGGTCACTGTAATGGATCCAACAAGGTTAGGGATTGTGATTGAAGGGTAGTTGAAGTTGGTAAGATTGATTGGGTTGGGGCACTTGTAGGTGTTCTTTGAGAACAGTGAAATTAGTGTTTCATTGTACCCCAAAGTGCATAGGAAGTTTAGGTAATCAGTGGGGGTTAAGTCATAAACAAGCCCGGGATCCATAGCAAGGTTAGGTTGTACATGTCCGGCTCCATAGCTGAATGGTCCTGCTTTGATGTTTGATGCATTTAGAATTGGCTCATTCCGGTTATCCAATGTGGTTGCTGCATCCAAAGAAAAAGCAAGTTTAAAAAGCTTCAAACCAAAAGTTATTTGCTTTAGAAACACGTTTCTTACCGGAGGTCATAATAGCTGATTTGATGGCCGCGGGACTCCAGTTAGGATAAAGGGTTTTAAGTAGGCCAACAATGCCTGAAACATGAGGGCACGACATCGAAGTGCCCGATAAAGAGTTGAATTGAACTCGGCGCTTGTCGAAATCCTCGTTTGTCGGCCCTTCTGCTTCTGTATACGCAGCTATTACACCCACTCCTGGTGCGGTGATATCAGGCTGAACGTGGGATACTAAAATTAGCCAAGGAGTTGGAAAAATTATGCACATAGTGATAGCAAATACCTTGAGGATCTCGGGTGTGATTGTGTTGGGTCCCTTGGATGAAAATGCTGCCATGAAAGGGGCTGGCTTTGCCCCAATTTGAGTGGTTACAGGTGTAATATAAGCAGTGGGATTCCTATTCCAGATATCCATACACAGTCACTGAAATGTCAAGGTGAAATTTAACATATATTATTTGGTTCCAAGGCTTACTTTGTTGAATTAATGTAAGTGAAAACAGTGAGACCATCGGTGTAATTGATATTTGAAGCAGGGAGGACATGAGCCTCAACTAAAATTTCATTGTCTGCAAAAATGTCATTAGCAAGAATCATGCCCACAGCACCAGCCAGAACTGCTTGCTGACCCTTCTCCACTCCTCCATTCAGCCCTCGAAGACATACCAAAACCTTTCCTGTTGCCTTTTTGGGATCAATGACTCCGGCCCGACAGAACAATCTGCAGGAATCTACAAATCAGCATGTGTCTGCAGAAGGACGTTGTGAGTGTGGAAATGCATACATTACTGACTGAAAGTGTTAGAAACAGTTGGTATATAACTGTATACGTGCAACAAAAGTATCACTAATGAGATGTATTCAATCCTTACGCGGTTTGAACTGATGCATTAGCCACCTTGGCATCGGCTGCACTTATCAGCGGGAAGAACTTCTGGTGTGGTAAAACTTTGGTTGATAAACTTTGTCCCTTCACGAAGGAAATAAGCATTTGTTAGTCCCAGTTGCCAACATGTGCAAGTATTACACTTTATTGACCAGTAAACCTTAAGTTATAGTTTACTTTTGAGCATGTACGAAAAGAAAACAGTCGCAACATATTTTATAAACACCAAAACAACAGGGAAAGTAAACCTTGTAGTGCATATCATTGCCAAGGACAGCAACACTAGGAAACTCCCTATCCATGGTGCTGGCTCCAACAGTGATCTGCCATGGAGCAATGTTTACGACCGTACCATCAGCAGGTCCTGAATTGCCAGCAGAGCAGACCACAACAATTCCATGCTTGATAGCATGAAAAGAGCCAATCGCAATGCTGTCATTAAAAAAGTCAATGGGTTCTCCTCCTAGTGACACAGACAGAACATCAACACCGTCATGAATGGCCATGTCGAAAGCTGCCAATATATCTGCATCAAAGCATTCTTCTCCTCCAACAGGTGGCCAGCACACCTTGTATGTCGCTACTCTAGCTCTAGGTGACCCTCCTTTTGCTGTTCCTTTACCAAAACCGAAAGCACTTGCCTTGGCTACCAAGTTACCCCCAGCAGTGGATAAAGTATGCGTTCCATGACCATCATTGTCTCGTGGTGTATTGAAGGAAGAGTTGAGTTTGCTGCCAACAATGGCAGCATAACCTTTGTTGAAGTACCTTGCTCCAATTAGCTTCCTTTTAACATGAAGACAGCAATTTTAGGTAGGCGCTAAACCCTAGTCTGTATATAATACAGGTAACATATTTCATAAAACAGGTTTAGATACCGTTTCAGCTAAGCTAAGATTAAATGTCTGCTAATAATTGCTCACAGATAAAAAGTGGTACCATAAAATTGGAAATGAATAAATAAGCTTATTTTCAGGGACTGGTCCTCCCCCACCATCAAGATTCTAAATCACCCAAGATGAGTAGTGCGTGCACATTCTCGGACAAGGATGAAGATAGGCATGGAGGAAAGGTGAAAAGTGGGGTTAGAAGAGAAGAAAAACTGACCTATTGCAATGAAATCGGGTGTCAATGTCATTTTGGCAAATGCCCTTCCACTTGGATGGAATCGGTCCATACCCATCATCGCTGAAGCTTTTTGATTCAGGCCACACACCTACCATAATCCCATTCAGCATGCGTTTCGCTTACAATGTCAATAACTGTCACCGACTCCACCCAGTTCATGGCATAAGTTATAATTGATTTGTTTTACTACTCAAATGTTCTTCGTATCATTTTTCTTAACTTACTTGGTACATATATAATCAATGCAAAGTGACAAAATCTTATACTTAAAACTAGGTCTTTGGGAACAAAAATCCAATATATAGATATGGGTGAATAGTGATTCGACATCTTTGTTGCAGTGCGTTGCAATATCTATGCTTACTAGGTTAATCCAAATTAGTGGTGATAATAAAACAAGGGTAATCCACATCTACATATTTCAGATTTTATGTTAAACTATAATGTTTGATTCTGACTTTTTTTTTAATTATTATAACTGTTTTAAATTAAATGAATAAATAAAATAAGGTGGAGGTTTATTCTTTTCTAATTTTATTTCATAAATATCGGACATTTTTACCATGAATTTCCCTAAAAAAAAAAAACTAACACTTTTTTTTACTAAATATAGATACCAGATACCATATTGGTCTGAGAAAAATACAAGTATCTCATTAAAAAGACAAGTGCAAAATTAAAGTATCAAATAAAGTATTAAGCTTTTTGGTTATCTATTAATATATGTTATATTATTATATTTCCATTTAACATAATTTTGCTGGTGATCCTTCTAAATTATTTTATTTTAGTTTCATTTTTATAGATTTTATGTTTTAATTTGATAAAGTTTGAAGTACTCCTGTAATATTATGTTTTTTATTTTATAATATGAAATCATTTATACCATTTTTTAATTATTTGAGTTAGATTATTAATTTTTAACAATAAAATTTTAACATTAATCAAAATTAAAAGTTTACATATACAATATATTAATAATGTTATTTAAATATAAATATTAATTTATACCCTTAATGAGTTAAGTTAAAGAAAGTTGCTATCTCATAAGAGAGTGGGTTTATAGTGAAATTCGTTGACACTAACAAACCTATGCCTATCTAATATGAACACTTGTTATAAATTTAAGAAAACATGTTGTTCTTGCATGTTTAAGAGTCATGTAGGGACGAAAATAACTGAAAAAAGAAGGAAAGAAAGACAAACTGACTTGTCCAGATACGATATCCCCCAGGAAAAGGAAGAAGGGGAAGCTGAAAATGACTCACCCGTGTCAAGGTTTCCGATGATCGTGTCTTCACCATATCTGGCCTTGTTCCAGATTGAGTTCGATGGAACGACGCCGTTCTGCTCCAATCCTAGGAATTCCCATGATCGAGTTGTGTGTAGTTTTCTTCCCTTGTTCATGAAAACCGAAACTACTTCAGGATGCCCTGCATTCCCTCACATTACATTAATTCCACACTGTTACTCCCTGTTCTGGAGAAAACTGTTAAGTCAAAAACAGGGACTCACTTGCAATCTCAGAGGCTACTTCATCAGCTAAATTTGCAGCGAAACCATTGATGTGTCTGGTATAAGAGTAAAAGATAGCCTGTCGTGCATCCTCCCGGCTGTGTGAAAATACAAATTCAACAAGTTAAATAAAAGCTTAGCTCGAATATTGTCATTCAACATAACAGATGAGAAGGAGCTGAAAAATCCTTTTAAACCTTCCCAAGAATGAGCCCAGAAACTCGTAGTGTGTTTCCGTCACGGCGTCCACGTTAACCCATGCAGAACCCAGTCCATGTGAGTGTTCTCCCAGGTATATTACATATGACTACATCAACATACACCAACATTTCTTTGGTGATTTTTTTTTTATTTTTTATTTGTTAATAATTATAGGAACCGCCAATAAGGAAAGATGCTTTTATCTTGTTTTTAGTACTAAATTTTCCCAGAGGGTATTGAAATGCTTACCTTTTGAGCGGTAAATCCAGGTCTCAGCAAAAGAAAGAAAACCATGAGAGAAACTAAAGACAGGGTAGCATTTGAAAGCCTCATTGCTTTGCCCGCTACCTCTTTTGGGACTTAAATACTTGTTCTGTTTCTTTATATGTTACGAATGGAATAGTGCTGTGGGACTTGTATATATATACACGATATATGAGATTGTGTTGGAAAGATGTGAATTTGTATGCATAATGTAATTAAGTGAACTTAATTCTGAGTTTGTTAAGAAGAAAATGTGGGGACTTGCATGTGGACCTTGACAGTGAACTTTGATGGATGAATATGATTGCTAAACTTGAAGAAGATAAAAGAAGATCGGAGGAATCTCAAGTGTTTTAGCCCTTTCTTGTATCCAATCTGTTGGCTGACACATTAACTTGATTCTACAATTATGAACTGACAAACACCATATAATGTATGTATGTGTTGGATGTGTGATGGGAATTGGGAAAGGATGGCATTAGATTTTTTTTAGTAGCTTACGGTTTTAATAGAATTTTTTTGAAGGAAAAAAAAAATCTCTAGTCTAGCTATAATGCAAATCCAAAAATCAAATATTTTAATGTTTAATTCATGTAATTAACTTAAGGGTTTAATTAATTTTTTAATATTTAATTCAAATATTTCACAATTTTCAGAAAGAAATTATAATATAATTATGTGAAAGCTAATATTGAAGATTGTCTTTGCTTTGGATAACCTAATTTATAGAAGGACAAGTGAAGGGTGGTTTTTTGCATAGATTGACAACAAGATCAATGTCTGTCTTCTTTTTGTTTTTAATCCAACCATGGTTGGCTTTTAGCCTCCACTTTTTCAAATAACCATAGGCAATGGCAAAGAACGTAGAAATACTTAGACCCAACTTTGCAAAGGAATTTTATTAAATAAAACCCTACATGCTTTATAAATTTTTTCAGGATAAGCATGCATAACAAGAAGATTAAATGAAAGGAAACGAGATTAATTGTCTAAGGCACCTCGAGCAGTACCCCATTTCGATGCAGAAAGAGATGAAGGGAAGAACCGATCTCAACATCACTGGCTGCCTCAACTCTCAGCCTAGCTAAGAACAATCTGTTCTTGGTCTAACACAAGGAGAAGGAAACAGGAATCTGACCTTTTATTTTTGGGGATTAAGATTCTAACCTTAACGGCCATTATATAATACACATGGAGGGACACCAAAAAGGACATATAGGATTTTTATTCTCAATTATCTGCCATTACCATTCTGAAAAGGATTAATTTATAATTTAGCCTCTCAAGTATACTTATTTTTTCACTTTGGTACTTGAACTTTTTTTGTCTCAATTTGGTACCTAAAGTATCAATTTCCTCTATTTTTAGTCCATTTTAGAACTACTGTTAAAAAAGTATATTAGGCCACATTGGCTAATGGAAAAGTGCCACGTGACTTGTTTTTGGCCAAATGAAAAAAAGGTCACTGGTAATTAGATTTATTTAAGATAAAAACATTAAATTTAAATTAAAAATTTATAATATTAAATATTAAAATATTAAAAAAATACTATTGACTTTGGTTGACCGTTGATCAACATGGATCAGTGTTGACCTGCCATGTGGCGCTATTAGAATAAATCACATGTCCTTTTTATTTTTTTAAATATTATATATATTATATTAATTAAAAATGTAAAAAAAACATATATAATATATAAAAAACTTTTAAAAATTATAAAATTATAAAATATATAATTTTAAATTTTAAAAAGTCAAAATAATATATAAAAATTTAAAATTTTTATAAAAATTAAAGAAGTATTTAAATTTCAAGTAATTGCAAAAATAAAAACTTGAAATTTAAATACCTTTTTAGGATTTTATAAAGAAATATTTTTAAACTTTTAAATTTTTTTTCTAATTTTTAATTCTTTTACATTTTTTTAATAATATTATTAATTCCAACTAATTTCTTTTCAATTATCATATTTTTTTGTAAATTTTATTTTTATAAATTCTTTTATAATTGATTTTTTCTAGATTTTATATATATTTTTCTGAAATTTTTATATATTTTTTTATATTTATTTAATGTGTGAAATTTAATAAAATAATTTTTTTTTACATAAAACCGTCATGTGGTGCTTTGCGATTGGTTATCAAATTTTTTTTAATGTCTGTAAAAGAATTGGACTAAAAAATATAACAAAGATATACTTTAGGTATCAAATTGAGAAGTGATTGATATTTTAGGTACCAAATTAGAACAAAAAAATTTAAATACTAAATTGAGAAAATAAATTTATTTTAAAGGCCAAATCATGAATTAAGGCATTAAGCCTTCTAAAAATAAAAATAAGCCGATTTTGGTTTGATTTTGACTGGGCCGAATATAGGATAAGTTCTTACTTGAAAATGTTAACTCCGTTTATGTTTCATGGCATTGCCTTTATTATTATTATTTAAAATTGAATTAATTTAACTTCATTTACTATTTTTAATAAAATTCCATCATTATTAGAACTATTAACAATAAAAATACAAATACAAAGGTATATAGGTTAAGGGTGTTAACAAGAAAAGGAAGTGATAGCTCTTTATTGCTATTGCTCATAAGGAAAAGGAAATAAAAGAAATTTTTAATTTTTAATATTTTTAGAAATTTTCTCATTAAAACACAAAGTTAACATTTTGGGTTTATTTCTACTATAGAAATAATTTCAGGTCTTAATTTAGATTTGAAAATATCAAGTATCAACATGAGAAACGTAATCAAGTTTAAGTTAGACATGAATAAAAATTCTCTCTTAATAGTTATTGCTACAACCTTATCACTATTTAGTGAAATTTATATAAAAATCTTATCTTTAAGGATTTAAAATGCCAAAGAGAATTAAAAAGTTCTTGAATATTCTTAGAAGAATTGAAACAATCTGGATATATGTGATATAAATGATTCAATGAATATTTATTCAAAGAAAATTATAAAATATCTAACATGCCCGTATATTTTTATAAAAGATCATGATTAAAATATTTATTTTTGCGGATATATTGATGTTATGAACTCCAAAAAAATTTCAAAAGGAAGCAGAAAGGATTTGAGATAAAAAGGACATTGGAGAACAAAGCTTTCTCATGGCTTGTAAATCAAGCACTTAACATATAAAAATTTTCTCCATAAATAAGCATTTACAGAAAGGATGTTATAGAGATTCAATTAGTTGAATATGTCAGTAAATGCTTGGTTTGTCAATGGTAGCGAGCATCGAGTTCCTCTTTGGATTATTACAGTATGATTACTATTCTAGAATGGAAATGGGATCGTGTTACGATGGATTTCATTAAGGGATTGCCATTGTTCGTAAGCACGAAAAATGCTATATGGGTAATATTTGATCGACTCACAAAGTCAGCTCATTTTATAGCTGTCAGAACGGACTGTCACTTCAGAAACTTGTAGAGGTCTACATTCGGGAAATTATAAGGTTGCATTGTATACCAGCTTTTATAATTTCTGATCGAGATCCTCGGTTTACATTGAGATTCTGGAAACAGTTACGTGAGTCTTTGGGTACTAAACTTAATTTCAGTACAACATTTCATCCACAGACTGATGGACAATCTGAGCGAGTAATTCAGATTTTGGAAGACATGCTTCGAGCCTGTGTTATTGATTTTGAATTTGGTTGGGAACGTTACTTGCCGTTAGATGAATTTGTTTATAATAACAGTTTTTAGTCCAGTATTTAGATGGCTCCATATGAAGCTTTATATGGTAGAAAATGTTGATCACCTGTATGTTGGACAGAATTAAATGAAAAGAAGATAATTGGACCTGAATTGATTCGTGAAACAGAAGAAACAGTCAAGAAGATTCAACAGAGATTAAAAGCAGCTTTTGACAGACAAAAATCTTATGTTGATCTGAAACGTCGGGACATTGAATACTCAGTCGGGGATAAAGTGTTTTTCAAAGTTTCTCCTTGGAAGAAAGTATTAAGATTTGGCCAAAAAGGAAAGTTAAGTCCTCGATTTATCGGGCCATATGAAGTTATAGAGAGAGTTGGATCAGTTGCTTACCAATTGGCTTTACCTCCGGAATTACAGAAAATTCATGATGTTTTTCATGTTTCCATGTTACGAAGGTATCGATCGGATCCATCTCATATTATCTCTACTGAAGACATTGAGATTAGATCGGATTTGTCATATGAAGATGAACCAGTTCAAATACTAGCTCGAGAAGTGAAAGAATTAAGAAACAAATGGGTCTCTCTGGTAAAAGTACTGTGGAGAAGCCATAGTGTGGAAGAAGCAACGTGGGAACCAGACGAAACTATGAAATCACTGTATCCTCACTTATTTTCAGGTAGAATTTTGAGGACAAATTTTTTTTAAGGGGGGAAAAATGTAACGACCCAAAATCTGTGGGCATCGAAAAAGTACATTATCGGGCCTTCGTCTTAGTAAACCGAGTCAGTAAATATTTATTAGGAATATTTTTGAGTCTAGTTGTTGTCTAAATATGCTTTAATTAAGTGAATTTAGCTTAATTTAAAGTAATTAGGAAAAAAGGATCAAATTGAATAAAGAGTGAAAATCTAATTATAGATTAAAAGAAAGTAAAAAAAGCTAAAATGGGAATTAAGCCATTTAGCATAAGTTGAGGCGGCAAACATGTTAAAATCTAAGATATTTTTAGATTTTAATTATGTAAATATATATAATTTAATTATAAAATATATTATTAAATTAATTAATTATAAATATCATATTATAAATTAAAATAAAGACAAATGTATGGTGATTAAACTATACAAGTGTAATGCATATATTTATACATTTGCAGTATATTTATTTAATTATTTTTTATTTAAGTAAAAAGATTTTTATATTAAATTATATAAAATAAATAAAATAAGGACAACTGGATGGTGATGATACTAGGCAAGTGTAAAATATATGTGTGACCAATTGTAATATATATATTTGTTATTAAATAAGATATTTATTATAATAATAATTATTATTAAGTTAATAAAATAAAAGAATAAAAGAAATGGAATAAAATAAAGAAACAAAACAAAGTAAAGAAGAAACAGAATAGCTATTCGAAAACAGAGCAGGGAAAGGAGAAAAAGAAAAGAAAGAAAAATAAAAGGAAAAACTAAGGTTTTTGTACAACCCAAATTTTGCCCAATACTTAAATGAAAACCCAAACAAATCAAAACCCAATTACAAACCAACCCAAATAACTCAGCCCAACTAAGCCCAAACCTCACCTAACCCTAGCCCACTATCCTAAACTCCTCCAAGAAACCCTAGCCCCTAGGTGTGCTGCCCATACTTTCTGACCACCTGCCACCACCGCTTGTCAGCCACCGCCCATGTCATGTCTCCACTTGCTCCACCACCTGCAAGAAGAATAGAGTAATCAAGTAGAAAACAAGTTGTAAGAATGGCTATATAAAGCCACAAAATCGCTTGTAAAAGGAGAGATTTTTTTTGAAATACAAAGAAATTTTTTTGGTAAACATGGAACAAAAAGAAGTCAGAGATCCAAATACAAAAACAAAAATCCCAGAAATAGGTTCGGAGAAATAGCAAGCTATACAAGGGCCAAGGTTTCTTCATCTTTATTTTATTTTTTTCTTTTTTTTCGAATCTATATACAGTCATATATCAATATTTCCTTTCTTTTTAGAGAAAAAATATCAAAGAAAATAAAAGTAAAAAAAAAAAAGGGGTAAAAAATATACCTTTTCGAAACTCCGCCACACATACGCGTGTGTTGGCAGGCATGGCGGCGGCCGTGCGGCGCTGATGACCGTCCGGCGACGAAGACTGGGCAGGAGAGAGGAGAGAGAGAGAGAAATGAGGTTTTTTTTTTGAAAATATGCAGGAAATGAAAAAAAAAAAACAATTGTTTGGCTTTTATATTGGTACCAAAACGGTACCGTTTTGGCCCTCCCCCCCAAGGCGTGAAACGACGTCGTTTTGGGGTGGAGCGGGCCGACTCGACCCATATGCTGGAGGATCCGCGTGTTTTTACTTTGATGGGATATTTGCGGATCGAGTCCTTCCTCTTTTGTGGCTCTTTTAAATTAAGTCCTTTTTGTTATTTTCGTTTTTATAAATTTTGCCTTTTAATTTATTTAGTTTTCAATCAGGCCCTTACCCATTGATGCTTCGAAAAGGGCCTAAAAAAGGGGTTTAATTTCTTATCTAGTCCCTCTTCTTTGTTTGCGCGCTTGAGTTAGTCCTTTCCTTCTTCATTTATTTTCAAATTGGCCCCGAACTTTTATTTTAGGTTCGATTTAGTCCCTTTTTTATTTTTCTAATATTTTAATTAAATTAGTTAATTTAATCTATTATTTATCATAGTACTATTATTATCTTTTACTATCATTACTATTTTTATTATTGCTGTTATTTATTATCGTTATTATTATTCATATTATTATTATTATTATGTTTTACTATTTGTGATTATTATTATCATTATTTTATTTGTTTTATTTTATTTTCAATTTTTTAACCCCTTTTTTATAAGTTTCTCTATCTAATTATTTTTTTAAAATCTTCGGTTTGTATATTTTTATTATTATTGGTATTTCATTATTTATTTACTTATGTATATTATATATATATATATACTTTCAAATTTTATATTATTTAATTTAATATATTATTATTATTATTATTATTATTATTATTATTATTTTACTGTTACTTATATTTATTATCATTACTATTATTACTATTATGTAACTATTATTATTTTCACTATTTTCATTTTCATTATTATTATATTTTCTTTTTACTTATGTGGTATTGTTATTATTATATTAACCAAATTAATATTATTATTGCCACTATTATTTTCTTTTTTATTTACTTACTGGTTATTATTAGACTAATTTGATATATTATTACTATATTCCTATTTATATTTATTTTCTTATTCTAAAACTATTATTATTTATCTAATTTTTTTATCTATTCCTATTGTTGTTATATTTCCATTTATTATATTATTTTCATTATTTTTTTAATAATCGTATTTTATTTTTACTCTCGTTATTATTTTATTTATTTATATCCTTTTATATAGTTTTTAAACTTTAGGTTTTTTTTATCATCATCATTATTTTTATTTATCATTTTATTATTATTTATTTATTCGTACCTTTTTTTAACTCCAAGCCTTAGATTATTTATTACTATTATTATTAATATGGTTAACATTATTTTTAAACCATTTTATATACTATTTGTTTACATGTTTATTTACTTTTGTTTTAATTTTGTAGTTTTCCTTACTATTGATAATCCGTTTGTTTATTTTATTTATCCATTTATTATATTCTCGTATTCCTCGTTGTCATTCGTGTTACCGCATTCATCGTTTTGCTATGCGTATTATCATCATGATTTCTGTTTATATATTTACAACGAATCCGTGTTACATTAATTTTACCCGAGGCATAAAAAGATTTTTTTTAAATAAAGGCAACATTTCGTATTTAGAAATTCGAGAAACCGTGCCCTAACTTACTGGGTCTCGATTTTTCTCGTTTACCCTAAATAATCGAATATCCTTTTTTAAAAGTTAAAATACACAAATTTTAAGCAAAGGCAAGCTCATTCTCAAAAGTTTTAGATGTCGTGTCCTAACTCACTGGATATGACATTTTTGTTGCTTCAAGACGAGAAGGTCTTTAGCGTTCGAATATTTTTACAAAAAAAAGAAGGATCGTGTTTCAAAGTTTTTTTCAAGTTTCCAATTCTCGACATTGAGACACTAATTAATCGACTAGGTACCAATTTTGGGCGTATCGGGGGTGCTAACCCTTCCTCGTGCGTAACCGACTCCCGAACTCATTTTTTGATTTTCGCAGACCAAAAATTATCGTTTTAGTAAATCTTAAATTTTATTAAAATGATTAATCAAAGGTGATCCGATCATACCTCATCAAAAAAGGTTGGTGGCGACTCCAGTTTTTTCGTTTTTATTTTCAAAATCCAAGTCGACTACCGTCTTACAAAAAATGGTTACGACAGTTTTAAGGTTTGAAGTTTTAATAGGTAAGTCAATTAAGCCCTTTTCTTTTAATTTTGATGTTTTAGAAGCTCTAGAATAAAATTTTGTTGAATTCAAGTTGAAATTTTGAAAGTTAATAGATTTTTTAGTAGGGTTTATGTTGAACAAATGGTGGAATTGGGGGTTTATTTGATAGAAATTTTGATTGGAATTGAATAAAGGATTGAATTGTAAACTAAGCTATAAGTTTTGAGTTTTAGGGATTAAATTGAAATAAATTTGAAAATATGAAAATATGATAAAAATTAAATAGTTAAATGTGAGTTTGGCAAGAAATTGAGTAGTAAAAAGGTATGAATTGAGAAAGAAAAATATATAGGTTTAGTTAGGATTAAATTTGAAATTAAAGTAAAAGTTAGATAAAAATTTCAGCAATTAAATTCTATTGTGTTAATGATTGTGAAATTATTTTAATTGTTTGCAGCTAATATCGAGCCTAAAGCATCGGCCCAAAAAGGAAAAGAAAAGATCGTCGAGGATTAAATCCGAAAAGAATTCTGGTTTGTATCACTATAACTCAAGCTTTATAATTAATATGTGTTTAATTTAATATGTATGTGTGGTAAGTATTTTAAGGTAAGTATTTAATGAACTGATAAAATTTGTGATTGGGTATTAAAATTGAGATTGATACTGAACTGAACTATGGGATACTGAATATTGTTTTGAATACCGAATTGAATTGTGAAATTATTGAATATTGTTACGTATACTGCATTGAACTGTAAAATTTCTGATGAAACGAATTACTGTATTACTGTGAAAATTGATCAAAATAATAAATTATAATTAATATTGAATCGAAATGGAAATTGTACTGAAAAATGATTTGAATACCCTATTAGCTAGTCGGACTAGTCGGATATAGATGGCATGCCATAGGATATGGAAGAATACGGGTTTTTGCTGGCTTACTGATCAGGCACTTATGTGTCGACTACTATTACTGTTACCGTAACTGTTACCAATTCGACACTTTGTGTTTCAAATCTCATTATCATTCTTATGTATTCAGATTCGATTACTTTGTGTGTTGAATATCATTCTTTATCATATCATATCGATTCTTGCTTTAGGTCTTGTGTACCGTTAAGGCACAATGTGCCGTACTGGTGTGTTGGTTGGAATCCGTGTATCCGCCGAGTCCAAGTCAAGTTAATAGGGACAAATGAAACAAATTTACTGACAAAACTAAATTTGAATGATATGGCACATGTGAAAGGTAAGAATTGAAAGAAAGAAATAAGAATGATATATATATATATATATATATATATATATATATGTTCAAATGATAACATAAAAAGATTGAATTTTTCATTAAGTGATGATAATTATAATGTAAAAGCATATGTGTGTGATTTAATGTATTTAATTATAAATTGAATTATAGTGATACCACTGAGTATATGCATACTCAGCGTACGGTTGTTTACGTGCTCAGGTTGTAGAAGTCAGGTACTGAACCAACATCCAAAGCCAGACCCGACTTCAGCAAACTTTTGGTGATGCACATTTTCTTTTGGTAATATGGCATGTACATAGGATGTGTATAAAGGTTATTATGTTTTGAATATAAATGGTTAAAAATGTTAGTATTACAAGTCTAAGAATTATAATGAAAAAAAAGTTTATCCATTTCAATTTAATTAGTACATTGATAAATTTAAATTGATATTATATTGATTGAGTTTGATTAGAAGGTATTTAGAATATAAAATGAGTATGTGAAATGAGTTGGTTGAATTGGTTATGTTTGAAATGGATATGGTTTTAATTGCAGGGGGTTTTATGTAAAAATAAGCAGAAATGCTATCGAAATTTTAAAAAAAAAATCGGAGCACTTGAATGAGTCCCGTTTCACTTTTAATACATGTTTTAGACTTCGAGAGTTCATTATAAGGACTTAGTTATTAAATTATACTATGAATGTTATTTTATTTGTGAATTATTCGTAAGTTGACTGATATGTCCGGTAATGCCTCAAAACTCTATTCCGACGACGATTCGGGGTTAGGGGGTGTTACATGTCATGACCAAGGTTGTTCAACAATGGTTGTTTTGTGACCTGATCAATCATGAACTTTGGTCAGTCACGTTACGAGGCAGCTTGGGCATTTTTATGTGTCGACCTTTCTGACATAGGCCTTCTTTTATGCAAATGGGCCTCATGGAAAGCCACATTCTTGTTCTCAAAAAATAAAATTATCAATAAGAGCAATATGTGAAGAAATTGGATTCGAATTAGATTAAAGAGAATTTTTTTTTCTCCTCAAAGACATCATCGATGGATATTTTCAAGGAAGGCTTTTTTTATTTACCTAGGACTTCTCTAGTTGAATACAAAGTTAAGTTTATTTTGATTACTTGGTATTTATCTATGTTGCCTAGGATGCCTATAAATAGGCAGTACATCGTACATTCAAAGGTACTATTATTATTTGGGTAGAGAGTTGTGAATTGTTATATTGGCTAATTATTCTCTTTGTTTGTTTTCGCACTCAATTGCAAGCATTATTTATGAGTGAATTTAAACTTTTGTAAGTGAGGTTTGGTAAGTGGTTGTAATTAGTTGGGACTAGCTATTGGTGCTACAAATCATCTTGTAGAAGGGTAGTTTAAGCTTACACCAATAGGTGGTTGGATCAATTGAGGAATAAGAGACCATTCACTTAGCAAGGCTCCGCAAAGTAAGATTGTTTCCGAATAGCGTAAATAAAAGACTATGTGTAAACCTCTCTCTACTTTTGCTATTTCTGTTTCAGTTTTATTGTTTGCTCAGTTCTATGACTAAACATGATATCAAAAAATCTAGTGATATTCACAACAAACTAATGTGTCTTCCGGTGCTATTTTTCCTTCATTAAGATTTCTTCTACAAGGTATTGGGCCTAGTACGGTTTCAACAAGCTATTATTTATCAATGGACATCCAAATGGAGTGTTATAAATATTTTTATTATAAAGTGGATGCCCATTAAGATAAGAAATTTGATATGCTTTAGGACTTTAATATTCAATAAAATTAAAATTTTATATCATTCATACTTTTTATATTTATAAATATAGACTTTAGAAAAACATTATAAATACTAAATTATGGTGCACTCACTATGTGAGTGAAAACAATTATATAATGAATTTGTAATATATATATATATATATATATATATATATATATATTTTTTTAGTTGAGATGGAAAATTGAGAGAGTATTGTTTATGATGTTTTGGGTTCAAATCTCATCAAATGTATATATTTTTTAGACTTTATAAAAAAACATAAAAAGACAAAAATAATCTCAATATAATATTTACCCCTTCATAAAATTAAGGAGATTTTAAACTTAACGTGACACCAACATAGTCAAATTTTAGATATTAATATAGATATAGATATTATTAATAAATAAATAATACATACATATCTCTTTAGGCATTGATTCAAAGGCAAGGTTGAGGCTCTAGGAAGTTTAAGGTTTACAAGTTCAAGTCTCTTATGTAAATGTGGGTTCTCTTCTAAATTTATCTTAATTAGTTAATTAATTTGATTTCATTAAAATTTTGTAATTTTAAAATAATAATAAAGAGTTTGAATCATAAATTAAATTAGGGTAAACTACAAAAAAAAGTCACTAAACTATGGTTAATTTTTTTTTTTTTTGCCGCCAACTATCAAATGTTATGATATGACCACCCAAATTATCAGATTGTAACATTTTAATCACTTGTCCATTAATTATTGTCACCCACTTAATAGAATAAAGATATAACGCCTTAACTCAAGGGTTAATAGTTAATATGATCATTGAACTATAGTTATAATATTCAGTGTAGTACTTTAAAAAAAAATTAATTATAATTCTTTAAAAATTCTAAAAGTATCATTTTTAATATATATATATATATATGTGTGAATACTCATAATCTATTTACTGAGATTATAAAAAAATTTAAAATGTTCATAAAGTTAAAAAGAAAATCTAAAATTTCTAAATATATATATATTTCTAAAAAATCTTCAAATATTTTTTTGAACTTACCGCATCATCCCACACGACTCAAACTTTGAAGCATGTGAGAAGGTAAAAGAAATTATGAAACAAGGAGTTAATGAAGCAAGGAGGCTCGCAAGAACCTGAAATCTAAGACTAATGAGTGATGCAACTGCTTGCCAACTAATTAATATCTTTTCTGTATTTTCGTGCTCAAACTAGGATCGGGGTGGGATTAGTTACTAATATATCTGCCACAATTCGTACTTCAATTTTTTTTTAGGTTTTCATATATTACCAATATGTGTGAAAGCTTCGAGGTTTTAACTGTTATTGGTGTTCTATTTTAGATTATGCTATATTTAATTAGTTTGCTACTACTTTTGTAGCAATGAATTTGATAGGTGAAGTAGGAAATGTAAGAAATGAGTGGCAAAATGCATGGGGCTTGGCCAAAGAGATTGCTCAAAAGGCTAATGACAGTGTGCTTGGGATGGCCGATGAATCAAAAGAAGGTGCAAAAAAGGATAAAGCAAAGCATGAATAAGAAGAGCAAAAATAAATAAACTGACCCTAAGGCCAACTGTCCAATTATTATTTGCTGCACTTGGTTCCATTTCATCATTGGGGACCATTTATTTTTTGTTTTTTAAGTATTATTATTTTTCTTCTACTGTAGGCTATTTTTATGGCTAATTGCCATTTAGTATTACCATTTTAGTTACTAAAATTTTGGGAATTTAAAGAATGCATATCAATATTTGTCTTTGACCTATGATTATCATTACGTGAAACATTACCACAAGTCAAAAAAAAAAAAGGTTAATAACCAATTCAGTTTTAGCTCGATTAGTATCGGTATTGTTGTCAGTGCAAGAGGACGTAGTTTGAGTGCGCTGAAGCGCATTATCCTACTATTTAAGGGTTTGGGAGTGGCTATAGATAGTTCTAGACATTGTATCAAAAAACAAAGATTAGAAATTGTAATATTACACTCATATGAAATGAAATAAATAAAAAAATTATTGCTAGAAATATTAAATAATTTTTCAATAATAATAACAATATAAAGAGCTTATATCAAATAAAATAAAAATATTTATTTTTTTCAACTTTTTTATAAAAGTGATCCCAAAAATGAATGAGCAGAAATTATTTTTGGATTTTTTGAAGTTATTTAGAAATTATATACATTTTATATTTTCTAAAAATATATATAATTTCAGAAAATGAATTATGACATTTTAGATTTTATTTTTATTTTTAAAAAAAATTCTTTTTAGAACTATTATTAATTTTTTGAATAAATTATTTAGTTATAGTTTAGAAGTCAAATTAAATATTAATATGTTAACGAATTTTCAGATACGAATACGTATGGATCCTTACCATATTGAAACGATTACCGCTATTATTATTAAACCAAATCGATTCATATAAGCTAAACCTTCTAATTGATAATTGTACTACATAAATTTATTTAACTAATCCGTTAAGACAACAAAGTGAAGAGGGACAGACCGAAATATTACAAGCGGATAACCTCAGGTATTTTTGCGGCGAGTGAGGTTAACAAGTCAGCCGACGCCGACAAAGGGTGTTTGTGGCGAGCTGAAAACTAAAGAAAAGTCGATATATCAAAGTCAGTTAAATCGTCTGAAAAGCGAAAATTGGAGCTCATCACGGCCTCCATTCTGCCCAAAATGGATCCCACATGCACTTGGGGTCCCCCCCACTCCTCGCTTTCTTTTTATCAAATCTTTGCTTCCAATTTTTATCGTATTCGCAGCATGTGCTTAAATCTTTGGGTATAAAACGACCTCAAATAATCCGGCAAACAACCCACGCCGAGGCTGTCACTTTGTCTCATGCTTTGGCCTTCCCACCTCCCTTTCCTCTCATCAATGCCTCTCATTGCTTTGTCTTCTTTGCTCCACACTTTACTTTAGCAAGAGAAAACAACAACCAAGATCTGGGAAGTTGGAAAACCAATAGTATGCTCGATTTTAGGGTTTTTAAATTAGTATATTATTATTCCCTTTAATTAATTTTTACATCTTATTTAAGAAAATAATAATAATCCAATCGTTTGCAATTGCCGTCTGGTTTATAGTACTCTCCTCTCTCTTTCCCTGGACTTGTCGTTGTCCCTTTTCTTAGCTACACAACCCTTAAATCCCATATAAATGAATGAAGTTTCCAAGTTATGTGCTATGGGTTGATAGAGAGAGCACTGCTAAACTCAACTCAACTCAACTATATGCAGCAGCATGTTTCTGCAGTTTGCACCAGTCGCCGATCAGCCATGATTGAACTGTACGTGACCACTTCCTCCGATATATATGTATATATCACGGGAATTAAATTAAAATGATATATTCTATTTTGCATTAAATTTTAGGATTTTTCTTCCCATTATTATTATACCTTACCAAAAACGTGATTACCATAACAGACCATTTTTATGGTAAGTAAATCCATCCTTGAAAATGCATCACTTTCAATGTTTTGTATATGATACGTATAGTTGGATGCGTATCTCTTACTTTCTTACCTTATGACTTTTTACTTTTTTACTGCAAAACCCAAGTAACATGTATAAATACGTTACTTTGTGGCATTCTCTTCAACATGTAAACTTCTTTTCTCTTTACGTTACAAAATTTATCTGTTTTCAGTTCACTTTCAGATGACAGCTTCTTTATTCAGCCGTGGTCTATTCATAAGGTATTTTCTTTCTCTCTCTCTCTCTCTTTTTTTTTTTCAATACAATTAATGAAGAGGATAAATGATTTCAGGCAATTGAATGAAAAAAAAAAAAACCAGTGAAACGATGAGGTTTGTAATCTAATCTGATCTGCCTGGCTCCCTGCATGCCAACTATGGATGCTGTCAAAAATGGATTGGCCCTTCCTAGTTGGCATCAGAGGAGTCAAGCAGGTCCTCATTTAATTTCTCACCATTTCATACCCTTAATTGATTTCACCTTTTCATTTAGTGGATATATGTATATATCGTTTCTTGTTTTAAGTTGTGTGATTGGTTGCAAACCCTGACAATCCAGTAGAAGTACAAGCTCATCTGAAGTAGGGCAAAACTTGTCCGAAGGAAGCCCAATTAACGAAGGCCCATGCAATACACAATACCTTTTTTCCTTTTTGTACTTGTTTTTATGTTATTTTATCAAAAGGATGTGTTTGACAATAAATTTTTTTAATGTGTTAGATAGTGATATCACTTAAATGTTAAAAATGTTGGTTTTCCTTAAATCATATTTGAAATAGATTTTTTTTAATTAAAATTTATCAAATTTATTTAAAACAAATAATTTTTAAAAATCAAGATTTAATTTTATTAAACAAGACAAATTTACAATAAAAATCTAGAAGGTTGAGCCATAATGTCAATGAATTCCGATCTCTTAGTCCAACTTTGTGTTTTATTCCTCTTTGTTTAATATCAATATCTAAATATATTTATAAAACAAAATAATATTATTTAATTTAATTGAAATCGACGCCTACCAACTTGAGCATTCTTTTATTGTGTGTTGATTTGAAGATAATTTTTTAAGAAAAAATCGTTTACTACTTTAATTCAATAATTGTAGAGTCAATTCAAGGATTTTCTTTTTCCCAATAAAATGCAACTTTGATCTGATTTAAGCACAACCCAAAAATGTGATGTTAAAAATCATATAATTAATTAACGATTTTAATATGAAAATGATGAACAATATCTAACGCAATAATCAGATTTAATGTTATATGATTTCTATTGCTATCTACAATCAGAAAATAATATATATATATATATATATATATATATATATATATTTAAAAGCGTTTAAATTCAAGTTTTTATGATTATTGTAACATCAAAATTCTAGTATATAATTATTAAAGAATATTGAAAATTAAATTATAATTTTATTAATATTTCAAAATATAAGCATCTAAAAGTCGGCACTAAGAAATATCTATTTTTTTTATGAAAAATGTATTAACAACAATATCCTCAGGTGTTTGCCAAACTACATGTTAATCTTATCAAGAGTATCCACTCTTTATTTCTCACAAAATCTCCATATAAATGCTATAAATACAACAGTGAGTTTTTGTTTTAACCACTAAATTAAATATATATAATTTGGTCACGGAACTATACAAAAGTTTTTATTAAGTTACTAGATTGTTAGGTTTTTTTTTTTTTTAAGTTCCGTCATCAAGCTTCAAGTAATGATTCAATGATTGGTATAGTAGATCAATATTCATTTATAGGTAAAAGAACATACTTTAAATCTAAGTCAATTTAACGGTCAATATTGGATATCAGTGAAAAAAGTTGTTTGAACTTTAGTTCGTAAATTCGTGACATCAAAAATTATTTCATGAAAAAAATGAATTGTAAAAGACAAAAGGGAAAGAGAGTTTTTTTATTGGTGCAAGCAATGTGAACAAAGAAAGCCATATAGTATCGATTTTAACAGTCTAATGACTTAAATAAAAATTTTAAATAATTTAGTGACCAAAATGAAAACTTATCCATAATTTAGTGACTAATGTTATAATTTATCCTTGTTTTAAATATATATTTGTAAAAATTTGAAGATGGAAAAAGTATTTCTAACTCTGAAACCCAATCTCTAATAATGAAAACAACAACAAACATAATTGCATAGGAAACACAGAAATTAGAGGTCTAATTTTGAGATGAACAAGAACTGAGGAATTTAAGCCAAGTAATAAATATATCATTTGTTGTTGTCGACTGTGAAGTGTAAAATTCCGTGTCTGTGATTACAAGATGGAGCAAGAGGGTCCATAGTTTTCGACGTATCCGTACGGAGGCACCGGTTGACACTGATAATAGTAGAAGGGTGGCGGTAGCTTCGTCTCGTCTTTCTTATCATCCTTCTTATCAGCGGCACTGACGCTGACCAGCTCGGCGTACCCCACGCCCTTCCTTAGCAGACTGGTTAGCTTAACTGCATCCACACCATCCCCTGTTACCTCTATTTGGCTCTTGTCATCGCCTTTCAACGAAGCCGACTCCACCCCTTTCCAAAAATACCAAACAATTAGCATAAAACCCCACAATTAAATCATGGGAAATCAAAGCTGGTAAACTACGTGAAAACGAGTTAGTTTAAGTAGTTTACTGTGCAAATTATTCAATTCAGTATTTATAATGATTTATTCTTATAGTTAAAAAATTTGGTTTCAGTTGGTTTTTATCACCTGAGAGACCAACTACAATTTTCAACGCCTTAGAGCGGGATTTCTCGCCCTTCATGGTAACCTTCACTACCATCTTTTGCTGAAAAAAAAGAAAAAGAAAAATTCAATAAAATTGGAAACTTGTTTATTACCACGCATTAATCCATATGGCTCAGTCGCATACCTTCATGGTGACGTGTATCCCTTAAAATCGAAAGAAAAAGACAAAAGATGTTTGGAGGAAGAAGAAGAAGAAGAAGTTAAAGGAGAAACAAAAGTTGTTACTTGGTGTTATGTATGGCATGGGACATGGCAGCAAATGCTTTGTTGGGGTATTTATAAAGGGTGACAGAGTTCAGTTATTCCCCACTGGATATTTCATTGCAAGTTCGAGGAACCGTTGATTTCCTATGGAAAGGGCCACTGCACCTGCAGCCAAATCATACAGACTTTTACTTTGTCAGTTCAACTCATTTACTTTGATTTTCTTCCTAAGGTGACCCTACCCAACCCAAGTACTAAGTTTAATAACAAATTGGAATATCAAATTTAATTCATGAGATTTGCTCAATTAACAGAGATATTTTTACATCTAAGTTGTACCTATAAACTAATAATTTGCTTTCCTCATGACAAGGAGTTCCAACAAAGACTCAACTAATTTACAATAAAAAGATGTATGTAACTAATATAAAATGATTAAGGGAGCATGGAGTTGTTGAATGTGAACCTCGCTTAATCTTCTTACATGAAAAATAGATTTGATATAATAAGGATAACACAAACTTTAGTAAATTGATTTTGTATAATTATATAACTGAAATTTGAATTGTGGTTGGAATTTGAATTTTGATTTTATTGTATGCATTTAAATACATGTATTTATTTTTATATTGGATTAATATAATTGTTTCTGTAGTTAATATATCAACGAAAAATAATATCAATCTGATAATATTATTAGTGATTAGTGAAAATTAAATCAAATCCAAATTTTATATATAAAATTTTATAAAATCGAAATTCATATATAATCTAAATATTTATCCTAATATAATATAAATAGAAGTGCAATGCAATAAGAATAAATTAAATAATTGAGGCTGCCCTACTCTTTCTTTAATTTTACTTATTTTTAAGTCTACAATATAACTAGAAGGATAAGCACATATTATTTATTGAATAAAATTAAAGGATTTTGGTTGCTTTCGATTAGTCATGCACGATGGAGGACTTGACCTTTCTTTCTTCTTCTCTCATTGGAGGATGCATTCTCATACTATTTGGTTTCGGAAAAAAAAAATAGATGTTTTTTTTTTTTTTTTTTGAAATAGAAAAAAGAGAAATGATAAATAATAATTTTTGGAAATGAAAATATTTAATATTTAAAAATAATAAAAAATTATTTTCATTAAAAGTATTTTAAAAATTAAAAATACTAAAAATAAAAATTCTTAACTTTAAACCTAATTATTGAATTCACTTATTCAAATCCATTTGAACCTAAAACTTATTTTTAACAATTTTTTAATATCAAACTTCTTTTAACTTTGTTAAAATCTATATAAATGTAAGTCTTTTTTTATTTTATTACTTATGTTGCTATTATAGGATAACATGTATCAAATATGTTTATGTTTATATTTACCAAATGTATTTTTCAATTTTAAAAAAATAAAAAAATGAAAATTATTTTCTTAAATGAAAATAGAAAATAAAAATTAAAAAAAATTAGAAATCACACTAAACTTAAGTTATTTTGTATATAGACAATTTCAATAGCGTTCTAAGACAACCCTATCTCTCACTTACATACATATATGCGATAATGACAATAGAAGTGTTAATTTGTTGGAAATTTCTTTATTGTACCTAACAAAATCAAGTTAGTTTGGCCAACAATTTCTTAACCTAGTGACAATAGTATTGTGTCATATAGCATAAGTGTAACAGCCTGCCCAGTGAGGTTTTGGTGTCTGATTATTGTTTAAAGTGTTTTGGTGAATTAAGTGTAGAGATGAGTAAGTAAATTGTTTGTTTTGGTTAAGTATAGAATTCTTTGTATGCACCATTTGACGAACTCTTAGTTTGACGAGTATCTATGGTTTGGTGGACTATTCTATTAAGTATATGTCACCCAAATGCTTTGGCAAACTCGCTTGTTTTATTGTTGAATGGATTTGTTTATTAATATATAAATAAGGAAAATTAGTTAGTTAAATTGAGACTTAGATAGAATGGAAGTAAAGTACTGTTAACCTATTTGAAATTGTTAAGGTTTAATACATTGTTGTATGAAGGTAATGTGAATCATGTCTTAAGTGTTGAAATTTAGCATGGTTTAGTTGGATGATGAAATGTATGTGTGCATTTGTGAAATGGATGAAACTGCAGGTTAAGAGTCTTAGATTTTCCAAAAATAATATGTGACATCGCGACGTCGAGTGTACCACGTCGCGACGAGAAATGACCTATAATGTCACGTTGAGACAAGGAACCCCATCATCTCAATGAGGTCAAAACAGTAAGTGATATCGCAACATCAAGTGGCTTGACGTCGTGACGTGAAAAACTATGCGGCGACATCTTGACGTGAAACTATGACGTCATGACGTTAACTTTCTAATTTGAATACTTTACAATTCAATTCTAATTCGATATTGGGCTAGCATTAAAGCTTTCATAAGCTCATATAAGACTCAAGCATGTATATTTATCATATTGTTTGCTTATAATGTTTGCATTTGAATGTTAAATAGCTTGCATTATGTTTGTTTTAATCGTAGCTGCTTCGACAATGAATGTAGTACACTATAGCTCAGATCTGGCAATCGGGTCAGGTATAGGATGTTACAATAAATGGCTTATAGAATGATAGTTTGAGATTTCACTATAATTATTCTCTATTTAGCTTCATTACATGTAATTATTAAAACATAGATTAATATGTTAACATTGGTTAATTTCAATGGTAAGTTTAATTCTTGATGTACTTACTAAGCTTTTATAAGCTTTATGCGTTATTTTTCAACATGTAGGTAGAGATTCGAGTTGAAATGTAACACCCCAAAATTTATGTTTTTAATTCTGTTAGAATATGACACAAATTTGTATCTGCTTCAGTGGTTATGTGTTCTGGGAGTGTTTGAAAAGTCCTGAGTTCAAGCCTTAGCTTGGGAAAAATTTTGGTTTTTGTTTGAGTAAGGCCTTATCTTTGGATAATAGGCTTATAAGAATTAATTTGTAAAAGCTTATCAGAATGGGCCTGTTGGTCTAGTGGTTAAGCAGAGTGTCAGTTTGTTGGAGTTTTTGGGTTCGAATCTCCGCATGAGCGTAGGAATATTATTTTTACTGCGTGATTCGGCTAAGAGTTTGAGTTTCACTCAAAATCTGAGTAGTGGGGAGTTGGCAGAGAGAATTAAAGGGAAAGATTGGGGGTTATCAGATTTTGGGCTAATATCTTTCTAGTTTTTCCTTTCTTGCTCCTGACGGGTTTTTTACATTCACTCCCTGCCGAAAATTTCCCCATCTCCTTTCTTTTCAATTTTTCTTCTATTTTACTGCAATCATATCTTCTTCCCCCTACTGTGGGGTCACTTTGCGCGGTATCGGTAAGTGAGATTTTGGGGTTTAATGTAAGATGTGTTTTAAACTTTTAATAGGGATTATATCGATTCCTTGGCAGCGGCAAATTCTGAGCAGAGGGACTCATCTTTCGTGAAGTCTCAGTCGAAACTTTCGAGGCATGGGGGTAAGATCAAATCGTGCGATAATTGAGTTGGTTTCGGATTTAACTTTGTATGACTGCTAAATGACTAATTAAGTGATATATTGGTCTAATATAGGTTTGGAGTACTCGAGGATCGTTTAAGTATCGAATCGTAATAGGTGTGTACTTCGAACGCTCTGAAAACGAGATTTGGCGAAACCCCGAAAAGCATTTTGCTGACGCCACACGGGCGTGTGCTTGCCCGTGTGGTAGGCCGTATGGCGGTACACAGGCGTGTGGTTGACGAGCCAGGCCGTGCGCACGTAACACGGGTACGATAGACACGACCGTGTGAAGGCTGGTAGGCCATGTGTGAGACACGAGCTCGGTCAATTGAGCCGTGTGCGCCACACGGGAGTATGAGAATTTGGGCCAGGCTGTGTGATCCACACGAGCAGGCCACATGGGCGTGTGAGCCTATTTTTCTGAATTGTTCTGAAAGGTTGCACGGGTCACCTAAGACGGCTGTGACCGATTGTAGGTTCAGTAAGAAATACTTAGACCCTTGTTCTGTGATACAATATTGTGTTATATGTATATATTCATGTCCTGATCTGATTATGAGTACATATCTGTTAATCTGTATTACAGCATGCCATTCTTGTATGATGCATTGCATTGGGTTGGGATTGATGAAGTGAAGGAAGAACTGAAGGGCTTCATAAGCCCGATATCTAGCAGTTAAGCTGCATATTTATGATATGTGTCGCTTTAAGGTACACTATGGCTTGTAGAGTTGGATGGGTTGATTTTATCCCCATATTTAGTGTATAGGGATGGGTGGGTTGATTTATCCCCACATGGTGTGTTGGGTTGGACGGAGATGGTGTGCAGGGTTGATGGGCATGTTTCTGTTATTCTGATCTGATATGCATATTATATCTGAGATGGGCTTAAGCCCTAAGACTGTATTTGATTCTGTTTCTGAGCGGGCCAAAGGCCTCACCGATTCTGTAAAAGGCTCAGAGCCGAATTATGATTGTATTCTGCTAATTGAATATGCATGTTGAATTGTGGGGATGTAATTGAATATGCATGTTGAATTGTGGGGATGTACACACTAAGTTTACGAAAACTCACCCTTTATTTGTTTATCTGTTCAGGTAATCCCCAGCAGTAGGTGGATCGGTGCAGTGGAAGACTTGATGGTGACCACAACCATTTATGTTTTAGTTATCAAACTTTCTACTATTGCTCATTTATTATTTTTGGGAATTTTGTTGTAATTTTGGACTCGAAATTTTGATTTTAATCCGGGTTTTGAGCTGTGATTTTAGAATATGAACTGTAACGCCAAAGCGTATTTTTTAAACTTAACTAAGGTTTTAATAAGTAAAACGATAACAAGAGTTATTCAGATTTCAAAGCTTCCGCGTGATAAGAAATGTTTTCAAGCCAGTTAATATAAACTTACGGTATCTTCTAAACTAAGTATCAGATAATAATTGGAACGGGTTTTATGTGTTGAAAGGTTTGCCAAAACACTCTCATATGACATTGTCGGATTCAGCCATAACGTCTAGGCCGGGTTTAGGGTGTTACATGAAGCTTTAAAGGGAAGATATCATCTCAACTCATCACATCTCAAAGCTTGGAAAAGAGTGTGATTTTGATATTTTGGTTATAGATTATGGCATGTACATAGGTTAATGCAAATCATATGAACAAGATTTCTAGTGAAAATACTTTAAGAATCTTGACTATTTTGTTCACCTTACAAACTTGTTAAACTTTGAATGGGTTATATATTGAATTTTATGATATTTTAATGGAGATTTTATGTTTTATAATGTTAAGAAAATATTTGGAATGGTTGATGATAGTTAAGACTTGGTTTTTAGAATTCCAGACATGTTTCGAGTAATTTGTCTCCAGTGTCGCAACATTAGAAACCAGTGTCGTGACATTAGACATGTAGTTAGAGTAATTTGTTTTCGGTGTCACAAGATCAGCATCCCAGTGTCGCGACATTGACCTTGTTTAGTAGTTCCTTTCTGATGTCGCGGCACCAACAGCTCAGTGTCGCAACATCAATCAGTGTCGTGACACCCACTTCCTAGTGTCACAACATTGACCCTATTTTCCCTGTTTTGACTTGAATAAGCCCAATTGGTCATTGTTTGTAACCAAACTTTAAAGAAAGCCTAGAATTGACTTAAATAACTCCAAAAGTGTCTATTTATGTTAAAACAAAGTTTTAAAATTGATGTTCGAGTAAAGTAGCCTTAGTGTCCAAATGTGACATCCCTTGCTAGTGATATATTGGTTCACTCCGAGTGAGGGGTGCTACAGAAAGCATGTCAACAATCCATTGATTCATATAATTTAGGTAAATTTTCTACTGAATAAATGCTTGAAAAGATCAAAGAAATGCGCTCACCCTCTCTTGACAAGGCATGTCATGCGAACCTTCTCTGTGTTGCACTAGTTCGACAATGTACAAGAAACTCTTTACTTCTTGCTTTTCTTTGGGAAAGATATACTCATTCTCTTCCTTGCAAAATTTGGGAATAATGCCAGTAGCTGACTAAAATAATTAATGTTGGGTTTTACATTTTCCTTTTCTTGCAAAAGTATGTTCACCTTCACTACCTCGTATCATATAATGAGAGAGGAATCCTAACTCATGTAAGACTGAGGGCGAACAATTAGTATTTCTTAGAAGGCTTAATTCACAATTTGGCCTCTGAAGTATACTTGTTTTCCCACTCTGGTACCTTTTTTTACCCAATTTGGTACCTAAAATCTGCATTTGTTATGGTTTTAGTCCATTGTTGTAATGGAAGTTGAAAATAAATCGTTTGGCAATTTTAACCAATGAAAAGTGCCACTTGGTCTTCTTCTGTAAAATATATAAAATTTCTTTTATTAAATTGATATAAACCTTAAAAATATAAAACAAATATATAAAAATTCATAAAAATATATATAATCTAAAAAATATATGGATTCTAAAAAATTATGGAATTTAAAATTAATTGATATACTTTTTAATTTAAATTTAAAAAAATTTATTTTATTCCTCCCACCCCACGTTCTCTGTGTTGCACTTTATCTAAAAATTATTTATTAAAGCAGATACATTATTTTTCATAACTGTTCTAGTATTCATTTGTTTTGTAACAAGCAAGTCATGATTAATAATAACAACTAAACATAACAAAAGTGTTTTTCGGGCCACCACAAACACTAGCATTCATATTATTTTTGTCCGTAAAAACTATTTCTTTAAAGTTTAACACCACATCAATATTCAATAGTTGAGATGATTGAGAAGAAAAAAATAATTTAAATCTAAATGATTGATTAACAATCTATTTGGATTTTAATAAAATTTAAACTTTGATTTAATGTGTAATGTAATACAAGAACTTACATTTATATAATTTTACACTTGAAGTTTTGATTTAATTTTTAGTTTTTCACAAATTACTAATATATTATTGACGTAATATCATTTTATGTTTACATATTATGTACAAAAAATAATTATATTCATCAAATATAAAAATAAATAAATGTACATTTAAACCACAATTAAAGTTTCATGTATAAATTTAAGATTTAAAAGCATTGATAAAGCTTAAATATTTTTCTTTTAAGAAATACATATGTTAGAGATGTAACTCAAATTCATGATAAAATAAAATATAAGTGGTAAAATACAAGTGTGCAAGAGAAGTTCGAATAGAAGTATACTTCATCTGTTTAATGTTGATTTGAATAAAGTGTTTTAACCTTACTACATTGCTTCTATTTTATTTTGATTAGAACATGGTTTTACACACCTATAAATAGACATAGTCTACTCTTCTTGTAATCATTTGAATTCGACATAGTGAATTATCTTCTCATTTACCCATAGTGTTTTTCCCGAAAGGATTTCCATATAAAAATATGTGTGTTCTTTATTTTTCTTTCTTTTTCTTTGCGATACATTGTCATTATCAACGTTCTATTTTTCACAAATTGGTATCAGAGTTTTCCGGGTTGCTTATCTTGATCACGGTAATGGCATCGCTGAAGTATGAAATTTCGTTGTTGGATCCCAACACCAGATATGCGTTGTGTCAAATTAAGATGCAGACAGTTCTTATGCAGATAGATATGGAGGATGCCCTGTTAGGGATAGATAAGATGCCTTCGACATTGATGGATGAAGAGAAAAAAGCATAAGGATCAAAAGACTTTAACACAATTAGATCTACATTTGTCTAACAAAATTTTGCAAGATGTGATGAAGCAGAAGACTGTTGTTGCATTATGGAAGAGGCTGGAGCAACTATGTACGTCGAAAAATCTAACCAGCAAGTTGCATATGAAGCATCGTCTTTATGCTCATCGTTTGGAAAAATGTGCGTTTGTGCACGAACACTTAACAATGTTTAAAGAAATTCTCTCAAGCCTTGAGGCGTGGAGGTTCAGTAAGATAAAGAAGATCTAGGGTTGATTCTGCTTTGTTCGTTGCCCCCATCTTATTCAACCTTTAGAGATGATTTTGTATAGCCACGAGTCTCTCACAGTTGATGAGGTTTATGATTCTTTGACCTCGTATGATAAGATGAAGCATCTTGTGGTTAAACCTGACTCTTAAGGAGAGGGTCTCATTATTTGTGGGAGACAAGATCGGAATGTTGATGGTGATCGTGAAATGACATAAGAACAGAATTCTCGCGGTAAATCTAAAGGAATATCGAAGTCTTCAAACATACATAAAACTTGTAACTTCTGTAAGAAGAAGGGCACATTAAATTTGAGTGTTTTAAGCTGCAAAATAAGATCAAAAGGGAGGCTGTGAATCAAAAGAGCAAACAACTAGAAAAATCTAATGAAGTTGATGTTGTAGAAGACTACAGTGACGGTGAACTTCTAGTTGCTTTTGTCAATAATTCTAAAGTGAGTGAGGAGTGGATCCTTCATTCGGGCTGCACCTTCCACATGAGTCCCAATCGAAATTTATTTACAACTTATGAAACAATATTTGAAGGTGATGAGAAATAATGCTTCGTATAAAATTACAGATGTTGGAACGATTAAAGTTAAGATGTTTGATGGAATTGTCAGAACACTTAGTGGCGTACGACATGTTCCAGAATTGAAGAGAAATTTGATTTCGTTGAGTACTTTTGATTAAAAAGGGTACACATACGCAGCTGAAAGTGGGGTTTTGAAGATTTTCAAAGGTTTCCTCGTTGTGATGAAAGGGCAAAGAAAGACTATCAAGTAATATATTTTCCAAAGTTCTACGATTATTGGTTATGCAGTTGTCACTTCCTTTTCCTTGTCAGATGATAATACCACTGGACTTTGACATATGCGCTTAGGGCATATGAGTGAGAATGACATGACAGAATTGAGCAAAAAAGGACTTCTTAATGGGAAAGGAATTTGCAAACTGAATTTATGTGAGCATTGCATTTTTGGGAAGCAAAAGAGAGTTTGATTCACCAAAGGAATCCATAACACAAAGGGAATATTGAAGTATATTCATTCTGATCTATGGGGGCCATCCAGAGTGCCTTCGAGAGGTGGAGCTTATTATATGCTAACTTTATTGATGATATTTCCAAAAAAGTTTGGGCATTCTTCCTTAAGCAGAAAAGTGATGTGTTTTCCCATTCAAGTATTGAAAAACTATGATTGAAAAATAGACGAGAAAATAAATAAAACACCTCCATACAGACAATGGCTTAGAGTTTTGTTCCAATAAGTTTAATGAACTATGCAAGTTAGAAGGGATCGTGAGGCACTTGACAGTCGTCATACTCCACAATAAAACGGTGTTGCAGAATGAATGAACAGAACGATCATGGAGAAGGTTCGATGTATGTTGTCGATGCCAACTTATCAAAGTCGTTTTGGGCCGAAGCAACCTCTACTGCATGTTTTTTTATCAACCTCTCCATCTATTACCATTAAGAAAAAGACTCCACAAGAGATATGGTCTAGTAATCTTGCCGATTATCCTAATTTAAATATCTTTGAGTGTTCTGCGCATGTTAATATTGATAATGAAAAATTGGAACTAAGATCCATTAAATGTGTTTTCCTTAGTTATAAAGCTCGTGTAAAAGGGTATAAGTTATGGTGTCCTGAAAATAGAAAAGTTGTGATTAGCAGAGCTGTTGTTTTTTATGAAACTACTATGCTACCTAACTTATCTCTTAAAGGCTCTTCTAATAAATAACAACAAAAGCAGATGGAGCATCAGATTAATTCAGAATCCACAATAGAGTCAAGTCATCAAGCCAGTACAAAATTCAGAATAGAGTTGTTTCTTCACCACAATACTCTATCTCCAAAAATAGAATTAGAAGGGGGGTTAAACCTCCAAAGAGGTATGCCAAGGCTAATCTAGTTGTTTATGCTTTAAATGTAGCTAAAGATATAGATGCAAACCAAGAGTCATCTACTTATTTTGAGGCGGTTAACTGTGAAGACTTAGAAAAGTGGATGTTTGCTATGCAAGAAGAGATGGAATCACTCACAAAAATAGAACATGGGATCTTGTGAAACTTCCTAAAGGCAAAAAGGTTATTTTTTGTAAATGGGTGTTTAAAAAGAAAGAAGAGACTCTAGGAGTTGAAGAACCCAGATATAAAGTAAGGCTTGTTGCAAAAGATTATAGTCAAATTCTAGGAGTGGACTTCACAGATGTGTTTAGAGGCGAACCTAGGGGGGATTGACATAGGCCCCTGTCCCCCTAAAATTATAAAAATTTGATTTAATCATTTAAAAATTATAAAGATATAGAGTATAAAAAATTAAAATTTCATTCCCCCCTAAATAAAATTGTTCTAGCTTTGTCCTTAGATGTGTTCTCCCCAATTCTGAAGCATAGTTCAATTCAAGCTTTGCTTGGTATTGTAGCCATGCATGATTTGGAGCTTGAGCAGTTAGATGTAAGAATTGTATTTTTGCATGGAGAACTTGATGAGGATATTTACATGCAACAACCAAAGGGTTTTACAATCTTAAAAAAAGAGGACTATGTTTGCTTGCTGAAAAAGTCTCTTTACGGTTTGAAATAGTCACAAAGACAGTGGTATAAAAGTTTTGATTCCTTTATGACTTTTCATGATTTCAAAAAAAATAGCTTTGATAGTTGTGTTTACTTTAAGAAAAACAAGGATGGTTTTTTTTGTGTATCTACTCCTCTATGTTTATGACATGTTGATAGCAACGAAAGATAAAAGAAAGATAAGAAAGGTCAAAGCCCAACTTAGTGAAAAATTGAGATGAAATATTTGGGACCAGCAAAGAAGATACTTGGTATAGAGATTCTCAGAGAAAGAAAAGTAAGTAAATTGTACCTAAGTCAGAAGGAGTACATTGAGAAAGTTCTTTGCAGGTTCAATATGCAGAATGCTAAGCCTGCTAGCACTCCTTTAGTAGCCCATTTCAGAATTTCATCGGCTTTATCTCTATAATAAGATGATGAGATTGAGCAAATGTCATATGTTCCATATTTTAGTGTAGTGGGATCTCTCATGTATGCTATGGTTTGTTCATTTCCAGATTTATCATATACAGCCAGTGCAGTTAGCAGATACATGGTGAATCCCGATAAAGAACACTGGAAAGCAGTTCAGTAGATTTTAGTATATTTAAGAGGTACTACTGATGTTTACATACAGTTTGGAAGAACTAGAGATAGAGTCATTGGATATGTTGATGCTGATTTTGCTAAAGACCTTGATAGAAGAAGATTTCTCATAGGTTATGTCTTTACAATCGAAGGTTGTGCAATCAGTTGGAAAGCCACTTTGCAAACTACAGTTGCTTTGTCTACCACTGAATTTGAGTACATGGCGATTACTGAGGCTTGTAAAGAAGCCATTTGGGTGAATGGACTATTTAGTGAACTCAATGAAGACCTTCAAATCAGTATAGTATTTTGTGACAGTTAAAATGTCATCTTCCTTACAAAAGATCAAATGTATCATGAGAGAACAAAGCACATTGACGTTTGGTATCATTTTGTTCGTGATATTATTGCTTGTGGTAATATTATTGTGAGCAAAATTAGTACTCATGAAAATCCTGCAGATATGATGACTAAGTCACTTCCCATAACCAAGTTTGAGCATTGCTTAGACTTGGTTGGTGTTAATTGTTGAAGTTAAACACTTAAGGGTTTTTATGGAGGAGGTGGAGAACTTATTCGTTGATAGTTCACGATGAACTTGTTTGTTGAAGAATTCGCGTCAAGGTGGAGATTGTTAAAGATGTGACCTAAATTCATGATAAAATAAAATACAAGTGGTAAAATATAAGTGTGCAAGAGAAGTTCGAATAGAAGTATACTTTCTCTATTTAATGTTGATTTGAATAAGGTGTTTTAACCTTACTGCATTACTTCTATTTTATTTTGATTAGAATATAGTTTTACACACCTATAAATAGACATAGTCTACTCCTATTGTAATAATTCGAATTCGATAGAGTGAATTATATTCTCCTCTAACCGTGATTTTTTCCCAAAAAGATTTTCACGTAAAAATTTGTTTGTTCTTTATTTTTCTTTACGATACATTGTCATTATCAACATTCTATTTTTCACAACATATAGTTACACCACATTGATGCTATGATACGATCCTATATAGCTTAAGATGTATGCAGTTTGTGGGGTGTATATATATATATATATGTATATATACATATATAATACCTTTTAAGCTGATATTATATATTATAGAGAACCCCTTAATCCCTTGTTCCCCAAATCTCCATTAAACCCAACAAAAGTCACAAAATTATCAACTTGACTTTTAAAGCTCCAACGCTCTAATCTCCGATGTCGACTGTTAGATGGGTTCAAGATTCCGGCAGCCAACCTCGCACTGCAATTTCTATTTTCTCTCTACCATTTTTATCTCCACAATAGTTTCATGTTCCATAAAACCCGATCTCAGTAACCTCTCTTTGGTCTGTTTATAAACTTCAAAATACCACTTCCATAGGCCATTGTAGTTTCCAGTTTCTGAATTTCCTTAAAAGGTAGCAACTTTTTGTTGCTTGTATAGATTGTGTTTGAATGACACCATGGTTCTTGATTTGGGTTTCTTTTTTATGTTGATGAGATCTTCACTGCAGGAGAAATTATAGCATGTCATTTGCCAAGTTAATTGTGCTTTAAATCAAGAGAAATTTATGTGCATGTTGTTTCGTTAGGTATTAATGTAATAATGTAAAAAAAAGTTTATTTATTACAATAGGTTAGGTTATTAATGTAAAAACATATCATACTTCTTGATGGTTAAGATATTCACTGTTTCAAATGTGACTGAGTTTAAGTCGTGCTAAAAATGTTATTGTTAAGGCTTTATCTCTTTTTATAATTAAAAAATATATAAATTCTATTTATTCGTAACAAAATCTCGAGAGGAAATTTGGTATAATATTGACAAACTTTTTGCTATAACACAAGCTTTCTTCATATATATATATATATATATATATATATATATATTTTAAAAAAAATGAAAACCAAACAAAAAAAGAATTGCATATGAAACACAGTGATTTGAGCTCTAAATTTGACATGATTATGAACTACAAAATTTGAGGAACTCAAGTAATATATTTATCTCATTTATTGTTGTCGGCTGTGAAGTGTAAAATTCCGCGTCTGTGATTACAAGATGGAGCAAGAGGGGGAGGGGCCATAGTTGTCGACATATTCGTACGAAGGCACCGCTTGATAATAATGGTACGATGGATTAAACGGCGGCGACACATAGCAGAACGGTGGCTCTGGCTTCGGATCCTCTTTCTTCCCTTCCTTCTTTTCACCACCGTCGGCACTGACGCTAACCAGCTCGGCGAACCCCACGCTCTTCCTTAATAGACTTGCTAGCTTAACTGCATCCACACCATTCCCTGTTACCTCTATTTGGCTCTTGTCATCGCCTTTCAACGAAGCCGACTCCACCCCTTCCAAAAAGAAAACCCCAACAATTAGCATAAATTCCCCAAATTAAATCAAAGTTGGTAAACTAGTAAAGTGTAACTTAAAAAAATGGTTGGAATTGGTTTTATTACCTGAGAGACCAACTGCAATTTTCAATGCCTTGGAGCGGGATTTGTCGCCATTCATGGAAACCTTCACTACCATCTTTTGCTGAAAAAAGAAGAAGAAAAATTTCAATAAAATTGGAAACTTTTTTATTACCAGTCATTAATCCATACGGTTCGTTTGCTTACCTTCATGGTGGCGATTATCTGTTACCCTTTGAAAGAAAAAGACAAAAAGATGTTTGGAAGAAGAAGAAGAAGTTAAACGAGGAACGAAAGTGGTTACGTGTTTTGTATGGGACATGGCAGCAAACGCTTTGGTGGGGTATTTATAGGTGGTGTCTCGTAGACAAAGATCTTGCTTAGTCCCGATTGGGCATTTCTTTACAAGTTCGAGGAACCGTTGATTTTTCTATGGAAAGGGCGACCCGGTCGACTGTCAACTTTTACTTCTTTGACTCAACTCTTTTCCTTTGACCGTCATACTCATTCACATTTATTTTTATTTTGATATTTTTATAAATTTTGATTTATTAATAATTTATATGATAGGAAAATAACACCTATCAAAGAATATTAATCGAATTTATATTAGATGTGATAAAGATCGAAGCATCAATTAAGCATAATTGTTTTGTCAATATAATTTTTATTTAAAAAACTAATAATTACGTGGTTCCATATTATCAAGGATTGTCGTCACATTAAATTTAATCTCATTAATTCTTTTCAAGTTTACTAACTCTACAACGGAATACAACCAATCATACACTAGTTTAGATCTAAGCACTCCAAACTTTTTTCTCTTTTATAAATACTCCTCTTTCAAAATTAAAGGGATACTGTTAGTCATTATTTTGTAAAAACATATTCCAAAACCTACTAAAATTTTCATGTAAAATTTCTAAATCAAAACTAAGGATTCATTTTTTTATAATTTTATTTAAATGTAAAATTTCATATTTTAGAAATTATATATTAAAATACATTAAGGTATATATCACGTCATCTTTAGCTCAAGGTATATATGACAAGTACTTTTTTTTTTTTTTTCATTAAAATAACAAGGTATTGAGATGAAAAAGTCCACCATAAAATACAATGCGAATATTTTTGCAAACATTAATAGAAAATCAAACTTAATTCCTAGCTAAATCATTTTAATGGGGTTTCTCAATTAACAAAGACATTGAGTTGTAATTACTAGGAATCCCAACAAAGACTCAACTAATTTAAACTAAAAAGATGTGTTATGTAAATAATATGGGTGATGGAGTTGTTAAATGTGAACCTGACTTTAAATGTCATATTTTAGACAAAAAATGAGTAAATGTAATATAAATAAAGAATGGAGATCACCCTATATGGTCCATAATAATAAGAAAAGATGGCTTTCTTTTTATTGAATAATAAAATAAAAGGATTTTGGTGGACTTCACCTTTCTTTTTCTCTCATCTCTTTCCAGAAACTAATACATAAACAATTTCAGTTGACTCCTAAGTCAACTTGACTCAGTCATTTTCTAATATATATAGGATCATGATTGTGCAAATATTTATGAGTCACATCACAATTTCAATTAATATCAATTTTTCATATAAATATTTTTTTAAACAAATAATTATATTATATAAACAGTAATTTGAATAAGATTAGATGTAAAATCTTTGCCCAATAGATGGGTGGAAGAAAGAAAGTCAGATTTTAAAATGGAAAAATAAGTAATATATAAATACACTAATTTAAAAGAAAATTCTAGGGAATCAATTAATAATATTATTATTATAGCCTCTCCCTTTTTTGGTGAAAAATATTATAGGTCTGAGTAGAAGAATTAGTCAACTGTTTAATTTGTTTTGTTGCATCAATGTTGCACCTCGTTAAACGCGTTCCCATATAAAATCGACAACAACCATTTCATTGGCTTTTCTTTTTCCAAAACAATTTTATGGTCAAGACTCAAGTTAAGTTATAATTTTTTTTTTTAGGAAAATTTCTTACTACTAAAAATTTAGATATGAGCGAAAAATAATAAAAAATTATTTAAAATATAAAAAACATTTATGGAGACGGAGAGTCATAAATCTCAAATATAGAAACATAAAGAAAATAACAATATTAATGAAAGATCTAAAAATAGATAGGTGAAAGAAACCAATGCAACAACTGAGAATAGATCAATACAAAAAAGATAACTTGTTATAAAAAGCTTCAATTTCAATCGAACCAACCATATTTTGATGTGGGCATTTTCTATATACATCTTTAAAACATTCATATGCTTCATGTTATAACTAAGACTCAAACTGCATAAAACTAGTTATATTGTTTTTTCTTTTTTAACCCAAAAAAATAAATTTTCTTTGAATGCCCATTTTATGATAAGGTGTTTCAATAGGGTCAAGCACTTGGTGGCCATAAGAAATTTCATTTTGGTTACCACCGGTTGCTCATAATAAGACTTTCATTAAGTCTTCGTCTATTGTTCAACCATTTAATCTTAATTTACCAACTTCAGAACAAGATGCTAATGAAGTTAACTTAGCTCTGGTAATGCTCGTTTTGTGATAAGGTATTTCAATCGGGTCAAGCATTTGGTGGTCATAAGAAAGTTCATTTTGGTTACTTACCATCGATTGCTCGTAATAAGACTTTAATCAAGTCGTCATCTATTATTTAGCCTTTCGATCTTACTTTATCAACTTCAAAACAAGATGATAATGAAGTTAGCCTAGTTCTAATTCCAGTTTATTGGAGTTCTTGAAAAGAAACTTACTATGAAAAGAAAATGACAAAGGCAATAAAAAAGTAGAAGGAATTTTTATTGAAAATGTACAACTTATTGAACTCGAAAAAAAAATCCAATGGGATAAAATTAAACCTCCTCCCTTCATAATAAGGCTTTAAGCCTTTATTTGGATCATCTAAAAAATTAATATACTTATGTATATGTGGGAATTCTTTTAGTTAAGTGTTTTTTAAGTTTGTATTTTTTTTTTATTAGCTTCTAATATCACATAAAATATACGTGATTTTATATATTTAATATTTAATTAATTTTTAAATATTATGTTTTTAATTATAATAATTAATGTAAAATAAAAAATTTTATTTAAATTATTGAATATAATTAAAATACATTAACTTATCAATTCAAATATTATAATAGAAAATTTTAAATATAATTATAGTATTTTTAACATATTCAATTTATAATATAGATTCATGTAAAGTAATATTGTTCAAAATAATAACTAATTAACATCATTAATTCTAAGATTAATAAACTGATAATTAATATGCTTAGAATTATATTCAAGTAATTACTATATTTTACATCAACAAAATTAACTCAACCTTTTTACGTCAATTTTTTTTTTACTTTATTTGTAATTATAATTATAATTATAATTATCGAAACATTTTTTTTATAAAAGATTAGAGTTCTCTTCAAATAATAACTTTACTTTAAAATTAGTAAAAAATTAGCTGTAAATTAAATTATTAATTATTTTTAAATGTATAATTATTAGAACCCCTATTAGATTATAATTATTTTTAAATGTAAATTGAGTAATATGATGGGAAATAAAGTGTATTCTCGTTAGTTCAAATGTTTTTCCAAACTCTTGCTTTTATATATATAATAGATTAGTAAAGTTATCATTCAATGTTAGTATCCCGAGGACATAGGCAGTTTGCCAAACCTCGTAAATTTGGTGTGTTCTCTCATTTATTGATTTTATTTGCATATGTTGATTTTTCTATCGTATTTTAATATTCAATAGTTATTTGTCGAGTTTACTTGCTGCACTTGGGTAGTTTCAATTTGATATTAGTGTTCCCAATTCAATTTTGGTGTTCAATATTGAAGCTACATTTGTATGAGATATTACTCGTTGTCCCTAATAATCGGTATCACAACCTCGATGAAGAAGTGCTAATTTTCTTAATATGCTCTATGGTTGCAACATTATGTTATCCTCTACACCAATAAAAGTCCCTCAACACCTTATCCATCTCTGTTTCAATAGATTTTGGAATCTTAAAAGTTGACATATAAAAATTAGGAAGACTCGATAGCACTAAATAAGTATCAAGTGCCTCTTAATGGACAACGAACTCACTTTTCATGCTGTCAAACTCTTTTCCATCCTTTTTAAGATAGGATCCCAAATGTTGCAAATATTTTATTTATACCCTAACGGGATACCCAAATAACCCATAGGAAAAGATCTAGCACAACCCTTAATGCTGATAGCCTACATGTTTATTACATTATCCTCAACATTAATACCAAACAATTTGTATATTTGCGAATTCAACTTCAATTCAAATATGGCCTGCAAACACCGCAACACTATCTTTAGGTTCAAAACTTATTCTTCAACTTTGCAAAAGAAAATCACATCATTAGCGTATTGAAGGTGCAAAAAAATCACATCCCTGCGCTTGAACTTAATTCATTTGAACAAATTGACTTGGACAACTTTCGAAATAAAGGCACTTAAAGCTTCAACAACCAAATTAAATAAAAAATGCGAGAGTAGACACCAATTTCTTAACCTTTTTTTTAATAAAAAATTTCTTTGCGGAAGATTAGCTCATGAGAATAGAAAATAAAGCAGAGGAAATGTAACTCCTAATCCAAGTTCGTCATCTACCGCCAAACCTCATTCTCCTCATAATCTAATCAATAACGTCGTAGGTGTTTCTAAAATTTGCCTTAAAAATATTGCCTTTCAAGCTTTTTCTCGTCATGTAGTCAACCATTTCATTTGCTATTAAACAGTAGTCGATGAGCTATCTGCTTGTGATGAAAGTGAATTGTGTTTCCCTTCTGCTAAGTAACCTTACATTCTAATAATACTATTGTTAGTGGTAGAAGTTGTGCTGTATATAGAGTGGCACCTGCAGAGGTCTTACCTTGGGGGTTGAGGCAAACGAAAGGAAAATAGAAACATACTTGTGTTAAACTATAACAGAAAATCTAGAGAAAACAGTATATACTAAGGAGAATGATTCATATATTTTCCTTCTACTTTGTTTCTGTACAGCATATGTGCTTATATAACAAATACAAATGAGTTTATCAATTAACTAACTGCTTAACAGACTTACCAAACTAACCAATACTGAACTAATCATTAGTTAGTTACTAACATTCTCCTGGTTTCCTCAACTCCTTTTGTTGAAAAAGAAAATCAGTGCTGGACAACATACAAAGAGCGCGACGAAAAGTTGCAAACTGCTTGGGAGTGATGGGTTTAGTAAGAACATCAGCCACCTATTTGTCAGAGGGAACAAAGTTGACCAGCAGGGTACCATCAAGAGCCTTCTCACGAATAAAATGATGGTCAATCTCGACATGTTTTACACAAGCATGGTAAGTAGGATTTGTAGCCATTGACACGGTAGAGGTGTTGTCGCACCAGACAACTGGAGACTAGCAGGGAGACATACCCAGCTCATCGAGCAGCTATTTAACCCACAGCAATTCAGCCACACAGTTAGCGAGACTACGGTATTCAGCCTCAGAGGAGGATCGAGAGACAACAGGTTACTTTTTGGAGCACCATGTAATGGGATTTGACCCTAGATAAATAACGTAGCCAGTGGTAGAACGTCGATCTTCAACCGAGGAAGCCCAATCAGTATCAGAATAGCCGACTAACTCAAACTGGCCTTTGGAGAGAAACAAGCCATGATCTAAAGTACCTAGAAGATACCGCAACACCCATTTAACAGCCTTCCAATGAGCTTTACTGGGAGCGTTCATGTATTGACTAAGCTTATTAACACAGAATGATAAATCGGGACGAGTAATGCACACATATTGAAGCATGCCGATTATGCTTCGGTACAAGGGGCCATCAGTAAATGGCGGGCTATCATCAGAGGCAACTAACTTTGGAGTGCTGATCATAGGTGTCGGTGTAGTCGATGCGCCTGACATGTCAGTCTTATGAAGTATGTCTGTAATGTATTTTTTCTGGCTTAAGAGCAACCCCTATGATGTATGATGAACAGAAATACCCAAGAAAAAATAGAGTTGTCCCCTGTCTTTCAGAGCAAACTGACGATGAAGTTGCTGTACCACAGTATCAATCTCATTAGTGGAACTTCCAGCGATAATAATGTCATCGGGACATATGCCATAAGCAATAGAGAACTCTCTATAGTAGCTCGAATGAAAAGAGAAGGGTCGACTTTTGAAGCTCGAAAACCAAGTTGAGCAACCAGATAGTGTTTGAGAGTCTGAAACCAAGCCCGAGGGGCTTGTCTCAAACCACATAGAGCTTTGTTAAGCTTACAGACTAGCTGCTGACCATTGGGAGCGACCACCTCAAACCCTGGTGGCTGGCTCATGTAGACCTCCTCAGTCAACACACCATTGAGAAAAATATTATTTACATCAACCTGGCTTAAGGACCATCCTTTCATGACCGCAAGAGCGAGAACAGTGCGAATACTTGCTGCTCGTACAACTGGACTAAAAGTGTCACGAAAATTAAGTCCAGCATGCTGAGAGAACCCTTTTACAACTAAGCGAGCTTTATATCTATCCACCGTGCCATCGGCGTTCTTTTTCACCTTGAAGAGCCATTTACAGCCTATGGGTCGTCGATTTTCAGGTAGTGGACAGAGACTCCAAGTGCGATTGTGAATAAGAGCTTGCAGCTCATTATGAACAACAGCTTTCCAAGGCTCAGTACTCATGGCGGCATGGATATCAACAGGAACATCTTCAGACATATCGGTTGTTGTACTCAGGTATACCTTAGGTTTAAAAATCCCTGCTTTGCTTCTAGTGACCATAGTATGAGAATTATAAGGAAGAAAGGTTGTTGAAGGGTTTTGATCGGGTAAAGGTTGCGGAGAGGATGGATCAGGTAGGTTGGAACTGGGGGAGAAACGGAAGAGTTGACTGGAGTAGAGAGAACATGATCAGACGAGATAGGTTGAGGTGTAGGGTGCAAGGGGATGTCTAAATGAGTGGTTGAAATAAGAGGTGAGGAACTAGTAATAGAAGATTGAGCTGGCGACAAGATAAGAAGTCTAAAACTAGACTGTGACTTAGTTATAGATGGGACAGATTGGGTAGCAATGGATTGAAATGAAAAGACTGTTTCATGAAAGGTGATGTGAGGAGAGACATATACACGTTTATTACTATCCTGACAACGGTACTCTTTGTGCATGGGAGAGTAACCCAAGAACGTGCATGGGGTTGACCTAAACTGTAATTTATAAGTATTGTAAGGGCGAAGGTTAGGAAAACATAAACACCCAAAGACACGTAGAAAAGAGTAATTTGGTGAGACTTTAAACAATTTTTCATATGGTGAGACCTGGTTTAGAGGGGAAGAAGGTAACCTATTTATCAAATACATAGCAGTGCTGAAAGCATCACGCCAGTAGGATAAAGGCATAGTTGCATGAGCCAGCATGGAGAGTCTAGTCTCGACAATCTGCCTGTGTTTGCGTTCAACTAAGCCATTTTGGGCAGATGTATATAGACAAATGAAGCGATAGAAAATCCCTTGTTGAGCCAAATAGGACTTCAAAGCATGAAATTCACCACCTCCATCTGATTGCAACGCCTAAAGCCGACAACCAAGAACACGTTCGACTTGGCGATGAAACTGTGGAAACACTGTAAGCATTTCCGATTTCTGTTTCAGAAAATACACCCAAGTATATCGTGTATACGCATCTGTGAATGCAACACAGTAACGAAAACCATCAGAGGTGACAGGGGCTGGTGCCCAAACATCAGTAACTATCAGTTGCAGAGGTGCAGTATGGGTAGTCAAAGACTGCTGAAAAGGGAGCTTGTGCTCTTTACCCAGATGACAAGCAATACAATTAAATGAGTTTTTATTTGTGCCAAGAGAAATATTACAACTCAATAAGGCATTTGTAAGCGTAGCATTACAAGGGTGGCCTAGTCTAGCATGCCACACAGTTAAAGGGATAGTAGAAGTCGCTGAAAAACATTGAGCAGAGTCTGAAGTCAAGACGTTGGAAGCAGAGTCTTGTAAGTGAAGCTTATACAACCCATGCTGTACTGATCCTCGAAGAAGTACCTCTCCAGTCTTTAGATCACGCACTGGGCACTGTTTAGGAAGAAACTCAAAAATCACCTAATTATCTCTAGTAAACTTGGAGACAGACAAAAGATTTTTTGTTATACCAGGCACAAGCAGTAAGGATCTCATGTACAACGGCCTGGTTCGAGTAAGTAAGGAAGACTGACCAGTAGATAAAACAGGAAGAGCAGTTCCATTACCAACATATACTTTACCTGGACCATTATAGGAGGTGCTGTCACCCATGGCAGTAGCAGAATGGGTAAGATGATGCGTCGCTCCAAAATTCGGGTACCAAGCATTGTCACTGACCGTTTCAGGAGTGGCAATAAGAGCTTGAGGTTGAGAAACAACTGGAGAAGATGCACTAACTGGTGAAGAAGGATTGACCACAAAGGGGTTGAGCCAAGTAGGAGCTGAAGCAGATGGAAAATGCCAGCCTGGGTGAGAAGTGAAACCAGCAGTAAGTGGAACCCAAGGTGACTAGGAAGAACCAGAACCAACCATACAGATATTAGCTTGCGGCGAGGGAGGAGGTCTGTAACCTGAAATTTTATAAGACGTGTCGAAACGATAGTAGCAGCGATCAACAAGGTGCCCCTGCTTCCCACACAATTGACACTGAAACCGTGAACCAGAAGTGCGACCATGCCCGCGCCCTCGAGCTGCAGAAGACGAGCGATAAGCGGGTGTAGGAGCAGTGTTATCAACAGGTTGATGCGTCACCATGTTGGCTGAACTGGGAACCTCAAAAACAGAAACCTGCTAACGTGCTTCTGCATCAAGAAGCATAGTGGTGACAGCCTGAGCATTATAGGAAACTTGACTGGCCGTGATGATTGTAATCACCGATTCATACTCAGGAAGCAGACCATTGAGGATAGCAGTAACATGCTCACGATCACTAATAGCTTCGCCATAATTGGCAAGATTATCACAATACCCTTTAATTTTCAGCAAAAATTCTTTCATGGGAAGATCACCCTTACGCTGAGAGTGTAAGGCTCGTTTGTAGTACATTAGTCTAGAAGTGGTTTTGCTACCATAGAGATTAACAATAGTATTCCATATATGAGCACTAGTGTCCTTACCAATAAGGTGCGGAAGAATCGACTGACTGACAAGGACAGAAGCCAAGAAGCTAGGGCATTATCCTGTTGCTCAAAGCGAGCAAAATCTGGATTTTCTTGAAGAACGCCATCAGCGTCCGGAAGTAACGGAGGTGGTGAAACAGCAGTGGTATCTAAGAACCCTTGAAGCTTATAGGTGTTAATCGCCAGAAGAACTTGTTGATGCCATAACAAATAATTGTTATCATCAAGAAGAACACTTATTTTCTTGGTAGAAAAGAACCGAGTATCAAGAACTCCATCAGTAAACGTAGAAGCCATGGCCTGTGTATTGGAGTGAATAGCAGACGGACTTAAAGCTCAAGACATGAAGAGAGAAAAAAATTACCAGGAATCAATGGACATCTGATACCATGTTAAACTATAATAGAAACTCTAGAGAAAACAGTATATACCAAGGAGAATGATTCATATATTTTCCTTCTACTTTGTTTCTGTACAGCATATGTGCTTATATAACAAATACAAGTGAGTTTATCAACTGACTAACTGCTTAACAGACTTACCAAACTAACCGATACTGAACTAATCATTAGTTAGTTACTAACAACTTGAACATTGTAATAGTATACAGAAACTAAGGTCATAGCAAATTATTATGAATTTTCTTAGTGCATGTATTAGTGGCGAATAGGCTTAAGTGAATAAGTTGTTTTGAATGTACAATTTAATTATAGGTGTATGGTAAGGTTTAACGGGTTCTTGTGGCATCCAGTACTCGGGCCTAACAATCGGGTCGGGTATGGGGTGTTACACAATATTTGACCTTTCTTAACTCCATTTAACAATTATTTTGAATCTTAACCATTATAATTGAATAATTGTGAGTATGATTGATGATTAAATTGGTTAATTGCTATGTTATGTTTTAAAATTTGTGATTATGAAATGGATTAGCTTGAGTTGCTTTGGCAACGTAATGTGACATCATATACTCAGATTCGCGACCGGATCGAGTGTGGGGGTTACACCCTCAATGTTTTATTCGGTTAAAAATATAATCTTTATTGTAGAAGAGAAAATTAGAGATTATAAGAATCCAATAAACAAAGCAAAAGAAACAAAGTCAATATAGAAAATTAGTACACAACGATGGCATCAACAACCACTTAGCACAATTAAATAAAAAATAAAAAAACTTTTGCAACTTGATACCCTCTAAAGAAGCTTCTAAAAAGCAAAGGCTAAGAAAACCATCGAAACTTTAAAATGAGACAAAGCTTGAATATGTATTACACAAGGGTTCCAATCATTAAAGAGTACACTAATGCATTGAATCTCAAACCATAAGGGTCTTGGTGAAGCAACCAACCTGCTTCAAAAAAGGAAGGTTCGAAACCACAAGAAGGGACATTTCCCTTCCCGAAAAGAACATAAAAAGACTAGAAAGGACAAAAGAAAAGATGAAAAGAGGGGAAGGTGTTTGAAAAATCCGGTTATGAAAACAGTTTACTGTTACAACAAAAGTTTAAAAATTTTCAAATATGAGCCGACTTATGATATTTATATTAATATACATTCTACTGAAAAGTACAAGTGCTTTTGTGTGAAGCAGATCTAGAATGTTCCTAACTTTCAACCAAGCGATCTTCTTCACTATCCGTGTACTCCAAATTGCATAGAGTATGAGCTCAAACAACAAGAACCAAACACAAAATCAAAAATAACTTATTACTTTTAGTAGAAAAGTATTTCTATCAATATAAACCAGTAAAAATTGTTATTTAGAAGATAGAATTTATTCTAAGAAAATAAATTTCCAATACTTTCTGGAAAAATAACAATATATGAAACTTATGTGTTAATTCTACTAGTGTCATCTATTTATAGGGAGAGACAGGAGAATCTTTGTTAAATAAGTATGACACAAATAATATTTATTTAATAAAACAACACTTTATTAATCTACCTATAAGAGTGGGTCGACACACCATAGATAAAAACACTAGGAATGTCGCCCCTCACATGTAAAATGAGGGAAATTGGGTCTCTCATGTATTTGGTCCATTATATGTGCTTTATGGATTTTTTATCCAATACTTTATAATTTAATCTAACTTAATATTTGTTTTCTATTATCAAAATAGATATTAATTAATTAATTAATTAAACTAAATTAATTTCTCAATTGAATTTTTTTTTCAACTCAACTTTAATTTCGTTAAAGTTATAACAACTTTATTGTAAAAGAATCTACAATGGAATAAATTTAATTTCCATATTCAATGGATTCATAATGACTACTTAATTTAATTCCATTTTCGAATTTCAATTATTTAATTATAATTAATTAAATAATAATTTGAAAATCTTAAATCAATTCTCAATTCATTTATATACTCAATGAGAAAACACATTCATTTGTGAATACGACATAATATTTCTCTAATTTCATCATTTATGTTCATTTGGCTCTACATGCAATTCAATTATGATTTCAACGAGCTTGCGAAGGGACCGATTGGACATATATAATTTGGGCTTAAATAATTTATAATTGGACCTATTGGTCATTCCATTATATTATCATGAATAAGCTCTCCCTAATTACATACTATTACAAAAGCTACTTAATCAGTGCTCATCCAAAGACCTTGTCATTAGTGTGTTACCCTCATAGGATATCATTAATCTCTTTATGATAAATATATTCTTCCAATATGATTCTATTTTATCTCATGGTAACCATTATATTTTCCTTAATAAAAAGTCAATTACTATCAAATAGAAACTAATATATTTTCCTTAATAAAAAGTCAATTACTATCAAATAGAAACTAAGTCATTTATCACAAAGACAAATAACTCATGATCATGTTCACTTTTCATCTACCATGTAAGGCCAATGAAAGGATATCATTTACCCATTAGTTGGACTATGAATTCTACTATTGTAAATGATGCTACATATTGCAAAAGTTGTATACCCAACGCACCAGCTTATGGTTCATTATCTGTTTGAACTCACGCTTTTATTTACATCAAAGTATACGAGTCATGCACACATAGTCCATCATCCACTCAGGATTAAGGTATGCCACACTATGAACGTCACAAGTGAATAACTCCATAAACAGATCTAGGATCTATTCTACTTGGGTCTTATCTAATGTACTGTCAATCCAGTTAGTCACATTTATGTCTCTATCTTTTGGGAGTCATTCACTCCGATGCTCAAGACAAAGTATTTTCACAATTGGACTTGATAGATGACATACTAGTCTTTCAATTGATTTGCTAATTTCTGATTAGACTAAGGACATGTTTAGGTTCATCCACTAATACAAGTTGTCTCTCCGTTTGTGATCCACCCACGTAATATCGTTTAGTATTTAATTAAACATTAGATAACCATTGAGTCAATGTCTACTTTCATTTTACTTTGCATGCAAAAACATTAAGAACAATAAACAAAGGATATTAATGTAATTAATGGGTGTTATTATTAAACCAATTTGTTTGAAAAATATAAATATACAAAACAAATATATTACACTTAGGACACCAAATTCAGCAAAAGGAAGAAAAGAACAAGGAAGTAACAAAGGAGAAATGGAGGCATGGTAGGGAAGGGGTAGCAATTGACGGTGGATGATAGGCAACACCCAATCCAAATGTCAATTGGGCTGCCCTTGATTGACAGCTGAGGTTAAGGAATTTAAAAAAAGGAAATTAGAAGCTTTTCCTAGAGAGAATTTTTTTCCTCAAGTTAAATTACTATTTCTTAAAGATAGATTTCTTCAAAGAAGATCACACATCATAACGCACCAAAATCTGTCCAAATGCACCACAAAATAACACTATAAACAAGAGGTATCAATCTCACTATATAACAGCAAACCAAGTTAGCCAAACCAAAATCAAAAGCTACAACTAAATCCTCTAAGAATATAAGCCCATCTTGCTAAAGTTGTATCATGTCATAATTGTAATGGCCTAAATTCAAGGTTATTGGAACAGTGGTTTTGTAACCACAAATTCGATTTAAAAAGAAATTTATTTCAATATTTTTGCATGAATATTTATATGATAGAAAAATCGTATGAAAATATCGATAGAAAAATTTTATCGATTTAGTGATTAGTTAGAAAAAGAAATTATTGAAGAAATTGGGTAAAATAAGGTATCGAGACCTCTATCTCGCAAAACCTAGTCGAAAAATAATTTTATCAATATTTATGAAATGTTAGTAATGTGGTATTAAAATTTCGTTAGGAAATTTTAATGTTTGGATAGTTAATTAAATCAAAAGGACTAAATTGTAAAAGGTGTAAAAGTGGGTAGGATGATTAAATAGCTTAAGTGTCTAATGAGAGAGGAGTTAAAAGGGAAATAGACCCAAAATTTATTTGGGCTGGATGGCAAGGGCATGAAATCAGCAGGACAATTGATAAATTAAGGGCAAAATTGGAATATTGCAAAATTAACTAAATAAAACTAGGACTAAATAGGAAATATCTAGATTTCTCTTTATTTCTCTCCAATTCCAGCAGCTAAAAACACAATAGGAGGGTTCTCTAAGCTGGTATTCCATAATTTTTGCACCAAGTGAGTTAATCCTTGCCTTTTTCTTGTAATTTTTGTGTTTCTAAGACTTTTACAACTAGGTCCTACTATTAAATTCATTAGTTTTTGATTTCATGGATGAAATTGAAAGTCACCATGGTTGATTTATGTAAGTTTATAATGAAATAGAATGAAATTAAAGCTTTAAATTGTTTATGAGATGATTTTATTAGGTAATTTCAATGGAAATTGATTTTTAGGACCTAATTGTGAAAATGTTTAGAATTAAAGTCTATTTCTAAAATTATAATTCCTAAAGGTTGTAAACTAGTTTAAGGTGATACAATAAAGTGTTAATTGAGAAAAATAAGCTCAATTGAGAGACTAATTGAGTAGGGACGAAATTATCATTTATTAAAAGTTTAGGGGAAAAATGGTAATAAACAGCTTGCACTAAAACAGTTTAGACAGCAGCAGTAGACTAACTTTGAAAAATCACCAAAAATTTTAGGAATTGAATTAGAAGATGAAAAAAATATGGAATTAAATCCTATTGAGTCTAGTTTCTCATAGAAGAAATAGTGCAAGCAATGGATTTGTAAATTTTGAGATATAATAAATTTTGTGAGACAAGGTCAGAATGAATTCGAGTTCCCCTATTCTGACTTTGAAAAATCATAAAAAAATTTAAAAAAAATATTTAGGGGCTTAAATTTATATTTATAGAATCATGAATGAGTCTATTTTTAATATAAACAAACGAGAACATCATTTGAATCATGTATGAAGAGATAATTAATTTTTAGTGAAGAAGGGTCAGAACTGTTAGACAGCAGAATAGGGGTGATTTTAAAGAATAAACTGTACTGATTGGCTAAACCAAAAATTCTGAAAATTTTATGGTAAGAATATATATGAGTCTAGTTTCAGGGAAAATTATCGGATCCTAATTTGGAGTTCTGTAGATCAAGATAAAAATAATTTAGTGACTATGACTCAAGTAGACAGCTTTGAATGAACTATAAATAATAGTTGAATTATAGAGAATGTCGCATATGAACATGAAATGTATTAAATTGATAATTAAATTTATTTATTTAGATCCAGAAGATTCAAATACGAAGCTAGATCGAGGAAAGGAAAAATTCCAGGATTAGTAGATTTTTTATACACGAACAAGTATCAAGGTAAGTTCATGTAACTTGAATTATATTCTTAAATACTTGAAATGTATGTTATTGATGTGAATATGATTTGAATGTTCATTGTATGAAAATTGATGAAACATTGATATATTTGATATAAAGGGGAAGAAATCCCGGTTGAATGAACGGAAAATTCGATGGATCTCTAAAAAGGAATTGACGGTAAAAAGGATCTAGCCCGGACGGGTGATCCTATCCTGATATAGCCCTCCCGAAGAATATGTGGAAAATGGATTTAGCCCGAACGGGTAATCCGAATTAGGTCTGCAATTTAGCTTTGGACTGGTAATTGGATCAAGCTCATTAGAGTAATTGTCGTTGCAGGGGATTTAGCCTGGACTGGTAATCTCGACAATACTCTATGAGTTTATATTACAGGGGATTTAGCCTGGACTGGTAATCCTGCTGTAAGGATGAGGTTCGCAGGAGTGTGCTCTCTGAAATGGAAATGTGCGCACATGAATATGAATTGACGGACCCGGGATTGTACACTAAAAGTATACCTCTGAAAAATCCATCGAAATTCTGAGTAATTCAACGGGATAAATATGGAAAAATAACAAGGGAATGGAAATCATAGTATTGATGAGCTCATCAATCATGATATATATTATTGATACGTGGAAATTATTGTACTAACTTGAATGTTGAGTTTGTGCATGTTAGAGTAATAATGCATTGAATGGATATATGTAATGTTTATTGTATTGTACTGAAAATATTAGGTAAGTATAATTCTTGTTACATGAGCTTACTAAGCATAAAGTGCTTACCCTGTTTCCTTTTCCCCTGTTTTGTAGTGTTAAGAGCTCGGAGGTCAGATTTGGTTGGAGACGTCACATTATCAACCTCAGGATTTTGGTATATAAAGATACTTTATTTTGGGAATCAATGGCATGTATAAGCTGATAAAGTAAATGATTTTGTGAAATGAATGTAAGGTTAGCCAATGGTATGGCTAACAAATCTTGGTTTTGGTATGTGATGAGGTTATCTTATAAAAATACATGAATCTATCTTGAAAATATGTTAAATTGGATTGGTTGATATGGATTGGTCTCGATTTAATATTGCAGGAAAGGTTAGATATCCGTAAAAAGGATTATATTGAGTTTTCTTAAAAAAAAATTAATTCGTAAACTCCGGTAATGCCTCGTACCCTATTCTGGCAATGAGTACGAGTAGGGGGTATTACATTTGTTGGTATCAGAGCTACGGTTTAGTCGGTTCTAGGACTGATGTAGCAAATACGGGATTAGCTATACATGCCATTTAAATTATTATTGATAGTGTGATATCTCCTAACCATTTAAATGTGTTTTTCTTATAGTAAATGTCTACCAACCGAGCTCAATCTGAGGAAGCCGAGAGTCATGCTCCGGCTCCAGAACGGGCACAGAGGGAAGCCGAAGTAACTACTAGTACAAGGCCCATATCTAAGGGCCAAGGGGAGGAGGCAAAACGAGCCTTCTTTCAAGTGATGAATGAACGGTTTAGTCAATATTTAAGAACTAACCCTGTTGTGCAGCAAGCTCAAGCTCCCCCTCCTGCTCCTCCACCGGTTCCCGAGATCCCACAGGGTACAGGTACTAAATCTGTTAGAAAAGGAAAAGCTCCAGTAGATAAAATTCAAAAATATGGGGCCGAAGAATTTCGAGCAGCAGTTGATGATGATTCCGAACGAGCTGAATTCTGGTTAAAGAATACTACTCGGGTTTTGGAGGAATTATCTTGTACACTAGAAGAATGTCTGAAATGTGCCGTCTCACTGCTAAAAGACACGGCTTACCATTGGTGGAATACTAAAGCTGCAGTTGTTCCGAAAGAAGAAATTACATGGGAATTCTTTCAGACCGAGTTCAGAAAGAAATATATCAGCCAGAGGTTCCTTGACTAGAAAAGAAAAGAATTTCTTGAGCTGAAACAGGGCAATAGATCAGTATCTGAGTATGAAAGAGAATTTGTTCGATTGAGTAAATATGCTCGAGAATGGGTACAGTCTGAAGCTAAAATGTGCAAACGATTCGAAGAAGGGTTGAATGAAGACATTAAGTTACTGATCGGAATTCTTGAAATTCGAGAGTTTGCTACATTGGCAGAGAGAGCTTATAAAGCAGAAGAATTGAGCAAAAAAAAAACAGCAGTGAGAGGAAGCTCGAATTTTTAGTAAAAGACCGATAGGAAAATCTCAGTTTCCGCTTCAAAGAAATTGAAGAAGTATCAGGATCGTTTTACCTCAGCCACTGGGTATTCGGGCAGAGAGTGAGGTTCTCAACGCATTAATCCAAGACATTCTACTCTATCAGTGACCAGTGTTGGCAGTGTTGGCACTCCTAAGCCGAGATGCCAGTACTTTAATAAAATCCATTTTGGTGAATACCGATTTAAGAGCGGGGCTTGTTACCGATGTGGTTCTTTTGACCATTTCCTCAGAGATTGTCCAGAAAGGGTTAAAAAAAGAAGTTGAATAGATATCGAAGCTGAGTAATCTAGTTTTGGAGGGCAGACCACCTCGGCCATCCCAGTAATGTCGATGGTAATCGAGGAGCTACAAAGATCTGCGCAGTAGGCTCGAGGTACGAGCACCTGCTAGGACATATGCCATTCGTGCCAGAGAAGATGCCTCAGCACCCGATATTATTACTGGTACATTTTCTTTACTTGACACTGATATTACTACATTGATTGATCCTGGTTCTACGCATTCATATATATGTGTTAAACTTGCAATTGTTAAAAATTTATCTATTGAACCTACTGAATTTGTGGTTAAAGTCTCGAACCCCCTGGGCCAGTCTGTGTTAGTGGATAAAATTTGTAAAAATTGTCCATTGATGGTAAGAGGTTATTGTTTCCCGGCTGATTTGATGTTACTGCCATTTGATGAATTTAACGTGATATTGGGCATGGATTAGTTAACCCAGCATGATGCGGTAGTAAATTGTAGACAAAAATATATTGTGCTAAAATTTCAGAATAGTGAGTTGCTTCGGTTAAATCGATGATCGAATGAGAGGGTTATCTCGATATGATTTCATAATGGCAAAGACGCAGGTATGTTAAAAAAGGGTATGATGCTTACTTAGCTTATGTACTCGACACCAAAGTATCTGAGTCAAAAATACAGGCAGTTCCAGTGGTATGTGAAATTCCCGATGTGTTTCCAGAAGAATTACTATGATTGCCACCAGAAAGAGAAGTGGAATTTTCTATAGATTTAATCCCAGGAACTACTCCGATCTCCATAGCTCCGTACCGAATGGCTTCTATAGAATTAAAAGAGTTAAAGACACAGTTACAAGAGCTTGTTGATAGGGGTTTTATCCGACCAAGTCATTCACCTTGGGGTGCTCCGGTTCTATTTGTGAAAAAGAAAGACGGGTCTTTGAGATTGTGTATTGATTACCGGTAGCTTAATAAAGTAACCATAAAGAATAAGTACCCGTTACCCCGAATCGATGATTTATTTGATCAGCTAAAAGGTGCTACTGTGTTTTCAACGATTGATCTTCGATTGGGTTATTATCAGCTACGGGTAAAGGAGTTAGATGTGCCAAAAACAGCCTTTAGAACCAGGTACGGGCATTATGAGTTTCTAGTTATGCCGTTTGGGCTAACTAATGCACCTGCAGTATTTATGGATTTAATGAACCGGATATTCAGACCGTACTTAGACAAATTTGTGGTAGTATTCATTGATGATATTTTGGTTTATTCTCGGGATGAAGAAGAACATGCAGAACATTTGAGAACTGTGTTACAAATTCTGCGAGAGAAGCAATTGTATGCTAAATTCAGTAAATGTGAATTTTGGCTTCGAGAAGTGGGTTTTCTAGGACATATTGTATCTACCGAAGGCATCAGGGTAGATCCGAGTAAAATTTCAGCTATTGTCAATTGGAGCCCACCGAAGAATGTATCTGAAATTAAAAGTTTCTTGGGTTTAGCTGGTTATTATCGGAGGTTTGTACAGGGATTCTCTATGATAGCTTCTCCAATGACTCGATTATTGCAGAAAGATGTAAAGTTCGAATGGACTGATGAATGCTAGCAGAGTTTCAACCGATTGAAAGATCTATTAACGAAAGCACCTGTATTAGTGTAGCCTGAACCGGGTAAGGAATTTGTTATTTACAGTGATGCCTCATTAAATGGTTTAGGTTGTGTCTTGATACAAGAAGGTAAAGTAATAGCTTATGCTTCAAGACAACTTAAACCACATGAAAGAAATTATCCAGTACATGATCTTGAATTAGCTGCTATTGTATTTGCACTGAAGATATGGCGGCTTTACTTGTAAGGTGAGAAATGTCATATTTATACTGATCATAAAAGCTTAAAATATTTGATGACACAGAAAGATTTGAATTTGAGACAGCGCAGGTGGCTTGAACTGATAAAGGATTATGATTTGATTATTGATTACCATCCAGGTAAAGCTAATGTTGTAGTTGATGCTTTAAGCCAAAAATCTCTATTTGCTTTACGAGCTATGAATACCCGGTTATCACTGACTGATGATGGTTCAATCCTAGCTGAATTGAGAGCTAAACCGACATTTTTACAGCAAATATGTGAAGCTTAGAAGAATGATGAGAAGTTACAGGTTAAACGGGCACAGTGTGAGTCAGGTAATGATTCTGAATTTCAGATTGGTTCTGATGATTGTTTATTATTCAGAGGTAGGGTATGTGTACCTCAGAATTCAGAGCTCATACAGAAGATTCTATGCGAGACCCACAGTAGTACTATGTTTGTACATCCGGGGAGTAATAAAATGTATAATGATCTGAAAAAGATGTACTGGTGGTCGGGAATGAAACGTGATATCTCTGAGTTTGTCTCAAGGTGTTTAATATGTCAGCAAGTTAAAGCTGAGCATCAGGTGCCTTCGGGGTTACTTCAGCCAATTACTATACTGGAATGGAAATGGGAAAGAATCACTATGGATTTTGTATCGGGATTACCTTTGTCTCCGAGAAAAAAAGATGCTATTTGGGTGATTGTTGACCGATTGACAAAGTTAGTGCACTTTATCCCAATACGTATGGATTATTCTTTAGATAAACTAGCTGAACTGTATATATATGAGATTGTCAGGTTACATGGAGTGCCTGTCTCCATTATATCGGATAGAGATCCTCGATTTACGTCTCGTTTCTGGAACAAATTGCAAGAAGCCTTGGGTACTCAGTTGTATTTCAGTACTGTATTTCATCCTCAGATAGATGGCCAATCTGAGCGTGTAATTCAAGTATTGGAAGATATGCTCCGATGTTGTATACTAGAGTTTGAAGGTAATTGGGAGAGGTATCTACCTTTGATTGAATTTGCTTACAATAACAGTTATCAGTCCAGTATTAAAATGGCTCCGTATGAAGCTTTGTATGGGAGAAAATGTAGAACACCGTTATATTGGACAGAGCTCAGTGAAAGGAAGATACATGGGGTTGATTTGATCCGGGAAACAGAAGAAAATGTAAAGGTTATTCGAGATAGTCTAAAAGCAGCTTTCGATCATCAAAAATCATATGCCGACCTTAAGCGAAAAGAGATTGAATTTCAAGTCGATAACAAGGTATTTTTGAAAGTGTCTCCTTCGAAGAAAGTTCTTCGATTCGGTCGAAAGGGTAAATTGAATCAAAGATTTATCGGGCCCTATGAAATCATAGAAAGAATTGGACCGGTCGCTTATCGATTGGCATTACCACCGGAACTTGATAGAATCCATAACGTTTTTCATGTATCTATGTTACGACGATATCGATCGGATCCTTCACATGTTATTTCTCAATGTATGTGGAGATTCAATCGGATATGACTTACGATGAAGAATCAGTCAAGATATTGGCACGGGAGACAAAAGAGCTTAGAAATAAAAAGATAAATTTGGTGAAAGTATTGTGGCAAAAGCACGGGATTGAGGAAGCGACATGGGAACCGGAGGAGACAATGAGGAAACAATAACCAAATCTCTTTACCGGTAAGATTTTCGAGGATGAAAATCCTTAAAGGGGGGGGAGAGTTGTAATGGCCTAAATTCAAGGTTATCGGAACAGTGGTTTCGTAAGCACAAATTCGATTTAAAGATAAATTTATTTCAATATTTTTACATGAATATTTATATGATAGAAAAATCGTATGAAAATATCGATAGAAAAATTTTATCGATTTAGTGATTAGTTAGAAAAAGAAATTATTGAAGAAATTGGGTAAAATAAGGTATCGGGACCTCTATCTCGTAAAACCTAGTCGAAAAATAATTTTATCAATATTTATGAAATGTTAGTAATGTGGTATTAAAATTTCGTTAGAAAATTTTAATGTTTGGATAGTTAATTAAATCAAAAGGACTAAATTGTAAAAGGTGTAAAAGTGGGTAGGATGATTAAACAGCTTAAGTGTCTGATGAGAGAGGAGTTAAAAGGGAAATAGACCCAAAATTTATTTGGGCTGGATGGCAAGGGCATGAAATCAGCAGGAAATTGATAAATTAAGGGTAAAATTGGAATATTGCAAAATTAACTAAATAAAACTAGGACTAAATAGGAAATATTTAGATTTCTATTCATTTCTCTCCAATTCCAGCAGCTAAAAACGCCATATGAGGGTTTTCTAAGCTGTTATTCCATAATTTTTGCACCAAGTGAGTTAATCCTTGCTTTTTTCTTGTAATTTTTGTGTTTCTAAGACTTTTACAACTAGGTCCTACTATTAAATTCATTAGTTTTTGATTTCATGGATGAAATTGAAAGCCACCATGGTTGAGTTATGTAAGTTTATGATTAAATAGAATGAAATTAAAGCTTTAAATTGTTTATGAGATGATTTTATTAGGTAATTTCAATGGAAATTGATTTTTAGGACCTAATTGTGAAAATGTTTAGAATTAAAGTCTATTTCTGAAATTCTGATTCCTAAAGGTTGTAAACTAGTTTAAGGTGATATAATAAAGTATTAATTGAGAAAAATAAGCTCAATTGAGAGACTAATTGAGTAGGGACGAAATTATCATTTATTAAAAGTTTAGGAGAAAAATGGTAATAAACAGCTTGCACTAAAACAGTTTGGACAGCAGCAGTAGACTAACTTTGAAAAATCACCAAAAATTGTAGGAATTGAATTAGAAGATGAAAAAAATATGGAATTAAATATTATCGAGTCTAGTTTCTCATAGAAGAAATAGTGCAAGCAATGGATTTGTAAATTTTGAGATATAATGAATTTTTTGAGACAAGGTTAGAATGAATTTGAGTTCCCCTGTTCTGACTTTGAAAAATCATAAAAAAGTTAATAAAAATAGTTAGGGGCTTAAATTTATATTTATAGAATCCTGAATGAGTCTATTTTTAATAGATACAAACGAGAACATCATTTGAATCCTGTATGAAGAGATAATTAATTTTTAGTGAAGAAGGGTCAGAACTGTTAGACAGCAGAACAGGGGTGAATTTAAAGAATAAACTGTACTGATTGGCTAAGCCAAAAATTCTGAAAATTTTATGGTAAGAATATATGTGAGTCTAGTTTCAGAGAAAATTATCAGATCTTAATTTGGAGTTCTGTAGATCAAGATAAAAATAATTTAGTGACTCTGACTCAAGTAGACAGCTTTGAATGAACTATAAATAATAGTTGAATTATAGAGAATGTTGCATATGAACATGAAATGTATTAAATTGATAATTAAATTTATTTATTTAGATCCAGAAGATTCAAATATGAAGCTAGATCGAGGAAAGGAAAAATTTCAGGATTAGTAGATTTTTTGTACACGAACAAGTATCAAGGTAAGTTCATGTAACTTGAATTATATTATTAAATACTTGAAATGTATGTTATTGATGTGAATATGATTTGAATGTTCATTGTATGAAAATTGATGAAACATTGATATATTTGATATAAAGGGGAAGAAATCCCGGTTGAATGAAAGGAAAATTCGATGGATCTCTAAAAAGGAATTGACGGTAAAAAGGATCTAGCCCGGACGGGTGATCCTATCCTGATATAGCCCTCCCGAAGAATATGTGGAAAATGGATTTAGCCCGGACGGGTAATCCGAATTAGGGTCTGAATTTAGCCTGGACTAGTAATTCAGATCCAAGCTCATTAGAGTAATTGTTGTTGCAGGGGATTTAGCCTGGACTGGTAATCCCAACAATACTCTATGAGTTTATATTACTGAGATTTAGCTGACCGTAATCCCGCTGTAAGGATGAGGTTCGCGGGAGTGTGCTCTCTGAAATGGAAATGTGCGCACATGAATATGAATTGATGGACCCGGGATTGTACACTAAAAGTGTACCTCTGAAAAATCCATCGAAATTTCGAGTAATTCAACGGGATAAATATGGAAAAATAACAAGGGAATGGAAATCATAGTATTGATGAGCTCATCAATCATGATATATATTATTGATACATGGGAATTATTGTACTAACTTGAATGTTGAGTTTGTGCATGTTAGGGTAATAATGCATTGAATGGATATATGTAATGTTTATTGAATTGTACTGAAAATATTAGGTAAGTATAATTCTTGTTACATAAGCTTACTAAGCACAAAGTGCTTACCCTGTTTCCTTTTCCCCTGTTTTGTAGTGTTAAGAGCTCGGAGGTCGGATTTGGTCGGAGACACATCACATTATCAACCTCAGGATTTCGGTATATAAAGAAACTTTATTTTGGGAATCAATGGCATGTATAAGCTGATAAAGTAAATGATTCTGTGAAATGAATGTAAGGTTAGCCAACGGTATGGCTAACAAATATTGGTTTTGGTATGTGATGAGGTTATCTTATAAAAATACATGAATCTATCTTGAAAATATGTTAAATTGGATTGGTTGATACGGATTGGTCTCGATTTAATATTGCAGGAAAGGTTAGATATTTGTAAAAAGGATTATATTAAGTTTTCTTAAAAAAAAAATTAATTCGTAAACTCCGGTAATGCCTCGTACCCTATTCCGGCAATGAGTACGGGTAGGGGGTATTACAATAAAAATTACTCAATTCACCACTTCTTAGAATTCAAGTCACACACACTAATGCTAATCCCCTACAACCAAATAAGAAACCAAAGCCACTCAAGCTAACCCTTGTAACCATCCAAAATTATCAAACAAAATGAGTTCTTTAACTTACCAACTTCTGCCATAGCACTAACTATACCACTTGCAATTCCCACTGTAACACCCTATCCCCGGCTTGGTCACCAAACCCGAATACTGGACGTCACGCTACCGTCTCATGTTCCATACATCAAGTAGAAAGCTCATTGTAAACAAAACGTCTATCATTTTATTGTTCGTATAGGTTTTAAGTTAATCATTCAAGATAGTTACCATTGTTGCATGCTAAAATCATAACAATTAGTCTTATAAACAATTTTAAACATGCATAAGGTTCATTTAGCAAAATTCTCAAAATATGTTCGTAGGTATCGATACTAACACTAGGGTATGGATATTTTCTCTATGTGGTATCGATACCACCTGGAAAAATGATACCACCTTAAAAATTATCGAAACCTTTCATAAAGTATTGATAAATTTACCCTGAGCATCGATACTAAATCTCTATTTTGACTTCCTGTACGTTCCAAACACAGAGGTATCAATTTAGAAACTCGATTATCGATACCACTGTTCTAAACCTCAAAAATGCAACATACATAAGCAATTAATCCATTCCAGTTTAGTTCCTAAACATTATACATAAATTATTTTAACAATTAATCATTCAATGACCTAATTAACAGTTCAATATCGCAATATCATGTTCGAGCGAGTAGCATCAATCCCTCATCATGTTCATGAACTCAAGCATAACAATAACATGTAATCCTTATAAACCGAACCAAAAACCAGCAAAGTGTCTAGAAGTTAACATGGCTATATACAAGTCTACCACATTGTCTCATTCCCTAAAACGTAAATAAATATAGAACACCTACGAAGTAACAAATAGACTTGCTTAGATCACCTTCGGAACCACACCGCTCACACCTGCACACTACTGATCTGCAATGATTTAAAAGGAGTAGGTGAGCTTAAGAAGCTCAGTGAATGCCTAGAACAACTACCATGCCAACAATTCATCAAGCATTAACAAAACAACCATATAGCACAACTTTGAAAGCTCCATATTTAGTGTCATAATAAACTTACTCATGCATTGTTTTCTAGTTTTTTTACATGGTAAATCTGTTCACTTTTAAGCATATACCATATTGCACATATAATCACCTAACATACAAGCATATATCACCATACTCATAAAATCTCATTACGTTTGAGCATATGTCACATTACTCGTAAAATCACATAACATTCAAGCATATAGCACAATACTATAAAGCATCTTCATAGATAAATTGCATAATGAGCACATGTCATATAAACACGTATCTCAATACACATATATTCATAATTTAAGATAATTTACATAGCAACCGCATACTCATTTAGGCATATATCACATTACACATATATACATTTTAAGATAATTTGGCACTTAAGCTATGAAATATAAAAGTGAGCTCTATCATCACTCACCGGATACGCCGATCTCCAACACACCAAACATAGACTCATAGAGTCAAACATGTCCCAAAAGTGAAGCATAAAGCTAACACTCTTATTATTTCCCCTCAAATGTCCCGTTGAATGAAGCTTAGCTCACATTCTCTTATCCTTCCAACATGTCCCTAGGCCTCAATGCCCAAAATCACTGTACATATAGGTAATTACTCACAATCCTATGGCATGTCAACTATATCCAACGGTTTCAATATCACAAGGCCAAAATATCCTAAGTCAAACACACATCACTTGCCGATTATACATGCACAATCACTGCATATTTGCATCTTTAGCAAAACACTGTCGCTAACATTTAATATTTACATAACATGTACATATTTGCACTTTCACGACATTTATCATAACCACATATCACATGTTATAACATCTCATCTGAATTCACATATTCACAAACACATAAGCACTTTATTCACAAGATAACATAGGTATGAGAAAACTTACACTCAAAATTTAGAGTAGGGGTTTAGGCTACTACTAAATTCCCAAATAATGCATTGAATCATGTCCACAAGTAATTATCCCAAACACTCACCAATTACGCTCTCGTCAAAAAGCCGAAAACTTAGACTAGCTTTTTCTTACCTTTATCTCTACTTGTAGAAAGTTCTATCTAATCCGGAACCTCAACACAACAAGGTCACACAACAATACATCCAAAAATCAGCCAATGACTCATTACAAGCATACAAAACATAAGCCTAAACTAAGTTCTCATGTAACTGAAACTTATAACATATCAAAACTTTAAATTCGAATATCTCGATCTATACTTAATCTTTTTGCCTAAAATCAATTTCTTTCATTTTATAATTCACCTACAACTAATTCTCAACCTTTAAACTACACAAAACTACTCAATTCAATATATCGACCTTTTAAACATGTTTTATAGCTATTTTTTAAAAATTTATTAAAACTCAAGAAATTTTTAACGAAACTTCAAAGTAAGTTTAGATAGCTTGTAATTAGGTTAAAACTAATTGAAAAACAATTTAAAACCACGCTTTTATGCAAAATCTCGAAATCTAAAATTAACGACCCAATTTTTGGTTTTTATTTAAAACATGTGTTTCAATGACTACAAATTCAATTTAAGGGACTAGATATCATTTAAAACTCATAGAAAGTTGAATAGTTACCTTTGATGGAAGAAAAATGAGCTTTGTTGCTTATCCCGAAAAACCCACATTCGGAGAAGATGATATAGATGATGAAGTTTTTGGGTGATTTTCTTGGTTTTTATAGAGGTTTATAACTTAAGAAATGATAGAAATCAAAATGAATTAGGATTTGGAGTTCAAAATTGATTGAAATAGCAAGAGAGAACAAAGGACAACAAACACTAGTTTTTGAGGTTATTTTTACATGAAATAATTTGGAGAATAGGGGTTTTTAGCTTGAATTTTAAAATCTGGTTAAATTCCTTCATAAAAACTCCCAATTTTGACTATTTTACAAATCAGTCCTATTGTCAAAATTAAAGGTGTTTAAAACTCATTTTTAGAAATTGATTTAATTTTCTAAAAATCATAATTGAAAACATTACTAGTATGCCATGTCACAAAATTTCAAACACTTTAAGGCTAAAACTCTTAAAATACCCCTAAAAGTCCTAAGCCCTAATTTGGGGTGTGACACCCACTATCAATACAAGACCAATTCTATCTTAGTCCACCCCCTATACCCATAAATGCATCACTTTTGGCAACATGTATCCTATCAAGCAAATCCATAAAGCAAATGATATTCATAAAGTCCTATAACAGTTCCCATACTCAATTTTCCAATATTACTCCCAGTGCCAAAACCTTGTTTTAAATCACCCTTCCCATTATATCGATGAAAGCCTTTTATTCGCCCTAAAAGCCAAATAAAAAACACATCGCAAACCAGAAAAAGAATCTCGCATACACTATGAAACACTAAGGCTCTATTTGTTTCACTAAAAATAACTTTCGAAAAATGACTTTTTTTAGCTAATATTTTCTGGTGTTTGGATGAATCTGTGTAAAATATTTTTTACTGTTTGACAAATTTTCTGAAAATATTACACAAAAGTTGTTTTCAATGAAATAAACATACATTTGAGATTATGATAAGTAGCGAATTGATTACAAAGTAATGCTAAGGTGAAATTATAATAAATAATGAATCTTCATGATGTTAAGGATTAAATTGTAAAATTTGTAAAATTTATAATTGAAACAAGAGAAGTGATATGCATGAAAATTTTTCATGTGAAATAAGATATTATAATGAATTATTTGATTAAAATACTTATATGGTGAAAAAAATTACATGGTAATAGGGACTAAATTGAAAAATATAAAAAAGTTTAAATGTGATTTAATATGTGAATAAGGAAATTATGGTAAAATTTTAATGAATATGTTATGAGATGATGAAATATGCATAAAGTATTGTAAAAGTGAAATTGTGGAAAAATATGATTTTTTTATGATAATAAGGACTAAATTGTTAAATTTGAGAAAATATGAGGATGAAATAATAGAAGTGAAATACATAAAAATTTGATACGTGAGATAAATTATGTGATTAAAATATAACAAGAAAGAAAATTGATTTAATATGATTAATTAATGAATATTGAACTTTTATGACAAAAAGGGACTAAATTGAAAAGTTATGAAAGTTTATAAGAAAATATTGTGTAAGTGAAGAATGTAGTAAAGAATGTAACATCGCAATGCTTTAACCTGATGTTTGGGTCGGGTATGGGAGTGTATGGTGAATAGAGTCTTATCAGTTTGGAAGATGTCATACGAAAAACTTTTTGGTAATAAGACATTTTTCGGGAATAAGGGGATGATTTTATATTAGCTGGAAAATCTTTTATGTTGACCATCCTATTTTACATAAAACAAACATCGAAAAAGGTTGAAAATATTTTCCGTAAAACATTTTACTTGAAACAAACGGAACCTAAGACACAATGGATCAATAAAGATTGAGATTTAATATTATTTTTTTATTTATAACAACATGGATGAATTAAGCTCACAATTTAAGAAAACAATCTATATCGTGATTGTGTATTTTGAAATATCATTGTGTTTGAGATGTTTTATATTTATATAAATTTTAATGTATATTATATAGATTTTAATGCATTATTTTTTTTACGTTAGGTTGGTACGTTGTAATTGTCATTTCAAGTTGTGGCGGTGGAGGAATTCATAGCGGAGTTAATTTAGGCATTTGGCGAAAGAGTGTCTCCACCATGTAATTGTGGCAGCAGACTAACAGCAGGGGGGCTTCTAAAATCTACGCCATGTTTGTGTTGTAGGATGACATGAGGGATGGAGGACCAAAAAAACTAATGGGCATTAGGCTATACGGTTTACTCTCTCTTTTGCTTTGACTCTCTTACCCAACCCTAAACCCTATACCTTTCTATTCTGCTTCGTCTTAAAGAAATTTTGAACAATGCTTATGCAATTCCCTTACTCGTAATATAAGTCATATGACAAGAAACTTAAATGTCAAAATCAAGGAACACCAAAATCCTGAATGTGAACGTTTAATCTTCTAAGCCAAATAGAGTGATTAATCATATGGAAAACATCATATCTCTTAGGCGTTGGGTTCACCACAAAATGCCTTTGAACTTGCTTCACTCTCCTTTGCATTCTCAGATATTGTCTCTGAGAAATGCTCATCAATATCTTTTTTATGTTGGGGATGTCCTTGACGGCAATCTGAACCGAGAAGGACTTCCAGTTTAGGACATCACTGAAAGGCGCCACATAGCCGTCTGAAATCAACACCGGAACACACTCTGCATAAATGGCCTCCACAATTCTCGGGCTCGCCACTTCGTATCCGCTAGGACATAGGCAAAACCTGCTGTTCTTCAGCTTCGACATGTACGAAACTCCGTTGGGAAGTTGGTCGTACACTTGGACGTCCGGGTCGTTTTTACCTTTCCACGCATTCAGGAGGAGGTACCGTATGTAGCCGTGGAGATGACCTGCGAAAAAGGCAAGAATGGACCGACGAGAGGGTGGAAGACCGCCGATATCCGCTTCACCCTTTAAGAGATTGATTTCTGGAAATGAGGCATCTTTAGCTGGATTAAACCCTTCTGAAGTGTTTGCATTACATAAAACTCTAATGGACTTGTTGAACAAATGAGGCACATAGGAGGATGCAAGCGGCCCCTGCAAGTAAATTAATCAACCAACACGCCTAAATATGATGTCCAAGTTGCAAATATATATTACTTACCCAATCATGGCAGGAGAGCATGAAATGGTCAGCACCAAGGCTACGGTTCCAGTAAGGATATTTACCGGAAATGACATGGATGTAGTCAATGACAATCCGTCCGATGGCATCCGTTTTAAGGGATTCAGACTCGTAGAGATAACGAACCAGCATGGCAACACTGAATGGGAGGAAATAAACCAAAGCCTCATCAGGATCTTGAGTGGTATAAAATTTTCCCTTTTCTACTTCATGAATGAACCTTCCTTCCGAAGAATATATGCTCTTACATGGACCATTATGGAACATTGGTGGCTCTCCTTCCTGGTACACATAAATCTTGAACAGCTTCTCCATTTCTAAGTAACTCCTAAATTATTTCGATTTCAACCAGATCATTACTTCATTGTAATTTAGTCACACACACAAAAAAAAACTTTAAAGAAAAAGTGAATTTGTATACCTATGGAAAGCATTCGCATTTCTGTATATTGGTCCATGAGGAACATAATCCGGATCTTGATGAATCGATGTCAAGTTCCGAACTCGAGCAGCCTCTTTAATGGAGGATCGAGCTCTTGCCATATATGCTTCGACCATCTCCAACTTGCTGCTTCGCTTTACAACTCTTGTCGTGGATGTAACATTGTCAATGTCTTTGTCAAGAAGTGCATCTGAAAAAGACATGTTGGGGGCAAGTTCATCGGTTTCAGCTTCCATGAAAGGAGAATCCGTGGAGGACCCATTGAAGATGGAAGAATACCAGTGGCCACCATACCTCCATTTCCATGGCGAAGACAACGGAGAAAAAGTGGAAGGGTGAGGAACCAATGTAGAGACAAGAACCAAGAGCACGACCGACGGTATAACAAGGATTAAACTCAAATTCAATGAAGGAGACGACCAGAAAGATGAAGTATGTCTATGCTGAGCCTTGTCATTATGAGGACTTATCATCATAACTACAACAACAAGCAGAATCTTGCAACAAAAACCCTTTGTTCTAAATTAGTACCAGAAACTGAAAACAAAGAAAATTAATGAACTTGGTGAAGTAGAAGTAGCTGAGGGTGTTGGGGGATTTATTTCTTGATAGCAGGTTGTGCTTTGCTGCCAACGTTCACCGTTTCTATTAATAATGAGTTTCTTTGAGTCGACGCTTCCATTTTATTTTTCCAAGTTGGCCTCTATTTATTCCAATATCTGTCTCGTATACACATGTTCTTGCTTCCCCTTTTCATATAGAATTCATATATACATTAATCATTAAAAAGAAAAAAATATTAAAGGGAATGCGAAATTGATTTGATTTAATATCCATATTTCTTGCACTAAAAATTGTGGGTAATTATTGATGCACTTTTAAGAAAATAACTCAAAATGTTATAAACCTCGAAAAGATATTTTAATTCAAAAAATACAAATGATATCTATAGAATTAGGATTATTCTTTTTTATTTATAGTTATTTTTAGGAATGTCATTACAGCATGCATTTAATTCACAATATTTAGAGGTACATCAAAAGAAAAATAAAAAGTCGATAATGGCACTAAGATTGTTACAAATGTTATATTAAATATAGTTAAATAAAAATAAATTTTAATCGATATATATACATACTTCTAAGTATAGAGCAGATATTAAAATATTCCAAGTTGTAGGAAGGAAGATGATCCCAAGAGTGAAAGGGGAGCAACATTCAGTGAAATCAAAGCAGAAAAGGGGGAGCAACTAAGTCAGGGATAGCCTCTAGATCTGAGTTAGGGAGCCGTCGCCATTACGGACTTTGATTGGAACTTCGCACCATTTTACTCTCTTAACAACTTCAATGGCTTTTAATACATGGTTGCACATTCCAAATTATTTATTTAACAACAAATAAAAACACACTTATCCTTTTCACTTCAATCTAAATAATTATTTGGATAATTATAAATTTTTAAAAGGGTTAAAATGTAATATACAATTTTACGATATTTCAAAGAATTAAATTATAAAATTATTTCTTTAAAAGAATAATTATGAAGTTATCATTTTAAAGAAATCAAATTTTAATTTTAAATTTAAGTGGAAGAAAATGTAATCTTATTATTAGATTGATTTGAAACTTTTATAGGAGTAAAGAAGCATTTTTTTTTAGACAATATCTAAAACTATCCATACTCCTCTTCAATTCTTAAATAAGAAGATAGATATGCTTCAACATGTTTGAACACGCGTCTTCGCAGACTCAGCCGACTCATATTAGATAGACTTACCCTTTATAGTTTGAAGAAGAATAAAATAATACTTACGGTTGTGTATTTGATAAACTATTGAAAATGAAAACTTTTAACATTTAATATTTTAAATGTGACTAATAGTCATTTTAATTTTTTTACTTAATATAAATTTTTTAATAAAAAATTTGTTGAATAAAATAAATAGGTTTAGGATTTTTTTTTTTTTACTATATAATTCTAGTGTTGTTTATCACTTGATGTAAATAAAAAATAAAAAATAATTATTTTTTTAAAAAAGAATGAGATATCATATTTATCTGTCATCTAAAATTTATTTAAAATAATGTAAAATATTATTTAATAATATTAAAATTAAAAAATCAATAATTTTAAAGAAATTAATATTTATTTTTATCAAACAATATAATTATATTTAATACTTATATTTACTAATTTTTAATATAAATTCAACTATTATAAAATTAAACAATAAAAATATTAAAAATGAAGGAGAAGAGGCTTTGAATGAAATTTAAGATACATGTTTAAGAAATGATAAGATTGAATATGATACAGATGTGATCTGGGAAAGCTCTAGTGTTTCGTGTTTTACATTTTCCAGCAGGCTTTTAATTTAAACTTTTATGGGTTTTTAATACTCCCTTACGGAAGGTATTTTTATTTCAAAAAGAAAATTGCATTGGAAAAATGTGTTTACTACTTTTCTTATTTCTTATTTCAAAATCGATTGAATTGGTACTAGATCAATCCTGATCAGTATTTATAAACGTCGGTAAAATATAAAAAATTTATTTAATCATTGATTGATTGTCAGCTTGATGAGTGCCGATAAAAAAATTTTGACAAGCTGACTATAAGTGTTGATAAATATAAGTTTTTTCCAACAAAAGTTTTCCCAACACTTCTAACCCATTATAGATAATATATTTTTTAAGACAGTTTAATGTCCCGACAAAAATCATATTTATATTTAAATTCAAATTTAATATACATATTTATAGAATCCTTTTGAGGCATTTATAAGTGCCAACAAATGTGATATTCACATTAGATTCAAATGTTAATTTATATATTTATTGAAAGAGCTAAAATGATATTTTGTTAATTCAAAATGATTATTAATTGCTTTTAGCCAAAGATAGGAGGAAAACAAACACTAAAACTATAAAAAGTAGGATTAATGTACTATTTGTCTCCCAAAATTGTATTCAATTATCATTTTTGTACCTAAAGTTTTCAATCAATTATCAATTTGTCCTAACCATTAATGATGATCTCCGCGTGCCACATTACCCTTTTCTTCAGCATTATTAATGGTCGGGGTAAATTGATAGTGAGATGAAAAGTTTAGGTACTAAACTACTATAAGAAATTTAGATACCAAAGTGATAATTAGGTACAACTTTGAAGAACAAATAGTATACTAACTCTAAAAATTAAGATGATATCTTAAATCATGAATCTTGTAATCCTAATATTTATAATGGCATGGAAGATCGCATATCAAAGAAGAAAACAATAGAACTAACAACGTTAAAACTAGAATTATAAGGGTTGTTGCAAAATACAAAGTTTGAGTTTTAAAATAACAGCACTCTGGCAGGGGAGAAGCCAGAAAAATTTTTTAGGGGGGCCAGATAGAATTTTAATTTTTTATAGCTTATATTTTGTAAATGATTAAATCAAATTTTTATAATTTTAGGGGGGCAAAGTGAAATTTTACATTTACTAATTTAAAATTTTTAAAAAAATTTAAAGACCTCAAATGCAATTTTACATTTTAGGGGGGCCAGGGCCCATGCCAGCCCCTCCTGGCTACGCCCCTGCACTCTGGTCTTCAGAGTTTAAAGAAAAGAAGCCTACTTTTCAATACATGAAACATGAGATCGAAATTTTGAGAAAGAAATGACATTGATAGACAGTGGCTGGTGGCGACTATGACAACGACCATTGCCTGATTTTTGAAAACAAAAATGAATTTAATGATGAACATCATCTTTTCTTAAGAGAGAGGTACATATTTTGAGAGAGATGATAAACTAAAGAGATAAATGTTGGTTCATGGAGTTGATCTAATTGTTATTAGAAATTATGAGCTCATATTAGATATCTTTCATGTCTGACAAATAGAAGATAAAACACAATTTGTTTGCTTTTTCTATTTTTGTTTTTGCCAACATGTCAAAAAATTAAACTGTTTTTATTCTGTTGGCAGGGACTTGTAGAAGCAAGATGTTTGTTGTTTTCTAATGCAGAAACAATAAACTGTGTTAAACACTTATGTTAAAATTTCAAGAAAGCTTCTTTCAAAACTAAGACTTTGAAATACTTGCTTTGGAAAGCTGCCAGAGCAAGCACTCCAAGGGATTTTGAAGATGTAATGGTTGAATTGAAGAATACCAATCAAGATGCTTATAATTGGTTGAAGGGAAAGAACTTTGCTCACTAGTCAAGGTCCCCCTTCTCATTAAGGAGCAAGTCTGACATACTGGTGAATAATCTTTGTGAATGTTTTAATAAGGTAAACCCTATTTTTTTTCTATATGCAGTTTATTTTTTTTATTTGTGAACTGTTTTATGATTTTGTAATTGATATTCCTTTCAGCTACTTACACAAGTTGATACTGAAAGTGTAACAGTAGTTTTGGGACCATAAATCCAAGTCAGAAAGAAAATTTATTTAATATTATTGCATGGTCTACATTATGATAGGAAAGACGTATGAAAATTTCGATAAGAAAATTTTACTAATTTTGTGTTTAATTATAGAAAGGACCAAATTGCATGAAATGCAAAAGTTGAGTTCTAGTAGCTATAGGTATTAAATAGTTATGGAATTCAAATCTTGAGGTCCTTATATGGTAATTAGATCATTAAGAGAAGTTAGTAGATATTTTTGATGATTCATACATGGAAAATTAGAAAAACAAAATGACTAAATTTGAAATTGAAATAAATAAAAGATGATAAATTAAATAAATGTTTAATATTATCATTTTATATCATCTTTCCCAATTAAAAGCCATGGGAACCCTAGTCTGAGAGCTTGAAGAAAGAGAAAACTTGTTTGGCCAAATTGGGTAAGTAATCATGTCATATTTTTAGTAATTTTTACATTTTCGAGATTGTAATAACTTAATCTATCTATTTCAGGGATCAATTTGTAAAAATATCAAAGTATTAAAATTTTTTCATGGATGAATATGCTAAAATTTGAAAATTGTGGTAAAAAATGAAAGGTTGTTGATAGATAAACAACCTTTGTAAAGGAAATTTTGATGAAATTGTGATTTAGGGACTAAATTGTAAAGATGTAAAATTTATGGAAATTTTCTAATTTTTGTGAAATACATGCACTGTAAATGTTATATGTAAAAATTGATTAGGCTTGGAATAAGGATTAAATTGCATGAATTTCAATTTCCGAGCCTAGGGACGAAATTGAAATTAATCAAAAGTATAGGGGCAAAATATTACTTTTGCCTAATATGTGAATTAGGTTGATTTGAATGTGAAGTGTAATAAATTTATGATTAAATTTATTTATATAGATTCGAAAAAACCAAATACATAATTGGATCGAGGAAAACAAAATGTATCAAATTAGTAGATTCTTGTATACGAACAAGTATAGATGTAAGTTCGTATAACTAAATTATGTATTTATATGTTTGAATTAAATGTTGTAAATGTGAATGTCAAATTGTGTAATTGTTATGTTAATGTTGAATTGTGTAATTGTTATGTTTATGAGATTAATCATAAATCCGATAATGCTCGATAAATATAAAATCATGTTTGGATACATGAAATTCGATTGGATACTGGGCCCCTGTATTGGTTGTGGTCTTGCATATGTTGCAGACACACCATGGCTCGAAAGAGTATCTCGATATTAGCTCTCATGAGCTTCCTGTTTAATGGTTCTTGCGAGCTTCTCGTTATAGCTCTTCGGAGCATCCTGATAGGTTGTGATCCTACATGTGTTGTGGACACACCTTAGCTCTTATGAGCTTCTCAATTATGACTCTTCGTGAGCTTCCCGTTTATTGGCTTTTTTTGAGCTTCTCGATATGGCTCGTTTGAACTTCCCGATATATGGCTATCCGGAGCTCCCTGATTAATGGCTCTTCAGAGTTACCTGTTATAGGCTCGCATGAGCTTCCTGAATATTGCTCTTATGAGCTTCCTGTTTTAGCCCAGATGAGCTTCCCGTTTATGTGCTTTATGAGCACTCCTGGATATGAGTTGAGGATTTACCGTATTGTACACCTTGAGTGTATTTCCCATGTATCTATCGAGTTTTCAAATGATTCAACGGGTAACGGCTTGGAAAGGGATAATATGAATTCAAAATGAATTACAATAAAATTTCTTGACATGAAAAAAAAATATGATATGTATATGTTCCTTGGAAACTTGAAATGACAAATACATGTATATGGAAATGGGACATTGACGAGCTCATTCATATTTCTTGATACTTATATGAACTACTTAACTAACATGCTTGATGAGATTTTATGTGTGACTAGGTTATTGATTTTATTGGTTTGGATGTACAATAATGTTTGTTTTAGATGAAAATAATTGGTAAGTTAATTTCTTGTTATACGAACTTACTAAGCATTTGAAATGCTTACTTGGTTTTTTTTCTCTGTTTTATAGTGCTCGGAAGCCCGTAAAGGTTGGAATCGGTCAGGGCATCATCACATTATCCTTCAGCTCGTTTTGGTATAAATAGCAAACTTATTTTGGTATAATGGCATGTATAGACTAACTTGGCCAATGTTGGCATGTAAATGGTTGTTTGTAATCTAGCCATTGGTATGGCTAGTGATGGTATGTTTAGTGAATATATACATGAGATTATAATATGGTTAATATATGTGTGCTTGATATGGTTAGATTGAATTGTAGTAAACATATTTGTCTTACAAAAGAAAAGTTTGAATACATGTGATGATATATCATATATAATATTAATGTTGATTTGGTTTTAATGTCTTGAATTGATTGTTATATGTATGCAAATATTGATGTAGGTTGAAGACAAATTGGGTGAGAAAAGTGGCATTGAAAATGACCTATTTTCATCCACACAGGTATACACATGGGCGTGTGTCTCAACCGTGTGTGACACACGACCATACGCACGGGCGTGTGGTTTGGCCATGTGTCCCTTGCATCTTTAAAATTGAGAAACAAAATGCTTCGAATTGCTCACACGGGCAGAGACACGGGCGTGTGTCTCAACCGTGTGTGACACACAGCCTAGCACACAGGCGTGTGTCTTGGCCATGTGAATCCTACACTTAATTTTTGAAAATTAAATTGTCCACACGGCTTGGTACATAGGCGTGTGGCTGGCCGTATGACCCAAGTCAAAGAGTTACACGGGTTGGTATACGACCGTGTGCCTTACATCGAATGCCCACATAGCTTAGGACACGGGCGTGTCATTTGGCCGTGTGAGCCACACGGCCTACCCACACGGGCGTGTGACCCCTGTATTTAAGAAAAATTTTAAAATTTTGCAAAAATTCTCTAAGTTTTCGATATAGTCCCGATTCATTTTTAATGTATAAATTGAGCATCGAAGGTCCATTTAAGGGACGATATGATTGAAATATGATTGGTTTCAGATATGGATAGTAAATGACATGAATTAATATTATTTGATATGTAAACTCTAGTAATGCTCTGTAACCCTGTTCCGGCGACATATATGGGCTAGGGGTGTTACAGAAAGTAAGAGGGAAGCCCATTATGACTATGATGGAAACAATTAGGACCAAAATTATGTTGTTGATTGTTGAAAAGAAAGAATAGGCTAGAAAGTTTAAAGGAAACTTGTCTCCAAAGATCAAGAAAAAGCTAGCTGCTAATATCAAATATTCAATGAGGTAAATAAATTTGTTTTTAAATATGATTGCTCCACGTATGCTTTTATTCTGCCAATATTCATAAAAAGTTGAACTGTCTATGTCTCTAGTCCTGATATGTTAAATTGTTTTTAGTTGTTTCCCATCACATGTTGTTGGGGAGAGGTATCAAGTTTAATGAGGTCTAGGCAGCCAGCATGTGGTAGACTAGTTGAACATTCTTGCAGGAAATGGGAGATCACTGGCATCCTTTGCAATCATGCAGTGACTGTCATCCATTTAAAAGATGAGAACCCTGAAACTTATGTAGATAACTGCTACACCAAGAAAACTCAGCTTGCCATCTACTCCAACTTCACCAGGCCAATAAGGGTTCTAAGTAATAAGAGCTTTTGTCGGACATGTTGCCAATATTGCCTCATCCAATAAGAAGGCCATTTGGAAGACCTACTAAGATCAAAATAAAAAAAAATTGATGAACCAAAAATAACAACTAAGTTTACCAAAAAAAGGGATACAAATGAAATGCAGTAAATGCAAGAAATTTGGCCACAATAAGAGGAGTTGCAGAGTGAAAGTTGGCCAAAACCCTCCAGTAGGTCATCTGCCTTGAACACTTGGCTTTATTACTTTACTTTGCATATGCAAAGTGTTTGATGGATGACTTGACTTGTTCATGTAGGTCATAAGACACACAGTTGGTGTTCATAACCAACATATGCTACAAACTCATCAAACTGCTGCTCAAACTCATTAAGAAGCTGCCCCAAGAGAAAAACTTCCATTCAAGAGGAAATCAGCTGGACAATCAACCACTGTTAGATAGATGCCTTCTACTCAAGAGTAATCTGTCTCAGACCCATTGATGACACCTTATGGATCAAGCTTTACCCAATATCACCGAACCAAACTTACAATATGTAAGTTTATTTTGTTAATTGTTTTGAGCTTATTGTGTAAATTGCCTATTATTGCTATTGATTTCTAAACTTAGGCAGATAGCTACATTTTTTTTTTTGTAAATTTGCCTACAATTCAACTGAGTTCAATTATACTGAATTGTAGGCAAATTTGAAACAGCTCGGACTTTTAAGCATATGTAGTTACAAGTCATATAAGATTATCTTGTTTTTGTAAATAGTTTAGCCTTAATTAATGAATGGATTACAATATTTTTGCAATGTTTTATGCTTTTGTTTCATGTGTACAAAATATCTTTGTTGTTTTTAATTCATTCCATAAATTAAACTTTCCAACATCCATTACATAAAACAAATTACAGATAATAATACATTTAACTCACACCCTAAACCCATTTTTACATTTAAGACTACCTCCACCAATGTCCCTCAAACCATTGATCTAGAAAAAACTATAAGCTAGTTTTTCATTTCAACAACTATAACAAAATCACAAATAACAACACCATCAACCATATTTTCCTCTCCCTCTTTCTTGTATCTTCCATCGTCCTAACTTTTTTCAAAACACCCAACAACATAATTGGTGAATGAGGCGTCAATGGTGGATCAAACCAGGAGAAAAAAACAACATGCATTTTGAAACCCACTCCCATACTTCTTGCACCCCAAAAAACCTCCTACCTAGGTTGTCATTGGACCAAAAAGTCTTTAAATTAACTAGGTTTCCACAATAGCATACTATAATCATAGTGGGTATCTCCATTTCTTCTTATTCTTCTTTCGGCTAGGGTCCTTCTATTTAGCTAATAATCCTTATAAATTGATAAAAGAATTTGATATGGACATCTGATCATGTCCAACGTGTCACTCTAATAGGCCACATTAGCTGTCCGTTATGTTTATAACAAAAAATGGATTCAGGTGACTGATTTGTTACTTTTCGTAAATATTAATAACTGATTTATCACTTTTGAAAATTTAGTAACTGAAATATTATTTTAATCAAAACTTAGTAACTGCTGATATATTTTTCCCTTACCAAAGTATTTTTTTAACATTTAAGCCTACTTTTTAATATTGCTTTATTTTGTTTTTTTATCTTAATGTTTTAGAACTTAAAAAGTTATGTACGAATGCTTCAAAAAAGAATAAAAAAAATTTATGTACGAAAAATAAAGAATGAGCTGCCTGCAAAATGCAAATTCAAAAGTCCCATTTTCAACGCGACATTTCCCGCACAAAGCCACTGAAACACCAGAAAACCAAAATGCACTTCAATTTCTGAACCCTAATTCCCAATCTCCCCTCTCGCTTCTTAGCAAGAATGGCCTCCAAATTCCCCGACGAACCACCATGCGATACGCAGGGAACGGACGAAGGAAGCATCGCGTTCAGGAAGAAACGGTCGCGGCGCGTTAGCTTCGCCGACCGAGAGATCACCTCAATCCACATCTTCAAGCGCGATGATGACTACGAGACCCCGCCAGACTCTACTCCGAAGCAGGCCTCTGAACCGGAAAAGGAAGTAACGGATCTCTTTAGGGATTTGGTGGATAGTGATGACTCCACCAGTGGTGGCGACGACGAGGATGACAACGACGACGTTAGTGCTAGGAAGTCGTTCTTGAGGCCGATAGACACGCCATCTCCTGGTGGAAGTAGCACAGTTGGATCTGCTACCTCCAATGATGGTCAGTTTGGGCTGCATTGTTAATTTTTGTAAGCATTTTTTAGTTTAACAAAATTTAGAGTTTTCAGGAATGGTATGGAAACCAATTTTGACTTCGATATTAAATCACATGGTTATATGTCTTTAGTAGGTAGAAGTTAATAGTTTTTGGTGAACAGTGAAATGCTCCATTTTGCTTTTAGATACAACAATTATGTTTGAAGGTGAGTTATGTTTTAATGTTTTGTCCATCTTTTAGTAGATATGAATTGTGAATTTTCTTTTTAGCAATTTCTATGAATTTCGTTGGTGCTTATGCTGTTTGCCTAAGTGAAGGAGCAAAAAGTGTGTTTCAGTACAAAAGCAAAGAAAAATTTTGAAAGATTATGAGAAAATATGCAATTGCTTTAGATGACAAAGTACAGGATTTTACTTCTATATGGACAAGTTATGTTATACTCGGTGTTACATTTTCAATTATTTCCTCATTTTAAATAAATTGTGCTGCTGCTTTTTACTTCTTTCATTTACTTTGTATCAATTACCCAAAAAAGAAAAAACAAGCAAGTAGCAAAAGCATCATAAAATGGAGCCTAATTAATATTTTATTGCTGAAAATTCTTTATGTTCTATTTATAAGAAAAATCCAATGATTTAAGCTAATAAATAGAATGGTTAATGGTGGTAATTTCCATGGTTTGCAGAAGATAATTTTTTTGGACCTGTGTCTGCAAACTTTATTCGACCTGGAAGGTTATCTGATTCTGCTGCTTCAGATGATAACCATGATATCACAATGGATTCGACAGCATTTTCGATGCATTTTCGCAGCATTGCACGATCAGAATCAGGAGATTTCAATACTTCAACGGGAGTTACTCTTCCATCTGAAGAAAAGACTCCTTTCCAAGCTAGAACATCTTCTGATCTGGAAAGTTTTATGGTGTTAACAAAAGTGGGGAAACTAAAGTCTCCATTGGCTGCACCTATTAATAGAGATTCCAATGACATGAGTCTTGTTGGAGAAAGCATGCATCGGTATGATTATGGGAGGCTCTCTCCTGCATTAGAAGCACTCTTGGCTGAAGGCAGTGAATTTAATGCCATCCCTGCTTCTGATTCTGCTAGGCCAAAATTATTAACAAGTGCTGTATCTCATGGTAATGGTAATGACTGCACGGAACCCTTGCATTTCGGGGATTCAGAGCTCTGCACCTGTAATAATAATGATATTTTGGGTAACGGCACTTCTATTGCTCATAACTCACTGGTTGAGGCAACGAGTGATACAACAACCACTCTTGCAGCTAAAATTTTGCGTGATTGCTCGTCGAACTCAAAGGATAGTCCAGTTGCTGATGATTTTGTTGATCATCAAACTCCTAAGCAGCTGAACAAAGTGCGTTATTCTATCAACTTGGTGCTACCTAGATTGCTGTTATCTGTGTTTTGGTAATTTGTTCTTAATAATTTAATTTGATAATTTCCGGGAACAAAGTATGTTCTCCTATCAATCTAATGGCACTTCGGGTTGTTTTCTCAGGATTTTGGTTGTTTTATTTTTAATACTAAATTTGATAATTTCAGTAAGTAGATTAGTATGGCTTGTTGTAGCACCATGGATTCTAGCAGTTTTCATTTATACTGTTCTTCTTTTGGATCCTAACATCTGCAGAGTTGTCATTTTCTTTTTCTTGAAATCTGGGATGTGGTTCTGTTCATTTTAGAAATCCATGTTTCATCATGATGACATGTCATAGATGCATCTATATTGCACTTGTCAACTCAAGAAGAGTTATTGTTCTAGTTTTCACCGAGACAATTTCATATTTTTCCTCTGTAGATGCCCGCATGTGGAGATGGTTAATGACATTTATATACTTAATTGTATTTTAGTAATTATCTCTATTTTCTTCTGGAGGAACTAAGGCATGGATTTGCTCTAATTTTTAGTTGTTTCAATTTCAGGGAAACAATGAGAATTCTGAAGTTCAGTCTGTAACACGTGTGTTAAAGTTGGAGTCCATTGCTATCACTAATGGTACTCCAGTGAACCAGAGCAGTGAAGCTTTTCAGTTAGAGTTGGTCAGACATTTTGAAAATGGAAATCAGCTGCCAACTATTGATGGGCTGAAAGAAAATTTTCCTCAGCTGGATGGATCTCCATTAGCGGGGTCCATACATTCATTATCTGCTAAAAGACAACAAATTCTTCTGGATACTACTAATTCACCCAGATGTATGCTATTTGTTACTCCTTCACCAAAGCAATCAGGTTCTGTTTTGAGCAAGGGAAGTATAAATGAAGGTGGGACTGTGGCTTCCATTCTGAAACGTAATTCTGAGTTAAAAATTCCAGAGCCTTCTTCCTGTGCTTCTGCTTTCAGTGATGGAGGTCCAAAGTCAAAACTTGGATTATCAGAGTCCCTTTCTTCTAGAGCTTTGTCATTCAACACAATCATGGAGGAAATGAATGAGGATCTTCAGTGCCAACAGGAAAATGCCTTCACTAATAATAGAGAGGAGAAGTTGTCTGGTGTTGGTCTGAAGCAGGGGGAGAAAGATTGCAGTGGTCTTGGAACTCCAAAAAACATTAGTAGTTTGAGCCAAGATGGAGAGACCACAGGACTTGCAAAAGATGAATATAATGACAAATCTACTGAAATAATGGCCAAAATTACTTCACCTTCTAAGTTCACTCACTCAGGAAAGAAAGCGACAAATCATTCATTGACACCAGTAGATTCCGCAGATGCTGCACTAGTAGCTTCCACTTTTAATTCCTCGCCAAAGGATATTGCACGTGAAATCAGCAAAGATAAGAGAGATACTGATACACTTGATAAGCTTGTTTCTCCTCTAGTGAATAGGTTAACTGAGAAGTTGTCATCACCAACGGGGCATAAAGATAGTCTGTTTGGCAGTTTAAAGCTTCACAATGAGGATAATATTGCCATTATTTCTAGACAAGAGTGCAACTCGGTAGAAACTGTTCCTAGCAGTAACAATTTAACTGCAAAAGCTGAAAACAGAACACCACCAAGTGCACCGCTTGTTGACTGTTTAATAAACACTTCTGCAGTAAAAGTGGTGGATGAAAGAGAAAGTAATGGATTTGATTTGCAGAATACTTTCTCAACCTCAATGAACTTCCCTGAGGGGCCTATCAGGAAGCTGCAGTCAGGAGGCCCAGGGAAAAATGCCCAGACTGCAGTTGAAAGAACCCAGTCCAGTGAACATTTTTTCGAGGAACAGATGAAAGCTTCTGTTTATGCTTCCCCAGATGCACATGCAAGGAAAAATGAGAGGTCACCTCAAAAGGTTTATATCTTTTTCTATATCTTCTCTTGGTGTCTGTCAGAACTGCAATCAGATCTTTCTCTTCTTTCTTTTTTTTTTTTTTTGTCAATACTGGCCCTTAATTGGTACTATGGCTGACATTTAACCTCTGGTGCAATGGTTGCTCAGAGCCCCTTTAGAAAGAAGCAAACTCAGAGTCCCACTTCAAAAGATCCAAGCCTAAGCCCCTGCAGGAAAGAAATGCATAGTGCATTACATTGTGACAATATGCAACTCGATGTGGTATCTCTTAACTGCAGTCCAAATGTACACAGGATTGATGACTGTCTTCGAAGATCTAATCCAAGTCCTGTCCAAGACATCCAGAACATTTCAAAAAGAAAAAGGACTAGTGAAGAAGTAGCTTGTGTAGATGTGCAACATTCAGATAATAATATCCAAATGCAGCATGGTCTGAAATTTTGTAAAGTTGGAGAGAAAAATATGGACCACGCATCAGAATATTCTTATGGAAGTAACATAGAAAATGAAAGGATTGAAGGTGTCAAGATATTGATGAATCAGACTGATGTATGTGTTGCAGTTCTAGGTTTGCTGATATAATAGCAACATTTTCTTTTTACCCTTCCTTTTGAATTTGACATATAGAGCTTGTATTGCAGATTTCTCTCAAACTATCAGCAGATACAAATCAGCTACTGTCTCCATGTTTTGATAAACTAAATATAAAAATGGTACGTATCTTGCTTTTCTAAATTTACTGCATCCATTTAAACAGTTTTCTAAATGGGTTATAGATTGTGATGACATCTTTCATAACCTAAATTCCCATGTAAAAGTTTTCTCTTCTATATGCATACCTGCATGGCCTCAGTAACCTGAATGTGCAGATAAACATGTTGGAAGATAAATTGTTTCATCAGCAGAAGGTTAATATATTAGAGTTGCTTTGTTCTGAAATCCAATCCCAGCTTTGCTCAGTAAGTAAAATTGGAAACTTAGTTTTTGCAGGGGTACTCATTGCTTCCTCTTACTCCAAATTACACTATCATATTGCTGATACCACTCTTATTTGTTGCCGTCAGCAGGCATACAATGAATCCTGCAATATTCTACATAAAAGGTTGTTCCCCTCTGTTATTTTTATCACGGGCATATCACGAATGTGGCTAATATTGGTTTCTGGAATTGGTTTAGCATTACAAGTGGTAAAGTTGCTGAAATGATGGCCTTGCAGGGTAGCTGAAACAAGACAATTGCTCTATAGAATAGTCTATGGAAAGGCTAAAATGCAGTTGATGCATGTGAAGCATGAAAGATTGCTGGTATTTGCTTTCCTTTCTGTTTGTTTTTGTCTTCACTTCTCTTAAATGCCTACTCTCTATTACTTGATATATTTCTCATTTCAGAAACAGGTAGAGTTACTAAGAACCGGAGTTCGGGAGTCTCAAATGTTGAAGTTAAATTGTGCCAAACATCATTCTGTTTCTGCTGAAAAGGACACTAAATTTGGCGATAATTCATGTTCAGTTACATTCCTGGACAACCTTGAGGTACCCTCATCAGTTTTAAGATATGGATCTATTTGTTATGCCTTTTGCTGCTATAAAGGCTTCTGCTGGCCTTCACCTGCTTTATTTTACTATGTGTTTTCATCCTTTTTAAATCAAATCCATACGGGATTGGATTTGTATGGCACTCAATTTTCATTTTAAAATTGTATTTTGAGTTCTTTCAAAGACATTTGAGCTGATAAGAATTTGCTTAAATTAGAATTATTATCTTGGAAGATTTTGGCTTACATTTTCTTAAAAGTTCTATGACTTAGGAGTATGATATCTATGTTTTTCTTATGATTAATTCTGTATGCCTTAAATTTGAGTAACAATATTTGCACGGTAAGTGTGTATATACATGTCATGTAATTTTTCCAAAAAATAAAAGAATTTTTATGTTTTAAGGGCATTGGTTTTCTATATTGTAAAATACTGCTAACATTTAGCTTGAAGCATACCTAAGGGAATATGTGAAGAACTCTTAAATCTGTTGCACTGAATGCTTCTATTAGCATTCTATGAACTATACCAAAATCAGCATTCTCAGTTATTATGATTCATGCTCTCTCTTAAAATGCTGTCTTTTACAGTTGAACAACACAGTGCCTCTTATATTGGTTTAAAAGATGTGGGTGGCGGATATTTGGTTAGCTTTGTGGATCTATGTTAAGTTTCTTTGTATCATGACAGGGAGCCGGTGGTAAAGTTAGCACAATGAAGCGTGAAGTTGAAGCTCTGGAAAAGAAAATAAAAAATTTAACCAAGTCTTTTCACATTTACTGCAAGATAAAAGGAGAACAGAGTTCTTCTGGCACTATTGAATTGGTCAATGATCATCTAAAGAAGAGAACTTGTTGCAGATTTATACGCCAGGATATTCAAGTATGTTGAACTCTCGCTGTTTTTCTCCTTAAGTCACGGAAATTAATTTATATGATAAGAGGCATGACTTGTTTGTTATTTCTTCAGTTGTGGGAGGTTGACGATTTGCAGAACAGGAATGGCCATCACAATATTGTTCTCAACTACCATGGGTTTATCAGTCAGAGGTTTTTGTTATCGTATTTTTCTCTGTCAAAGACTAACATGTCAGAAATGTTTCACATTTATTCTTACATTGTACTGATTTGCAGTCTCACGTTAAATACTGGTCGAGGTTCAAGCATTTTTGTTGCAAACAAATTGAATGATATGAACATCAGTAAGGTAACAAAGTCAACCATGTAAACGAAGCCATTTCCCCTCCTGTTTCATTTCTCATACTTATCTTTATTTGTTAATTAGAACTTCCCAAACATGGATGCTTGCTTTGCGTTTCGTTTTGTCTTTAACCATGAACCAACAAAGAAGTATGTTGGCCCCAAAAGTTTGGCACAGGAAACACAAGTAAGTACTTTGTCTCATAATTTCACCTGTACCTTGCTTTTCTCTTCTGCAATAAAACAACTTATTTCAGTTTAACTTCTATCAGAAAAGTACACCTTGCTTATGTTTTGATTTGTGGTTGTACTAGAATGAAGATAATAGTACATATTTTTCGGTTTCAAGCAAGTAACTGTAATTTCTTGCAGTTATCTTTTCTGACTTTGCTTGTTGAACTTGAGATTTTCCGGGTGCACTTTGTTATCTCAGAAATTTCATTGTTTCAGGATAAAGGCAATGTTTGAAACTGTTTTTATTTTATTTGTTCTGATTATGCAGAGAACCTGTTCACTTTTAAGAAATTTGCTTGATGTGGTTGAGGAAGTACAGATAGCACAGTTAGAGATTAGAAATATGACTCTAAATAGCTTTAATTCTCCATCAGGTACTTTCTTTCCATCATTATGTTATTTGTAACAACATGGTTTAAATCCTTAAGTCAACGGCTTCGGAGAATTTAAAATTTTAGCCTTTTCTTTTTATTATTTTTATATTCTGGGTGGGCATTAGGTTGCTAAGGTTTGAATCAAGCCTCTTGCAATTAGGCGAAGTGGTTGTTGGCTATTTGGTTCTTTTCGTCTTGAAACCGTAGTTCAGACGGATGACTAGATCACTTTTCTTGTTAAATATAATGCCTTTTAAGCCTGTGCATGTTCTGTCCTGCCTTGAAACTGTCTTATTTACTTCTTTTTTTTTTTGTTTTAATTTTTATTGATTGGAAAAAAAATATTAATTTTAGGTTCCTTGATGTGGATTGGGGAAGAAAACAGCAGCAATTAAAAAGAATTAGGGCTGAACAAATGAATAGGAAAGAAGATGGAACTCTAGAAACCATAGGGTTATAGAAACCCTCTAGGTTTCTTAATTAAATTGAAAGAAATAATAATAAAAGTCTGCTGCTGTAAATTCTGTTACAGAATATATATAGGAGATTTACTTGGAAGCAAAGTTTCTACTCTTCCTTGCAAATAAAGTTTAATTAATAATCCTATACTTAACTCCCAAGTAATTATAATCCTAGCTGTCAAAAAAAGATATCTAATCCTTTAAATAAAATAAACTGAAATAATAAAATCTATTTATTTTTAATTTGAAGCTCCTGCGTCATTCCTAGATGTTTCTTTTACTAGTGGTAGGATGGAATAACAATCATGAAACAAATAGTGGTCAGGTTTCTTCTTCAGTGAGTTGGACACACTCAAGGTTGAGTCTCTTGTGCAATTACCATCCAAAGTTTTAATGCTTCTATCTCATCCAATTACTTCAATTTTGTAGTAGTGTTGTATTAGGGCTTGAGCATAGCCATACATTGCTTGGCAAAGTAAAATCTCTGCTGAGTGAACTACTTTTGCACTTATATCTGTTGAAATTTAGATTGAAACTTGATAGCACCTCTATGCTTGGCAGCTAAGCAGCTGGATTTGCAGTTTGCTTTCATTGATTTTGACAGTGGTGTAAAGGTGATAATGACTCTTGACATGACTTGTTTGAACTGGTAAAGTCTTTCATAAATTGTTTGTTAAATTTTCAATGATAAGCATTTTGCAAGGCTGATAATTCATCTTTTTTCTGAATTGCCCGGTTTGGATGTATGATCATTTTATGTGGTTGAGAAATTTATGCTCTATTGAGAATGGATTAATTTGTAACCGGTAAAGTCTGATGCATTATCTTATATCTGAATTGCCTGGTTTGGATGATGACTCTTGACACCTTGTGTTTGAACTGGTAAAGTCTTGCATAAACTGTCCTTTAAACCTTTTTATTGATAAGCATTTAGTAAGTCTGATTCTTTGTCTTATATCTGAATTACATGGTTTGGATGTAAGATCTTTTCATGTGGTTGAGAAATTTTTGCCGTAATGAGAATGGATTAATTTGTAACTATTGTATAATTTGTATCCAGAGCTTTGATCTTCGATAGTTGCAAATAGTTTGTAATTGCTTTGTTCATTATGTTGATTTTATACTAATTTCTATGGATTGGTTTGGTTCCATAATTAATTTAGACTTCAAATTAATGTCTTTTCATTTTCCAATAAAACTTTAGTTCAAAAAGTCAGATAATTTTATTGTACGAGTTCAGTTTTTTTAACTTTGGATTGACTGTTTACTGTATATTGAATGTTATATTATTGGTCTTGCTATAGAAGTGTCATCAATATTGAGCTCTTTTAGGTCATCAAATTTTCCAGTTCTGGAACAGATTGTATTATAAGTGACAGATAATGATTCTTTACATGTTCAACAGATGCTGTAATTGTCTAAATATACAAATATTGGTTTTGTGCACATATGATGATTGCTTATTGTTGTATCTTATTTCATCTTTGTAAAATATTACATTATGCATCAACAAGAATCAAGGCAGATATGTTTTGTTATAAATTGTCAACTAATTATACTTTCTTTTTTCTTGGTTTCTTACAGTGGAGTTTATCCTTCAGATATCCTACCTTATCAGTTACAGACTTCTGCCACTGGGACCGAAAATCTAGCACTCTCAGCTGAAATTAAAGCAGCAGTTGGGAACCTTAGATCTGGATATTCGAGGATTATAAGGATCTGTAGGTGTGTTTCCCAGGTGATTCAATCTTCAGGCAGGTGATGAGGGTTTCTAGCATCTTAAAGAGGACAGGAGGGACATCAACAATTTGTCAGAGTCCTTTCAATATTTGCTTGTGTGAAGCATGAAGTTTCTCTGTAAATTGTATTCTGCATGTTACAACTTGCCCTGACATCCTTAGTAAGTCATGGTTACATTTCTTTCTCAAATTTGTGGAACAATTTTTTGTGGTTGTGTAAATCTTTGTCCTGGGGCACCTTAAAGTAGCCTGTTTACCTGAACCCGATGAGTTTGAAGTGAAATGAACTCTTTTAGCAGGCTAATCTCTTTTATCTTTTCCCTATTTTTTCTCTTTGTCTTTTGTTCAATCCAAGTAGTAGTATTAATGATTTGAGGACTGACAAAGTACAGATATCCAAGACCTAATCCTAGTGAAGGAATCAACTTGTTAACATTCGAGAAATAAATCATGATGTTCAATCCTGGCACTGTGGACCGAAGTGCGGCATTTTGTATAGTTTGGACAGTGTATTTTTCACACAGGAAATGAGAGCCCTGCCCTGCTAACGAGGTTAGCTTATCTTTCCTTTGAAAAAGAAAAGTCCCTTGAGAATTAAATTTTAGTTGTTGAAGTGTGTACATCATTGTTGTTTGAAATCGTAAATACTAGGACCACCTGATTTATAATGTCGTGCTGTTTTGGACCACTTGAGCCATTGTAGGATGTTGAATGTGTTTTTTCAGAGATCGAAAATGTCTGAAATTGTGAATTTAACTTCGGATGTTCGTTCAATTGTATAGTGTATACAGATTTGTCCTGCAGTTATAGAGGTGTATATTTTTCTAATTGCCGCAAGTAGAGTTTACATTGATTTAGCAGTTCAGGTTTCTAGGTTCTAAATTTTGATAAATGGGAATCTGTATTTAAACACTGATTTTTTCTTTCAAAAATAAAAAAGGGTGAAAGAAAATCTATCCAAAAAATGGATTTTTCTGACGTGTCTTAGGTTTGATGAGGAGGATAAGCTGTTTCTTTCACACACTTATTTTCGGGAATCAAACTTCACTTTATGCTGAAACATCATATTGACAAATCCCATATTTTTGTAATCCATTTTTTGTAATTCTCCTTTGGCATAATCTCTCGCTCTTTATTTTATTTTATATTTTCATATTGGAATCTTGAAAAAAGTACATTGGGATTTACTGGAGCAGAGAGTACTTGGTGAGTGAGTTGGTGCTATTAAACATATATAGGGGCTTTTATCCCTTAAGGAATAAGGTTATATTTAATCTTTGAATTTGATAAAATTTCCAATTTTATCTTTAGATTTTTTTTGCTACACATTAGTCTTAGAATTTGATATATTTTTTTAATTTGATATTTGATCTTAGATTTTGTTAGGTTACATAACATGACATAGAATTTGTGTGATATCATCATTTGATTTTAAATATATATATATATATATTTAAGGTATTTTTAAAATTTTTAAAAAACTTTAATTCTTAAATGATAAGGTGGTATAATCTTATATTATATGATTAAATTTTAACATAATTTAAATTTAAAAATAATTTTTTTTAAAAAAATTAGATTTTAAAATTAAATTGAAAAAGGTTATTAAATTTCAGGACAAGATGTCTTATCTCTAAACCAAAAGTCGGTTCCATTCAGATTCTTGTTAAGTAGCTTGAATCAAAAGCAGACCCTGGGGGGGATAACTTCAGATTCTTCAGGGAAAGGGAAAGAAAGGAAAGGGTTTTATTTTCAGGTTGGGTAGGTGAGAAACCTCTTCTGAGGTGCAGGTGGCTGTTCAGTCAACATTTCCCTATTTACTGATGAAAAATTGGACAGTAATTGTTGGGGGAATATGGAAAAATTTAGGAAGGGTGGGACATGTCGAATTTTGTACGTATAACATTAGAATATTATATTATATTAATAAAATCATTAATCATTGAGAGGGAAGGGCAGTTTGGGTATTTAAAAAAAAAAAGTGAAGCACTTTTTGTGGGGTTAATCTAACCTGTCTTTTCTGCGTGTATCAACTTGCTCATTACTCAATTACAGACAAATGCCTTATCTGAATAAATAGTTAACTATTTGTGCTGCCCTGATCTTTTTTACTTTTTTTTTATTTGTATAAATATATAAAGACAATATAATAAATGATTAAACATGCATATTTTAATTTATCTATTTTTATAATGTTGCATTATTATGTTTATTATAATTTATTTACATTTCCTTTTTTATTACAATTAAAATTGCATCTGTTCTCCACTCCGTTAATCTTTTTCCAAACAAATTTCTCTACACTCATTCCCCCTTTCTTTTGCCACTTGTTTCTCTCCCCCCAAAATCACATTGATGCCATGGCTTAAAAATTTTGACTTGCTTTGCCCTAACTAAATATTCCTTTTTATTTTTCAATTTTACATTTTAAGTAAATATTCAATTTTATATCAAATTCTCAAAATAATACTATATCTTTTATTTAAAAAAACTTAACCTATGTACTTTTCACAATTGAACTAATGTATTTTTTCTTTTACGAATTAAGGGAAGGAGAATTGCATTAATTGAGTTCAAATTTTGATTATTGAGATATCAACAAAAGTTTTAATTACTGCTTTTTTATACTTTGATGTTATATATATATATATATGTTTTTGAATGAATATATTTGTTATATTATATACTAAGTTACTTAGTTTTAGATATTGATAGATTTTTTTAATTAATTGCGAGTGAAAGAAATAAAAAAGTAGAGAAGTGTTAATTGCGAGTTGAAATAAGATTTTGATTTTAAAATCTTATTATTTTCTTGTCTAGGTTTAGATTGTTTTGGTTAAGATGGATTAGAAAGTTCAATTTATTATTTAAAAATAATATTTAAATTAATTATATTATTAAATATATTGATAATTAAAAATGAATAGGAACATTTTAGAAAATGGCAAGAACATAAAGCAGCATGGAAAGAGAAACTAGGAATGAAGGTGACACTATTATTAAAGGTAAAAATAAACAGTGTGCTATTATTATAATTATTGCATTGGCTTCACTTGTTGAGTTGTTGACTAATTGGATTAAGCAATAAATTGCCTGATCCACAAGTAGAAAAGGACATTTGTAGAAAGCAAATGAAGGGGGTGCGGTGTCTTTTCCATTGGTCAAAAATATTTGAGTGTGGTTGTTAAGGTTTTCTTAAAGAAAATTACAGACACCATTCCATACCTTAAAGTTCCTCCTTTTTAGGCTAGAGGCCGCCAAGTGCACCCCCCCAAAAGCCAAAACTAATTTGAAATATCGCACACGTGGAAGATCCAATACCATCTTACTTTAACTTTATTTCCTATTTAGATCTAAATTTTATTTCTTATGCCATCGGATGTCGTGGTTTAATTTTATAATGAATAATTTAAAAAGTTAAAATTTGGATTATTATATTAAATTATGTAAAATATGTAATAATTTGAGAAACAAAGATTAATAACATACGCACGATGTAAATAAGATTTATATAAAACAAAACATTAACGTGTAAAATTTTATTTGTGTTTATAATACTTCTCATACACATAAAAATAATGTGAACACATTTTTTTTTTTATGAAATAAAACCCTACGAAAAATTATGTAAATATGAGATAAAATTGAGGCCCAACATTAAACTAAAATTATTCCTCTGAAAATCTCTTTATTTTTTATAAGAATTTGTACTCAATTTTTTAATTTATTTTAAATTTAATTATCATGTATATGTATTAAATAAACTTTTTTATATTACTACACATATAAATGTGTAATTTAATTTTAGAATAATGAGTGTGATTTTTGTGTTGAGTTGAAAGAAATGATGATGAATAAAGATTGGAAGACGAAGAAGAAAATGTGATGAAAAATATGTTATTATCAAATAATAGAAAGTTAAAGGTTTAGAATGGTGAGCCGACTACCTACAATGGGATTGTCTCTACAACAAACAAATAAATGGCTTTTGATGTATAAAATTACATTAATTGTGACATGATTTGTGCTTTTCAAATGTTAGTTGATTGAGTTAAAGTGGGATTTTGACACTTTCATGCCTGTAATTAATTTACTTAGAAATGAATCAAAATTTGTTTAGATTAAAGTGTTGTTTGTATGTGGAAACATTTATTTAAATTAATAAATGAGATGCATAAATAAAAAAAAATGTTTAAACAATAAGCCTACCACAACAAAATTAATTTTTAACTTCATTTACGATAAAACAAAATTTAACAATGTCCGGTCACTCACTATTTCTAAATTCTTATTATAAAATTGTTTGTTATAATTAATAATAATTAAGTACTAAATATAAATATATTACTTGGTAATAAAATATCTTAAATTTTAAAATTTACTAATTTTGAAATTTTAATTTTATTAATATGATATTTGAAATGTTTTTGGTTTAATGAATTTTTTTTTTATTATAAAAGAGTTGTAGTAAAATAAGCATAAGAGGAAATGGAGATGGAAGCTGATGATAGGAGGGACCAAGAAAGGGGGCCTAACTTTTTCTTTCACGATTGAAAAGGATGGGGTCCCACTTTTTGCTTTATTTCCCCATTTTGCCTTTTTATTTATATTTTTCTAATATTTAATTTTCTCTCTCTTTGCACTTTTAGCTTAGTCATCATCTTTTTTTTCCATATACACCCACCAATTTCTATCTCCTACCTCCATAAACCCAAAACAGAGGAATAAATAATTAAATAAAACAGAGCAAAAACCTGAAAATAGAGCTCAAAACAGGGGAAAAATACAGAGCAAAAGCAGCAAAAAAACAGAGAGATATTCTGGAAGGCTCCTTGCTTTGGGGTTTCTCGTTGTAATTTCCTTTTTATATATATACAAAATTCCTATTTCGATATTAGAGCTAGTAACCGATCTTGTCATCTTTTTTCCCCCCTCAAGGTAAATTTCTTATTTCTCTTAAGATTAAAGCTTTTAATTTGATTTTCATTTCTGGGTCTTTCTCTTTTCCTTCACTTAATTTTGATTTCATTTACGGTTTTAGATTCACTTTTTTTTTATTTGTTAGTACATATTGGTTTATTGGTTTGTTGATTGATCTCCCTTTTTTTTTTTTTTTGCTTAATTTGTTTGTTTGTTTGTGTGTTTTTGCTTTGATTATGGAGTTCAGTCTTTAGATTGAAGTTCTGATTCTTTAATTTTACATGTTCTGGAATGGAATTAGTCTTGCTTGTAGTGCTTTTCATGGGATGCTTACTCCCCTGCCTTTTTCCTTTTTATTAAAATTAAAAAATAGTTTCACTTTTTTTTTTACTTGTTTTATTTTGACTGTTTGAGTCGTCATGGATGACTAAAAATTAATGAGGAATTTTCTCTCTTCTACACAATTCTGTTTTGAGTGTGTATATGTGTGTTTCGCTTTTGCTTATTCTCTTATTGTATAATTTATTGTTTTCTGTTTGTTTCTAGATGTTTAGAACTGTTAACTTTTTGGCTGTCATTATAGAGAAAATTAGTGACTTTTACTCTTAAACAGTGCTGACATGTGAACTCTTGGATGATTAAAGTGACTTCTAGAATTTGAACCCTTTGCTATATCACTATTGTGTGATAAAATTTTAAGTAATTAAGCTACCCCATATAGTCAGTAGATGTTGATTAAGCTTGCTTTTACATCAAACATGAACTGAAATCTCTTCTAACAACAATCTTTTACTCTTCTCTATATGACAGCTATTGAAGGGCACGAAGAAATAGCAGAGTCCGGGATCATCTGAGAAGCTACTTGCCCCACTTGATGTATAGTTTGCTTAGAAGTCTGTAAATTTTGGAGAAAAGTTCTAGTGTTTGGTTAGGACTAGTGTGATTGGGAAGATGGGTTACATTTGTGATTTCTGTGGTGATCAACCGTCGCTGGTATATTGCCGGTCTGATGCGGCTTGTTTATGTTTGTCATGCGATCGAAATGTCCATTCTGCTAATGCTTTGTCAAAACGCCACTCGAGAACATTGTTATGTGAAAGATGCAATTCACAGCCTGCTTTTGTTAGATGTGCTGAAGAAAAGGTTTCCCTCTGTCAAAACTGTGATTGGCTGGGTCATGATGCCTCTACCTCGAATTCAACACATAAGAGGCAAACAATTATTAGTTATTCTGGTTGCCCATCATCTGGGGAACTTTCTTCCATCTGGTCGTTTTTTTCACAATCAGATTCTGCAGGCGAATCTGCTTGTGAGCAGGAATTAGGTTTGATGAGCATCTCTGAGAACATAGAGAGTACTTCCTGGGACCCTACAGTAAACACCATTAGCCACAACAGTGCTGGTGTTGCTGAGGTCAATGGTGACTGCAATGTGGATAAGGGAAGTGGCTGGACCAGAACTTCGATTCCTGAACACAGACCTGCACCACAACTTCTGGATCAGCCAGCCGGATCAACATATACATCACTGCCCAAGGTAAATGATGAATTCTGAATATTTTTCTTTGACAAACTTAGATGCACTATCCTTGAGGTACTTTCAGGCCCTTGATATCTGAGTCTCTTGGGGCAATATTAAAGAACTATGATAAGCTTTTCAAGAACGGGTCTAAATTTGCAAATGCATTCTGCAGTCCGTGCTTAGTGCTGAAAGCATATTTACAGCGAGTATTCTGTGATAGCTACTCTTTCTGACCAGAAACTAGCTTAAGTGAAAACTTCTTGTTCCAATTAGTTTCTTCTGTGGAAGAACTGTATGCCAATTTCAATTCCTTTCTTTTATTGATTTCATTTTATGATGGAAATTGAAGGTCCATCCAGTTGAACTTGATTGAATTTTCATTTAAATGTAAAAAATGTTGATCTTTCAGTAAACCTACAGTATAACGTGAACTTGTATTCAGTTTTTTTTTTTTTTTTTTCTTGGCCCAAAAGCAACTCAAGTTTTACTGTAATATTACAGATAACTATTCAGTAAGGCCTTCACAGTGGAATTACTATATCACTAACCTGGTCCTCAGTTATATTTGTGATCTTACGCCTTTTCTTCCATGGGTTCATAATTGGAATCTAGATCTCTCTGATTTCACCCATATGAATTTCTTTCTGCTTCTAGTCTCATGCCATCATCTACATTGTTGAAGTATTACATTTATTTTAATTGAGACGGAAAAGGACAGTGTGAAAGTGATGTACACAAGAAACAGGGAAAGTTGGTTAATGTTTTTGTTGGAAGTTATCAAAATTTTGTTCTGATCATAAGAATAGTGATTATTTGTAATTTTGTAGAATTTTAGTATCAGATGGTTCAAGTTCATTTTTGACATAGTAGAGATAATATGTTCCCTTTTGGGAACCTTTGCTAATTTTGTACTTAATTTGCAGTTTTGTCCTCAAACAAAGTATCCTGGACTTTCTGAAGATGATCTGTACGATGACTTCAACATAGATGAAGTTGATTTGAACCTTGAAAACTATGAAGAACTCTTTGGGGTAACTCTCAATCATTCGGAAGAACTTTTAGAGAACGGTGGAATTGATAGCTTATTTGGGACAAAAGACATGTCTGCTGCTGATTCCACCTGTCAGGGTGCAGTGGCTGCTGAGGTTATCTCAATTTCTTTTGTTCTTGCTTTGTGGTGAACTTTTTAGATGTTATGAATTTTTTTTTCATGGTGTTCTTGATTAGAACTTGTGATATATATTGCATATTTGAGCTATTTTCTTTTCTTAATGTGTAAAATGGAAGCATTCCTTGTCAGATTAAAATAGAGAAAAAAAATTGACGCTCATGAGAAGCTTTAATTTGGTGAACAGACTGTTAGTTTAGTTGTAGTTATAGTACATCCTACACAATTTCTACTAGATTTTCCATTCTGTTCCTCGAAGGAAATTATTCATTTTGGTGGGGGGATCAATAGCTTCAATAACCTTAATTTTCAGACATGAGTAATGTATCCAAATGAAGTTTATTGTCCTTCCATTTGCTGTGTTTTCATTTTGAATAATGATGAAATTTCAGTAGTATCTGGAGAAAAACAATAGCCTTGATTCTCAGACATAACCAATATAAAAAAGGAAGTTTATTTCTCCTTCCAGTTTCAGGAAAATGCTCCTCTTTTGACGGTGTCGATTATATAGCCCATTATTGGTGCTGAGATTGAGGATTCCTCAAGCTTGCAAGTACTTGATCTTTCAGTGCCTTCTTGATTATTATTAGATCGGCTTTCTTGTAAAATATGTATGTTTTAACAATCTGCTTATGAACATTGGCACTTCAATCTGCTTGGATATTACATGTTTGTTTCGTCTTCATTAGGGAGTCATATTGTACAAAATCATTCATAGTGCACTAAGAATTTCAAGTTGTACTAGGAAAATGTTCTTACAATATTCTTGTCCAGGGCTCATCCATTGGACTGGTCAATGCAATCCAGCCAGCATGCAGCAATGCGGCATCAGCTGATTCTGTGATGAGCAATAAAACTGATTCAATTCTGTATTTTACGACAAAGCATGCACATTCAAGCCTCTCGTTTTCTGGCCTTACTGGAGAGAGTAGCGCTGGTGATTATCAAGATTGTGGGGCTTCATCAATGCTCCTCATGGGAGAGCCTCCCTGGTGTCCTCCATGTACTGAGAGCTCCATCCCATCAGCAACTCGAAGCGATGCTGTCATGCGTTACAAGGAAAAGAAGAAGACACGGAAGTAAGTATACGCTGATAACCCATATAAAATGTACATATGTTCTAGTTATATATAGATATAATTATTAGGTTGTTGCATTTGTTGTTTTAGTGCTTCTTGCATTAAAAATTTCTGGATTTTGAGATGTTCTTCCTTTCAATTCCTCTCCTGCATCTGAATTTTTAGTTCTATGGATTGATTTACCACATGGGTTACTAAGTATACTACCATGGCTTGAGTTCATGTTCTCTCTTGCACTTCCTAGTTTTTCTTCTTATGGACTTTCTGTATTGGCCTTTAAGTTTCAGTTTAGGCATGCAGCAATGGATTCACATGTCTCCAAATAAAATATATCAAACCTGTAACATTTTAACATTTGTATTTTTTCTTGTATCTGAGTATCATCATCTATAAGTTGTGTGTTTTCGTTGCTATTCTTGTCATTGAAGGAGCTTGTTTGATTGCGGTGTCCGCTAGCAAGGAAAGGTGGGTTGGCTACATCCATGTATATTTATCTCTGGGAAATGAGATATATATTCTCTTTACTGTCAGTCTCAACATTTTATTTTACCACTAGTCTTTGATTATAAAAAAACCATTCCACCTGTTGGAGGAATTTTATATGTTTATTAGTTTCATCCTTGTGGCATATGATAGGTTTGAAAAGCGAGTGAGATATGCCTCTCGCAAAGCAAGGGCTGATGTGAGAAAGCGAGTGAAGGGACGCTTTGTCAAAGCTGGTGATGCCTATGATTATGATCCGTTGAACCAAACCAGAAGCTGCTGAGAGTACAAATCTTTTTAACCATGCTTACAAAAAGGAAAGAAACACATGAATGTTAGTTTGAAAGAATTTATTATTCTTTGCCTAATAATGGAGAAATTGATGCTTGTACTTTTTTCTTTCCTGAACTAGTTAAATGACAGGGTATATGTATATATGGTTGTATCTCAGGGCCCCAGGTTTTATCAGGTGATGTTGGATACAGAACTGCCTTGAATAAATTCCCAAGGCCCGGTAATTGAAAGATTCTTGTATCAGGACATCATTCGCCGAGATCTGCCTTTGCCACCACCCAAGCCACTGCTTTCAACCTCATCAGTTCTTCAACCCATCCGTATTCATTCTCGGTGTTAGAGCTTCTATAAAAGCTGCTGCTGTCACCGCCACCACTGCGCCTTGGAATGTCTCAGTTATAGGCAAGAAAGCATGCAGCTGTAGTTTTGCGCCTTTTTTTTTCCTTCACTTCTGATGGACATGTATGTATAGCATAGTTATTCTATTTCTAAGTTCAGTCTAGTATTTTAATTGTTTGCCAAAAGTAAATAATTGTGCCTGCTGGGTCAGACAAGGGATATACACTTGTAGTTCTCTTTTGTGGTTGGATTTGTACAGCACTGGATTTGATCACTTCGGACTCTGGATGGACATTGTGTTTAAACTTTTATACAAAAAAAAGAAGCATTTTCTACTCTTTTTTGTATCTACCCCCCTTACCATGAAACAAAGGCAGTGCTTCTAAGAATCTGGCATATCATACAATGCCAAGCAATAGAGCCTTAGGAATAATGGCGAATAACACTCTTATCCCTGTTGATGTATTGTAAGAGACATATTACCCTCAGGAATGATTATTATAAGAGGGCAAGGACATAACATCGATATGTATAAAAATTTCGTTAATTATTTTCGACAACTAAAACAAAATACATATTGGAAATCTGGTTTGATTACATTAACTACCGGGATGAACACATCATCATCAGCTATAAAAGAACCAATAAATCCATAGGCTCACTATGCTCCAATATTTTCCTTTCATGCATCAACAATGGAGCAGTGAACGATCAGAGTGCAAATTAAGGCAGTATGGAGAACAATCATTCCTCTTGGTTTAATTCATTTATAAATAATAAATAGACCACTACACAAAATTGGGAAGTAAAGAAAAAGGAAAAAAAAAAAATTCAGGTTCAGCTGTTATACCATGGCCCGCAAGAACACTACTACTTAATCTCCTTAAGCTCAAAGGACATCAATCATCATCTGAACCACTATCTACAGACATCCTTCCAACATCATCAACTATTGCCGAGTCCTGTAAACAATTGGCAGAAAAAAAACTTGTTACCTAAAGTGAAGAGGTAAACGCATGCAGTCACTTCCCACACTCAAAATTCACGAGTAAATCTAATGATGGTGTCTACTAGAGAAAGAAAGGGACATGACTTGTGTAACAATCAAAAGAATTAGCATTCTTACGGCCATTTTATCCCAGTCCTTCAGCTTAGGATTTGTTATCATGTAATTATCACGCAATGGGGCCCAAGCAGGTCCTTCATCATTCATAGAATCAGAAGATGTATTACCCTGCATGTTATAAAGCTGCGTAAGCAATTACAGAAAAGTTTCTACAGAATCCAAATAACAAATAAAGAGGCAATTAATGTGACGTTCCCAGCAAATTATGAGTCTAATTAGATAATTCTTTTGTAGCTTAACATTGACAAGATGATACACATATATGCTAAAGTTTCGTAGATAGACCACAAAAACATCCAAAAGTACTAAGGAAAAAAGGATATCTGGAGAGATATAGCACAAATGCAAGGAATTTGTAAAATACTTAAGAAAATAACCAACCTTACTGGAAGAATCGCGTGCTGGCAATGATGTCTTGCCTAGCTCTGAAAAGAAGGCTTCTTTCCTTTGCTTCCTTATCACTAGCAGGAAGCATGAACCACAAAGTCAGAAAACTGGAACTTTAAAAGTAACACAACTTTAAGGGTTATCCAGGGGCAAGCAAAGTTTTCCATAATCTTTTAAAAGTAGCATACGTTAAGTACCATGAAAATTGACATCCGTGCATAAAGAACCTAAATAGTACTCAGCTCTAAATCTAGGGTATCAAGGCATAAATGTTTTATGAAATCCATTTAATTTTTTCATTTGTACACCATGATAGAACTTAAAACAGCAAACATAGTTTCTATAAGTACCAATAACTAAGAACCATTCCATTAGATTTAGAACTAGCTGCAGATACAGGAGAAAGATGAAGTTTACTTCAATAAATAAGAACCATTTCAAATCTAAGCTTTTGAAAGAATAAAGTATCTACCATCTGATCAGATAAAAGTGACAACAGTTTGTATGTATATGCATATAATATATATACAAAAGGCTCACTGTTCAAGGTGAGAACCACTGAGTGACAAATGTATGAGAAGATTGCCCGGTGATAAATCGATAATAGTATATCATGTCTTTTCTCACTGATCTAGCCATAAAGATGTTAGACATAACTTGAAAGAAATTAAGCAAGAAGCCAAGAACAAGCATTCCAAGTTATTTAAATGCCAAATGCCCATAAGAAGGCCTAATATACAGAACAAGATTTACATGGCAGCCGGGTATTGCACATTTCCCATAATTCAAAAAATTTGCTATTAGATGTTCAATATAAAATTATAGTTGTAGTGATATAAATATACCTTTTGCATCTTTAGACCTCGAAGGGTCTAATCCTTTCTGAGCCTTTTGTGCTTTATTCACCTACATGATATATGAAACAACAAAAGATTACGCAGAGACTGGATAGTAATAACTATCGATCAGACTAACAGACAAAATAAGATAATTCAACAAAGAAATTTTAGCTTCCATAAAACAACTTACAGCATTGAATAACTTCACCACTGAAATTTCCAGCAACACATAAAAAACAAAATTAGTATGAGAAGAAATAAGCAATGAACTAAGTTATATGTATAACATTAGAAGAAAATATGGTCTAAAAATACAATACCTCCTTTTGTAGCAATACCGATTAGAAACTTTTCCTGCGAATCCAAGTAATTTGCAGGCTTCACATGCCCTTTCTCTGCAACCTGTAACATTAAAATCACATAGCCTAAAAAAAAAAGCATAACACAAGCTGTCCTTGTAAAATATTTAGCAAATTCCAAGGCAAATACCAAATGTTTTTCTTTCTTAGCTTCTCCTTTGACTTTCCTTTCAGCTTCTTCTTCAGCTAACTTCTTTGCAACAAGTTGCTTATGCCCTGATAATACAGGACCCTGTAACAATTTTTAAAAAGAATTATTGGGAAAAAAAAACAAAATTTTCTATCTGAAATGAAAAAGACCCAAGTTCAGAAACTAGCATTACCAATGAATCATCAGCCACATTCCTCTTTATAATGTTCTTAAATGCCAACCTGAATGCTCTGACACCTTCCGTAAACCTCATAATCCCAGGTTGAATTTCACCTCCTTCTTGTTCTTCTCCTTCTGAATCATCACTTCCCTCAAAAGAAATATCTCTGCCGCGCCCTCTCGGGGTATCATGAGGAACTGCCTCCTCCGCTGTGTCTTCCTTTTCCTCCTCCTCCTCGTCATCAGAATTGTAATCACGGGCACGTTTCTCAAACAGATTTCTCATTTTTTTACTTACTCTAAACTTTTTTCCTTTACCCTCCAACATCTTGAGCTTCTTATTTTTGGCTTTGTTACCTTTCTTTTTACCCAGATTTCTTTTCCTTTTTCCGGCTGTAAAACTGCCTTCCTCCATTGTCATTATCAGCTTCTTTCTTTCTTTGAACAGAAAAAAAAAAAAAAAAAACCAAGGATGACAAGAAAGAGAAGATTACAAAAAACCTTTTTAAACCCTAATTATATCGAGAAAACTCAGAAGCAGAACAGTCTTTTATTTTCTAAATGAATTTTCCTTCTCGCTTTATTATTACCATTATTAGTATTTTATTAAAAAATAAATAAATTAATTTTTATATATTAAATTAAAGAAAAAATTAATCTTTATAAAAAAATTATAATTTTTGGTTGTTTGAATTAGTCTTTTCAAGAAAAATAAATTCCATCCATTTTATTATCTATTTAAAAATTTATCCATGTTATTTTTATTTACTTGAATTAATCTTTACGTATCAACTTAAGGCATAATGATACATTAAATGTTACTGTCTGATTACTCCTAACAACCATATTAACACTTAACAATAAAAATATATAAAATTTTTAATAACAATCGATAATTTATTTTTTAATCTAATATATAATAAATAATTTACTTTTTTTAATAAAAAGAAAAACTACAACACTTTTACCCTTAAATGCCAAAAACTTTCAAGTTCTTTGTTTCGGCCCTTTTATTTTATTTGCGCTCTACATTTCTTTTTGGCTTTTCATGGAATTATATTTTTTATAGGCAAATTTAAGCATATATGTTAATTTTAAAAAATATTTAGGATACTAAGGTTTTTTTTTTTTTTTTTAAATTTAAGAGCATGGATCGATTTTGAGAGAGATGGCAATTTCTACAAGAAACATTCTGGGTTGACATGATAAGGAGAGAGGGTGAAGAATATAAGAAAATGGGTGGATTTTGATCTCTTTCAAGGCAAATACCTAAAAAGAATTTATATTTTTCCATTGATTATTTCAAGATTCTGAGGTTTATAAGTTTTATCTACATTTTCCTTCCCCCTTTAAAACCCACCTCTTCAAATTTATCTCCATTGCTTAAGAACTTTTTGGTTTTCAGATTTTATTCCCATTTCTCATATGGGGTTTCCCTCATTTCCTTCCATTTCTCTTTATTTTTTTATTAATTTCTTTTGGTGTTGAATTCCAGTTGATTTAGGAAGAAAAAAAAAAATCAGAACTTTCCTATATGGATATCCCTCATTTGCTTAGGAATTAAAGTCCCAGTTGGGTTCTGCAGCTTTAGAATGTTTCTCATCAAGTTAGTTGCCATTTTTATGCTCATAAAAAATATAAAAATCTAGTCTTTTTGCAAAATTTCAAATTCTTTTTCAAAGCTATGCATAAGCTTGGGTTCTATAAATCAAAAGAAGTGGCGACAACAGGGAAGATCATGGGCATCGCCATAATAGTTCTGTTCGTAGTGGTGATAACAATAGAGGATGAAAGGATTGGAAGAAGAAAAGTTGACGAAGATGACACAAGAGTGCTGCTTGTAAAGGTTGACTTGAAAATTTATAATATTAGTTGGAAATTCATAAATAATTTTATTATTCACAAAAAAATTCACATGGTACATCAGTTAACAATTTTAATTAGAGTGTGTAAAGTGTGGGAACTTTATTTTTCAGGCATCTAAAATGAAAAATTTTAAAAGATGGATGACTAGTAATCTCCCTAATTCAGCCTAAACATTAAATCCGAATTCAGAATGTTACATTAGTCACCAAAATGACTCAGTAAGCTATCGAAGTTTTGAAAACAATCATTTTAAAACATTTGTTATTTTTGGAAGAAAACTTAATTAATTACCAGTTTATTTACTACCCATAATTCTTCATTATAATTTAACAGCGAAAAAGTGATTTAATAAAAAACGAAGTTCAAGCATAATTAATTAATGTTCATAATTCGAAGTTCGAAATTCACATTAAATGTCATGCATGCTAAAATAAAATAAAACTTGAAGTCCTATGCCACAACTCAAAATAAAATAATACGATCTCTGAATAATTAAGAGATAATAATAAATCTAAAATATATAATCAACTAAAACTAAACCGAGCCAAGACCTTCTGAGTGTCGTGTCCGCATCCTAACCTGGTGGGTTATCTGTAGAGATATAAATAAAAAGGGAGTGAGCTATGAAGCTTAGTTACAGAGTTACAGACCCAAATTACGGAGTGCTACAGCAAATACTGGAATATTCACACACAAATTATAATATTGAATTCAATTAAAATCATCAAATTAATCCAAATTCATACAGAATGGAAGTTATTAGTAAAGGAGAGACTAAATCAGGCATTCAAACATAATTTAATAGATTCGAGTATGATTAAGGACCAATCTAAAAATTTTTAAAACTTTGGAACTGTAACACCCCTAACTCTTATCTATCGTCGGAACAGAGTTACGGAGCATTACCGAAATTTACAGATTAAATAAACAGATAAATCATATCATATAGCATTTATATCAGAAACCAATAAAAATCAATCACATTGTCCCTTATGTGAGTCCTCGAGGCCCAAAACATACATTAGAAACAAGTCGGGACCAAATCGGGTACTCAGAAAATTTTTCAGAAAACATCAAAAATTTTCTTAAGTGCAGGGGACACACGCCCGTGTCCCAGCCTATGTCCAAACTTGGGAGCTTTCTGACTTGGATCACACGGCCAAGCCACACACCCGTGTGCTTGGCCGTGTCAGCATACTGGTTTGCATAAATAAGGTGCAGGGGTCACACGGCCAAGCCACACGCCTTTGTGTCAGGCCATGTGAATAATTTGAGCATTCTATTTTGCAATCTAAAAGATGCAAGAGACATACGGCCAAACCACACGCCCGTGTGCTAGGCCGTGTGATCACTTTTGAGTATACTAACTTGTGCAAATTTTTAAATACAAGGGATACATGGCAGTGTTACCAGGCCATGTGTCATACACGGCTGAGACACACGCCCGTGTGGACAAAATAGGCTATTTTTCTAGCCATATTTCTCACCCAATTTGTCTTCCACATACATTAACACTTTAAAACTTCAACAATCCACAACAAAGCATTCAAATCAAGCCAAACCAAGTCATTTGCATGACATATCATCATATATAACCAAGTATCCATGCTTATCAAATTGATCAATTACATATATAAACATTTTTGTACCAAATATACCAAATCAAACCATGCCTCAATTTGCCTATTAGTTAACCATCATTCAATCATACCAAAACACGCATCAACCATGATAAGGCCATATACTTATATGTCAAAATGTATCAAACATAAGCCATTCAAATGGCTAATCACAACAAAACATTTACGTGCCATCGATGGCCAAATTAACCTATACATGACACTATAACCAAAGTTGATTTACTATATATACCGAAAAGGTCGATGGATAGTGTGATGTGGCTCCGACCAGCTTCCAACCTTAATGAGCTTCCGAGTTGCTATAAAACAAGAGAAATAAAACAGAGTAAGCATTTAATGCTTAGTAAGTTCGTATAACATGGAAAAATTAACTTACCATTTATTAACATTTAAGGTAAGTATACGAGAAATATCCAAATCAACTTGGCCAAAAGCCTAAACACATATCCTCATCATGTTAGCCATGTAAACACATATAATAACTCATAAACATGGTTGAACATAGTTACTAAGCAAGTTCCATACATGTATCATCCATATCATATTTCAACATATCATGTAATATTATTTCCATGTAATTTCATGTATACACTGATAACTATTTGTATCGGATTCACATTTTCTTATAACAGAACATTACCCGTTGAACCATTTAAATATCGTTGGATACACGGGTAGTATACACGAAGTGTACAAATCTGTAATCTATCAATTCATACACAGGTATGCCCATGCGAGCATGTAATTAGGAAGCTCTTGCGAGCCATCTAACGAGAAGCTCATGTGAGCCATGTAACGGGAAGCTCATAAGAGCCGTAATCGGGAAGCTCATGCGAGCCAATATCGGGAAGCTCATAAGAGCTAAATAATGGGAAGCTCGTGAGAGACATACATCGAGAAGTTCGTGAGAGCCAAATGTTGGGATGCTCATAAGAGATGTAGTGTGTCCGCAACACATGTAGGACCATAACCAATCCGGGAACCTTTAATGACAGTGTCATTTGTTTCCATCGAATTTCTTAAGTTCAAACGGTACTTAATACTTGTCAGATATTTTCGGATATGTAATAAATGCTTATACATGGAAATTATACATTTCACAAACATAAAATTCAATTTAAACATATAAACATACAATTTAGTTACACGAACTTACCTCGACAATGTTCGTGAATACAAAGACTACTAATTCGATACTTTTTCTTTTCCTCGATCCAATTCTGTACTAGGTCTATCCGGATCTAATTAAGCAAAATAAGTTTGCTTGAACTCAATATCCATAGCTAGGGTTTCCATATTTACTTTAGGAAAGATGATGAAAATGGTGATATTTTTATTATTTAATTCATTTATCATCTTTTATTTTATCATCTTTCTAATTTAACTCTTTTCTTTATTAGATTTTCCAATGATGAATAATCATCCTTATCTACTAACTCCTTTAAATGGTCTATTTGCCATATAAGGACCTTCAATTTAAATTCCATAGTTATTTGGTACCTTTAGCTACTAGAATTCAACTTTTGCATTTTATACAATTTGGTCCTTTTCATCAAATTAAACATGTAATCGGTAAAATTTTCTTAACAAAATTTTCATACGATATTCCTATCATACTGTATACCATGAAATAATATTAAAATAAAATTTCTTCCAGCCTCGAATTTGTAGTCCTGAAACTACTGTTCTGATTTCACTGAAAACGGGCTATTACAGGAACTAGGTATTGATACCAAAGTAACAAATACCGATACTTTTATGATAGGTATCAATATTATTATTGGTATAAATATGGTTTTGACATTCTATCATTTCCAAAACACTATTCATTTGGTCAAGTATCGATACCTTTGTCCCTAGTATCGATGCTTTACCTAGATGGCTAAAATCATAAGTTTTATGTAGCATTTATGCTCAAAACTATAACCCAAATTCAAGGATGCTTATAAGCATATCATGAGACCTATAAATAACCAATTTCAACATGCTAAATACCACATTTAGTCATTTTCAAACCACAATTCAACCACTTCAAAGTTAGCATTCAACTTAACACCTAATCATGTACATTCAAAACATGACACTATGTTACATGCATTTCATACCAAACTTTATATGCACCCTTCATCTTTCAATCAACTTAACCATTATGCATCATTATTCACTATGTTAAACTTATCAAATAATAGCTCAATCATTGTCATTCAAACATAGTCATTCACATCAATACTAAATCCATATCATATGCGCATTTCAAAATCAAAACCTCTATTTATATAACCATCTAAACATATAACCAAAATGCCTTCATTGGCACTAACAAAGCATTAACTCAAGTTATATACAAATCATGCCTTAACCATTGCACACCACAAACTAAATCATATAAATAATATCATTCAAAGTTGCCATTATCATTAATCTTCTAAATACCAAAGTTGGCATAAACCATACCAGACATATCAAGCTACCAAAGTACCAACATTCAAAATTGACTAAAAATGAATCGCTTATATACATGCCTCAAAACTAAGTTTTAAACGATAAAAAGACTACATAATCAATACCGAGATAGTGTGAGCTTCTCGATGATCCTCTTGACACGTTACGCAAGTTGTCACTACAGGGAACAAGAAAACAAGAGAGTAAGCATTACAAATGCTTAGTAAGTTCACAGGTATTAAAACCCAATAACTTACCTCAGGTTATAATTATACAATACATGCTACTTAGCTTGATAAAGTTTACCTATCATGGCAAATCAAATATTAAAAAGGTGAGTTCAACATTTATCATACCATATAGTAATTCAATCATATAACATTTCAATTCACTTAATTCAATTCAAAATTTCATTATCATTCATAAAACAAACAATCATTTAATCAAGTCACTATCTTAGTCATATCATACAATCTATTTACCCGTAATACATCCCATTTCAAATTAATGCCAAACATTATTTTTCATTTCATGGTTTGAATTCTCAATCAAAGTCATATAAAATCATATAAACTTCATTTCCATTTCATAGTAATTCATCTTTATACCAAATACATAGATCAATTGGCAATTTAATGTCATTTACTACTTCATTTCATAATACGAATTATGAATCACATTCCATCTCAATTTCCAAATTCATAGATTTATTGAATATAATTAATCAATGTTTCCAATTCATTCCATAATTTCATATTTCATTTCACATCATTTACCATTTCAAATATTAGATAATTCATTTTTACCATTTATTTCTCTATTAACATGACTTGAACTTGGATGAATACGCAGATCCAACCAACACACCAATACCCATTGCATATATGATAAATCGAAATAATAAATTACGCCCTGCACTGGCCGATAAAACCGACAAATAAATGTACCCAACATAGGTCGGTATAACCAACAAATGGGGTGCCCAGCACTCCCCGACACGTAGTCGTATAACCCTGAACTCTTCCTATCTTATGGCATGCCAACCATACCCGACCTTACCTGAACAATTAAAAGGTAACAATTTTTTACATTCGTTTATAACCAATTCTTCATTTCAATATCAAAATCAAATTCATCTAATCTGAAAACTTTAGTGTAAATTTGAAGGAAACATTCGTGATAGTGTATTCGTATTTGCAACTTTTTTTTTTGCCAAGTTCAAAAAAGAAACTTTTTTTTTTCTAAGAAAAGAAATGGTTATATTGTTTGGAAGAGAGGGAGTTGAGTTTGCACTTGGGTGAGTTACAAATAACCTTTTTACAAAAATAATAATTTACTATCTAAATAATATAAACTCACTTTTATTTAGTCAAATTATATATTTTGTGCAATAAAAAATTCTAGTCTCCCAAAGGCTCAGATTGGCATTGTTTGTGGCCCCATTTGGGCATTTGAAAACGATAAATGTTTTCATATTTTAAAAAGATATAATTTTTTAAAAAAATTATAAAAAATAAAAACTCTTTAAAATTTAAAAATAACATATGAAAATTTTAAATATTTTGAAAATATAAAAAAATTAAAAGTCAAATGTTATCTAAATTGGACTAAAAATCAGTGGCTCAATCAATTTTTTACCTCTCACCAGAATGATACCAGACGATTTTTGGTTCAACCAATCCGGTTTAGATAACATTAAATTTTAAATTTTTCATATTAGAAAAACATTTTTTTATTTTTAAATTTTAAAGAGTTTTTAAAATTTTTATGTTATCTAAAATATGGAAAAAAAATAATTTAAAAAATTACATAATTTTAAAGGGTATGGACCAAATTGACAAAAAAACTATACATTTTAAAGGTTAAAAAAGTTTAAAAATTTTAAAACCCAATTGTCCTATGAATCGGTATGAACTGATTGAACCGGACTAAAAGAAGCAATTGAACTGACTGTTGAGCCAATTTTTATAATTTCTTTTTTATAAATTATTTGTTTTAACCGATCAGGCCAACCGTTTCGAAAATCAATTGGTCAAATTAGTTCAATTGTTGATTTTAATCGATTTTTTTAGCTCGGTTTGATGCCCAATCTATTTTTGATTCAATCGTTCTAGTTTGATTTAGATAATATTAAATTTTAAAATTTTTATATTTTTAAATATTAAAAAGATTATTTTTTATATTTTTATTTTTGAATTTTAAAAACATATTTTCCATAAAAATTATAAATTTTAAAATTTTTATCGTGAACCTGATCCAAGGACACTGTGGAACACGTTGATTTCATTTTAATTTTCAATGGGATGCCAGGACCAGCAACAAAATGTCAAACTCAAACCCAAATATGACAGGAGAGGACCCCACTGTTATCAATGCATAATACTCTTAACATATTAATTAAATAAGAAAAAAACATATTTGCTATAGTAAAAGTCGATCACATCTGATCAACCGACGATAACACTCATTTTTTTTTTCTTAATCATTACCTAATTATCAATTTTTTTTAAATAAGAAAATTTTCTACATCTCAACATTCCACTTTTTACTCTCATATCATGTTTAAACTAATAATTATTTTTCAATTAAATTATTCATACCTCGTTTAGTTATTAATGTAATAACATGAGGTATATATTACAATGATTAGATATAAAAAAAGTTAATGTAAATATAAATTTGTAATTAAAAATATGAGTGATAATTTTTACAAAAAAAATTATTTTTCTATACTAAAGTAAGTTATAAGGGTAACTAAATATTACCAATTAAATTATTTTATTATTATATAAAAAATTTATTTGTTGAAAAGGAAAAAGAAGTTACTCCGATATTTCATCAGGGCCCTGAATATTTTGTCCCTGCACATTTCAGTCTAATTCTATCTATTTGTTAGGCGGCACTAAAAAAATTATTATTATTATTATTTTTTTAGGTGGTGTCACATGAAAAAGTGGCGGCACTCAACTCTACTATAGAAATCAAGTAATTCTCATAATTAATCTTGAAATTGGGTCATTTCATAATTTTTTTTTGAACTTATAGTGTTAGATTCCTAAAAAAGCTCATGTTTTTGAGATATAGGAGTGTTATTTCAGTCATAAAGATCTAGTTGGCCACTCAATTTTTAGAGTACTTTCATTTTGGTCACCCGAAATAAAATTCTTGTAATTTATCATTCAAATTTTAAAATGCTTTCATTTTAGTCACCTAATCGTTAAATCTCTAACGGCAGTTAGACTATACATGCCACATCATGTTTATACTTTTATTTTGATCACCCAATTTCATTTTTTTTCAATATTGAAATTTTAAATTTTAAAACATACAAATCAATTAAATAAATGTTAAAAGAATTTTCATAATGTCAACCGATTTGTTACTGAAATATTGAAAGTAATTAAATTAACTAATTTAATCTCTTTCTAAATCATAAAATTTTATTTTATGTTTCCATATTATTCTTAATGGAATCAACTCGAATAACTCATATTTAATAATTGTCTACAAAAAATATAATCTTGAATCTTTCATGTTAAGCTAAAAGCAAAAGAAAATCCATTAATTGCTTGTTTATCGTTTGGGTAAAAATGTGATGTAAAATTCTAGGTTTTATTTGGCATGAAAAATAAAACTAATTAATTGTAAGGATTTTTCTTTGCTTTTAGCTTAACATGACAAATTCAAGATCATATAATTAGAAGAAATTTGGGTTTCATAGACAATTACTAAATATGAGTTATTTTAGTTGATTTTAATTTGGTAACATAAAATAAAATTTTAAAATTTAGAAAGAGATTAATTTAATTAATTTAAATATTATATTAATAAATCGACTGGCACTACCAAGAGATAAAATATTTTCAATAATTTATTTAATTGATTTTAATATTTTGAAATTTAAATTTTCAAAATTTTACAAAAAAATTCAATAGTGGGGAACAAGTACAATTTGGCAATTTTTAAAGCATTATTTTAGCTTCTACTATTTTTCACTTTAATATTTGATTTTTTTTTACCCCGATCAATACTTTAAAAAATAATTTTTTTACCAAAATGAAAATATAAACATGATGTGATGTGTACAGTCAACCATTATTAGAGATTTAACGACCGAGTGATTTAAATAAAAACACCCTAAAAGTTGGGTGACCAATTGGTTAGCTTATCCGCATCTACCTCGAATTTAATCTTTAGACCAATTCTTACTTTTCTTACTTGTTAAAAAAAACAAAAAAAACTTTGGACATTTTAGAACCTGAGAATAAGAAGCTAGTGTGTAATAGGTTGCGAATTTAAGTCTGTGATGAATACACACAGAACGTCCTATGTAGGTCAATTAATTAAATGAGACTCATTTGATCCATTTGAATTGACCCGATTCATGAAATATATGGAGAAGTCTATCTACATGAAACCTTGGTGACTCAGTGGAATACCCCAATAAAACTAGAGTTATCATGGTGAATATTGTAAATCCTAAAAGATAAGATTGCATAGAGTTTAAATCCCTTAAGACTCTCATCTTGTAGATAGGATTTAATCTTGATCGTCGATGTAATTTAATTATACTGTTGGATCTGGGGGAGCTCAACTATAAATAGAAGCATTTTCCCTCAAACATTTGGTGTGTTTATTTTTCTTGTGACTTTTCAGTATGCTTTTTGCTTCTTCGTTCAAGAGTTTGCTTTCACTTTATTTTGGTGTCTTAAAGAATTTCTGTAAGTATTTTCATTTTTCGAGAACTAGGTTACGACTTTGAAGTAAAAAAATTACCTTAAGACTACGTAATTTGCAAGAATTAAATTTTAACCTTATGACACATGTGTGAGAAAAAAATATTAATAATTAATTTTGTAAATGAGGAAATCCATACAAACATATTCCCCAAACTAAAATAAATTTTATTAATGAGGTTTTTTATTTATTGACTTGGTTATAAGTATTTATATTATGTTTTTTTATACATGACAATCATATTTAAATTAGTATTTTATTTAGAGTTTGATATGTAAATAATTCATATTATATTGATTTTAATATGTTTATTTTGTAAATTAAATCGTATTTGAGTTATCAAATTATTAGGATGCGATAATATTTTTATAGTCAGTTCTTTTGTTGAAAGGAATAGTGACACTGAGTATTGAGTGAATGTTTGATTGTAGTGGTCACTTCAAGTGCAACTGCAATAAATAAACTAAAATAAAATAAATAAAGAACACAAAAAATCGTTTACACGTGTCAGTTTCTCCATGTTTGTGGAGCCTATCTCGGTGAGGTATGTTAGATTTGGTGCCCTAATTGTAGTACATTCGTTTATAAACTTATAATTTTTTTGAATAGATTGGTTATTAATATACTTCATGAATTACGTTAATATACTTTATATAATGTCCTCAAGTGGTTTTTGCATGCAAAGCAAAATATAAACAAATATTGGCTCACTAGTTGTTTAACATTTAAACTAATACTAAACAGTATTACGTGATCGAATCATAATATAGAAAGACAACTTATATTAGTAAACGAACCTAAATATGTCCTTAGTCTAATAAAAAATTAGCAAACCGATTGAAAAATTAATATGTCGTCTATTAAGTCTAATGGGGAGATGCCTTATCTTGGGCATCAGAGTAGATGATTCCCAAAAGATATAGACAAAAATGTGATTGATTGGACTAGTACATCAGACTGGACCCAAGAAGAATAGATCATGAACCCAGTTATAGATTTGTTAATGTAACAGCCTGATTTTCAGTGGTGACGGAACAGTGATTTCAGGACCATAAATTTCTGTCATATCGACTCATAAATATTATTTTTATAATATTTATAGAGTCATTATAGTCGTATTAAAATTTGGTTTTGAAATATTAACGTTTAGTTAGTTAATTAAAAGAAAATGACTAAATTATAAAAAGTGCAAAATATGTTAATTATAATAATTAAGTGATTAAATGGCTTGATTAATAAATGAAGAAGGATTTAAGAAACAACTATGCCTTAATTGTAATAATGGGACGGGAATTAAATAGAAAATAATAAAATAGTGTGAATAGGATGGCAATTTTGTAAATAAATGGAAGTTTAATTAAATTAAGTTAAATTAAAGAATGAAAAACAAAACTTTATCATTATCTTCTTCAAATGGCCGAATGTCATAACTAGGGTGAGAAGAAAGCTTCGGTTGGCTTATTTCTTTGCATGTAAGTCCATTTTGATCCCGTTTCTTATAATTTTTATGTTTTTGAGATCGTTGCAACTAGGTCCAGCTAGCTCGTACCTTCGTTTTTGATTTTGTTAAAAATTTTAGAAGTTGCCATTGATAAATTAGATTTTTTTTATGAATAACATAGATTTGGAGCTTTGATTCTGTTGTGTGATGATTTTGTAAAATGATTTTTGTTAAATATTGATTTTAGGATTAAATTGTGAAAATGTCAAAATATTAGGGTTTGATGGTGAATTTTAGGTTTATTAGGGTCTGTATGAGGGACTAGAACATTTGGATAGATTATTGATTTGAGAAAATTAGTTAATTTGATAGACTAACTAATTAAGGGATTAAATTACAAAAATTGTAAAAGTTTGGGGTAAATGCATAAATTTGAAAAATAAAAGGGTATTAATTGTAAAATGGATTGGAAATGAAATATATGCTAATAAATGAGTAATTTTATATTTTATATCAAGATCCCGTGGATACTCGTGGAAAAGAAAAAATAGCAGAATAGTCCCTGAACTTCTACAATTACTACAATTCAATCCAGGTAAGTTCATACGGTTAAAATTTAAATTTTTTATAAATTGATGATTGGTATTATGCATATATTCTATTTTTGGAAATGAATTATTGTTTGAATTATAATATTGAATTGGATATTCGGTTTGAATTGAACGCGAGATTTGAGTACATTTGAGATTTGGTGTATGATGGGGGTTTTGAGTGAAGATGGTATTGGAGGGAGATATCGGCATTTTACCTAAGTAAAATGGGGTTCAAAATTTATTGCGAACTCTCGTGTTTTACTTTTTGTTTAGCGTGATTGGGTGGATTAGCTCCTACGAGCTTTTGTTAAGCTTTTAAGCTTCTGTTGGTGTATTTGGGAGGACCAGCTCTTATGAGCTTCTATTAACGATGTACTCTTACCCGTAAGTCATTCTTTAAATGGAAAAATTTTGATAAGGTGATTTATTTAACGAAATTGAAAAATATGTTATTTATTTTTGTATTGATTTGAAAACGGATATATTTATCGATTGAAGTTGTGAATGATAGGGAGTTTACTTGGATGATTTTTTTTATTGTTTGATTTATTATAGTTTGTTCGGTAAGATTTTCATTTAACTTATCGAACTTACTAAGCTTCATTAAGTTTACTTGTGTAGTTTAATATAGATTTTCAGAAGGTTGGACGATCAGATCGGCACTCAAGTCACACTATCCAGCTTATCTCGGTAGTTTTTGAAACGTTTAATTCAGATTATATGGCATGTATAGGCTCTTGTGCTATTTTGGTTAATGTTTAGCTTATGTAAATGTGACGAATGATATTTTGTGCAAATAACCAATTTGCAAATGGTAAGAGATTGAAGTATAGTTTTTATGCTAGTATGTGTGGCTTATATATATTTGAATTGTTGTGATTGTGGTAACTTTATTAGGTATATTGTTTTGGTATTGCTTGAATGAGTTGACGAATTGAATTAATGTGTATTTTGAGGTAAAGTTGTATATAATTGTGGTACCAATGAAGGTACATTGGTTAGGCACATATTAAGTTGGTTTTAATGCGTTTTTGACTCAATTAATGTCATCTTGATTTGGTATTTTGGTTAATATTTGAGTTTCTTAAGGTTCAAGCAAATTGAAATGGTAAACTTGTGTTTTAAAGTTCATTTTGAGGCCACAAGGCTTGAGACAAGGGCGTGTGCCTCAGTCATGTGTAGTACACGGCCGTGCGACACGACCGTGTGTCCCCTGTAGGTTCAAAGCATGCAAATCAGGCTGTTATATGGCCTAGCACACGGGCGTGTGATATCATTTCGAAAGGTACACTGCTTGGCACACGGGCGTGTGGCTTGGCCGTGCGACCCAAGTCAGTGAGTTACACAGGTACGGACACGGGCTAGGACATGATTGTGTGTCCCTATTTCAAATATCCACATGGCCTAAGACACAAGCGTATGTCTCAGCCGTGTGACCTCTGCAGCCCAAAATTTTCAATTGTTTCCTAAAATTTCCTAATGTTTCTGATTTAGTCTCAAACTATTTCTATAGTATTTTTAGGACCTCAAGTGCTCGATTAAGGGACATTATGAATGTATTTGAATGAAATTTGATTATGTTTGTATTGATGTATGATTTGAATGATTTACTATTCTGTTTGTCAGGTAATGCTTCGTAACCCTGTTCTGGCAACGGATACGGGTTAGGGGTGTTACAGTTAACTTGTGAGTTCAACGTGTGACATTTTTTAATCCTGAGTGGATAATGGACAATGTATGTGTGACTTATACACTTTGATGTAAGTAAAAATCTGAGTTTAAATATATAAGGAATCGAAAGTTGATGTATTGGGTATATAACTTCTGCAGCATGTAGTGTAACACCCTTAACCCGTATCCGTCGCCGGAATAGGGATTCGGAGTATTACCAAAATTTACAGATCACTTAACAGAAATTTCGTTTCGCATAACATTCATACCTGAAATCAATCAAATTTAATCATAGTGTCCCTTATGTGAGCCATCAAGGCCCAGAATATATATATCGGGACTTAACGAGAACTCAGAAAATTTTTCAAAAATATTTAAAATTTTTCAACACTGCAAGGGGTCACAAGCTGTGTGGCCAGGTCTTGTGGTTCACACAATACTCACGAAGTTATATTCATCACTTCACAAGGTAAATAAATCCACAACATTATTTATACATATCATCTCTAGCTTAATAAGATTTTAAATAATTTTAACTTTTCCGAGTTTCTTTATTTTCATATGTATTTCTTTACTTTCCACACTCATTATTTATGTATAACACACCGGTCATAAGCATACCATGCCATCATACCCATAAGCTAGTGCATTTGGACATAACTCTTTTCAATTAATCACATAATAAGTCATTTCATAAGATATTGCATAACTTAAAACTTACCACTCCCTCACGAGCACAAGTATATTTTCATTTGAGCACTTAACCTTTCAACACATCATACAAAAATAAACTTATTACCATTTAACCAATAGCTTGGCACTTGTCTAAGCATCAACAGCAACACTTGTTAGCATATTTGAACATATTCATATAAATTCAACATAGATAAACTTATTTTCTCATCATATCACTCTTGAGTTTATTGCTCGTCTCAACATACATAATTTCCCTTGTAACAACATATTAAAGATAATCATGTTTTTACATATCACGATACATATCATTCTTTTGCCGTTTCTTTATAAACATTTATCATTCATTTCATTATATCAACATTTCACGTACCATCATTTTCATATATTTCAGGTATATACCGGTAATAATTCATTTCAAACTCACATTATCTCATATCAGAACTTTACCCCTTGAATCGTTTAAATATCAATGGGTACACTTATTTCAGATCAATATCAATAATAACCATAAGTCTACCAATACTAATTTCATATGTCACTTACCAATCTTTATTAAATTAGAGAACGTCTTACGAATTTGAGTCTGTCGTTTGCTCAGTGCCACGATTCGTAACTCAGTATGGATTTCCTCACTGAAATACCATACCTACATTTCATACTCAGTATGGAAAATACCATACCTACGTTTCATAACTCAGTATGGACGATACCATGCCTACGTTTCATAACTCAGTATGGACGATGCCATGCCTACGTATCATAGCTTAGTATGGACGATTGCATACCTACTTATCATAGCTCAGTATGGACGATGCCATACCTACGTATCATAGCTCAGTATGGATGATGCCATACCTACGTATCATAGCTCAGTATGGTCGATGCCATACCTACGTATCTCAGTATGGACGATGCCATACCTACGTATCATAGCTCAGTATGGACGATGCCATACCTACGTATCATAGCTCAGTATGGTCGATGCCATACCTACGTATCATAGCTCAGTATGGACGATGCCATACCTACGTTTCATAGCTCAGTATGGACGATGCCATACCTACGTATCATAGCTCAGTATGGACAATACCATACCTACGTATCATAACTTTGCCACAGGTTAACCATGGTCTTATCCGTCAATTCATCACTAGCCACGTCACGAACGTACTCAGTCCTGTGTTTTTCCTTAACTTGAACTTCCAATCCGATCTTGATCTAAATTAATAATTTCGTCCAATTTATTAATTTAATCACTAAAACAATTCGTTTTCTTCAATTTGGTCAATTTTTACATTTTTACAATGTTACGCCTAAAGTTTTACTTTTATTCAATTTAGTATTTAAACCTAAAACATGCAAATTAGCCATTTTTAAAATAAACTCATACTAACAGAATATTCATACATTTTTCCTCCTCCTTCTCCTCTCCATCCACATCCTTAATGTATATAACATTCTTGTAAGTACGATTTCAAATTTTACTTATAAATGCTCACATCAAGCTGTCCACACGAGTCATAATCACTCAATTATTTATAATTCGAGCTAAAAAGCTCCAAATTAAGATCCGTAAATTTTCCCTAAAACTAGACTCACATATCCTTCCACCGTAAAATTTTTAGAATTTTTAGTTTAGCCAATTAGTACAGTTTATTTATTAAATTTTCCCCTATTTTACTATCCAACAGTTCTAACCTCTCTTCGCTAAAAATTAGTTATCTCACAGTACAGAACTCGGATAATGTTCCCGTTGATTTCTCTTGAGACTCATTAAGGATTCTAAAAATATAAATTTGAGCCTCTAATTATTTTTATCCAATTTTTGGTGATTTTCCAAAATCATAACAGGGGAACCCAAATTCATTCTGACCTTATCTCACAAAATTTATTATATCTCATAATTTACAATTCAATTGCTTACATTGTTTCTTCTATGAGAAATTAGACTCAATAAGCTTTGATTCCATATTTTTTTCATCCTCTAATTCAATTTCTATAATTTATGGTAATTTTTAAAAGTTAGCCTACTGCTACTGTCTAAAACTGTTTTAGTTCAAGATGTTTATTACCTTTTTTCCTCTCAATTTCACAGGTCATACAATTCAGTCCTTGCTCAATTAGCCCATCAATTAAGCTAATTTTTCTCAATTAACATTTTATTCCATCATTCTAAACTATTACACAACCTTTGAAAATCAGAATTTCAACACTAAACCTTAATTCACAACTTTTGTTTTTCACAATTAAGTCCTAAAATCAATTTCTATTGAAATTACTTGATAAAATCATCAAACAACAAAATCAAAGCTTCAAATCCATTTTATTTTATCATAAACATCCAACACTTATCAATTGTAGCTTTCAATTTTATCCATAAAATCAAAAACTAATGAATTAAACACTTGGACCTAATTGTAAAAGTCACAAAAACATAAAAATCTCAAAGAAAAGGGCAAGAATTGAACTCAAATATGTCAAAGTATGAAAAACCAGCAACTTTCAGACCTCTCATGGAGTTTTTGCTGAAGAAAAATGATGATATCTCTAGATTTTTCAATTTTGTCTTGTTTTATATGCTTAATTTGCAAAATTTCCAATTTTGCCCTTGTTTCTCCTTGTCTTTTTGCTGATTTTCTTGCCCAACCGTCCAGCCCATACAATTTGGGTCTAATTGCCTTTTAAATCCCTCCTTATTAGTCACTTAAACTATTTAATCACTTTACCAAATTTTACACTATTTTCAATTTAGTCCTTTTCAATTAATTGACTAACCAAACGTTAAAATTTTCTAACGAAACTTTAATACTAACTCAATAACACTCCATAAATATTTATAAAAATATTTATGGCTTATGGCTTGGTTTATAAATTCGAGGTCTCGATACCTCGTTTTCAACCCAATTTACCTGATTAATTCTCTTAGAATCGCAAAATTCACTAATTCAAAAATTCTTTTAAATTCGCGCTTGGCCCGTAATTATTATTGATTAAAATTTCTAAACTTACTCGTCAGATTTAGTGATCTCGAATCACTATTTCCGACACCATTGAAAATTTGGCTGTTACATGTAGCATCTTTCACAATAGTGGTGTAACGCCCCCACGCCCGAGACCGTCGCCGGAGTCGAGTATGAGGTGTTACTAAGCTTAATTTAACATTTTTAGAACTTTGGATTATTTGTTTCTACATTCACAACTTTTAAGCTACTTGCGTCACAGTCACAAGAAAAATCATATCTCGAGTTAAAAAACTCGAAATTAAGATCCGTAAATTTTCCTTGAATCTAGACTCATATACCTATCTACTAATTTTTTTCTATAATTTTTGGTTGAGCCAATTAGTACAGTTTATTAGTTAAAGTTACCCCTATTTCAGGACTTGACTGGTTTGACCTCTTTTTACTACGAACCATATTTCTCTCTGTAAAAAATTCATATGACTCTGAGGTTTGTTTCTACTAAAACTAGACTCAATAAGGATTCTGAGGATATAAAATAAACCACCTAATTATATCTTTAAAATTTATAGTGAATTTCTAAAGTTGGAACAGGGGATTTAGAAACTGTTACGACCCTGTTTCACTAAAATTCAAATATCTTTTAACATATAATTCCTTTACCTGTTTCATTTGTTTCATGTGAAACTAGACATAATAAGCTTAAATTTGATATATATTCCATCACCATATTAAATTTCTATGATTTTTAGTAAATTTTCAAACTCGGGTCAGTGTTGCTGCAGTATTCTGTTTATGGCAAATTTCATCCCTTTTATGAGTTTTTATGCACTAAGTATCTTAATAATTTTCCTTAACCTCAAACATAATCTAAACTAACCATTTTCATAATTTATCATTGTCAAACATTTTCTCAACCATTCCATCACCATATCATAAGATCATTTATACAAAATAGGTATATTGCTATACATGCCATACTTAAATTTACAAGCCATTTACCAAAAGTCTTCCAGATAGTGTGACTGAGCCTTCGACCTATCCCGACTCCTGAGCTGGCTTGTCCAAAACTACAATGAGTAAGAAGGAGGGAGTAAGCATAAATGCTTAGTAAGTTCATATGCAAATAATAAGTAACATAACAAACAGTCATACCAATCAACATTAGCATGCATCACTAAAACACATATCACATTTCTAATCATTTTTCATCATCTTATTACCTTATCGTGATTGTATCAATACTCAACCCGAGGGTTAAATACATACCTGTCCAAAGTATCCATTTCACATCACTTACCAATACGTCTCTTTACATCTCAAATATTCCTCCATTTGAGTATAACTTTACCCGTTGAACACATCGGAATATAATTCGGATACATGGATAACTTGCACATAAGTGCCATATATGCAATCAAGCAATCATGTAACCCGCCCATAAGCGAACTCGGACTCAACTCAACGAGCTCGGGCGTTCGCATCCATAAGTGAACTCGGACTCAACTCAACGAGCTCGGATGCCTAGTTACATCTCTCGAACTCGGACTCAACTCAACGAGTTCGAACATTCGCATCCATAAGTGAACTCGGACTCAACTCAACGAGTTCGGATGCTCAACCATCCTAGTGACATGTCACTTGTATCCTAATCTATTCCTAAGGTTCAAACGGGATTTTCCTCGAACACATATCCTTGCCATCTTCCGTAAAATACCCAAAACCAATACTCGGTAGCACTTTATATTTAACAAATAATACAAATAATTTGCATTTTATTCAAAATAACCACAAAGCATATATCTCATAATAAAAATCAGCATATCATATAATTAACATCAATAATTTACAAATAACAATTATACTACATTATTTACACATGAACTTACCTTGGTACCAAAATACAAAGATTTTGCAATTTAGTCCACAATCTTTTCTTTTCCTCGATTGAGGTCGATTCCACGTCTTTCTTGATCTAAAATAACACATTTAGCTTATTTAATACTCACATTATCAAATTAATCCTTAACTCAAATTTTGATAAAATTACAATTTTACCCCTAAACTTTTGCATATTTACATTTTTGCCCCTAGGCTCGGGATTAAACTTTATTCCTTATTCTTATGTTTTATGACATGCTGATCATTTTTCCCTTCTATGGTAACATCAAATTCACACTCTAACATGTACTTATGACTATTAGGTATTTTTACTGATTAAGCCCTTTTACTCGTTTTGCTTAAAATCGAGTAGTACAAGTTGTCTAACATAATTTAAAACTTCATATTCTATCATAAAACATCAGAATACACAAATTTCACCTATGGGTATTTTTTCAAATATAAACCCTAGGTTAAATTATTGCTAACATAAGCTTAATCGAGTTATCAGGATCTCAAAAACGTAAAGAACATTAAAAACGGGGCTTAGAATCACTTACTATGAAGCTTGAAAGTTGAAGAAACCCTAGCTATGGTGAGAGTGAAGTTTCAGCAGCAACTAAATGGGAAGATGACTATTTTGTGTTATTTTTCCCATTTTATTTCATTTAATATCAAAATGACCAAAATGCCCTTACTACTAAACTTTCCAAAAATTCCTTCCATGTCCTAATTTTTTCCATGAACTTAAAATTGGTCAAATTGCTATTTAAGACCTCCTAATTAATATTTCAAAGCAATTTCATACTAAAAACTTCTAAAATGCAAGTTTTGCAACTTATTCGATTTAGTCCCTAACTTCAAATTAAGTATTTTATGCATAAAATTTCTTCACGAAATTTTCACACAATCATGTAATCATATCATAAACCTCAAAATAATTATAAAATAATTATTTCTATCTCGGATTTGTGGTCACAAAACCACTATTCCGATTAGGCCCTAATTCGGGATATTACAAGTGGAATTCATAGCCCAAAACACATGTAAATAATATCCTTTCATTGGCATTACATGATAGATGAAAAGTAAACGTGGTCACTGGTCATTCGTTTTTGTGTTAAATGACTTGATTACTATTTGATAGTAATTGACTTTTCATGGAGGAATATGTAATTGTTATTACCATGAGATAAAATAGTATCAAGAGTAGATTTATCCCAAAGAGATTAAGGAAATCCTATTAGGGTAACACATTTATGATAAGGTCATTGGACGAGTATTGATCGAGTTGCTTTCATAATGTCATGTCATTAAGGAAAGCTCAATCACGATATTATAATGGAATGACTTCGTGACTAAATGAGTTTATAATTAATAGATGAAAACTTATAACTTAATTATAAATCATTTGAGTCCTAATTACATATGTCCAATCTATCCCTCCGCTAGCTTATTGAAACCTGAAATGAATTGCATGTTGAATCAAATGAAAAGCAAAGGACAAAAATGGTAAAGTTAGAGAAATGGAAAACATTCGAAAATAAATGTGATTTTCTCACTAAATGGAAATGACCTGAAAAAATTAATTTATGATTTTTTGAATTATTAATTAATTAATTATTTGAGGTTCAAAAATATAATTAAATTAACTAGTTATTATGAATCCGTTGAATGTAGAAATATTAAATATGTTTTCTCATAGATTTTTTATGGTAAGGTTACTATGATTTTAATGGAATTAGAATCGAGTTGAGAAAATTATTTAATTGGAAAATTAATTAGTTTATTATGTTTTATTTTGGAAAAATAGAAAAACATATATTGGATTGGATTGAATTATAAACTGCTAAATTAAAAGTTCAAGAAGCACTTATAATTGGACCCGATATGAGAGAGGCCCAAAGGCCCTTCATGTTGATACATGGGATGACAAACCCTAGTATATTCAACTAGGGTTGTCGCCCCTCTCTCTTTTAGTTGAACTAGGATTTTATTATTCTATTGAAATAAACTTTTACTAATTCAACAAGGGTTTCACTTCTTCTCCCTATAAGTAGATGACATTGGTAGGGCCAAATACATAATTTTAAAATATATTATTAAAATATATTATTTTTCTCAAAAATAGTGATAAGTTATTTTCTAAGTATAACTTCTATTTTTCGAAATAACAATTCTATTTGTTTCTATTTAAGTGAGAATTTTGTTTTTCTACGGAAAGTAATGTAATTTTTTTTTTGAGTTTTATTTTAATTTGTTCGAGTCTACTCTCGAAGTAATTCATGGTACGAGAATAGCGAAGAAGGTTGTTCGATTGAAAGTTGGGAACAACAAGGATCCGTCTAGTCGAAAACAGTTGCGATTTCACGAAAAAAAATTATTGTTATAAATATCACAAACCGACTCGGTTTTCAAAATTTTAATTTTCCGCTATACAAAAAAACCATATTTGAACAGGATTTCTTCCAACAAGGTATTTTACTATCTTTAATCCCAATACAACAAGTGGTTCAAGTTCTATCACTTAATATAACAAACTTCACTTTTGTATCTTAAAGACTTAAAACAGACACCTCTAAAAATTTCCTCTAAGAACTTAGGGTGTAAACACCAACTATTTGCTCTAAAATGTGCTCACAAATACATTTCTCAAACGAATAATAGTACTCACTATGCTTTATACTTAAACCTATACAAGTCTCTCAATACATAAAAGTTTTCTGGACTTACTAACAGACTAGAGATCAATTACAATCTAATCCCTTAATAATAGCAGCTACAAAATAGCAAAATACAATATGCTAATAAAGGCCAATGTATAGTGGACTGTTGGAGATTCATTCTTCAATGCTATCTTGATCCATTCTCCACAATTCAAGGGATTCAATTACTTAATCCGAACCAATTCATCCTTCAAAAAAAGTTGCTTTAAAAGGATTGATCTTCAAAGTCGAGCTTGCATATATCCATAAAATATATAAATAATAACCTATCACAATGTCGACAGAAATGACAACATTCAATTGGCATTTAACTTATCACAACATAACATAAGGTAAAGAATTTTCATCCTGGTTGTTCTTTTTATTTAGTCTAGAATTATCCATGCTTTTCTAAGAGTTTAAAAAATAAAATATACATTTATATAACAATATATTTCATTAATTATATAAATTAAATTTGTTTTTTATTCAAGCATTTAGTTGCATTAAGTATCAATTAAAATATATTAAATTATTTTGTAATTTTTGTTAGAAAAATTACATTTTTATGGAATTTTGAGGCATATTCTCAATAGGTAAACGTGGAGAGTTGAATCATAAAATTATGATTTCTTATTCTACTTCATGAGGCCTTTATAACGGTATATCATATGCTAAAAATGGTTGAATGATGAATGAGAAATTGATGTTTAAAGTAAGCTACTTGGAAATATTTGTTGAGGAAAGCAAAAGCTTAGATCCCACATTGGTTAAATACCAAGTGTGAGATGTGTTTATATATGGGAACCCTCGTGAAAAATAGTTGAATAACTTTGCTTGGAATCTTGCCTCGTGCACAAGGGGTTGTAGGTCCAAACCTGATGGGGTTGGGGTGCACGATGTGGGCCAATGCAAAATGTCTAAATCGGTCAGGCCCAAAGTGGACCTATGTATATATATATAAATGTAATGTAAAAGGATATATATCCTGAATTATTTGATTCTAATCAATTTGATTTGATTTTAATCAATTTGATTCAATTGCCCCTTTAATGCAAATTGATTTCCATAACCTCCTCCACTTTGAATGCTTATAAAAGGTTAAGACTTCTTCAGAATTTTTTGCTCAATTTTCCACTCTCTCACACCGATTTTCTGCTGCTCTCAAAACTCTTCTTTTCTTCGAATTTTTCAAACATTCCGGTTATAGAAAAAGGCAACGTTCGTTCGTTAATCGCTGTAGAGGTCTACTGTTTTGATCTTTATATTGTTGTATCCTGAGAGTCATTCGTCCAACATCTCTTCAAGTACCGTATGAGTAGTCGAATCTGTCTTAAGGAAACTGTGTTTTATAGGCCTCAACATTTCGTAAAATCTCTATTCTTCCTTTTTATTTCAACTTTTGTTACGGTTTTGTTTGATTTTCATATTTGACAAATTAATTATAAACTATTCTATTTGATTTTATTCTATATGTGTTTATTTATATTTAATTATTTTGTTCGCTAACGTATTTTTTCCAACAATTTTTATAAACTTAATTAATTATATGAGAAGTAAATTAAACATATTCTTTCGTAAAAATATTTTTAAAATAATATGTTACTTTAAATTAATTATAATAAAAATTTAAGAGTTTTAAAATAGTATTCGTAAAGTTTCAAATAGCAAAAAATGAGTTCCGTGTTATGAAATATTTATGTGGATGTCATTATCAACCCCATAAGTTATGAAACTTTTCCTATACCCCATTAATATGGGAGATAAAAGGTCATGACCCTTTACATGCCCTATAATAATTAGAGAGTTACTTTTAACCCCTATATATATGGGGCTCATGTACTCATGAAAAAAATATGATACACTCTCTCTTTTACATTCTCTCTACACTCTTTCTTCTATCACATTTTAGTTTATTCTTTCTTTATTATTTCACAACACGTTATCAGCACGAGCCTCTAATACAAGAAATCAAGGCCAACAAATTTTTCCTTAAAGATTGCCGAAGGACGTTTAGGTGAAGTAAGGGTAACAAGTTGATCTATTTCATTTGCATATGTGTTATTTCATTTGCATATTAACATGCTTTATTTTACATTATTGACTTGTATATTTTGTCTTATAGTTTTATAATGTCAAATCTTACAAAACTCAAATTTGTGGCTCTAGACATCACTGGAAATAACTATTTATCATGGGTACTAGATGCTGAAATTCACTTAGATGCAAAGGGTCTTGGTGAGACTATTAAGGAGGGAAATGAAGAAAGTACACAAGATAAGGCCAAGGCCATGATTTTCCTTCGCCATCACCTCCATGAAGGTCTAAAGACCGAATATTTGATCTATGTAAGGACCTCAAATTCTTTGGGCCAATTTAAAGGAAAGATATAACCACCGAGAAAATCGTGATTTTGCCTAAAGCTCGTTATGAGTGGTTGAATTTAAGATTGCAAGACTTTAAGTGCATTAGTGATTATAACTCGGCCATGTTCGTAATCACTTCACAATTGAATTTATGTGGAGAGAAGATTACGATGCGTAAATGTTAGAAAAAACATACTCAACTTTCCATGCAAATAATGTTGTCCTGCAGACACAATATCGTGAAAAGGCTTCCGAAAATATTCTGAATTAATTTCTTGTCTCCTAGTGGCGAGCAAAACAACGAGTGCTAATGAAAAACCATGAATTACGCCTGGCTGCTCTGCTCCATTTGCTTGAAGCGAATGTGAGTTTACACAATGGGCAAGAATTAAAAGAAACACACCATGCAAATAGTAGTGTGCGTGGTCGTGGTCGTGGGTGGTGGCGCGTGGTGGCGCGGACATAGATATGGATATGGTCGAGGTGGTCATTTTAAAAATTCACATTCCTACCAGAAGTGAGATCGAAAAAATGGTAACAGGGAAGAGAAAGAAAAAGGTGAAAATGTGACTAATATGTGCTATCATTGTGGAGGAAAAGGATATTGGTCTCGTGTGTGTCGCACACAAAAGTATCTAGTTGATCTTTATCAGCAGTCCATAAAACAGAAGGGAAAGAAAGTAGAAACCAATCTTGTGTATAAAGATGGCGAAGGTGATTTTGATGATGGCAATGCAACCCACTTAGAAGTGGTTGATTTTCTTTCTACCCCTGAAGGAAATTATTAAGGCCACAAATTTCGATAAATAATAAAATAAACCTCTACTACTCTATGTTTCATTTAGCAACTTTAATAATGATGTTATGACCTTTACTAGTGCTATGTTTTATGTGATAATTTTGTTTTATAGGCCTTTTAGTAATTTGAACTTTGAATACCTGTTTTCACCATTATGTGTGACATTTTGTGGTTATTTTGTTTCTTTGAAGAACATTATCTCGCAAATTGAAGAACATTATCTCGCAAAGGCAATCAGCTATGAATGGTGAAAATATATGTCTAGCAGACAGTGCAACTACTCACACCATATTGAAAGAAAAGAGATATTTTTCTCATTTAATAATGAAAGAAGAAAGTGTGAGCACTATATCTGGTAGTACAACTATTATAGAATGCTCTGGAAGAGCAATTATTTTATTACCAAGGGGAACAAAAATTGAAATTATTAATGCATTATACTCCCCTAAGTCTCAAAAAAATTTATTGAGTTTTAAAGATACTCGCCAAAATGGATATCATATTGAGACTTTAAACGAAAGAAATTGTGAATTCCTTCAAATTACGAGTATTGCTCAAGGCAATAAACAAATTGTTGAGAAATTGCCTGCATTCTTTACTGGTTTGTACTACACAAAGATCAGTTCTATAAAAACACATGCTATAGTAAACCAGAAGTTTACTAATGACTTTGTTCTTTGGCGTGACCGGTTAAGCCATCCCGGTTCAATAATGATGCGAAAAATAATTGAAAATTCATGTGGACATTCATTGAAGAGCCAGCAGATTCTTCAAAACATTACATGTACTGCACGCTCACTTGGGAAATTAATAATCTGACCATCACTAGCTAAGATAAATAACGAACCACTTACTTTTATTGAGTGAATTCAAGGGGATATATGTGGGCCTATGCATCCCCTATGTGCACCATTTAGGTACTTTATGGTTTTATTCGATGCATCGAGTAGATGGCCTCATGTATCTTTGTTATCAACTCGCAACCTGGCGTTTGCGAGATTGCTTGCTCAATTGATTCGATTACGAGCCCATTTCCTAGATTTTCCTATTAGGACCATCCGTCTTGATAATGCTGGTGAATTTACTTTTCAGTCTTTTAATAACTATGTCATGTCCATTGGAATAAATGTTGAACATCCTGTAGCTCATGTTCACACACAAAATAGTCTAGTAGAATCTTTAATAAAACGACTTCAATTGATAGCAAGGCCATTACTTATGAAGTTAAAACTCTCAATCACTGCTTGGGGGCATGCAATTTTATATGCAGCTGCATTAATTCGCATCAGGCCAACAAGTTATCATAAAGTCTCCCCCTTACAAATAGTTCATGGTTAGGAACCAAATATTTCCCATCTAAGAACATTTGGATGTGCAGTATATGTTTCAATTGCTCCACCACATAGAAATAAGATGGGACCTCAAAGAAGGTTGGGTATATATGTTGGATTTGAATCCTTATCCATAATTAAATATCTAGAACCATCTACAGGGAATCTATTTACGGCTCGTTTTGCAGATTGTCATTTTGAGAGTCAATTTTTCCAACATTAGGGGGAGAAATCAAATAGCTGGATAGGAAAATTAGTTGGAAAGAGTTGTCATTAGCTCATCTTGATCCTTGAACTAAGCAATGCGATTTAGAAGTTCAAAAGATTATTCATTTACAAAGTTTAGCTAATGAATTTCCAGACGCATTTTCTGACCCAAAGAAAGTGACTAAGTTATATATACCAGCTGTGAATGCTCCAATAAAACTTGATGTCCCAGAAGGACAAAATCTAGTTGCTACTGAGTCTAATACACGCCTGAAGCATGGTAGACCAATTGGTTCCAAAGACAAGAATCCTCAAAAAAAGAAAGGAGCAAAGATCAATGATGGTGAAATCAAAGAAAAAATGATTATTCCGGGATCTCTTGAAAAGACTATAGACATGACTGGAAGAATAGTTTCAGAAGAAAATCAGGTACCTGACAATGAAGAGATCTCTATTGATTATGTCATGTCCGGTATAAAATGGAACCGAAATCAAATCGACTTCGATGATATTTTTGCATGCAATGTAGCACTAGATGTTATAAATAATAAAGAGGATTATGAACCAAAATCGATTGAGGAATGTAAACAAAGAGATGAATGGCCAAAATGGAAAGAAGCAATTGAAAATGAATTGAAATCGCTAGTGAAAAGAGAAGTATTTGGACCTGTAGTCCGTATGCCTACAGGTGTGAAACCAGTGGGATACAAATGGGTTTTTGTGTGTAAAAGAAATGAAAAGAGTGAAATTGTAAGGTATAAAGCACGTTTAGTTGCACAAGGATTCTCACAAAGACTTGGAATTGATTATGAGGAGACATATTCTCCTGTGGTGGATGCAACTACATTTAGATTTTTGAAAAGTCTGGCTATAAGAGAAGGGCTTGATTTACGCCTAATGGATGTAGTAACAGCTTATTTGTATAGCCCACTAGATACTAACATTTATATGAAACTCCCTGAAGGATTTAAACTGCCTGAAGCAGTGAGTTCAGGTTCTAGAGAACATTATTCGATCAAATTGTACAAATCCCTTTATGGATTGAAACAATCCGGACGCATGTGGTATAATCGCCTAAGCGAGTATTTGTTGAAAGAAGGATACAAGAATGATCCAATTTGCCCATGCATTTTCATTAAGAAGTTTGGATCTGGATATGTAATTATTGCAGTATATGTTGATGATTTGAATATCATTGGAACTCCTAAAGAGATCCAAAGGACTGTTGAGTGTTTGAAGAAAGAATTTGAAATGAAAGACCTTGGAAGAACGAAATTTTGTTTGGGGTTACAAATTGAGCACCTAAAAGAAGGAACCCTTGTGAATCAATCAACGTATATTGAAAAGGTGCTAAAGAGATTTTATATGGATAAGGCACATCCAATAACTACCCCGATGGTTGTAAGATCACTTGATCTGAGTAAAGACCATTTCCGTCCTCAGGAAGATAGTGAAGATTTTCTTGGTCCTGAAGTGTCATACCTCAGTGCAATTGGGACATTAATGTATCTTGCTAGCCATACCCGACTTGATATATCTTTTTCTGTAAATTTGCTAGCAAGATTTAGCTCATGCCCAACTCGGAGACATTGGACTGGAGTAAAACAAATATTTCTTTATCTCCAAGGCACAAAGAATATGGGTCTATTTTTCCCTAATAAATCCAAGACAGAGTTGATTGGTTTTGCAGATGTAGGATTTATGTCAGACCCTCATAATGGAAAATCACAAACTGGATATGTTTTTACATATGGAGGTACTGCAATCTCTTGGCGCTCAATGAAGCAAACAATTGCAGCAACCTCGTCTAATCATGCAGAAATCTTAGCAATCCATGAAGCAAGTCGTGAATGTGTATGGCTAAGATCTATGATCCAGCATATAAGGAATAATTGTGGTTTATCATCTGGAAAGGAAGCTACAACTATCTTGTTTGAAGACAACACAACATGCATTGATCAGCTCGATAGTGGATACATCAAAGGTGACAGAACAAAACACATTGCACCAAAATTCTTCTTCACTCATGACCTCCAGAAGATTAAGGAGATAAAAGTTAAGCAGATTAGTTCAAGTGAGAATTTAGCAGATTTATTTACTAAAGCGCTTTCCTACATCGATGTTTTTGAAGCTTGTTTACTACATTGGAATGCGTCACCTTCGAGATCTCAAGTGATGTAGCCATTAGGGGGAGTTAATACGTGCTGTACTCTTTTTCCCTTAACTTTAGTTTTATCCCACTGGGTTTTCCAGGTAAGGTTTTTAATGAGGCAGCATATCAAGCGTATAATTATGTACTCTTTTTCCTTCACTAAGTTTTTGTCCCACTAGGTTTTTCTTAGTAAGGTTTTAACGAGGCATAATTAGATAATGAACATCCAAAGGGGAGTGTTATGAAATATTTATGTGGATGTCATTATCAATTCCATAAGTTATGAAACTTTTCCTATACCCCATTAATATGGGAGATAAAAGGTCATGACCCTTTATATGCCCTATAAAAATTAGAGAGTTACTTTTAACCCCTATATATATGGGGCTCTTGTACTCATGAAAAAAAATATGATACACTCTCTCTTTTACATTCTCTCTACGTACACTCTTTCTTCTATCACATTTTAGTTTATTCTTTCTTTATTATTTCACAACATTCCACCAATATTTTGAATGAGTAAGAAATATTTTTATTATTAATTTTATTATTATGTTAACATTAGAATAATATTTTATTTTATTATTAATTTTAAATATTAAAATATTTTATTAAATATAAAATTTATTATATATCCAAATTAAATTATACTTTCGTTTTAAAAATATTCATTTTTTCTTAGGAAAAATTATGCAACTTTGAATTACACTTTTACTATATTTTAATAATATATAAAAATAAGGCTCAACAAATACATTAGCATTTAATATTTAAATATTTCCATTTAATTAGTAGCTAAAAATCTCTAAAAATAATATTTATTGAATTTTTATTGTTATAATATTTTAACTATCAAATTATTTTTTTTTATATTTTAACTAGGTTAAACAATTAGTAAAATTACATGTGAAATTAAGAAATAAATTTTTTTATAAAAATATATATACTATTAGATTTAATTGTATCAAACATCTCCAAATTATGACTCTCTTTCTAAATTGGTCTCCAAACTTCAAAACTTTCTAATTACATCTTAAACTATTGATGCTATATCGATCATGTCCTTCTATTATTAAAATAGTTAATTTAACCAATAAATTATATGTAAAATCTTATGTAACATAATTTAGAATGAAAATTTTAAAGAAAAGTAAAATATTGTTGAATAAATTTTAAAATTAAAAACTAAAAAAAATAAAATTGAGAAAAAGAAGGTGAATGATAATTTTTATAAAAAATTTGAAAAACTCAATATCAAGATTTGTATAACATTCATTTTAAAAATAGTCATTTTTCTTTAAAACTTTCATTTTAAATTATGCCACATAAGATCTGGCGTCTCATTTAGCAGCTAAATTAACAATTTTACTAACGGAAGGACCTTATTGTTATATCATTGATAGTTTGAGGATGTAATTAGAATGTTTAAAATTTTGAGGACCAATTTAGAATGATGGTCATAGTTTGAGGATATTTGATGCAATTAACTCATATTGTTATTTAAGCCCTTGATTGAGTTGGTGTCATGAGTTAATCGAGCACCAACTTGATTAGGGAAATTTTGAAAATGTCCTTTCACAATTGAACTTAATTATATTATTTAAAGGTATTTTTAAAAAAAATTATTTTTTCAAAAACTTGATAAAAATTTGCATGTGACTGGATCTAAGCCCATGCTATTTACATCATAAAGTATAATTAACTTTACCAATGAACCAAAACTATATTTTAATACAATATTTATATTTTAATTATATTTTAATTATATTTTACACTATTATTTAAGCTATTGATTAAGTTGGTGTCTTTCCATAATTAACATAAGATATACTATTTGAAGGTATTTTAATTTTTTATTTTTAAAAAACTTAATAAAAAGTTTATCGATTGTAGCATGTTAGGGTTTTGTTTTTGTTCTTTTTTGTTTGTCAATTGTTGCAGTTGTAGGGGTGGACCTGATTTCTCTAAATTCTTTTAGGTTTTCAAACGAAGGAAAAAGCAAAACCAATGGAGGCGACGGTCTATAGAACAGATATTGCAGGATATTATAATAGTTGATGGTCGCTAAACTAACTAAAACTTCGACTAAGGCAAGCGCATCTATTGAACAGTAGTATAATTATGGTGAGACCGGTAATATCGTATCCACAAGGACTAAAAGTACTAGTAATTACTATCTTTTTATTCTCTAGCCTAAAAATTAAAGGATGTTTTTAAACTAAAACTAATTATCTAATTAACTAAGATTACGCCAAAGATTAAAGTTGGAAAATACTTTTGGAAAACTGATGGAGAAGACAATACCCCAGGAAGAATCCACCTAGATTTCACTTATTACCTTTGAATTATACGATTTATTCACTTGACTTAATCCGTAGAAATCCCTGATTTATGTTGATATCTCTCTCGAGACTAAAAACAACCGACTCTAGGTTGATTAATCGAAATCTCTTTCTAATTAAAACCCCTATTGTCGCATTAACTCGATCTATGGATTCCCTTATTAGATTTGACTCTAATTCGGCAGATTTATGTCTTCCTATCTCTAGGATTGCATGCAACTCCGCTTAATTATGAATGATCTCCTCTTAAACAGGAACTTTTCCTCTACTGAATAAGCACATCAAAAATCTGAATTAATATCCTAGAATATTAAAATAAGGATTAAAACTCACAATTAAGAATAAGAACAAGTATTTATCATATAATTCAAATAGTAATAAGATCCGTCTTAGGTTTCATCTCTCTTAGGTATTTAGGGAGTTTAGTTCATAATAATGGAAAACATCTCAAAATTTGGAAAACAACAAAACATTAAGAAACCCAAAGAACTTCTAGGAGGATGGATGGAAATCTTCAGTCTTAATGTAGATCATCATTCCGAGCTGATTCCGATGGCTATCCTTGAGTATTTCCTGCCTTCTACTTTGCGTCCCCCTTTAATCCTCTTCTAGGGTGTCTATATAGGCTTTGGAATGCTTCAAAACCCTCAAAATTAGCTTTTTTCGAGTAGAATTAGACTTGGGCTCGACAGGGACACGGCCGTGTGCCACGCCCGTGTGAAGGTGCTCAGGCCGTGTGCAATTCTGACTTGGACTAATGTCGACACAGCCATGACACACGGACATGTGGTCTACCCGTGTGTCACACACGGACGTGTGGAACACCCGTGTGGAAGTGCCTAGGCCGTGTGGAACACTGATTTAGGCCCAATTTGTCCATTTTTGGCCCTTTTCTCGCTCTTTTTGCTATCCTAAGCTTTCCTAAGTACAAAACATGAAATTAAAGAATTAGGAGCATCAAATTCAATGAAACTAATATAATGACCCAAATTTTTAGGTCATCGAAAAAATGAATTTTCGGGTCATTGATTCTGAAAATTAGATTCATAAACATTTATTAGAAATATTTACGAAGCTAAGTGAGAGATTAATTAGATTTTAGTTAAGTAAATCTAGTTTGATTAAGGTTAATTTAGTGAAAGGACTAAATTGAATAAAATGTGAAGGTTTAATTAAAAACCATAGAAAAGTCAAGGGACTGAATTAATAAATAAAACATATATGACAAGTGTATGGTGAATATAAATGCATTTGTATTATTATTATTAGTACAAATGTATGTATAAATATGTATTTACTTATTATATAAGTAAATAATAATATAATATAATGTAAATTATATTATATTATATAATTATAATATATTAATAAAATAAAGAATGAATAAAGAACATAAAAAGAAATAAAACATAAAGAAAAAGAAAAAGAAAAAGAAAGGCACGAATAGCAAGGAAAGAAAGAAAGGAAAAGGGAAAGAAAAAGAAAAGGAAAATTTAGGGTTTTAAAGTTTCAAGCTTGATTAGTAAGTTAATTTGATCATTTTTTCTTGTAATTTTAGTGTCTATGAAATCCTAAGAAGAAATACTATTTGAGTTATGTTGAAATTTAAAAAGTTATTGAATTTTTAGATGTTGATCAAGTTGAATAAATGGAAGAATTAAGTGTAATTTGATGGAAATTTAAGTTAGAAGTGGTTAAAGGATTAAATTGTTTAAATTGTAGAATTGATGTTTTATATTGAATATTAAGAGCTGAAACTTGTTTAAAGTAAGTATAAAATGAAAACTATAAGGTTATTTGAAGGAAAAGAATGGTTCTGGTGGAAGAACCTAATTGGAAATATAGTAAAAGTTATATTGAAATAAAGAGTGTGTTATTAAAATAACATATATTGATAATTTTAAATGTTAAATTTTATGTAGCCAACGTAGCACCGGAAACATCATCAAAAAAGGGAAAGGAGAAAGTGAACTAGGATAACGAATAACCTCGAGAATTTCGGTTTGTATTTCTATAAACTATGCTTAATGTTTTAATACAATGTAATTGTTATTTTTAATAGTTAGAATGTATAATAAATGATATGATGGAAATTGTTATTACTTCTGTATTGAAATGAAATGGTTTGAATATCCTATTAACAGTGTCGGACTAGTTAGATACAATTGGCATGCCATAGGATTGGAAATGTTCAGGGATATTCCGACTGTGTGTTGATGAGACACTGTATGTGTCGACTACTGTGACTGTTCCGGCTTTGTTCCGAAGAGATACTTCGTACCTGACTATGACTGTTACTATTACTGTTACCCTACGGTGTATTCTGATTTCGGCCGATGAAACACTGTATATTATCCCCAGTGTGTGGGTTGGATCCGCGTATCCGTTAGGTCCAAGTTATGTTAATAGGGGTAAATAAAAGTACTGAAGACTGTTTGATATTGATTAAGTAATCGTGGATCGCTTTTACGAATGTTTAAGTTATCGAATGATATGAAATATATATATATATATATATATATATATATATATATATATATATATATGAATTGCTTAATTACAGGAAAGAAATGTAAAATAAATGTAAAGGGTAAAATTATTAAGATTATAAGAATAAAGTTTAAGTTACAATGTATATACATAGCTTATTATTGCTAAGTATCAATTAACAGAAATACCACTGAGTGCATACTCAGCGTGCGGTTTGTTTTCGTGCGTAGGTTAGGTATGAAAGAAAGTTAAGGACTCAGCATCTAAGCCATTCCCGAACTCAAAGTGGTGAAGTACTTTTCTTTTTGTAAAATGGCATGCACCTAGGCAGAAAAGGTTTTATTTTGTAATTGTTAAGGATGAGCATGAAAGATGTTGAAACATGGTATGAAATATACATATTTTGGAACTTAAACTTACACGAGTTTGACTAGTATGATAGCGTAGTATAATTTCGATAAGAATTGAGGTATTGAAGTGAATGAATGAATATTTGCTAGGTTCGAATGGCATAATGAATGATATTTGATTTAAAAACTATTAGTAAATGTTTGGGCATGAATTAGATGTGTTTAGCATGTGAAAATAGCTTAAAAATGGTCAAAAATCATGTTTTCACACGGCCAAGTCATATGAGCGTGTGCCCAGGCCTTGTGGCAAAGTCAGAATTGCCCACAGGTTAGTCCCACGGTCGTGTGAGAAAGTCAGATCTGCCCACGGGCTGGCCCCACGACCATGGGAGCCCCACGAGCAGGCCACACGGGCATGTTCCAGGCCATACGGGCGTGTACCCCTATCTTCAAGGTAAAGTTTCCAAAGTTGCCGGTTTAATCCCGAATTACTTCTAAAGCATGTATTGGGCCCCGCAGACCCATATTAAGGAATTTTTAGTGTAATTTGATAAGTTTTGATTTGGAATGCAAATTTATGACTCAGTTTTGTATAATTGCTAGTGTGTAAGTCCAGTAATGACTCGTAACCTTATTTCGGTGACGATTTAGGGTTAGGGGGTGTTACAACCAAGGAAAAATCATCCATAAATATGCAAGCATGGGGTAAAAATATGTACGTATTATGGTTTATCAAAAGTTTCTACCAAGAGGAAAAATCAGTGCATATTGTTAGATTATGTTACTATTTAGGATCTAAGTGGTGCCAGGAATAACAAATTAGACTTAACGAACATGGGCCTAAAAAATAAGGCAATGGAAGAAGATATGACAAATTTAACATAACTGAAGAGGAAGAAGAACCTGTTCGTGATCACGAGAAGAAGAGGAAAACAAGGATGAATTTAATTTATGTTTGGTAGGAAAGGTCCTAACAAATAGTGCAGTCCACTTCCCATCTATGAGGACTGTCCTTGTTGAGCTATGGCGTCCAATTGAAGGTGTTTCCATAATAGAGATCGAAGACAAGAAAGTTCTTTTTCGTTTCTATAATGAGTTAGATTTATGGAGGGTAATGAATGGCACACTATGGTTTTTCAATAGACATCTAATTCTTTTTCACCGTTTGGAGAATGGGGAAGATCTAACTTAGGTTTCTTTGATTTACTCAATTTTTTTGGTACAAACTCATAATCTACCTCTTGGTTCTATGTCAGAAAGAATGGCACGACAATTGGGTAATTTCATTAGACAGTTCATAAAATAAGATGCAACGATAATAACAAAAAGTGTGAAGAAATTCATGCGAATTAAGGTTTGTTTAGATGTATGAAGCCCATTGAAAATAAGAAAGAGCATAATATATGGGAAGGACAAATCCACCTACGCCACTTTCCAATATGAAAAGTTATCGTTATTTTGTTTTTTGTGTTGAAGATTAGGGCATGAAGAGAGTTTTTTCCCTTTACGTTTAACCGTAGAGATACAAGAGATGGATATGAAATGAGATCTTTCTTTAACAGCACCACCAAGAAGGAATATACATTTTGAAAGTAGATGGTTACGAGAGGAGCCGAAGAATACGGTTAAAAGCAAAAAAAAAAATTTGAGGATCGAGAGGGAAGAGCAATGCAGAATGGTATATCAGAATCCCAACCATATAGAACGAGGGGTATTGAGTACTAACAAGGCCTAATGGTAAGGGCATTATTATCAACTATAGTAGAGATACTGAAGGATATGGTATTGACAGCATGGTGGAACATAATCAATTAAGGGGGATAGCTAAAGGCCAAGAATAGAATCCAATTGGCATTATAGAAGGAAAGAAACGAAAAAGGATGAATCAACTAAAGGAGTCACAAGCCATAAGTATGAAAACTGATCTTGATATAAATTTATCAACAATCGCTAATAAGCAGGCCAACAAGTCACAATGAAAATCCTAAGTTAGAATGTCCACGAATTGGGGCAATCACGGACAGTAAGACGTCTTAAAAATCTACTGAGATAATACTAGCCCCAATTTTTATTTATCATAGAAACAAAAGTTAGCTAAAAAAAGATTGAACAAATACAAAAAAAAAGTGTGGATATGTTAATGGGATTGGTATAGGTGCAAAGGGTTCTAAAGGGGGTCTCTTTTTAGGATGGAAGGAAAGTTTAACTATTACCCGTAGGAGCTTTTCTAGTTCACACATTGATGTGGAGGTCAAAGAAGAAAGAAAATACATCTAATGGAGATTCACAGAATTTTATAAATCTCCAATAGAGCATCTAAGGAGGGTTTTATGGGACAAGCTACGACGCCTGCATGAGGATTGTCAACTGCCTTGGCTTGTCATGGGAGATTTTAATGAAATAATGTACTCTTTTAAGAAAAAAAAAGTGGAAGGCTGAGAGAAGAAAGACAAATGGAAGCATTCAGGTAAGCATTGGAAGATTGTGAATTAAGCGACCTCAATTTTTCAGGGTAATAGTTTACGTGAGAGAGAGGACGACTAGCGAAAAATAATATACGCGAAAGGTTGAACAAAAGAGTGGCAAATCTGAAATGGTGGAGTTGTTTTCCTAGTTATTATTTATGCCACTTGACACATATTTTTTTGGACCATTGCCTGTTGCTTATGAATACTTTGGGGCATCGAGGTGGTTTTAAAGGAATAAGAAGCTTTCCCTTTTGTTTCAATCTAGAATGGGTTTTTGAAGAAGGTTTTAAGGAAGAGTGAATAGAATATGGGGATCAAGTAATGAATATCTCCCAAGGAAACTTGCGAGTTTGGGCAATGGTTTAAAAGAATGGGTTAGGATCAATAAAGTTATTTGGAACAGAACAAGGACAGAGTTAAGCCAAAAACTTGAGGAACTTAGTAATGAAGATCCCGAAGAAGAACGACTAACAGAAATTATAGAGGTTAAACTAACATTAAATATGGAGGCAGACAATGAAGAAATCTTTTGGGAACAACAAGCAAAGGAAAACTAGCTTAAAATGGGTGATAGTAACACAACTTTTTTTTACAACTATGCGTCCTACCAAAAGAAAAGAAATATGGTAAAAAGGTTTGAAGATGGGAGTGGTAAATGGATCGAAGGAGATGAAGAATTGCTAGCTTTAGCATCAAATTATTTTAACAATCCTTTTTTCCTCAAAACCTATGCAGGATTGTGAAATTTTATGGACAGAAATCCAACCTTGCATTCTTGAACACATTAACGAGGTTCTTTCAGCAAGTTTTAAAGAAGAAGATTTATGAGAAGCATTAAAATTAATGGCTTCACTAAAAGCCTCAGGTACTGATGGATTCCCTGCAATGATTTTTCAAAAATTTTGGCATATTATAGGAAAAGAGGTGTATAGATTCTGTTAAGAAATTTTGAACAACCAAAAAGAATTAAGCGCAATTAATGATACCAACATTGTCCTAATTCCAAAAGTTTAAAATCCAAAAAATATGGGCCAATTTAGGCCAATTAGCCTTTGCAGTGTAGTTTATAAAATAATCTCAAAAGATAAAGTCAATAGATTTAGGAAGGCTCTTGGCTACTGCATTGATGATGCACAAGGCGCTTTTGTCCTAGATAGACAGATTACAAATAACATATTAGTGGCATATGAATTATTACATTCTTTTAAGAAAAAGAGATATGGATTGGGTAATTTTGCTCTAAAACTAGACATGAGCAAAGCATACGACAGGGTTGAGTGGATTTTCATTGAAAATATGATGAGAAAGCTTGGTTTGTGACAAGTCGGTACCATGGAATATGTGGTGCATCAAAAACATTTCATACTCAGTCGTGCTTAATGGAGGGAAAGGGGTTAGTTTTAGTCTTACTAGAGGAATAAGGAAAGGATATCCCTTAAGCCCATATTTATTTATCATTTGTGTTGATGGTTTTTCAAGACTTCTTAATATTGCAAAAAAAGGAAACAAAAATATAAGGGGAAAAATAAGTAGAGAAGGTTTGTCAATAACTCACCTTTTTTTCGTTGATGACAATATCTTATTTGAAAAAGTAACAGTGGAAAGAGCTTTAACAATTCGATCAGTTATTAATGCCTATGAAAAAATATCGGGACAGATGGTGAATTTCAAAAAGTCGTTAATTTACTTTAGCAACAATGTCAATGATGCGGTTAAATTACAAATAAGAAGGGAGTTGGGGGTTCGCATGACCAACAATCCCGAGAAATACCTTGGATTACTGACAATGGTAGGGAGGCAAAAGAAAAATGCTTTTGTGGAAATAAATGAATTTTTTTTGACAAAAGTGAAAAACTGGAGCATTCGTAATTTGTCAATTGAGGGAAAAAATGTTTTTATCAAATCAGTCTTACAAGCCATTTCAATCTACGCTATGCAATGTTTCAGATCACCATGTTCTTTATGCCAGGAATTAGAGAATATTATGTGTATATTCTTATAATACCCGAAATTTTTACAGTAAAATATTATCAGTAATATAGTAAATAAGGATGTAAAGTGACAAAAAGAGAAATTTTGAGTTATGTCAATATTGAGAAGTATATTATGATATATTAATTTAAGAAAGGACTAAATTGTAAAAGTGAGAAAAGTTTTGTGGCCCAAGAGTAAATACTCAAAATTTAAAGAATTAAAGTGTAAATATGAAAAATTTGAAGGACCAATAGTGTAAATATTTTAGGAGTGGAATGATCTAGAAACTAAGGAAAATGGATGAATTAGGACCAAATTGAATAGATGAAGAACTATGAGGGACTAAATTACAATTTTACCAAATTAAATGATGACTCAATGATGGAATTTTAAAAGATAATGAAGGGCAAAATGGTCAATTGGAAGAGAGAGAAATCTAGAAAGTAATAATGATGCTAGAGATATTTTGATATTTTATAATTATTTAATTAGATAAATATTATTTTATTAATATTTTAATAAGATATTTTATTATTATTTTATTAGTATATAAAGAAAGAAAGATGAGAAATTCTCATCCATATTTTTCCCATGCACTAACATGAGAGAAAGAGAGGAAGAAAGAAAGTTTTACTTTCTTTACAATTTGGTCCTTTTACCAAAAATTCACCATTTTCACCCAAAAATCAAATGAATTTCCATAGCTACCAAGAGAGAAAAATGTTAAGGAGAGCATGGGGAGTTAGAATATCAAGTTGGATTCAAGAAATAGAAGCTGGAGGAGAGAGAAAATCAAGTTAAAGATTGGTACCAAGAGAACAAGGTAAGTACATCAAGATTTCAATATGTTTTTAAGTTTGTTATTGTTGATAAAGCAAGGAAATAATGTTATAGTAGAGTTTTATTACATGAGGTCCTATGTTCTTGATATGTTAGTGAAGAGAAAATAAGAGAAAGTGATGAGAAATGGTGTAGAAAAAGAAAATAAGGGTGTTATAACATGGTAATTAATATCTTGCACTAAAAAAAGTTATGGACAGCAGCAGTAGTCTAACTTTGAAAAATCACCATAAATTGTATAAATCTAATTAGAAGATGAAAAAAATATGTAATTAAATCTTATTGAGTCTAGTTTCTCATAGAAGAAACAGTATAAGCAATGGATTTGTAAATTTTGAGATATAATGAATTTTGTGAGACAAGGTCAGAATGAATTCGGGTTCCCCTGTTCAGACTTTGAAAAATCATAAAAAAATGAATAAAAATAATTAGGGGCTTAAATTTATATGTATAGAATCCTGAATGAGTCTAGTTTTAATAGAAACAAACTATAACATCATTTTAATTCTGTACAAGGAGATAATAGATTTTTAGTGAAGAAGGGTCAGAACTGTCAGACAGCAGAACAGGGGTGACTTTAATGAATAAACTGTACTAATTGGGTAAACCAAAAATTATGAAAATTTTATGGTAAGAATATATGTGAGTCTAGTTTTAGGTAAAATTTACAAATCTTAATTTAGAATTCTTTAACTCAAGAAATAAATAATTTAGTGACTATGACTCAAATGGACAGCTTTGAATATACATATAAGTAAATAGTGAAATTATTGATAATGTTACTTATAAGCATATTATATAAATTTAAGGATGTGGAATGGAGAGGAGGATGAGGAAAATATGTATGAATATTCATCTAGCATGGCTAATTTGCATGTTTTAGGCTCAGGGACTAAATTGAATAAAAGTAAAACTTTATGGGAAATTTTGTAAAAATGTCAGAAAAGACTAAATTGCATGAAATAGATTATTTTATTATTTAAATTACAAAATTTAATGAAATTATCAATTTAGTTCAAGATCGGGGGATAACATGTTTTAGGGATTAAATTGAAAAGTGTTGAAATTATGAAAAATTTTGATATTTTATAGAATTCATGGAATGTTATCAATATATATGAGAATAATAGTTGGAAATAAGGATTAAATTGCAAGAATTTTATTTTCCTGACCCCAAGGATGAAATCGTCATTAATTAAAAGTTTAGGGGCAAAATGGTAATTTTGCTTAGAGCATTAATTAAATGCATTATAATATGAAATGAATGAAAATGATGATCAAATTTATTTAAAAGAGATCCGGGCGACTCAAATATGAGACTCGATCGTGAAAAAGAAAAGATATCGAATTAATGAAATTATAAACACAAACAAGAAATGAGGTAAGTTCGTGTAACTTGAATTATATTCTTAAATGCTTGAGATTGTATGTAATTGATGTGAATATGATTTGAATGTTCATTGTATGGAAATTCATGAAACATTGATATATTTGATAAAATGGGAAGAAAATCCCGGTTGAATGAAAGGAAAATTCGATGGATATCTGAAAAGGAATTGACGGTAAAAAAAGATCTAGCCCGAACGGGTGATCCTATCCTGATATAGCCCTCCAAGAAGAATATGTGGAAAATGGATCTAGCCCGGACGGTAATCCGATTAGGTGCGAATTTAGCTTTGGACTAGTAATTCGGATCCAAGCTCATTAAAGTAATTGTCGTTGCAAGGGATTTAGCTGGACTGGTAATCCCGACAATACTCTATGAGTTTATATTACGGAGGATTTAGCTTTGGACTGGTAATCCCACTTTGTAAGGATGAGGTTCGCGGAGTGTGCTCTCTCGATATGAAATGTGTAAGACCATGGTTGAAAGATACCATGGCAACTGATATGAAATGTGTAAGACCATGGTTGAAAGATACCATGGCAACTTTGATATGAAATATGTAAGACCATGGTTGAAAGATACCATGGCAACTTTGATATGAAATGTGTAAGACCATGGTTGAAAGATACCATGGCAACGTGACATGAAATGTGTAAGACCATGGTTGAAAGATACCATGGCAACGCGACGGAAATGAATAAAAGACCATGGTTGAATGATACCATGGCAACATGACAGAAAATGAGTAAGACCATAGTTGAAAGACACTATGGCATCATGTCGAAGATAAATAAGATCGTGGAAGAGAAACGCCAAGATATCTCATTGAACAACTAATATTCGGTAATATAACAAATGGTTAAATGAATTGGTTATACAAAATGGTAATGTGAAATGTTTACAGAATTGGTCATATGGAAATAAATGTACACAAAATAGTTGTATGAAATATTTAATAAGATAGATAAATGAAATAAGTATAGGTACATGGAATTTAAATTATGTTAAGTTTAATACTGAACTATTACCAAAATAAATATACCTAAGATATAAGGAAATGATGGTGCATGAAATGTTGATATAATAAAATAAATGATATATGTTATTAAAGAAACGGTAAGAGAATGATATGTATCATGACATGTACATATGAGATTATCTTTTATATGTTAACATAGGGAAAATATGTAAGTTAAGACGAGTAATTAAATTCAAATATGTCATATTGAGAAAACAAGAATTTATATGAAATATGTGTAAGTACACTAACAAGTGTTGTTGATGATGCTTAGGCAAGTGCCAAGCCATTGATTGAATGGTAATATATTTATTGATGCATTGAATTGGTAAGTATTTAAGTGAATTTTTTTTTTAGTGATCTGCAAATGGTAGTAACGCTATGAAACCCTATTCTCGCAGCAGATACGGGTTAGGGGTGTTACAATTCTGGTGGTAAAATTTGAAAAAGGATAAGGGTATTTACTAGTGTTGGTGGGTGTCATTATGTATCCCCAAGGCGCATGGGGGGATGGGATTTAGAGATTTATCAAATTTTAATAATGCCTTGTTAGCAAAGCAAGGATGAAAGCTAATCACCAATCCCATAAGCTTACCTATACAAGTAATGAAATCTAAGTACTACCTATGAAGTGACTTTTTGAATGTCGAACTAGGGGCTTACCTTTCGTTTACCTGGAGAAGCATATGGAACGCTCGGAGTATTTTGGAATCAAGAATGGGTTAGAGAATCAAAGATAGTAAATTAGTTAACATATGAAACGATCCATGGCTTCCTAAGGAAGGAAAATTACAGTTTCGGAATATTGATTATAGGTACACTTTAGTTGCAGACTTTATAAATCATGAATCTATCACCTGGAAGGAGGAAACCTTGAGAGGGTTTTTCCCATAAGAACAAGCTAGAGAGATTGGATCTATTCCTTTAGGGAGCGCTTTGCAACTAGATATAAGGGTTTGGTAAGGTGACAGGTTGGGGGAATACATGGTAAAAAATGGTTACAAAAGGTGTGTCTTAGAAGATTTAAATATGATGGGAAATGAAATTACAACAGACTAGGATCTAACTAGAAGTTATTTTACAAAAATTTGGAGTCTAAAAATTCTCAACAATGTTCCAATTAATCTATGGAGAATTACAGATAATTTCTTGCTACTTTAAGTAATTTAACAGGTCGTAGACTTTCAATCTCAATAATGCATATAAATTTCCATGCTTAGCAGCATCATTAGGGGCAATATGGCATAACAAGAACATATACTTCCTTTAAGGCATCCGACAAAGAACATGTGAGATTGTGGCTTATATTAAAGCATACTTAGCGGATCTTGACAAGCTAAAGGAAGCACTGAAATGTCAACATAACATAGTGATTACCCAATGGGAGCCCCCATCAGAAAGTCAAGTTAAAATTAATTTTGATTCTGCGTTTCAACAAAGCAACAAAGTAGTCTCTAGAATTATCATCAGAAACTATACGGGGCTTGTAATGGGTTTGTGTTCTTACCCGATCCATAATGTTAGAAATCTAACAATTGCTGAAACGTATCGTTTTTGCTGAAGAAATGGGATTTAGTGATGTTATCATAGAAGGGGACTCAAGGATTGTCACTAAAAAACTGTAAAACCATGGAAATGACAGATCAGTTGTCAGGGGAGTTATAAACAAAATAATAGCAATGTCAAGAATTTTTTAGAATATTGAGTTCTGATTCATACCGCAAGAAGCCAACGGAGCAGCGCATGCGATGGCTGTATAGGGTAGAGGAAGCGATTTTTTAACTTTTTAGGTGGAAGAAACTCCGTTGGAGGTTTAACCCATCATAGCTAGAGACCAAATAAGAACTGATTAATGAAAATGTATGGATGTTTGATGGACTAAGTCTAAAAAAAAGAAACGGGTTAACAAAGCTCCGAGGAACTCAGAAGATGATGGACCAGGGGGAACAAAGTCAAGACGAGAACAAAGGATTTGCTTTAACAGGTCTACCATTGAAATGAATTTTGGCGACGCGACAAAAGAAGGGAAGAATTGGGGAAGGTTAAGTATTTACGGTTTTCTTGTTGTGTTCTTTTTTAGGAAAATTTGTGTTTTCTTTACCCACAAAAGAGTAAAGGGACTTGTTTTATCTTAGGAAATGAAAAATCGAGGCTTCGCCCACACTTTCATGATGTTTTGTCTTTCAATTAGTAGGTTAGGCAGTTTTTTTTTCTTTTTAGGATTATGTGCTCCCTCCTATCAATAAAGTGGCCGAATTAAATTAAAAAAAAAAACTCAATAAAAATTTCAAATGTAGTTGAATTTAAAACCATACTATTTACATCAATAAAATATTAACTTTACCACTTACCAAAAACTTTATTTTAGTATATGATAAGCTATAAAAGTAAAATATTTTAATCCCATTTTTAATACGTTTTTGGATGATTAATTATGCAAATTAATGAATTTGATGCTCCTAATCCTTTAAATTCATGTTTCTATACTTAGGAGAGCATTTAGGAGTGAAAGGAGTAAAAAATGAGCCAAAAATAGACAAAAAGAGTTGTTTTCAGGATCCACACAGTCTGGGCATTTCCACACAAGCTGGCCACACGTCCGTGCGAGCCACACGCTCGTGTAAGCCACATGCTCGTGTGAGCCATATGGACTGGACACACGCCCATGTGCCAGGTCGTGTCAATTCGCACCCTACTTCCCAAATACGCAAAAAAAAAAATCTAATTTTTAGGATTTCTAAGTATTCTAAAGTCTATTAATACCCATTAGAAGAAGACATATGAGAAATTAGAGAAGATCGAAGAAAACACTCGAATAACATCATCAGAATCAACTCGGAAGCGGATCTCCATCAAGATTGAAGACCTCCTTTTAATTTCTTTCGAAGTTTTATTAAGTTTATTTATGTCTTGTGGTTTTTCTAACTTTGAGATGTTTCTATTCAAGATTAAGAACTAATTCCCTAGATACCCAGGAAGGATGAAACCTTTGATGAATCCTTTTATTTAATTTACGTTTTACGTGATAAATACTTGATTCTTATTCTTAATTATGTATGCTTATTTCTTGTTTTAATATTTCCAGGATATTAATTCATGTTTAATGTGCTTATTTCAGTGGAGCAAAAGTCCTTATTTAAGAGTAGATCTAGCATAATTGAGTGGAGTTGCATGCAATCTTAGAAATAGGACAATATAAATCTACCGGATTAGAGTCAAATCTAATAAGGAAATCCACAGATCGAGTTAATGCGACGATAGGGGTTTTAATTAGAAAGAGATTTCAATTAATCAACCTAGAGTTAGTTGTTCTTACTCTCGAAAGAGATTAACATAATTTAAGGATTTTTATGGATCAAGACACAAGTGAATAAATCGTTTAATTCAGATTCAAAATAAAATGTGAAGTATATGTGGATTCTTTTCTGGGTATTGTCTATCTCATTGGTTATCTTCGATTATTTCCTTGATTCATTTTCTGTTGCATACTTAGTTAAATTAGTTTAATAATTTTAAATTTAAAACACAATCACTCTAATTTGTCGGCTAAATAATAAGAAGACAATAATTACTAGTACTTTTAGTTCTCATGAATACGATATTCTCTACTCACCATAACTATACTATTGTTCGATAGATGAGCTTACCTTTGTCGTATTTATAGTTAGTTTAGTTACCATCAATATAACATTTACAATTTAATTCTATCCATAAATCAATCATCCCATCGTTTGTCATTTACCTACATATTAATATTTTTAAATACATAATTGTCGTATTTGTGTTGAACTTTGTTTCTGTATTCGACATACTATCGTCGTGTCACTCGTGTCATAATGCGAAATTTGAAATTTCTTCCCCACCGGGCCCTGCCTCATCGACCAAAGTATAATTTGTCTTTGAATGCTACTTATGTGTAGTATAAAGAGGACTAGAGTTTATACAATTCAGCTACGCCAAAATATTTGTTTGTAACAAAAACAGCACACAGAAAATGGCGTTGGCACACCCTATACTCTTCTGCCTGCCTCGATTGAGCCCTAAGCAAATCATGGTCCCTGCAAAACTTGAATCTCAGCCTCCTTCTTTGAGGAGCACTTACCGTATCTTGGGTGCTGTGTCTTCCACCACCACTCAGTTTTCCATTTCTCATCACCCCAAAGATGAAAGACCTTCAGTCAATTACCAGCCAAGTATTTGGAACTACGATTTCCTTCAGTCCTTGAACAATGATCATGCCGTACGTAATCAACCTCACACTTAGTTTGTTTGTTTGTTTACTTAATTAATCATTTCATGCTAGCTAATGACATTGGCAGGATATCATATACAAAGAGAGAGCAGTGAAGTTAGAGGAGGAATTGAGGTGTGGTATGAATGATGCAGACCCACTGAACTTGCTTCAACTGATCGATGACATACAACGGCTGGGGTTGGAGCATCGTTTCGAGATGGATATCGATAGAGCCCTAGCGAAATTCGTCTGCGATGTCGCAAAAGAGAATACTATTGGCCTGCATGCAGTAGCTCTAAGATTCAGACTCCTCAGGCAATACGGCTACGACATCTCTCAAGGTAATATATGTTATTTAAAGCTTTCAAAATCTAGATCTGGGTTGCCATTATTCTGACTATACTTCTGAATGCAGATGTGTTTAAAGGTTTCATGGATGGTAAGGGAAATTTCAAGGAATGCCTGTGCAAGGATGTGAAAGCAATGTTGAGTTTGTACGAAGCTTCACTTCTGGGCTTTGAAGGAGAGGATGTGATGGATGAAGCCCTCGTCTTTACACGGATGCATCTAAAAGGTATTAGCGACGAGGAGAAAGATTTAACACAACAGGTGACCCGCGCCTTGGAGCTGCCGCTGCATCGGAAATTGCTCAGGCTGGAAACTCGACGGTACATCGAGGATTACGGCGAAAGAGATAATGCAAAACTCAACCTGCTGGAATTGGCCAAGCTGGATTTCAACATGGTGCAGTCAACACTTCAAGAAGATCTCAAAGAGATGTCAAGGTAATTTAATTAGATGATAAGCTGTATCTTTTTCAAAGCTATATATGTTTTATAGTTACTTGCAGTACTTAAAATGGCTTAATAATATTATTAGATGGTGGATGGACATAAGGCTGGCGAGCAAGTTGAATTTCGCAAGGGACAGGCTTACGGAATGCTTCTTTTGGACCGTCGGAGTGGTTTCTCAACCTCAATTCAGGCATTGTAGAAAAGTTCTAACCAAAGTGGCTTCCTTCGTAACTACAATCGATGATATTTACGATGTTCATGGCACTTTGGATGAACTGGAGTCATTTACTGATGCTGTTCAAAGGTTTGAAAGTATTTATAGGAAATATTATTTATATCTTATTATTCACTAATAAATTCCTTTAATATTCAGATGGGATTTAGGTGCCGTAGAAAATCTGCCCGATTATATGGAGCTATGCTTTCTTGCCCTTTATAACTCTATAAATGAGATGGCTTATGAAACTCTTAGAGACCATGGACAAAACATCCTTCCTTACTTGAGAAAAGCGGTACGGTACATAGTACATACCAGTGTATAACAACAATTCATATATCTGATTAAAATCGTATTTCTTTTCCTTTTTTTTAGTGGGCTGATCTATGCAAAGCATTCTTAAAAGAAGCAAACTGGGCACACAGTAAGCACATTCCGACATTCTAAGAATATCTTGAAAATGCATGGTTGTCTGTATCGGGACATCTTTGTCTAGTCCACACCTACTTTTTACAGAGAGCAAACATCACCATTGAAGCACTTCATAGCTTGGAACATTACCATGATGTCATTAGATGGCCATCCATTATTTTTCGACTTTGCAATGATTTAGGCACTGCAAAGGTATATATATATATACATATGCACTTATTAATTTCCACCATTAATTTTTGTCTTGTTTGAGTTTCATGTACCGAGAACTAATTCATGAAATGCTTTATAGGATGAATTAGAAAGAGGCAAAAGTGTAAACGCAATAACATGCTACATAAACGAAACTGGTTGCTCAGAGGTAATGGCTCGCCAACACATAAGTGAATTAATCGAGGATTATTTGAAGAAGTTGAACAAATGTTATGTTGATGGCTCCCCATTTTCAAAACATTATATAGAAACAGCTATTAATCTGGCTAGGATTTCCCAATGCATATATTAGCATGGAGATGCACATGGAAGTCCAGATAATCTATTTAAGAATCAAGCTTGATTATTAATTGTTGAGCCTATTTCTATAAACGAGAATGTAATTTCATAAGTGGTGCTTTTTTAAGCAGAGCCGATTTCGTTTGACGTCTTGAACTAAGGTGAAATTGGAAACTATTTTTAGGGTTATTATTGGATTATAATTTTTTTTTAAATTTGATAACTAAATTTAGTACAAAAAAAATAATAGTCAAATTAATAAAATATGTAAATGTTGAAAGTTAGATTTGACATTTTACCTTATGTAAATTATTATCTTAATTATTGTATTGCAACTAAATATAAATAAGTATTGAATTGTAGTTTGTATTCATCTTAAATTTATAAATAAATAATATCTTATTATTTTAATTTTTTATAATTTAAATGTAAGAAAATACTTATTATTATATCAAAACTGAAATTTTAAATAGATAATATTCGATAAATATTTAAGTTTATGTTATATTCATCTTGAATTACACATTATTTTTATTTATACTTTTATTATATTAAAACTAAAAAATTGACTAGATAAATTTCGAAAATATGAAATTACACTTTCTTTATATTTAAATCATTCAAGTTTGTAGATCAATAATATTTTTTTTAATTTTTTTATTACATAAAATAAAAATATATTATTGAGAAAATAAAAGTAAATAATCATGTAGTTTTTAAATCTGATAATCATGTATCTTTAAACAATAATTACTTACACAAAAAAAACAAAATATTAAATATAATTCGGTATTTAATTTATCTTTAATATTTAAATTGCCACCTAAGTTTTTTTTTCTTTCAAATTAGTACTATATTTTATTTCCATCACACATTTAAGTCCAATTTTATAATATTGTTAAAATTAAATGATGTAGATCAATTAAATTATTACACGTCGCCCACATGGTACATCATCAATTAGCTATATATCTATCACGTCAAAAAACACATTAATTTTTTTTTCAAAAAAAAGTTATAAAAATATAAAAAATTTCAAAAGTTTTATAAAAATTAAAAAAATTATTTAAAACTTAAGAAATTTTCAAATTAACAAAACATAAAAATTTAAGAAATATATAAAAATTAAAATTTTTTGAGATTTTATTTGAACTTCTATAGAATGACAAATATATATATATATAAAAACTATAAAATTATTTAAAGTTACAAAAAATAAAGAAAATAAATAAAAGTATTAAAAGAATCTATAAAATTATGAAAATTTATTTAAATGTATATTTTATCTTTTATGAAAAATGGATTTTTTTATGATGTCCTTATATATTTCATATATATATATATATATATATATATTACTAAAGTTATAGTTATAACTCATTTTCGATGTGACATTCGTGCCATGTCAGGTCTTTTTTTGTAATAGTTTTAAAAAAGTGTACTTAAATATGTGACGAAGGTTGAATTCAGAAATCACATTGAATAAAAATAATTTAAGTAATATTGAAATCAAATTATATATTAAAATATATATTTATTCTAAAATCGAATTAATTAAGTTCAAATAATTAAATGCATAAATACATGTGACATAAAAAATCAATATTATATAAATACACGAAGTATGAGGTTTGGTCATAAACTATATCCGAAACATTTACTTTATGGTACGACAAACAAGGCGTTGGGTGATGTGGTGAAATTGGGAAATTAGACCTTTCCATTTGGACTGGAATATGTAATGAGACCCAAATTTACTTTTTGACTTTGTTTCTACACAAAACCAAATTTAGAGCCTCATTTTTTTTACATATATTTTTAAAATATAAAGAACAAATGGATAAAATACTTAATTTTTTTTTTAAAATTTAAATTTTAATTGCAGTATATCTAATCATAATTATCTATCTTATATAATACTTGCATTTTAAAGAAAAAAAAAAAAAAAAGAAGCACTCCACAGAATTTGAACTATTGAGAGTTGGAGTGGGCCTTGCTTGGGCTGGATTGTTGGTTGTAGATGAGGGAATAGCAGTTGTGTTTCTGTTTCCCTTTCTTTTGTTGCGGCCACCACTTTCCGTCCTCAACTTGTGGCTATTATTTATACCCGAAAAAGGTAAATTATACCATTAGAGGATTGCTGTTCACAAATATTTTCATTTTAGTCACTTGGCTGACATGGCAAATTTTGCTTTTCCCATATGTATTTAATTTTCACCTCATCTCTTCTAATCTTCACCCTCCACTTTGCACCACCGTTAACTCAATATTCTACCACCTCCTACACACTCAAAATCTCATCCACTGCTCTCATAATCCATAACCATCCTCAACTCCCACTGTCAATATCGACTTGCAATGGAAGATTTCCGTCGACCCTTATAATCGAGGGTGACCAAAGTGAAATAATTTATTAACAACAGAAGTGTCAGAAATGAATGAAAATTGAGTGATGAACTTCATCAAATCACGAAGATGGTGGATAAAATATAAACAAAATTAATGTTTTTTCAATTCCTTTGAATAGAAAGAGTGGAGAAAAAGCTAAAACCTTGGTTTGAGATAAATGTATGGTTCAAAAAAAGTAGAGTAGCATTGTTTATTTGGACGTAAAATGCAAATTATATTAAAGAAATGGAAGTGAGCCAAATAAGGTGGGTGCCTAAAAAAGCTAGAAGAAAACAGTGGGCATGTGATTCAAAGAACCTGCCCCCTCATTTGCCCTTTTTCTCTCCACATCCTTTATTCTTCGCAACCAAGTTAGTTATACTTAATAATTTTCATTTTCATCCTGTGTCCACACCTTTAATTACTTTATTTCATATTACTGAGTTTGTCTCTCCTAACTCCTCCTATATATTTAATTAACAATAATAATGTAATTTACAGCTTATTTATTGAATAGCCAATTCAGAGCTAACCAAGGTATCTTTTTTGGTTAAACTTCATTTTCAGTCACCCAGACTGAGGACTTGGAAAAGATAAATTTTTTTGTTCTGGTTTCTGATTTGGAAAGTTCATAGGAGAGTCATTGTCAAAATTGGGAAAGATAACCCCTACCATGATTTTGATCACTTATCCACCCATACCGACTCTCAATGCAGGATTTGATTTTCTATCACTTTCAAGTGTCTGCCAGTTGAGCATTCTAAAGATATAATCCAAATCTTTAAACGTATTGATAAGAAGCTAGTTTTAGATGCTTTTCAAAAAAATCTTCTTCTTTTTTTCTCTAATGTTAATTCACGAAATAATAACAAACCATTCTGCCAATCCAATGTACTTATGGAAAATATTTTATTACTACATTATGATATTGTAGGTGAAGAAATTTGGGTAAAGTTTAAATAATTATGATTTTGATGTTTTGGGTTTAAAATTTATTGTGCAATTGTATTTTTCTGAATTTTATGTAAATAAAATTTTAAAATAATATTTATTGTTTTTTTTTAAATAATAAGTTGAGTTGAGACTTAATTTATGTGTAATATCAAATCAATTAAATTTGTAAATAATTCCAAGTATACATAAATATTTTATATTAATTATTTTTCTCATAAGAGTTTATATCATGTTTTAATTTATTTTATATGGTACACAATTTTTTATAATTATTTCATTTCAAGTCTGAATATATTTATGCCAACATTCGGAGCAATGGTTAGAACTTTCAATCTAGCATCTAAATAGCACGAGTTCAAACTTTGTTATTCTCTCACCCCAATTTTATAATGATACATTTATTTATATTTTTAAAGACATTAATTTAAAAGTGAGATCATTGTTTCTTGTATAAATTTAAATAATTAGTCTATACTACATATAATTTAATTTACTGAGGTGGTATCATAAGTAGATTGTTCATGGGTTGAGTTATTCGTTCAGGGCTAAAAGTCCGTCCAAATTTTGGGAGAGTTTAAGGAAAAATATTTGGCCTGTTTAAATATAAGTTGGGCTTGGGCTTGTTTTTTATATTTATAATACTTTATATTTTATTATTTTTATATATTATGTAATTTATAGCACATTAAAAAAAACCTATACTAAATATACAATACTACTCTAATGTAAACATTAAAACAATGTTAATATGACTATATAAAATTTTTTAATAAATATAAAAAATAAAAAATTATTAAATGTTATATAAAAACAATATAAATAATTTTAAAATAATTAAAAATTAATATGGGCGACCTTAAGCAAAATTTTAAGTTTATATTTCAGGTTGGACCTAGCTTGAGCAAACATAAAATAAATTAATATTATGTTCAGGCCCAACCCAGCCCAACCTATAAACACCTCTAGTCACAAATTAACTCGATCAATGAAATATTATTTTTTAATTAAATTCACATAATTTTAATAAAAATAATAATCTTAAACTGGATTATTAAAATCATATCGTCGTCAAGCTACTTTATTGCACAAGTAATTTTCTAAGCTAAAATGTCTTGTTTGATAACTACTTTAAAAAATTAAATCAATAAAAATTACTAGATATAATTTTTTTATTAAAAACATAAAAAAAAAAGTAAATAAAGAGTTATTTATCACTATTTCTTTATAAAGTTCTCTTGAAGACTTTCCATTTAAAATTTAATTTTGTTTAAAATAAAGTGAAATGTTTTTTAAAAAATAAGAATAAAAATTTTGAATAGAACATTTATAATTAGAATTTAAATATGAATTTTAATTTAATTTATAATTTTTGTACATGAAATTTTGATTTGAAGTAATTATCACAATTTATTTATATAGTTTAATTTTATGTTTATATATTGCAAACACACATAATTATATTTATGCAATATATTAATATATTTATTTCTTCAAATGTGTATGATTGAATCAAAACTAAAGTTTATGTATATATTTGAATCACAAACAAAGTTCCATTTTTATAATTACACCTAATCAAAATTTGTATATTAAATTGCACTTTAAATTAAAGTACAATTAGAATTTTAATATTTATCTAAAAAACAAATAAATTTTTTATTAAAATAAAAACATTAAAAATTTTAAATTTTATAATACTTTAGATTCAATCCTATAAAAATGCAATAATAATAATATAATTTATTTTATAAAAAATGTTGCAGACGGCTGCTCGACAATTATTGACAAAGAAAGGATATGAAAAGAGAGCCTTCATTGTTTTTCACGAGAAGACCAAGCAACCTATTCTTATTCCTTACATATGAATTGCCATTCGCATTTTGCTCATTACTTTAAAAAAAATTCCAAGTTGGCCTAAGAAAACGCTAATTAAAAATTAAAAAACATTTGATTTGCAATTCCCACTGTTTTTAGCTAAAAATGGCAGATTCAGTTTTTTAAACTTTCCCTCTTTTTGCTGCTTTATGTAAAAATGGGTTTAAATAAACGATGCGTTTACTTACGATTAATGTAAAAATAACAGTGATAGTTGGATTAATCATTGTAACATGAAATAAAAAGTAAATTAAACGCATCGCACCGTACCTTATCGCCCATCTAAACTAACCCTAAATCTATAATTTTTAGGTACAAAATATCTTTAAATTTTTATTATATTAGTATGAGATATTTTTATTTTTTATATTATTATAGTATAAGTATAAGTTTTAATGTAGTGATAAAATATATTGTATCCCCGATAAAATATGTATATTTGAATTTGAGAATAATATTGAGTTGCGAACTTTAAATATAAAAAAATAAAATAAGCATGAAGAAAAAGCGTAAGGCTGAGAAAATAAAATATGTACGTAAAATATTGTTAAAGAGTGACATATATTTATCCATTAGATTTTAACTTAATTGAGGAATAAAAAAACTTATAAAATAAATTAGATTTTTATAATAGTTTTTTTTTGCTTTTATATTATTATAAATGATTGAGTGTTACTTTTAATAGAAAATATAGGTTTCAACTTTAAAAACAATATTATTAGAAAGAATTATTGCAAATTTAAATATAAATAATAAAATTGACAAAAAAATAAAAAAAATTATAACATAGTATATTATTTAATTTCATTATTTCAATTAAAAATTTATTTATTTGATATATATAATCTTTGATAATAATTATTTGTTTTTATATAAGCATTTAATAAATATATTTTTACAACAACTAAACTCAAGTAGAAGTAAGTTTGATGATATAAAGTAACCATAGTTAAGGGGATTAGAGTTAAAGGTGGGGGTTGCTGTATAAGAAGGAAGAATTGTGGAGCAGCCATTGCCAGACAATTTAAATGCTTACATATTTTCATTTTATTGTTAAAAGAAAACCAAATTAGCTTTCTCTATGTTTTAATTGCTGTAATGAAAAATAATCTTGTTTAGTTCTTGTTCTTGGTGCCCTCTACGCGGCAAAGTTGACCCTGTGTAAGTTTTACTTTCTTGGAGATTGCTCTTTCCCTTTTTGGAGGGCATTTAAAGATTTTTTTTTCCGCCTTTCAAATAATGAAGCAAATGGAAGATATAAATGGGAACTTTTGATTATGCTTGAAATTATTAGATCTCATATCACCTTGTTGTTGCATTTTTCTTTTTGTTGGGTTTTGGGTATTTGAATTCATTGAAAAAACATCACAGTTCTTTGGTGTACTTATCCACAAATGTTCCAATAACCTCACTTTTTCCTAATTGAATGATGGGTTGTCTTGCAGATTACCAGGGTTTCCACTCATCATTCATCACTGGTTCTGTAAAATTTTCCCTCCCTTGCTTTAAAGGTGATTTTCGTAATCAATTACAATGATCTTCTTCCTTGTCTTTTTTCTTCGTTGTTTATTTGTGTTTTAATCAGTGATTTTGTTCGTCTTTGATGTTATCTGCATGTGAGTTTTGGGATTAAAAACGTGTTAGTATCATTCTTATTTGGCGTTTTGCATTCCGGTTCTGCTGAGTTTGCGCACAGTTAGGCTCGACACTATAACCTCTTGAGCTAGCTAGCTCAAACTCTGTGGTTTCGCTTGTTTAGGCACTTTGAGACATTCTCATAAAACCGTCAAGGCTCTTGACAGAGTCCTGAGCATTTTGCTTTGCGTAATTCGATTACTTTTGCATTGATTTCTAATTCTATGTTTTGTATTCTAATGGATGTTTTTATGTTTTACAGGTCATATATTTCAGCTAGAGAGTAGCTGAAATTATCTTCTTGCATCTACCGTTCCATTATTGGGACCTTGATACTGAAAATGGGTCTCTCAGGTCTCCCAGCACCATCAGAAGGAGTGCTATGTGTAGTCCAATCAATCCTTCACATTGTCGGTATTGCGTCTTCATCGCCATCCTCGGATTCTGTCGAAAATCCCTCGGAGTCATTCGAATTCAGCCCTACAACTTGTGATAGTTACATGGAAGAGTTCCGGAATAGAACCCCAGCGATGAGGTTTGATGCTATATGTAGCTGCAAGCAACCTGAGTATGAATGTTCGGTTTGCCTAACTCGATTTGAGCCGGAATCGGAGGTTAATCGCTTGACCTGCGGCCATCTCTTTCACAAGGTGTGCTTGGAAAAGTGGTTGGATTATCAGAAGGTTACATGCCCGGATTGCCGGACGCCTCTGCTGCATGAACAAGAGGCTTCCTGCATTTGGTGAGAATAGTACAACCGTGATGAAGGTGTTTATTGTACAGCGATTAATATGGAAGTTATGGGCCTGTGATACCCGTTTCTGATGATATATGCATCTCACTGGAACTCTTCATATGTTTTATTTTGTTAGGTGAATTAATAGAGGAGGGTAAAGTCTTAACAGTAACGCGAACGCACGTGACTCGAATCCAAACCACATCTAAAATAAAATTGTGAACACCCTAACGGAGTTATCATAAGTTCTACTTTTTACATAAAATATTTGGAGTTTGATGCATATTCAGACAAATATAAAAAAGTGTTGTAAGGAATTGTTTTTTTCTCTTCATCCTCGAATATATCCAAAACAACTAAGAAATTGATATCTACCAGCTTCTCACTACACTCTTTATATTTTGTCAATTTTTATAGAGGATTAATGCATTATGTATTTTTTTTTGCTATGTTTTTCTTTTTTGAAATGTGTATTTTCAGGGTTAACTTTTTCTAGACTAATTTCGATCAAATAATTTGAAGGATTTGTTGATTTCACCGATCCAAAATATAGTAAAGTAAAGATGAAAGTATAATTTCTCTCTAAATGAAAATATATTTTCTCACTGACAAGTAGTTGGGTGTAAGATATATTATATTCTTAATAGGAGGATTTTAGTTTGAATTTTGGATACCATATTATTAGACAGAATAGCTACGAATCTCGAATATGAATTATAAAATAAACATAAAAAATATGATATATATATATATATATATAAAAGTTTCTACAACTTATGATCAAGTTTTTGTGTTATATTATATATAAAATTTATATATATTATAAGAAAGAAAATAAATAAAAAAGTAAGAGAAATATTTTTAAAAAAAGTCTAAATTATGTCATTAGTCTTAATACTCTTCACAGATTTAGAATTTAGTCTTTATACTTGTTATTCTCAATAATTTAGTTCTTTACTTTTCAAATTTTAAAATTTAGGTCTAAATATTAATATTGTTAAATTTGTTGGTGTAATACTTTGAAATTAAAAAAAAAAACTCACTTGGTAGAGATGTAATTAAAAAATGGCGTCGTAATGAATCTAAATTTAACATAATAATTTTAATAACGTTAACAATTAGACTTGAGTTGTAATATTTTTGAAAATAGATGGACTAAAGTCCTATGAATAAAAGTAGAATAACTAAATTCCAAATTTACAATGAATACATGGACTTATCACATATTTTCACAAAAAAAGAAAGAAATAGTCAATATTAAACTAACCTCGACACCCATAGGAGTCGAAGTCCAAACACAAACTTAAAATGCAATCAAAATATTAAAAACGAAAACTCCTGTGAGAGCTGAAGAGCAAAGTTAGACTCGCCAATCGAAATTCTCTTTCCTTGTCCCCTCCTTGATCCCGAGGAAACTCAGTAGTCAAAACCTTATGTTAGACTCGACATCCACAGATATCGAGGTCCCCGCAAAATAAATTCTAAGAAATAATTATTTTAGTATTTTTATACATATTATGGGAATAAAAAATGAGATAATATAATTATTGGCTTTTGAACTTGGCAATTAGGTTCACTTTGACACTTTCACTTTTTTCCACTTTAGTCCTTGAACTTGACAACTGAATACATTTTTTCCCTTAAACTTAGATTTTGTCCAGATTTAATGAAGAGAATTAATCGATATAACAGTTAAAACAAAGGCGTTGAACCAAATGGCTAGGAAACTGATTGAAATTAGTAAAAATAGAAAATTGAAACAAAAAAAAAATCAACAATTAAATCAATTTAATATTTTTTAATTTTTAGGATTTTTAATTAATTATTTATTGTTGGTCTAGTGATCAAACCTATTAAATTGGTTGAATTGTGAGTTGATGGTCTAACTTGTTTAACCACTGGTCTAGTTATTAAAATACTGAATGTGACACTCTGAAATTGTACCACATTGTAATACCCCATAATCGGCCTATATGAATAGGCCAAGCTTGGAGAGTTACAATGTATGACAATCAAGACACACTCTACAATTTATATTAAAACTCCTTTAAAGTCATATAAAGTTTTAATAAAGATAAACCAGTACTTCATGATTATCATCCAACTAACTGAAATTACGAAACAACTAACATTATTAATAATACTAAACGGTGTAAACGCATAACCGAGCTTCCCATCCGCTGACCCGTTCAAGCCTGTGATTTACCTGAAATTCATTAAACAATAATTGAATTAATAAATATCAAAAGGAACCAACTATTTACATATTCAATAGGGTATTGGTAAAACTAAGATATCCAAGTGCAGATGTTAATTCAGAATCAGGAAATTGTTCATTCGGTTATAGATCAGAATCACATAGACAGATAACAATTCAAACTGTAGTCAGTTGCAGAACATAATAGATGCAATTACTTAATGTCAACTACTACACATCATCTCTGACCAACCCAACACACCAAATAGAGTATTTATTACCTTTCCAGCCCTACGCACCACACAGTGTCGGTCTGACACGTTTCAGAGAAAGCAGTCTAGCTGCCAAATCAGAACACAGATACCAGTGAGTTATCCAGTGTTTCAGAACAGAATACTTCCTCCTGATTCAATTCTCACCTGATGCATATGCAAACTTTACATGACAGTTAAAACAAAGTTTTATGCGAATACTCAAATACTGCTCATACTCGAATACAATAAATCAATTCCATTAACATTAATCGCACACTTCCAATCAGTTCTCAAGTTTTTGATCGTGGGAAATCAGTTAAATTCAATTCAAATGGCCTCACAGAAGGCTTGTATTCGGTTCGAGTGATGCTTGGGATATGACAAAATTTCGTAAACTAGCCCACACGCCCATGTGGTCTCACACGTCCTAGGTAGCTGGCCCGTGCAGCCTCACACGACCTGCACACACACGTGTGCTTGCCCGTATGTCTCACATAGCCGTGTCCTCAGGGCATGTGATCTTTAGTTTGTAAATAGTGAGCTACACGGCTTAAACACACGCCCGTGTTCTTGGCCCATGTGAATCTTGCACTATCAAGGCCACACACAATCTGGACACACGCCCGTGTGGCTTTTACTGAGTTAGACAGCTTACCATACGTCGTGGCACACGATCGTGCGGCTCACACAGCCGTGTGGCGTCGACAACCATGTTTTCTAGCGTTTGAAATTCGTAAAAACTTGGATTTTTGGTACGACCTGAAGTAGTTTTGAAGTCGGAACAATGTAGAAGATTCCCGAGTCCTAAAACAAATAGTCCATAACCAATTAAGCGATAATTCTAAACAACACTAAGATTATCAAACAACTAATCCAGTCGAAACGTTTCGACACGAGAAAATTCTAAATCGCATAATAATTACCTCTGCACCACCGTAATCATGAATCTAGGACGTTATAGGGATTGTTATCTTTGAGACTCTCTCCTAAAGAATAACAATCAAACTTATAAACAAAGGATTCAACTAGTTTAAGCAAAAAGTCAATTTTTGCCATAGTGCCAACAATCAACAACGATTTCAGGAATTGAACAACCAAATGTGCAAAATTAACAAAACAAACTTACCCGATAGCAGTAGCAAATAAAAAGTACGATTCTAAGTCGACAGTAAAGAGAAAAAGAAAGAAGAGAAGGATAAAACGAAAAAAGAAAAAGGAAAAAGAAAGAAAATGAAAAGAGGAAGGAAAGAAGAATGTTTAATTCCTGTTTTAAAACTACCGATCAGAATTCTAACAATTAACAAAAATATTTCCATACCGCATGCATCACAACTTGAGCACAAGGCCAAAGAGTATACAAAGGCTTAACCATTAAACCAACAAGCTCATTCATATTATAAACTTACACATAATTACACTTAAACCAAAAATCAAGGATAGAGATTAGTTTAGAATAAAATAGCAAAAACTTTCTTAAGACGCGACTTAAACTCCTAACCTCAAACACATAAATAAAGCATATAACCACAGATGCAAAGACTTAATTACTATAGAATTCCACAATCAAACATTCAAATTTTGGGGCATTATAACTCTCTCCCCTTAAAAGAAATTTCGGCCTCGAAATTTACCTGACTCAAATAGATACGGGTATTGTTGTCGAATCGAATCTTCGGGTTCCCAAGTGGCCTTCTTAGTGCCATAATTCCGCCACAAAACCTTAACTAAAGGGACAATTTTCTTCCTCAATGCCTTAACGTCGCGATCCAGAATCTGAATAAATTCCTCTTCAAAAGTTAGATCTAGTCGTACCTCAATCTCCTCAAGAAAGACAATGTGCGACGGATCAGATCGATACCGTCTCAGCATTGAGACGTGGAACACATCATGAATTCGTTCCAACTCCAGCAGTAACTCTAATTGATAAGCAATAGGTTCAACATGTTTCAAAATATGGTACGGTCCAATGACCTTTGGGCTCAACTTGCCCTTCCTTTCGAATCGGAGGACTTTTTTCCAGGAAAAGCTTTCAAAAATACTCGATCACCTATAGCATACTCGATATCTTTCCTATTTAAATCAGTATAAGATTTTTTTCGATCAGAAGCAACCTTCAAACGGCCCCGGATCAACTGAACGGTGTTTTTGGTCTCGAAAATTAGCTCGGGACCTAAAACCCGGCGCTTACCTTACTCAGTCAATACAGTTAAGTCTCCTACAATTTTCTCATACACTTAGTAGGCTCTTTGTGCTCAGCCAAAACTCTCAAGTGTACTATTCTTTAGGCGTACTCTTTTTTCACTTGAAGATACCCTATAATTAAATCCTTAGTTACCGCTAATGGGCGAATACCTTACACTAGTATGCATTAAAACTCTAATTCGCCAGTAAGTTAGTAGGATAGTAGATTATACTATCATAGTGCGCCAAAACAGTTGACATGTATACCTCACTAGTCTTTTAGTCTTTTTGGATCCGTCAATTTTAAGATTTGACAAACTATACTTAATTCAAAGCATTGTGTCATAATAAAAAAATACAATCGAAATATATAATGAGAATATTAAAAAAAAGTATTAACAATATACCTAAAAAAGAAGTTTGCTATGGTAACAGTATATATTAACTTCGAAAAATTCAAATAATTTCAGTATCACGTGTGGGAATGCACACACGTGAGACAGACGGCACCATACAAAGCCAAAGAGCCCCTCGAATATGCTCAAGGGAAAAAAATAACATTTATCCATTTATCCTCCAATGCCGAATCCAATATCTCAAGCTCCGAACAGTGAATCTCCGAGCTCTGAATGACGAAACTGCCCGTGCTATCTCCTCAAATTTACCTTCTTTGGGGCTTACGCCATGCTTTACTTCACTGAGCTCCTGCACCCCACTTTCATGGATGTCTTAGGAGCCTGGCCTCGGCCTCGGCCTCCGCCTCCGCCTCCGCCTCGCCCTTGCACTCTCTTCTCGCCACGAACTCCCTCGTGTCTGATTCGCTCCTTTAGTTTCTTATCACAGTACGTACCGCCTGCTCCGTTTTATTTTATTTTTTTAGTGTATATTGCCTTTGTTTAAGGATAAGGATTAACGCATTTTTGTAAAGCTGTGAAAGGTGGGAGCTTGTTTTTCAATTTTCTATTCTTCTTTTGATTTTCCTTACTTTTTCATTAGTGTCTTAGAACAGAATTAGTTGGATAGCTTTATTGAATTATAATTTTAAATAGACTTATTATATTCGTAGAACAGTAGAAGTAGCTGATATGCATTAATTGGGGCTTTAGCATCCCTTGGTTATCAAAATTTTTTTAAATGGATAATTTGCATTTCGTGCTGAATGCCACTGCTAAGAACACTTCATCCTCAAGTATTAATGAAAGAAGCCTCGTTATTAGTTATAATTACTTCTTGTTAACTCAATTGCTTGGGTATCACCCTATGAATGCGGGTCTCCTTCTTGCAATTATGTGGTATGTAATTCGAGAACCTATAAAGTTGTATTTTGTGATACTAATGATGCTCTAATGAACATGTTCACCACCTTCTTGGTGGTGTTGTAATTTCAATTTGTTGGACTTATTCAAGAGCGAAAACAGCACCTAATATACTCAAGCTGTGAACTCATGTTTATGCATTTTTGCTGCATTATACTTATTTACTGTCTAGAGTCTGTTTCCTTAACTGGGAAATCTAATTGTTTCAAATGCAAAACGTTAATATATATATATATATTGTTGTAGGAAGAGGCAGAACTACAGTTTGGACATGGTTGAAAACCATGAATGTCATTGGATTGAAATGTCTTAAAAAAGGAATTGCTTCTTCTCTTTCCCACTCTTTCAAAATCAACTACTGATTTGTACTGTTGAAGCAGGTTTCCTGGCCATCACATACCCCTTGGGAGTGTGTTCAGATTTACTCTGTGTGCTGGAAATCATAATTCTTTGACAAGATCCCCAGTTATGTCTGCAAAGAAAGGTAAGTGACAGTCCTATTTTGCTATTTTCTATTGACTTAAAACATTATATGCCTTTATTATGTTGGTAGATGTGATGATATTAACTGACAGCAAGCACTTTTTTGCTGTTAGATTTATATATGACAAATATTTCTAGTTGCAGACTTTGATAAATCTAGACTTTTGATGTTGTTCCTGGAAATATAAATCTTAAAGATTAATCACAAATTTGTCTTTCTCAGGAAATACTTTCCTGTATTTCAGAATGAAATATAAATCTTAAAGATTATCACAAATTTATGTTGTTTCTTTTCTTTTCTTTTTTTCCCATAGTTATCCACATATAATGTGACCTTCTCAGGAAATACTTTCCTGTATTTCAGAATGACAAACTGAACTAAGTTTTCTCAGGTCTGTCAACTGCCACTTTTGAAGGACTATATGAGGTAGTTTGGACTGTGGAAGCAGATTTGGCAGAAGGTCAACTCCTCTACATTAGTGGGGAACCTGTTGCCTTAGGCTGCTGGAAACCAGAGACCGCAATCCTAATGTCTTCTACTGAACATGTAAACATATGGATGGCTGAAGTCAAGGTAGGCTGATTCAACTTTGATAAGTGGCACAGTTGGCCTTCTTTAGGATGTAAAACAGTGTCAAAAGTCTTGAGGACATATTCTTTTGCCACCTTGGCAACAATGAAGTTTATCCTGACAAAAAATAAAGAATAATGATATCCTTTAGATCTCTATTTATTCTTTTACGATGGAATTTTGATTTATAGGGCCTTTCTTTTGATTAAAGGTAGGTTGACAATAATTGTTACATATTCATACAAAAAATGAACCTGGTCATTTGGGTAAATTATATTCACTGATATTTGGCAGATAGCTTCTGGTGTAAATTTCAAGTATAATTATTTCATAAAAGGAGAAAAGCAGCCTTTATCTGACATCACTTGGAGACCTGGGCCACAATTTTCTTTGTCAGTTCCTCCACATAAGAAGCCAGAAAGAAAAATCGTGGTAAGAGATTCATGGATGAGTCCTAAATCTGAAACCTATCCACTGCATGCTTGGGGGTCGTGGATTGAGGAAATTAGTACTCCAATAAAACCTTCAGTCTCTCGAGCTGAAGGTAACATCTCTATTTTGGGGACATTTTGTATGTAACTTACTTCTTTAAAATGTTTCTGAACACTCAAATGCTTCCAGTGCTTTGACAGATGAAGATAAGATTATGAAACATCATGAAAGTGATCTAAGCGAATCAAAGCCCTTCTTGAATGACCTTATAGCCATGGATGAAATAGAACCAAATGATATGGTTGCAATTAGTGATGCAGAGGAGGGATTATATTCTACTATTTCTGAAAGAGACCAGCCTGTTGAGGAACCTTGGTTTTTGCATTCACCTCTGTCCTTTCTCAGTTATGGGGATGGTATGGAGGCCAACAGTGCCAAAGATGAGAAAACCAGGTTGGAAGCAAATAATCAGCATGACCAAATTACTGAGAAGTTTTTGTCTGAAGAAAACAGCCGTGTAATTTTCAAGGACTCTGTATCTACTGTTATTTTGATTAATTCTTCGATATGTACCATGCAAAGGATTGCTGTACTGGAAGATGGTAAACTGGTTGAGTTGTTACTTGAACCAGTTAAAAGCCATGTACAGTGTGATAGTGTATATTTAGGAGTAGTTACAAAACTTGTTCCCCATATGGGCGGTGCATTTGTAAATATTGGAAGTTCAAGACACTCTCTTATGGACATAAAGCACAACAGAGAACCATTCATATTCCCTCCATTTCGTCAAAGGAAAAAGAAACAAGCCAAAGATTTTGCTTCTGGCAGTCTTAGTGAGCCTTCAGCAGCAAATGAAATTGAACCTTCCTCCGAAGATGTTGTTTTCTTTGAAGATGCTGCAGAAGATGACTTTGAGGATGAGGATATGCAATTTATGCATAATAACTCTGATGGTAATGATGTTGGTGATGATTTTGATGTTTTAGGAGTTCTTAAAGAGAACGTGAATGGTAGTGTAGTTGATTATGGTGAAGTGGATGCTGATTTTGAAGATTTGTTAGATGGAGAGCACCACCTAGAAGGAAATCTTATCGGTGCCTCTTCTTTAGAAATGTCTAATAGCTGTTCTGTGTTACATTCCCAAGATATAGAGGGTGCTGATGAAAACAAGTGGCACCATGTTCGAAAGGGCACCAAAATAATTGTGCAAGTTGTGAAAGAAGGATTGGGTACAAAAGGTCCCACTCTGACTCCTTATCCAAAATTAAGAAGCAGATTCTGGGTATTTTCTCTCGTTTCTCCTACTTCAATTCCATCTCTGCTCTGTCTAAAGCATGACTCTATAAGTTGCTTATTTTTCTGAAGTAGTTTTCCTGGGTTGCAGATATTACTCGCTTGTTGCGACAGAATTGGAGTCTCAAAAAAGATAACTGGTGTTGAGCGTACACGCCTGAAAGTCATAGCAAAAACTTTGCAGCCGCAGGGGTTTGGTCTAACTGTAAGGACTGTTGCCACTGGACGTTCTTTGGAGGAGCTGCAGAAAGACTTGGAAGGTTTGCTTTCGACTTGGAAAAATATAGTAGAACATGCTAAATCTGCAGCTCTTGCAGCAGATGAAGGTGTAGAAGGGGCAACACCCGTTTTGCTGCATAGAGCAATGGGTCAAACACTCTCAGTTGTTCAGGATTACTTTAATGATAATGTAAGTCTGTCATTTATCTTGTCTTCCATTCTTCCGTATACCCTTTCAGATGTTTTATTTTACATCAGGAGCATATGATAGTCACCTCTTTTTTCATGTACCTTTCAGGTTAACAAAATGGTAGTTGACTCGCCAAGAACATATCATGAGGTATTACATTATTAGGACTGAGGCAATGAATGCTTCTCCATCTGCATGCACGCGTGCATGTTTTTTTATTTCCATTCATGGTGGATCCTCAGTTCTATTTAATTTTTCTTCTTGGTGAAATTTTAAACATAGTTAAAGTTACTGAATTTATTTTGTTTATAAAGAAAAAATGGCTCATATATTTTTACCCAATATTTCTGATTTTAGCATCATTGTTATCCGTACATCTCACTGTTCCTTTGTTAGTTATTTGCTATGAGATACCTTGATATCAACTCTTCTTTTGGTGTCAGGTTACCAACTATCTTCAGGATATAGCTCCTGATCTTTGTGATAGAGTAGAGTTATACAATAAAAGAATTCCCCTTTTTGATGCATTCAACATTGAGGAAGAGATCAACAGTATCCTTAGCAAAAGGTGAGGATAGCTGTTATATGCAAATGCTCTTAATTTTTAGGTAAATTGTAGCTGTGAGGATGGGTTTGTGAACTTTGTAAATTCTTATAACGTTCCCTGATCTCCTGATAGATTTGATTCCTTATATCAGCTGATTAACTATTCATGAATTAATTAGAGAATTGGGTCTGGAAGAGAGATTTTAGCTATCTTTAAAGCCACTTTTTGAAATGGGGTGCCGAGACCCAACAACTGGCAGTCAAATTATCTGTTCCTTTAATTGGCTTCTGAGTTTTCCAGGCATCTCTGCTATGTTTTGTCGTTTTCTCAAACTTACATGTGCCACTTAAACATACTGCAAGCTACAGTTACGGAGATGATCTTAAAAAGTTAAATAAATAAGTTGAATAGTTCTAATTCATTCCTATCAGAGAAGCCAAACTGATAACTCCCCCCCCCCCCCCCCTGACGGTATGTAACGTTGCTGCTGTGTTAGTGGGGAATGTTCTATACCTTCTATGTTTCCTCTCTGATGTCATGTACAACTCTTGCCAACAGGGTTCCACTACCAAATGGAGGTTCCTTGGTGATTGAACAAACAGAGGCCTTAGTCTCAATTGATGTGAATGGAGGACATGGGATGTTTGGTCATGGAACATCACAGGAAAAAGCCACTTTGGATGTCAATCTTGCTGCTGCAAAACAAGTATGTTGAACAAATTTTATTATAATTATTTTTTTCACTTTGTATGCACATCCATCCCACAATCATAATTCATATGTTGGTTTCATCAATCTGAGAGAGGAAATATGCCATTGGACAATGGATCCTAAATTTTTTATTACTTTATTCAGAAATATAATTAGGTATTGTTAATTGATTTCTTTATACTCCAACTGTTAGTAATTTTTTATTGCATGTGAGATGGGTAATCACTTTATCTCATAGTGGTTGTAGATGTCAACTCTAAGACCCTTGTTGTGAATGGCAATAATCAATTCAACTGATATAAACACAATCATGCTACTTAACTTTTGTATTAAGATTTAAAAAATTCGGCTTCTGTTACCCAATAATTATTTACCTTGATATAAAGTCAGTAACGCTACTCAAAGTTAAAAATGAGAAGCTTCATCTTTAGTTAGTGTAGGAGAGAGGAGGTAGTAAGGGGAAAGAAACAGGGGTAAGTATCTTTTATTAAGTGCTGGTATACTATGCATAATTAATCTTCCTTGCAGCCTCTTGTTCTTTTTTTATGTTGTTTTCAATAAATTATCCACCCATGCTGACAGTTGTATCAAAGGATTTGTTATTAAACAGTAAATACTATTTTTCAGATTGCTAGGGAGTTACGGCTTAGGGATATTGGTGGCATTATTGTAGTGGATTTTATTGATATGGCAGATGACTGTGAGTCTCTCTCTCTCTCTCTCTCTTTCTTTTATGGCTATCTTTGCTTCCTGTCTGTATATTGAAATTGCTCTAGATGCTTATGTTATGTTTTCTTTGAATATTTGTTATCTGTGTTCATTGGAGTTCTCTCTTTCACCTTTTAATTGCTATATGTCTTGCTTAGACTGTTAGAAGTATGTTACTGTTATTGTGAATTTTTTCTCTGTCTCAGTTAGCTGTTCTAGTAGAACATGAAACTACTATATACATTATAATTCTCTCTCTCTCTTTCTCTCTCTCACTCTCCAACTTATTATTAGACTGCTCGGGGTGGATGCTACATGCTTGAAGTAGTAAAACTAGTTAGTCTTGAAGTGTTCTAACTTCCATGGAGTTAAGGAAATCTCTCATTGATGTTTACTTGGCTCTAATTTTCAGCAAACAAGAGATTAGTATATGAAGAAGTTAAGAAAGCGGTTGAGAGAGACCGATCAATGGTGAAAGTCTCTGAATTATCGAAACATGGGCTCATGGAAATAACAAGAAAGAGGGTATGCCGGTTCCTGAAATTTTATTTCTAATTTTCGGGGAACTTTGCTCCTATGAGTGATGTATATCTATACCTGGTCCTAATTTATCCTAATTTGGAACCCAAGATAAAACCTTATTTTCAAATGACAATATTTAGTCTTCAATTCTACCTGAACTATTTCTTTAAACTTATAATTGGTGTAATCTTTGAACAGGTTCGGCCTAGCGTCACATTTATGGTTAGTGAACCATGCACTTGTTGTCATGGTACGGGGAGGGTTGAAGCTTTGGAGACCTCCTTTTCAAAAATTGAACAAGAAATTGGTCGATTACTTGTAAGTTTTATATATATATTCTGGGCATAGCTCATTTTGCAACTGAATGATAAGAGTTTAGTGAAGTTTTGTCCTAATTTCGGTTATAATAAGACCTTGTTTTCCTCTTCTTTTAATGGGAATGACAAAATCATCTGTTTATACCTTTCTCTCTTTTGGCATCAGGCGGTGATGAAACAGAAGGCACACCCTGAAAACCCAAAATCTTGGCCAAGATTTATCCTGAGGGTTGACCAACACATGTGCAATTACTTAACTTCGGGGAAAAGGACAAGACTTGCAATTTTGAGTAGTTCCCTGAAAGTTTGGATTCTTTTGAAGGTGCATCATGTTCATTGAGTTTTTTCATTTCTGCATTTTTAAAGTTAGCATATAAATGATACAGTTCAAATACATTTCTTTTAACTCAGTATTCAAATATTCAACTGTTGTATGCTTGGTATTTGGCATTATTTGTCCATAGACATACACTTCTTCATTGTCTCATCATCCCTCAATTCCCAGTTATTGTCGAAGTCTATTTTAGATGGTAATTCATCTAGTTCAGGATCATGCATCAACAGAACATGTTATCTACCTTCTACCTTGACATCCTTGACCACTGCTATCATTCGTGTTTTTGCAAAAAAATTGATTGAACCTGAATAATTTTTGTATGTGGATTTGGCTGGAACTAAAAATTGTCTGGATGATTTGTTTGTATTCTACAGTCATTTTGCCATTTTTTCACTGATCACCATAATTTTATTACACAGGTTGCACGAGGTTTCACCCGGGGAGCATTTGAGTTGAAACCATTTACAGAAGAGAAAGCAGACAAAAACCAGCATCAAGTTGCTATATCACTGCTACGAACAGCAGAAGCCGGAACTAGCAAATCTGGGAAGAAACTGACGCTTGTTCCAGTTAAGAGGGCCAAGGTTGATAGGAAATAACAGAGAAGGATTGATCTTATAGAACGTGGGCTTCTTCTCCCCCCAAAAAAAAAAAAAAAAAAAAAATCCAAAAGATCTTATATTCAGAGGAAGGATCCAACAAACAAAGAGCTTACCGAAGTTATGGTTAGTATCAAAGTGATTTCGAGGGCATTGTTGCTGTTAGTACTCGTACACTGTAAGTCAAACCAGGATAGCTCCTACTACGTTTTTTTCTTTTTTTTTTTGGTTTCCATATTACTTGGCATGCCAATTTTGATCCTGAGAACATCTTTCTGGACTGTAATGTTCAATGGTTTCACTTAGAAAAGGTAGATAAATTTTTTACCCTCAAATGTTCAATGGATTGTAGTGGTTGAGTATCATTTCCCGAGAAATAAAAGTTTATATCTTTAGAGTTTAGGGTAATTTATAAATAGGAAAATCAACCGTCTCAATTCTAATTTAAGAATGCATTGAGCCAGGAGAATAGTAGGTTGGTCTCTTAACCTGCAGGCTGCAGATGCCTAATCCCTTGGTATAGTATTAAACATAAATCAATAATACTGTGTTATTATTAGATGCAAGAGCCTGAGATTCAGAATTCAAGCTCTTAGCATGGTTGAAACTTGAAACAATCAAATCGGTTGGTTGGATGATTTCAATCGTAAACTGAAGACCTGGTAAGTCTGGTACTATATAGAGAATAGGGATCTCTTGAAGCAGTCTAAAAAGAAAAAAAAATGGTATCATATTTGATTGAACCTATAATTTCTTATTCTGCTAAGCAATATACGTGGTTTTATTTACTATAATCAATAAACCATTTTTATTTGAGGTTGTATTTAAATGATGGATTGGATTGGGAACCTAGAATCACACTGGTTTAACTTTCAGTTGATGAATTCAGAATATTCTACCAATCTTCCTAGGGCATCTTTCTAAAACACTCCTTCCACCATTTGTATTCAAATCCTTTTAATTACAAGTTCTGTTCTACTTTTTTATCTTACATGTTGGCTCTAATGCGACAACTGCAAAGGTTCAACCAAGTATGTTTCATTTGTTGTTAATACATGACAATCACTTGGGCGGCCATTAAATCCTCTCTGCCTCAGAACCCAGCAGCTGTAACAGTGACAACTATGGCGCCTTCTGCTAATATGATGAAACAAGGATTGCCAATCATATGTAAAGCTTTGATTTCCGATGTTTTCTATGATGGCATAGTAACTTATTTGGCCCTCCAACTTTATAAAATAGTTTATTTTAGCTTTTTATTTAATTTTTCATCTTTCTATACTTTTTTTTTTTTATTAAATCACCTCAAAATGAATTGAAAAGTTAACATTTGTTAACTTTATTGAGTATATGTGAATTGTCACGTGATGATATGTTAGCATCTAATTAATTTTTATAATTTTTAAAATTTTAAAAAGTTTATGAAAGTTAATTTTAAAAACAAAATCATTACAATTATTTAAAAATTATAAAAATTATTGAAAAATTTTAAAATTAAAAAAAAATTAGATGCCCTGTTAGCAAAATTAACAAAAACGATAATTTTTTTATTCATTTTGATATAAAAATCTACGTACATATACCAAAACTAAGGTATGCAGATTATTCCTTTTTAAGGGCTAGTTTGGCAATACTTTTGAAAAGTGATTTTGAAAAGTGCTATGAAAAAGTGCTTTTGGGAACTGTTTTTGAAAAGTTTGGTTTAAAATTTGAGTGTTTAGCATTGCTGTCAAAAAGTATTTTTGAGAAATAAAATGTCTATTTTAGACATTATTATCAAGTAACAAATATGTATTTAAATAATATTTAAATTAGTTAATATTATTATATTTTAATAAGAATATAAAAAAATTATTATAACTTCTTGTTAATATTTTAATATATAAAATATAAATTTTAAATATTTTTAAGCAATAAAAATATTAATTATTTATAAAATTTAATTAGAATATATAAACTATAATTTAAATATTTGTAATTAGTATTTTAAAAAATATTTTTTTATTTTTAATTAATGATTTTAACACATTTGTAATTAAGTACAAAAAAAAGGGGGAAGTACTATGTTATTAGAGGGGTGAAAAAGTAATTAAGCACTAAAAGTGCTTTTGGGAGAGGAAAAGTTAAAAATTTTAGCTTCTCCTTTTCAGAAGTGATTTTCAAAAGCACTTTCAAAAAGCTAAAAACTTCAGCCAAAAGCAGCTTGTTCTGCACAGTTTTTCTTCCAGAAGTACTTTTGGAGCCAGAAGTGCTTTTAAAAAGCAATGTTGAACTGGCACTAAGTACAATGGAGGCGGTAACTCGAATCGTGTTATGCTTCAGAGATTGTAGCTAAACATGTAGCGAATAATTTAAGAATTTTACCTAACCAAGGGCAAAGGGAATAAAACACAGTGAAGAAATTAATATGTGAGGGCTTTTTTTTTTTTATTTGAATAATATAGATAAAAATTTATTTATAGTTTAAAATTATTTTCTGAAATAATATTCTAGATGTTTGTTATTATTTGATTGGGAATTATTATTCTTCACCAGACCTCTTGTCGGGAACAACTTTTTCATTCTGAAAAAATTATAGGAATAACATTAGGAACAATTAACCTTAAGAATGACACTCACACTATGTTGTGAACAACTAATGGCAACAACATCATGTTGGGAACACTTTGGAGCTAGCTTTCGAGATGTTCCCCCTTGGGAAGTTTAGAATATGAACATTGTTAAAGAATATGCTTCTTAACCTTTTTCTAAAATACAAGTACTTCCTCTCCTCGTTAAATAAAAAATACACTTTTATTTGATAAACAGGTAATACTTTATTTATCAAAAATAATACTTGAGTGTAGCTACCATCATTATGTAATTTCTCTTTTTATTAAATATACATTAACAATGGTAAGACATTGTACTCTTAGAAGGAGGATTCAAGTTCGAATTTTGGAAACGAAATTGTTGGGAGGAACAGCCACGAACCTCGAACATAGATCGTAAAACAAACATGAAGAATATATATATATATATATATATATATATATATATATACATATAAACACATTAACTAATTTCTCCCAAATATTTTATTTGGAGACTTTTGATCTTTTTATAAATTTTGGTATTTTAAAATTTAATCTTCTCTGTTATTGTTATAACATCACTACTTTTATCGTTCTTGACCGTTTATCACTTCTATCACCATCTACCACCGCACTTATTTTTCAAGGTCTGCTTCGATTTTCCTCTCTATTACCTCTTCACCACATCCCGTTTTATTAAATTATAATGTCTTTTCACCTTAACAGAAAAAACTCTTAAAAATACAAAAGAAATCATGTTTCTTGAGTCGGATGCTAAATTGCCATTAAAAGAGGTGATAATATTTTTTCCACATCAATCACATGATCTGTAAACAAATCACATAATCAGAAAAAAGTTATTTAATTTTGTAATATCATCATCATGTTTGTTAAAAAATAAAAACAAAAACATTATGTATTATAAGCATCATGTTTTTACAAATATGATCTAAAAAAACTACTATTTAGATGAGGTTGAGATTGTTGATATTATATATCCTCAAATAGATTCGAAGGGGTCCAATGACAGGAAATTGCTGAGACATCATCCGAGCAACCCAAATTGTTCAACTACACATTCCACTTTACCAATCAACTCATCAATCCCTGCTCTCATTCTCGTCTTACCAAAACATATATATATATATATATATATATATATATATATATATGATACCTGTTCTCATTCTCATCTTCCCAAAATATATATACTATAGTAGGTGTACCAGAAATCTGGAATTAGAACACTTGGACAATGCTGCGGTGAATGAAGTCCAGAATTACTGATTTCATCTTTTGTACCCGCATCTTCTGATTCGGCAGCCATCGGTTGTAGTTTTCTTTATCAATTAGGACGCCGATTATGATACCAGTTATACGCATTCGTTTCAAAAATTTGTGCTACTTTTGATGGTATGTTATCTCCTTGACTTTTTGCTTGCTTGGAGTGCTCACTTACTCCCTCCTATATTCTCAAGAATCTGAAGCTGCAATGGATCGCTGTCTACCACTGATCTTATGCCCTACACAGGCTGCTATTGGATCACTCACACTACACATTTCCCAACCTTAATGCACTTTACAATCAAGTCCTAAATCACTATCGTATACGAAAACATAAAAGCAAAGATGTTTAACCAAAACAGATTATTATTGAATAATCCATGAAGATATAATAAGAGAAAAGTTGTTGGTCATTGATAACATGTTAATTTGCATGACTTTTTGTGTTTAATTCGGTTAATTTTTAAATTGATCCCTGTTAAATTAACGTTTTTATGTTTTAATCTTGTCAGTGATGCAATTGAGATGCTATAAGTAAAAAACGAGCAGAAAAAGACCAAATTGAAACATAGTCAATAAAGTGAAGCCGAATAAAAAATGTGAATAAAGCCAAGGACTCATCAAATTTTTTTGACTTCGTAAAAGTCAAAATTAGTAAAAAATCTAATTTTAATTATATGTTGAGGTGGTTAAAGCCAAATTTAATAAATATCATGTGTATAAATAGGGCTTTAAGGTAACTTGGAAAGACACATTATATTTTACATTTGGAATTCATTTGGAATTAAATAAGAATTATTATTTTTTTCCTTCCAATTTGATGCGTGAGTAGCATACTGCTACTTTCATTTCCATTTCTTTATCCTTTACCAAAATTTGTCTAATTACCTTTCAAACCCTTTCCCTTCCCAATTTCCTCCATTGTCATTAAATCACCTTTTGAAACTTACAAAGCATGATTAAATTCATGTTTCATTAAATTCCATCTTAACTTTAGGCCGGTGTTCTTTCCGGTAGGGAATAGTGAGATATGTTTCCATACTAAAAATCCTTCCAATCGGTATTCACATTTTTCCTAAGTATCGGGATTGACAACTCATCCCTTAAAGTTAACTCGATTTCAAGTCAAAAAGTGCACGTTGGGTTGGAATCGTGTTTGCTAATAGTTGGAGAAGCGAGTCGATCGTGCTGTATTCGGATCTCCGAGAACAAACCAAGGAAGAAGTGATCGGGTTTAAACGACCCACGCGACTGAGGCCGTTAATTCGACTTGGGTTCTTCAGAGCACAAGGCTGCCGAAATCTTGAATCGGGAACACCTGTATCTTGGTTAGATAATCGGTAAGGGTTGGTTTGCATGTCGTACCGAGACCAACTACGAAAGGAAGAATTGGTGGTTAGGACGTTCTTAACTACTATAACCAGCTTATTGTTTAGAAGAGAAATTTAATTTTTAAGGATCAATTCAAAAATCCGAAATCCGCCGAGTCTAGGGCTAAGGCTTATTATCTTTAATTACAAAATCTGAATTTAATTTCCAATTTAATTAATTATTTATTTATGTTGTTTCAATTATTTAGTTTCTAAACATTTCAAAACTCCCCTGATTTATTTGTTTATTTTTCAGCAGGTCCGTTTGGAGTTGTGGGCATGACTATAGCCATGACTATCGACACGATAGAAATTCTGATCACAAGTTAAACGCGAAAGTTGATTATAACACCAATCCTTGTAGACTCAACCCTACTACCACTCTTTACTACTATTTAGAGTTATTTTGTAGGAATTATTTTTGGTGGTTTCGACTCCCATCAAATTTTGGCGCCATTGCTGAGGATTAGAGATATTTTTCTAATTTTTGATTGTTTACCTTATGACCAAACTAGAACTAGGAACTCCAGAGTTTGAACCAGAAATTTAGAAATTGGCCCGACAACTGCGGAAAAAAATCATTCGACGCTGTAAACGACCAAATCCAGGATTCAAAACCATATCTTACACCAAGGAAATTTTCCATTTTGACGAACTAGACGAGATGGCCAAACAAACTATACGCCAAATCGCAGCGACACCGGAAGAACAACAACCCTTATGTATAACCTATCCGACGGGAGGAACGCCGTTTGAGTTAAAATCAGATTTGATTCATTTACTACCCACTTTCTGCGAATTACAGAATGAAAATTTGCACACCCACCTTAAAGAGTTCCATATGGTGTGCACAAGCATGAAGCCTCAGGGAGTAATCGAAGGCCAAATCAAACTTCGTGCTTTTCCTTTCTCATTAACTAACTCTGCTAAATAGTGGCTATTTTATTTACCTCCGGGATCTGTCAACACATGGGCTAATATGTCTCGTTTGTTTCTTGACAGGTTCTTCCCTGCAGCTCGAGTGGTCGAACTAAGGAGAGACATCGTGGGAATCCGTTAGAAGGAGATTGAATTACTCTACGATTACTAGAGTGATACAAAAAGTTGTGTGCAAGTTACCCACAACATGGACTGACTGAACAGTCACTCGTGCAGTATTTCTATAAGGGTTTGCTCCCGATGGAAATGAAAATGATAGATGCTGCAAGTGGAGGGGCATTAATCAATATGACTCTTCAGAGAGCATGAGTGTAATACCCCAAAAATTTTTACAGTAAAATATTATCCGTGATATAGTAAAATAAGGAAATAAAGTGACAAAAAGGGAAATTTTGAGTTATGTCAATATTGCGAAGTATATTATGATATATTAATTCAAGAAAGGACTAAATTGTAAATGTGAGAAAAGTTTTATTGCACAAGAGTAAATACTCAAAATTTGAGGGGTTAAAGTGTAAATATAAAAAGTTAAAGGACAAATAATGTAAATATTTTAAGGGTGGAACGATCTAGAAACTAAGGAAAATGGATGAATTAGGACCAAATTGAATAGGTGAAGAACTATGAGGGACTAAATTACAATTTTACCAAATTAAATGATGACTCAATGATGGAATTTTAAAAGATAATAAAAGGCAAAATGGTCAATTGGAAGAGAGAGAAATCTAGAAAGTAATAATGATGCTAGAGATATTTTAATATTTTAAAATTATTTAATTAGATAAATATTATTTTATTAATATTTTAATAAGATATTTTATTATTATTTTATTAGTATATAACGAAAGAAAGATTTTGGAATTCTCATCCACCTTTCTCATGCAACTAACGTGAGAATAAGAAGAAGAAAGAAAGTTTTCCTTTTTTTACAATTTGGTCTTTCTACCAAAAATTCACCATTTTCACCTAGAAATCAAAAGAATTTCTATAGCCATCAAGAGAGAAAGATGACAAGAAGACTATGGGGAGTTAGAATATCAAGTTAGATTCAAGAAATAGAAGCTGGAGGAGAGAGAAAATCAAGTTAAAGATTGAAATCAATGAAACAAGGTAAGAACATCAAGATTTCAATATATTTTTAAGATTAATATTATTGAAAAAGTATGGAATTGATGTTAATGTAGAGTTTTCTTATATATGGTTTTATGTTCTTGACATGTTAGTGAAGAGAAAATAAGAGAAAGTAATGAGAAATAGTGTAGAGAAAGAAAATAAGGGTGTTATAAACATGGTAAATAAACATCTTGCACTAAAACAGCTTTGGACAGTAGCAGTACCATAAATTTTGAAAATCGAAATAGAGTATGAAAAAAATATGGAATTAAATCTTATTATTTCTAGTTTCTTATAGAAGAAACGTTGTAGGCAATGAAATTGTGAATTGTGAGATATAATAAATTTAGTGAGACAAGGTCAGAATGATTTTGGGTTCCCCTGTTCTGACTTTTTAAAATCATCAAAAAATTGGAGAAAAATAATTAAGGGCTTAAATTTATATGTTTAAAATCCTTAATGAGTCTATTTTTAATATAAATAAGTGGGAACATCATCCGAATCTCGTACGATGAGATAATTAATTCTTAGTGAAGAAGGGTCGGAACTATCAGACAGCAAAATAGGGGCAAATTTAAAGAATAAAAGGTACTTATTGGATAAACTAAAAATTCTTAAAATTTTATGGTAAGAAGATATATGACTCTAGTTTCAGGAAAAATTATCGGATCTTAATTTGGAGTTCCATAGCTCTAGATATAAATAATTTAGTGACTATGACACGGACGGATAACTTTGAATATACATATAAGTCAATAGTGAAATTATTGATAATGTTACTTGTAAGCATGATATACACATTAAGAATGTGGAATGGAGAGGAGGAGGAGGAAAATATATATGAATATTCAGCTAGAATGGCTAATTTGCATGTTTTAGGCTCAGGGACTAAATTGAATAAAAGTAAAACTTTAGGGGTAATTTTGTAAAAATGTCAAAAATGACCAAATTGAAGGGAATGAATTGTTTTATTATCTAAATTAATAAATTGAATGAAATTATCAATTTAAAATTTGGGTGAAAATTGGGAAAATGGTAAATTATCAATATGCCCCTAAATCTTGGTATTTCTGCAATTTAGTCAGGTAGGTTCGTATAACTTGAATGAGCATGTAAATATGACAATTTAAATATTGTATCGTATTTTATATGATGTTTGAATTGAATATATGAAAAGTATGTTACATGAAACATGAAAATGAATACTAAATAATATAAATTAATTGAAATTATTCTGAAAATCTCGGTAATGCCTCGTATCCTATCCTGTTCTCAGGTACGGGTATGGGGTATTACAATGAGAGTTGATTTCAATAATGGCTGCTAACTCTCAACAATTCTGACCGGTCACAGAACCCACGAGATGGGTTCATGGGTTAAGTTCTCTATCTCTAGAAGATGAAATTGATAAGCTGACTAACATTGTTCAAACTTTGCTTACAGATAAAATGGGCCCAGCACGGTTGTGTGAAATTTGCGCTAAGCCAGAGACGAACTCATGTCCAATTTTAGAAGAGAATTCGACAGAACAAACAAATGTTGTCGGAAACTTTTCAGGTTCGCCCCAAAGGCGATATGACCCCTACTCAAACTCGTATAATGTGGGGAAGATCACCCGAATTTAAATTATGGGTTGAATCCTCAGTTCAATCAACCGTGTCAACAAAGGATGCCTCCGAATCAACAGTTACCACCCCCAAAGTCATCTTTGGAAGTCATAGTGAAAACGCTATCCAATAGTACTGAGAAATTTCAACAAAAAAATTGGCAGGGATTTGTAGGAGTTGGATAAACAAGTGAGCAAGCTCGTGCTCATGATTAGCCATTTGGAGTCCCAAGGTAAGCTGTCGTCCCAAACTGAGCCAAACCCTCGACACAATGCAAGTGCTATGACATTGAGGAGTGAGAAGGTTTTGGAGCCTGTGCTTGGCACGAGTTATGCCCACGACATTAGCCGAGATAAGGAGAAACTTGACACAGAGGCTCAAATAGAGTCAGCACCATAAAATCATTTCCAGTACCACCTCCGTTTCCTGGAAGACTTGTCCAATGCAAGAAGGAGTGACAAGAGAAGGAGATCTTCGATACCTTTCGAAAGGCAGAAATCAATATACCTCTTCTCGATGCGATTAAATAGATTCCACAATACGTAAAATTCTTAAAAGAATTATGCATGAGTAAGAGGAAGCTCTTGGGCAATGAAAAGGTAAGTGTCGAAGAAAATGTCACCGCCATTCTGCAAAGGAAAATACCACCCAAATGTAAGGACCAAGGTATATTTTTCATATCTTGTAAAATAGGTAGTGTCGGTATTAAAAAAGCAATGTATGACTTAGGTGCATCAATTAATGTTATGTTTTGTCAATTTATAAACTACTTAACGCGGGTCCTTTGAAGGAAATATGTGTAATTATTCAGCTTGTAGATAGATCTGTAGTGCATCTAGAGGGAGTGCTGGAGGATGTTCTTGTTAAAGTAAATGAGCTAATATTTTTTGTATACTACTACATTATCGACATGGAGGATGACAATTCGACTAATTCGTTTGACATACTTTTTGGGAGGCCATTCTTGAGTACCGTACAAACAAAGATTGACATGCGAAGTGGGATACTCACTATGGAGTTCAATGGGGAAGTGGTGAAACTCAATATCTATGAGGCCATGAACCGCCCTAGCATGATTTCTAATGTTCCTAATATTGATATAATCGATCCTTTAACTGAACTACATTTAGAATATTATGACAGGGATGAATTACAAACTGTTCTTTGCAGAAGTCTAAACTTTGATACCATGGAGGAACTAGAGGAGTGGATAACCTTTGAAGAGTCTGTTCGCGAAACAGTGGCTCATATGAAGGCACCGTAATCACAGAAAAATCCATGTAAAATTTTTGAATTATCTCCTTCACAAACTAAGCTTTTACCATCTGTTTTGCAGGCTCTAGAGTTGGAACTCAAACCACTTTCGAACCATTTGAAGTATACATTTCTCGACAAAGGAAAAACCTTACTGGTAATAATCTCGAGTAAACTCTCGAAGGTAGAAAAGGAAAACTTGGTACGAGTTCTTAGAGATTATAAAGAGGTAATTGGATGGACAATAGCCGACATTAAGGGTTTGAACCCCTCGACTTGCATGCGAAAAATTCAAGTTGTAGATAATGCAATTCCCAAAAGAGAGGCTTAAAGGCGTCTCAATCCACCCATGATGGAAGTGGTAAGAAAAGAAGTTCAAAAGTTACTTGATGCTGGGATGATCTATCCCATTTCTGACAGTAATTGGGTCAACCCAGTTCATGTAGTACCAAAAAAACTGGCGTGACCGTAATTGAGATTTCGGTAAATGAGATGGTTTCCACTCGGGTCCAAAACGGGTGGATAGTCTACATCGATTATAGAAAGTTGAACTCTTTGACTTGGAAAGGTCATTTTTTACTTCCTTTTATTGACCAAATGTTAGAACGTTTAGCTAGAAAATCTCATTACTGCTGTCTTGATGGTTATTCAAGGTTTTTCCAAATTCCAGTAGCACCGGAGGATCAAGAGAAGGCAACGTTTACGTGTCCATTTGGCACGTTCGCTTACAGACGGATGCCGTTCAGACTTTGCAACGCACCAGCCATGTTTCAAAGATGTATGGTAAGTATATTTTTTAACTACATCGAAAAAATAATTGAGGTGTTCATGGATGACTAAGACAAAGGCTTATTAGGTGGATATTACTTTTGTAAGAGTTCGACCTTGAAATAAAGGATAAAAAAGGATGCAAAAATTTAGTAGCTGACCATCTGAGCCGAATACCTCCATCGAAGGATGTCACACCACTTAAAGATGATTTTCTAAATGAAAGTCTGCTTGTTATTCAGACAATTTTCCTTTGGTACACAGACATGGTGAATTACCTTGCTACAGGTATAGTCTCTTCTAACTTATCGCGATCTGAAAAAGATAAGATCAAACGTGAATCGCGATACTATGTTTGGGACGACCCCTACCTTTGGAAATACTAATCCAATCAGGTAATTCAACGATGCGTTGTAGAAACTGAGGTAAAATTGATTCTATCTTTTTGTCATTATTACGCATGTGGTAGACATTTTGACTCTAAAAGAACTGCGCATAAAGTACTTCAATGTGGACTATATTGGCCACATATTTTTCGAAACGCATATTTGTTCTGTAAAACATGCGAAAAGTGTCAAAGGGCAGGAAACTTGAGCCGGAAAAATGAAATGCCTCTAACCTCTGTACATGTCTGTGAAATATTTGATATATGGGGCATTGATTTTAAGAGACCTTTTGTCTCATCATAAGGTAGCATTTATATTTTTCTTGTTGTTGACTGTGTATTAAAGTAGGTGGAAGCAAAAGCCATTCGTCATGCTGACGCCAAAACGGTAGTCAATTTTCTAAAGAGTTATATTTTTTTTTCCAGATTTGGCACACTGCGAGCATTGATCAGTGATCGGGGAACGCATTTTTGTAATAAGGTAATCAACACACTTTTGAAAAAATACGAGGTAGTGCAACGAGTCGCTACGGCTTATCACCCTCAATCAAATAGTTAAGCGAAAGTGTCAAATCGAGAAATCAAGTTGATTTTGGAGAAGACCGTTAAGCCAGATAGGAAAGATTGGAGTTTGCGACTAAATGATAAACTGTGGGCGTACCGTATAGCTTATAAAAGACCCATAGGTATGTCTCATTATTGATTAATTTTTGGTAAACCGTGTCATCTTCCTGTTGAACTAGAACATAAAACGTTTTAGGCGGTCAAGTAATGCAACATGAAGTTGGAAGCTGCAGGTAAGTATCGTTAGTTACATATTCAGGAACTTGAGGAAATTCAACGAGAAGCGTATGAAGGTGGCCAAATTTATAAGGATAAGATCAAGGCATACCATGATCAAAAGATAACCCGTAAACAATTTGTGGTAGGGCAGAAAGTATTATTTTATGACCCTATACTAAGAATCTTTGCAGGTAAGCTTTGACCTAAGTGGTTAGGGTCTTTTGTTATTATTCACATATTTCTACATGGTGTAGTCGAGGTTAAAAGCGAAGAATCCGGAAAAAATTTCAAGGTCAACGGACAGCGATTAAAGGCTTTCTATAAAAATTTTCAAGTCCACATGGTTGATGAATTAGTCCTCGATGAGCCGATTAAATAAATTTCCAGGTCATCGAGTTAACAACGTTAAACAAAAGCGCTTTTTGGGAGGTAACCCAAATTTATTCTCATTTATTTAATTTTGAGTTTAAGTAAGATTTAGGTTGTAAAAAAATAAATAAATTTTTATTTATTCCAGTTAATTTAATATTTTCAGGAACAGGTTGTAAATTTTTCAAAAGTCGAATAATGATGGTGGTGTGGGCACGACGTGCTAAATGCTGAAAATTATTTACCTACAAACAAAATCCAACACCGTTAAAAGACACATGGTGAGTATTCGTAACTTTTTTACTTGTTCTTTGGGTTAATATCTTTTATTGCATATAAAACATGCTTGAGGACAAGCATAGGGGGGTTTGAAATGGTAAGTAAAATGGTAAATATGCATGATTTTTACTGCATGTCTCTCTTTTGCATATGTTCAATCTTATATTAGATTTATTTAATAGTTTATTTGACATTGAATCTCTAATCTCATTTCTTAGTCAATTTAAACAATTGGGTAATTTTTGAATTAAAATGTTCAAGTATCTAGATTAGTCGACATTTATGTTTTAAAGTTGATATATGTAACTAGATTTTTCATATAAATTGATTGTTTGGAAAAAAAAATATTTGCTTGTACATAAATAAATAAATAAATAAAGGGTCAAGTTATGAGTGAAAGTTTCGAAAACGTGGCCAAATTTAGTAACCGGGGTGAGGGGCTTGGGTTGTTATTTCATCTCGCGTAAAAAGGTTCAAGTGACAGATCGAAAACTTACAAACATTCCGCTAACCGAGCCTAAAAAAAAAGAGACTATTTGAACTAAGTAACCAGGATAGGGTGCTTGGGTTGTCATCCTAATTCGCGTAAAAAGGTTTGATCATGTCTAAATTTTTTATTACTGCGTGATTAATTAATAATACCTTGCAAATTTTGGATTCAAACTTAATTTAGTGAAATGATTTAATTCACATATTTCAGTTTTATGACACTTGTTGATTAAACTAGGTATTTTTAGCATTTATTTATTTTTTGCCTATATTGTTTACATTGATTATGGATGCAAAAAAGAGGCTCGATTTTTAATAAATTATTAAATAATTTCTAATGTTTGAAAGTACAATATGCTTGAGGACAAGCATGAGCTAAGTAAGGGAGATTTGATAACATGTTAATTTGCATTACTTTTTGTATTTAATTCCGTTAATTTTTTAATTAATCCCTGTTGAATTAGTGTTTTTATGTTTTAATCTTGTCAGGGATGTAATTGGGATGCTATGAGTCAAAAACGAGAAGAAAATGATCAAATTGAAACATAGTCAATAAACTAAATAAAAAATGTGGACAAAGCCAATGACTCATCAGATTCTTTTGACTTTGTAAAAGCCAAAATTAGAAAAAAAAATCTAATTTTAATTTTTATTTAATTTTAATTATATGTTGAGGTAGTTAAAGTCAAATTTAGTAAACATCATGTATATAAATTAGGCTTTAAGGTAGCTTGGAAAGACACATTATATTTTACATTTGGAATTCATTTGGAATTAAATAAGATTTTTTTTCCTTCCAATTTGATGCGTGTGTAGCATACTGCTACTTTCATTTCCATTTCTTTATCCTTTACCAAAATTTGTCTAATTTCCTTTCAAACTATTTCCCTTCCCAATTTTCTCCATTATCATCAAATTACCTTTCGAAACCTACGAAGCATGACTAAATCCATGTTTCATTAAATTCAATCTTAACTATAGGCCCGTATTCTTTTCGGTCGGAAATCGTGAGATATGTATCCATACTAAAAATCCTTCCAATCGGTATTCACATTTTTCCTAAGCATCAGGAATGACAACTCATCCCTTAAAGTTAACTCGATTTCAAGTCAAAAAGTGCACGTTGGGTTGGAGTTGTGTTTGCTGACAGTTGGAGAAGCGAGTCGGTCATGCTGTATTCGGATCTCCGAGAACAAATCAAGGAAGAAGTTATCGGGTTTAAACGACCCACGCAGTTGAGGCCGTTAATTTGAGTTGGGTTCTTAAGAGCACAAGGCTACCAGAATCTTGAATCGGGAACATGTGTATCTCGGTTAGATAATCGGTAAGGGTTGGTTATGTCGTACTGGGACCAGCTACAAGAGAAAGAATTGGTGGTTAGAACGTTTTTAACTGCTATAACCAGCTTATTATTTGGAGGAGAAAATTAATTTTTAAGGATCGATTCAAAAATCTGGAATCCACCGAGTCTAGGGCTAAGGCTTATTATCTTTAATTACAAAATCCGAATTTAATTTTCAATTTAATATCTAATTTATTTAATTATTTATTTATGCTGTTTCAATTATTTAGTTTCTAAACATTTCAAAACTCCCCTGATTTATTTGTCTATTTTTCAGCAGGTCCGTTTGTAGTCGTGAGCACGACTATAGTCACGACTATCGACACGACAGAAATTCTGATCACAAGTTAAACGCAAAAGTTAATTATAACACCAATCCTTGTGGACTCGACCCTACTACCACTCTTTACTACTATTTAGAGTTATTTTATAAGAATTATTTTTTGTGGTTTCGACGCCCATCAGTTATTTTGTATTATAAGTTTGTGTTCGATTATGGAAATTTTCAACAGTTCATTTGGAGGAGAATATCACTGTCAACTACGTTGGAGAATTGAATTTTCAAAAAAAAAGCTGAAATTTTATTCGAATCATACTAATTTTGGCATAAATAATAAAACAACATTTCTTTGCAAGGCCGCCTTCATTCATCCTTGCATGCTCCTCTTAGTGGCAGCAAAACCAGCTTTCCGCTTTGGCATCGTTGTCTACGAATCTGCTTTGCTCCATTTTTGTTTGTATAAACGACCCACCTACCTCACCTTGGATCACCAACTTGGAGTTCGATTACTAACCTTCCACTGATACAAGAGAGTGTTGCAGAAACCTATCCATTAGGTTTTTTCGATTCTCCAACAAAGTAGGACATGAGAGAATTTCTCACCTGGACTGAACCAATGAATCCAATGAACTCCCCCAAAGCTTTGGGGCTGTGGAGGTCGTTCTAACTCTCTCTCTGTGGCTATTGCTGAGATTGAGCCACGACATCAACTAGAGAAGATCAAAGAGGCACAAAGTTCATCGACATTCAATAACCTGTTAAATATGCCACCCACAACAGCATTTACAAATGAGTAACGCAAAGTTTCTGCTGCTCAACACATCTTTTCATCATAAAATACCACAACAATAACTTTCTTGCCAAGAGCGAAGCCAAAACAATTTTTTAGAGGCCAAATGAAATTTTAATTTTTTTCATAGTCTATACATTTATAATTTTTAAATGATTAAATCAAATTTTTATAATTTAAAAAAAATCAAATTACAATTTTACCTTTACTAATTTAAATTTTAAAAAAAAATTTAAAGAGACTAGCCGGGGCTCAACCCCGGATTCGCCTATGTTTCTTGCCAGTAGATATTTGGATATGATTCAATTTTCCTCAATCTATTATAATATTAAACAATAAATAGTTGTCAAATACCTTTGGAATTGTGCAAGCCAAGAAAACAGATACTTCACTTGCATATAAGATAAAGCTTTTCACTAATGTATCATGAAAAGCATTTGGGACAGAATTCAAGTCAAAAGTCTCAACTGAAACAATTGAAAAATTGTTGGCCTTTGCTTATACCAATTACAACATTTCAGTTCAGTACACCCTTTTCTTGCTATCAAAATTCACTTTACAGGTAAGACAGGAAAGAGAAGAAGAATAGCTGGAAATGAAATTTCCACCAACCTAAATCTTACCTTCCAAAACCCCCCAAAACCTTAAATAAAAGGGAACAAAAGAATGGAAAAGATTCTCACCCTTAATAGTAAATGCTAAGAGTTCAAGAACTATGAAAAGGAAAATTGGGTAAACACCATATAGCAACGGACAGACCTGCACATGCCTACCTTCACTAACTTTAAACGGTCAAAATCAGTTAAAGGCGAAACTGGATCTTTATGCCCTCAACCCAAGCAAACAGAAGATACCATTGGCAATTTTTTTTTTTTTTTTTTTTGTCCTGGCCTCCTTTGAACGGATTAACAATCTTAACTCTGGTTAATGGTGTATCTTCTCAATGCTCCTCTCCATTCAAACCTGTTGGAGTTCCCAAAAGTAGCACAAGATTGGAGACATTGAATGTCTTGTTTAGTTGATTTACAAAAAATGAAAAAAGAACATATCAATCCTTGTTTCAATAGTTACTGGGCCAGTTCATCTGTGCATGCTGAGGCTGCTGATAAACATTGGCAGCAGGTCCCCCCATGTCAACAGCTCCAGCCATAGTCTGAGCCTGTTGTAGAAGAGGATGAACACCTGCTGCTACTCCTTGGGGATGATAAACACCAGCAAAGGAGCCAGGACCAACCTGTGTTGGAGCAAAAGTTACATTCTGACTCTGAGGGGGAAGGTTATAGAATGAACTGGCTGGCAGACTGGATATCTCTCGACCAGGGGGAGCAATCCATACAGCTGAACCTTCACTCTGCAGGAAAGCAAACATGTAAAACAATAAAAAAGATAGTCAAGAATGGTTAATAGCAATGACATTCTCTCCAAAACCAAAGAGGATGCTTCAAGGCAGAGACAGGTACAGATAAGCATATTATGTAGAACTGTAGCAAACATGTAAGTCAACCTATGACAACATGATCACCATTTTAGGCCTTAAATTAACATGAATTTAGTACATCAATGTGGCATTGTCTTTGGTCCAAAAGGAATAGGAATTCATCTAATAAGCAGAAATTATCAACTTCACCCTCAGGCTCCCCTAAACTGGAACAAACAAAAAAATCAAGAAATCCATTTACAAGGCTTCTCATAACAGAAATTTAAAGAGAGAAAAGGGAAGTGAAATATTCCAAGGGCGTATGCACAATTAAATTTCAAACACCAAAGACAATTCCCAGCCACAAAGAACTACTGCCTCTTAGAATCTTAGATATCTCAAGACAAACATAACAGCCATCCTCCATCTACCTTGACAAACTTTATCTGGGCTCGTTAAAACATAGTCTTTTAAGATTCATGTAACTGTCATTAAGAAAAGGAAACTAAATTGTATCAAAGAAAAAAAAACAAGATAAGAAATTGAGACAAAAACCTGAAAGATTGTTCTTACATTCTTGTCTTATTTTACAAATGTTCAAAAACATAGGGGTAATGTGCAGGATATAAAAAAATTAGGTCCAAAGACATGCAACCATAACATATCAAAATAAACTAAGAACAAACTGGGCAATGAACCAACAACTCATCATAAATTTTTGTTTCCTTACTTCTTCAAGAAATAAAAAGAAATAGAAATGAGAACATGTTGCCAACCTGCTGCCCTGTGATATAGACATTGCTTTCCTTGAACTGAGATGCACCAAGATCCTCATTTGTGGTTGAGTTTCCAGTTGAACTGGGATTATAACCAGCTGGGGAGGAGCCATAAGGCCCATAACCACTTGGCATTCCAATATGCGTAGAATTCACCAGATTATTTCCAGGTTTAAATTGAGGAAGCGAAAATTTGACTCCTGTTGTAGGTGCTGCTGGTGCAGAAGGATAAACAGTTCCAGCTTGAGGATGTAGAGGAAACGCACCATTGTTTATAAATTGGTGGATTGCAGGAGAAGGATAATAGAAAGGAGAGTAAAAGGGGGCATATTGAATGTAGTTTGGAGGATAATGTGGTAAATGCACCCCAGCTGCTGAGCGGTAGACAGGGACTGGTTGCTGAGTCACAGATATAGAACTTTGCATCAAACCAGCAGCTTGAGTTACTGTTGGAGTTGGACTTCCTGTTGTCAGTACTGAAGTGTTTCCACCCTGCCAAATGCCAATATATGCAAATAAGCTCCAAATCCCAGCAAAATTGAATTGAAACACATGCAATATGTATGGGTTAAGAGTTTGGATACATCCAGTGGTAACAGCATAATTAGATTATGCTGAATAACACCACTACCAAACAAGTGATACTTATTTTTCTAGGAGAGTCATCTATCTAGAATGTTCACGAATTGAGTACCTATATTTCAGCGGCTAAAAGTTCTACACAACAGACCAAAGTTCAATAAAAATGAGGCATATCATATGTTATTACTTGCCAACAATATAGTCAATTAGAAAAGAAAAAGACACATGCTCATTAAACTAACAACAGATCCCATAATTTTTTTCAACAATTAAATATTGCTCTAGTAAAATTGACACTTTTCCATGTAAAGTTATGCAAGGTGCTTAATCTTAATCTCTGCACACCTCTTGTGGAGGCTGAGAAGTCTGTGGAGGAAGTACTGCAACATTCCCATTGTATTTTGTAGCAATTCCAGCAGAAGGAAACGGAGAAAGTCGACCGTCATTATCAGCACTTGAACGGTAGAACTGGGCATAATAAGTTGCTGGATCAAATGGCTGTTGAACCTAAACATCAAAGCATTTAATAACACAAGAAATTAGTATTAGAACAAACAACTGGTACAATTGCAATTGATTTTATAGAAACAATATTATAGCAATCAGCACAATGACCAAAGGAGAAACTCAAACTGAGATTTGACATAAATTAGTTAACATATGAAACTTTCTACGGCATTTTACATAAAAAAATCAAGCTAAAAGAAACTTAAGCTTGAATAATACAAAGAAAATAGCAGAGCAGAATTTATAAAGGAAAAGCAGAAGGGATGGAGGGAGATGCTTACAACAAAGCTTGAAAGACGAGAAACTTCACGAGCTTGAGATTCAGGGTTTTCGAGGGGTGCTAAAATAGGAGGGACAAGTCCAATATTGTAGTTAGGAGGCGTATGGACCACAGTGTATGGATGGCCTCCAGAGGGCAATGCATTGTCCTGCTTGTTTTCGTTATACTCAGGAATAGAACTAGAGACATCACCATCACCAGACAAATTTTCAGGAGAATGTGCAGGAGATTGTGGATGATCAGAGTGATCTCCATCCTCAGCAGTTGTCAATGCATTTTGATTGCTAGAATCAGTAACATAACAAGAAAATAGCATGAGCCAAGCATACAAAAACCCACCAAATAGTAGCACGATTGTGGTCCCTAGAAAGGTTAACACTGCTTATTCCACAGAAAAAGGGGTTAAAATTGCCCATAAGATAAGTCAAAAGTGAACAAACCTAGAATTCTGCTCCTCTGCAGTTTCATCAACATCCTGAGAAGCCTCAGACAAAGGTGTAGGACTCTTAGCACTCTCCTGACAACCAACAGAGCTCAACGTTACTCCAAAACTAGCATCAAAACTTCCAAAACTCAGCTTGGTTCTTTCAGATTCAGGGACATGGATATGGTTTGGAATTATAACATGTTGACGTTGTGGAAGATGCAACTCCTCTAGCTTCTTCTGCAATTTTGAAGTTGCTTCTTCAGAGTCAAGAACATTTGAAACAGGCTGTGAATGAGCATTGGCTTCAACTGAACTAGTAGGAACTTCAGATGCACCAGCTGTTCCAGAACCCTGCCCAACATTAGAGCTGATTGGCTTTGGTTTCCACTCCTTATTGGAACCAACTGTTAATGACATATAGGAATTAATATCTGCAGATATTTATCAAGTCTTTCAACTATCCTCAGGTAAAAATATAAAGTAGTCCAAACGTTTGTAAGTAACAGCTAAAATATGTTCCAAAAGCACACATTTTCATTAAAGTTATCCAACCACTAGTAAGTAATATGGAAGAATGAAAATCCAAGTAAACTTGTCTTAAAAGATTCTACATCTTAAGCTTTAAAAAGTTCCCTTACAGTTTCTCAAAGTTCCACTGTTACTTAAGGGGCTACTTCTATTTAGACAAGGACAATTCCTCTAGCCGTCTCAATTGTAATGATGATTTCGATTCAAACTTACAACAAGCATACAATTGAATTATATCTTGCTCAAAGGAAAAGGTCACTGATACCCATTTACCAAAGATAGTTATAGATTCCAACAATTATAAGGGATAATATAGTGAAGTATAAATCCCATCTCCAAGAATAACCCACAGATCTTGATGCCTAGACTAGATCGAGACAACATAAGCATCCAAGTACAGTCTAGCAAAAAGCCAAAAATCCACTTTTTTTTTCTTTTATAGCACAAAATCCAACAAGAAACCCATCTCAAATTTCATTAACAATGACCAATACATAAAAAAGTTACAAAACAGCATTGATAAATACAATATTCATTCCACCTACCCTTTTGAGGGCCAATTATTTGTTGTGAGCGGCCACCATAATTGGATGAAGGTCGGCTCGTAGAGGAACCATGGGTTGCGGCAGATGAAGGTTGGCCAGACTCACTCAGCAGATTTTTTGGTGCTCCAGAAGATTTACTAGGCATCTTTCCTTGAACAAAAGAGCTACTAATTTCAGTAGCTGCCATAAGTCAAAGAAAGAGATTAATCAGATTGATTAGTATAAGGAATAGAAGTCTCCAAAACTGATTAATTTTTCAAAATCCTGACCAGAAGCTAATTTTCTTTCAGTAGGGACAACTGTATCTGATTCCGCAGAAGCCTGGCCACCTCCCACTTCACGTTTGATTGTTCCCAGAGTGCCAAGGGGCTGAGAATCACTGGACAGAACTAGCACAGGGTCTGAGGACGAGAAGCAGATTGTTGCAGAAGATGCGGAACTAGTCGATGGGAAGCAGTCACTAGGGCTTGCTGCAGGTGACCCACTCATGTCCACACTTTCAAATGTAATTGTGGGTTTGTTTATTGCACCAGCAGGGGATGGTGCACTCCCGAACTCATAGCTTGCAACAGATGAATGTTCCTGAGGTTGATTGGCAGCATTTCTTGCAGGTGCAGAGGATGTTTCAGCCACTACACCAGTAGGACCATCAGCCATGACAGGTACGGGGCTATAAAACATAACAATAAAAATGCAATTCAAACAAACTGCATTTAATTGAAGCCATATATTTATCAATAGACACCAAAAAAAAATAAAATGAAAATTATATAAGATAGCAGATCTGCAAATTCTGGCCACCTGGCTACCATAGTTGATTCATTAGTTTTTGTCTCCTGAGAGGTTGATGAAGATTGACCACTGGCTTTCTCTGCACCTTGATTTGCTCCATTATCTCTCCCAGGACCAGAACTCTTGGAAACACCAGCCTCTGATAAGATAAAAAAGCAGAAATTGCATGAAGATAATTGTTGACAATAATTCAAAATTTATAAAATCTAGCTCGAGAGACATGGAAATTTGATTTATCAAACTGAAAGAACTGCAAAGATACAAGGACAATAGCAAGTCAACAGCCCGGACATCAACAGTTCAACACCAGAGGATGTTACATAAAACACATCCGCCACAAAACTAAACAAAAAGCAAGGGAAGGGGAAAAGAAAAACATGTTCAAAGCAAAACTATGAAACTTGTTCATTGAACCATACTAAATTTGTCACATGGCTGAAACGAAACACAAGTTCATGCAGCACAATCAACTCATTATTTCAGAAGCCTAACATTATTCAAGAAAAAATAATGTTAAATAAACTTCTGTTCCAAATGTCTGTTTACCATGTGCAGCATAGCGAGCAGAGAAATTTCCCCGGCCACCCCGACTCCCCCTTCCCTGTGAACCAGATCTCCACCGCAACTCTGCAGACTCTTTGTTGTTCGAACTCTGCAACAATGAGCAATAAAACCACATGAACTCCGATGATAAAACAGAGTCTGAACCAAGCCAAAAAAAAAAAATACTCTCCAGTTGAAATACAAGGTATATTCTTAACAAATACTTCCAAGTAGTCTCTGCCACCCCCCAACCCCCATTTTAAAACCAAAAAGAAAAAGCATGAAAACACTATGGAAGCTCAACTTTCTTGACACCATGGATCCTACTTCCCTATTACCTTTTGTAGTCCTTCACCCTTTCATCCTGTTGTCAGTCAATCTTGTCCACCTCCCACCACTTAACACCCAAACTCTCTAGCCCCGACTGAAACCTTAGAGGCAAAAGAAATTTACTACAGGTAAAACAAAAAATAGTAGGACTTATCTAAGCCTCTTCCCTCCATCATCTACAGAATAGAACTTATCTGAACCAATATCTTAACAACAAGAAGGTTCAACATTGCAAAAACAGAAAATAGCAGAATTTACATAAATTCAAAAAGAAGAGAGAAAATACTTGTGCAATTTTCAGTAGAGTCTCTTACCTCTTTTTTCCTATCACGTTTTCTTTTTACTTCGCGAAAAGGATCTGAAAGACAATATAAAAATGTCATATATTTGGGAGCAATTAAAACAGTACAGTGTTCACAAAGAATGGCACCAATTAAAATGATAATGTATCAGCAAAATGTAGTTAGACATAAACAAGAGAGTAACATTTGCTAAGAACAACGTATATCCGAGTGCTGTTTGCCCAACACAAAGCCATAACTCGTAAGTAGAGAAAACTGAAAGCTTGCAGCACATATAAGACCATAAGATGATATCATTGCTGAATTTGGGTACCAAACTGAAGCAGCTATAACATCAAAAGATAAACTTTGGAATAGAACAATGAAAAAAATAGGGAAAGCTAGAAAGTATTGATATAGTGATTAAACCAACAGAAATGGTAAAACTCCTCAGGGTTAATAAGTTACACCCTTTTGCAGATGCTTGTCAACGTGTTAAACGTCTTCAAAACACTTGATGGCAATAAATGCTAACCAAATGTGTCACTTAACGAGCATACTTTCACAATGAATTAGTGTTATAATAGTAATCGCCACATTTACTAGCTGTGGCAGTCAGAGTAAGATATGTGAAGGAAAACAAGAAAATGAGAATACTGGAACTGGAAACCTAATTAATCTAATTACACAAAATGATAGCTTCATAAAAGTGCAAAAAGATAATACTGTCCTAACTAATGAACAGAAAGTGGAAAAATTAAACAATGAGCAGCAAAATAATAAAATTTGCTGCAGATACGACCATTTAAGAAGCAATTTAATCAAAACATCATTTCTAGAGCTATGTTCTGTTACTTGTAAAGATAATACAGACACATTAAATCACTAACCCTTGGAGGGGGATTAAGGAAACGAGATATGAACACCAACAATCACGCAATTCGCGAAGGAAAAAAAGAAGAATAAAAAACCAAAGCTTGCATTTGCATGTACATATAACATGTAAATAAAGGAATAAAAGAAATGAAAAAATACATATCAAATCAAAATGTAATAATAATACCAAGAACAGTGCAAACTCATTATACTCCAAAAGCTTTTAAAAATACTATAAAAAAATCCTACTACAGTCCCCAGCAACAAAACCCAAATCACCAAAAATTAAATTAAGATCAAAGACAAGCTCGAGGAAACACAGATCACAATAAAACATACAAAAAACAACCAAAAAAGTATAAGATCACACCCCCTCCCCCCATTTCCGTAATCCCATGGGGAAAAACCATTAAAAATCCATAAAGAAATGGAAAACTTAGCTAGAAAGAAACCTAAAAGGAGAATATAAAGAGAAAAAAGTACCCTGAAGAAGGAGCCTCTGAGCGGTTTCATTGGGATCCATAGAACATTCTTTAAGCATAGCATAAATCTCATCTTCACTGTGATTACCGGTGATCTCTTTTATGTTTTGGATCGTTTTCCTCACGCTGCTTGGAATTGATGAAACCCTAAACCCCCCACTGCTCATCTTCTCAGAAAATTCGATTTCCCCCTTTTTTTTCCCTTTATTCCCCACTTCCCCTCTTCAAACAAAGCTATTTCTCCTTCCCCCTTCCCTTTGTATTCCACCAGCAACTATATTTCTAGATTATTAGTATATCACAATGATAAATGTTTTGGTGTTATTTTTAAAAGTGTATAAAAAAAATGAGAGAAATGGAGAGTTGGAGACTGAAGAGAGGTAGGTACTCCAGACAGAAATCAAACTTTAAATGGAAAAAAAATTTATGGTTTTTTTTTCATTGATCTAAAAATGAAAAGCAAGAGGAAAATGGAAGACTGAGGGGGAGGAGGGAGCAAAATGTAGACCTTTTTTTTTTCGGGGGTTCACTTTAAATTATATTTTATTTTTATATAAAACCTTACCATTTACGAATTTTTTATGGGCCTTGCCCTTATTTATCAAATATATATTATTTTTGAAGCCCTTTGTTATTGAAAGTAGAAATTACAAAAATAGTTATATTATTTGAGATTTTTTTTATTTTTTATTTTAAAGAAAAAATAATAAAAAAATTATATACTATGAGATTTGAATTTATGCTAATTACATTTGTAAATCTTTAAATTTATCACTTAATTAAAGTTTTATTTTAATTTATTTTAATTACAAAAAGGTATTTTTATAATTTTTTTAATCTAGTTGGTATCTAGTTGATTCTTGACATCAACTCAGTAAAAACTCAATTACATAATATTTTAATAAAAATTAACAATATTAACCATTTTAACTAATTAATAATATTATAAAAATAAAAAATTAACAATATTAACTATTTTGAGTAATTAATAATATTATAAAAAATATAGAGATCAAAGTACCTTAAAAATTAAAATTTAAAAAATTTAAATTACAAATTTAGGAATAATAGAGGGACCAAAGTTGAAATTTAATCATTAATTTATAATATATATATACATACATATACATGGGTTTGGAAAAAATTTTGAAGCAAAGAGTATTCCTTGATTGTTAGTTATACATTAAACTAACATTAAAAATAATTTATTGGTATTATATAATAATAACAATAAAAAAAGTAATATTAATTAGTATGATAGTATGTTAATGTGAATCACGTCTTTTAAAAACTCTACCTTATATTATTAAATTATAAAATTGTGAATTTATAAAATTAGATAAATAAAAATTTAAATTTTTTAATTAATTAAATATACTTTTTATATATAAATATTATTTTATTTTACATATGATAGTAGTTATTTTATTAATAATGTTTTTATTAATTCTTGAATATAAAACTAATAGATAGGTTTTACGTTGGTAACGACTTATTAATAATTATAATTATTTATTCATGATGTTTTTATTGAATTCATATTAGATTACACTTAGTATTGTAAATTGTTTATCAACACAATAAATATATGTATTAGCAGGTTATTTTCATTCAAATAACATTCAAATTATATTTTAGGATTTTGTTTCTATCACCAAAAACGATATGATTTTCATTATTATTTGATAAGCTTAGTTATTATTATTTGATATTCAATAGTTTTATTATTATTTGATTTTAATAGTACTTACACGACAGTTTATGTTGTTACCATTGTGTTTTGAAATATTATGCCAAAGGAAATGCAATATTAAAGTAATGGTTATTTGTAGGTGAAATTTTGACTTATATTCAAATGACTTTCAAATGTTTTCCACTTTTTTTTTATTACTTTTAGAATATTATTTTATATTTTTAATCAATTTTAAAAATTAATAAAATTTTAGTATAAATCAGATAGACTCTAATTTAATTAATAAACATGTTTTTAAATTATACAAATATATTATTTAATGAATTAAAAAATAGATATATAAAATTATGTTTAACGCATTTGAAATTCAAACAAAAACAAAAAAGAAAGCACCTTGAGATTTCATGTGCTGATAGAAGGATACCTTCCTTTTATATATAGGTTATAGATTCTTTTAGATTATAAACAAATAAAATTAATTTTTAATTTTTAACTTATATAAAAGACTCATAACATTTAATTTATAACTAAATAAACTCTTAACATAAACTAATATTTCATACGGTGTATGGGGCTTATTTAAATAAAACTTTAAAATTTAAGGATTATTTTAGAATTTTATTAATTTATAAAAAAATTTAAGTGCTAAAATAGCTCTTAGAGAATAATTTAAAAATCAATTAAATCCTTTGCTGAAAAATGTAAACAAGTTTGTAGTCAATTGAGCTTCTCATGTAATTTTTCGTTGAAGCTTCTAACAAATCATTAAATACTAATGTCATAGTTAATGTGACGATTATTATATGAACTTTTCTCACTATCTCATATATGCTCTCAACCAATTATTTTATACAACATCAATAATTTTGTTTTCATCTCAAACTGAAAAAAAATTTATCTTTTCTTCGAGACAATTTCTTTTTAGGTCAAATCTGCATCACTTTCAATTGATAGAACATTGACTAAAATCTCACTTTACTCCTAATTTGATTTTGAGCCTCTGTTTTTTTAACAGCAGTTTAATATTACGAAATAAAATATTTATTTTAAATATGAATGGATGAAAAAATAATAAAATGGGTTAATGATTAACCCGCTACTCATCTCCTAGTCATGGAATTCGTTAGAGATTTGATTATTTTCTTGGCTTGTTCGTCATCATCTTTTTCTATTGATTATAGTTGTAAATATTGGAAGAAATTAATTTTTCACCGACAAGAGATTTTGATTTATCTTTGATATTAAAATTTAGACATTGATTTTTGAATGTTGACGGAGGTTAATTTCTAATTTTGGGTATCTTTTCTCTGTCTGCTGGAGATCAATATTTTATCAAATCTGGGTTTAGAAATTTCAATTTGCTTTCTTTCCTCATTCCATTGAAATATAGATATGTTCTGAAGAAAAAATTTGACGTGGATGTAGATATTTTCTTAAATTGAGATAGGATATAATTTAGTAATGTAGCATAAAATAATTTGATATGGCTATATGTGAGATAGTGGGAATGATTCATATAATAATTTTTATATCTTACAGGAAAACTTTGATGACATGTCATCTTTCGTGGAAAAATACTAATGTAGAGGTTTAATTGATTTTTTATTTATTTAAACTTAAAATTTATTAAAATATTAAAAATATATATAGAAAATCTATAAAAATATTTAAATATAATAAAAATCTAAAAACTACTAAATATTATAAAATATTATTAATATGTTATGAAAAATATGAAATATTAAATAAATTTTATAAAATTATAGAAATTATAGAAAATATATAAAATGATAAAAATCTATAAATTTTAATAAATAGGTTATAAGAACTTATTAAAAGTAAGTATAAAATAAGTTATAAAAATTAAAAATATATATATAAGAAATTATAAAAAATAAATAAGTTTTGTTATTATGAAGGTTTGGATTAATTTTTTATAGGGAGTTTGAAGTGTGATGTTAATCAAAATTTTATGGGGTGTCGAGTAAATGGTATGAGAGATAATGAATTTAGTGTTTGACAGCTTAAGGTGAGTGATGAGTAATGATTTTGATCAAGCAAAGGTCATGCAATAGACATTGAAAAGGATAAGTTAAGTTATGATGTAGAGCCACATGTGGGAAAACAAAAACGAGTGGTAATTTTTGTTACAAAGTTTTAAATTTGATTAGAAATTGCTAAAGTATAAAAAAGTTTTAGAAAAATTATAAAAAACTATATAAGTTAGTCAAAATTGTTAAAATATTATACAAAATTTTAAATTTACTACTCATTTTACAAAATTGTGTTTTTTTTTTTAGAATTTTTATATAATTCCTAAAATATTATTCAAGCCCCCCTAAAATAATTTTAAAATTTTAATTAAACCTTTTATGTTAACATTTTTTCATGTCAACCATCACGTCATCAAAATTTCCTTATCAGATGCCATATCAACACTTAACGATCCGTCAAGGACTTCAATAAAAAACCATATTCGATGGTTCCAATTGCTTTCATACTTTCAATTAATGGCTCAATTGATTGCATTTTTTAACAAGTGATTCAACTGATTTTTTAATTATTTTTCCATAAACCTTTTTAATACTTAAGTCTTTATAAAAGTAAATATATATATTTTGTCGTTAACACAAGGGTAACTATTTCATACACTAATGAAATTTTTTAACTCCAAAATACGGAGTTAAAATCTTGTCACATGTCTTTTTTTTTTTTTTTGTAGATAAAAGCATAGTGATTGCATCAACCAATCCATATTAAACTGAATTAGAACAATTACAATAAGTAGTCAACACATCTTTTATCGAACCCGGCTGAGCTTCAAACAATTGGAGCATGAGATTTTCTATTGCAGCATGTTTAACCAAGTGATCTGTAATGCCATTTTGATCCCTCAAAATATAACAAACTCTTACATCCCATTTCCTACGCAACAACTGATGTAGTAATCTTAATTCCACCAAACTACTGTTGGCGCCTCCCCTGCTAAAATCAATGCAACCAAAACTGCATTATCACATTCAACTTCAACCTTTCTTAAGCCTTTTCCCCATATTATGAAAAGACCTTCCAATATTGCTCTTGTTTCAACTTTAAAAACTGATTCCTTGCCGAAACTCATTGCATACCCACATAACCAGCTTGCATTCGAGTACCTTAGAACTCCTCCAATGGAAGCATGTTGCCCACGTAGAGACACATAACATTGAGAAAAAAATTGACACATGGTGGCATATTAAGTTATTAACCTTGCTTGTAGAGTTAAAAAACTATATTGCTTGTGTATCAAATGATAATCCTTATTATAGTTGTGTTAACCATTTTTTATTCAATTACTGCTATTATTATAAGGATAAGTATTTGGTGCACTCACAATCTATTTTTTATTCCACAAACAACCTTAAAAAATTTTACATATGTTTTTTTTAATATATATTTTTTAAATATTTTACTATGCATCTATCAGACACTTGTCAACCTTCTAGCTTTGCTTATGGAGTCTAGAAACTTCACTAATAATGTACTAAAACTTAGTTTAGCATTACTTCTCAAAAGTTCTTTTAGGCAAAAAAAAAACTTTTTTGAGCACAAACTAAATTTTTCTGCTTTTGTAAAGCAATTTTTTTTTGGTCTCAAAAGCATATTATTTAACCATGCTATTATTTCAAAACTATTTTTTTCTTCCACGAAACTGTTTTTAAAAAGTAATATTAAATTGACCCTAAATATTTTCTCTTACTATAAACCCCCAAAACCTTAAATGAGAGAAAATATGCACTTAACGCACTTGATCGTACATCATTCTCAATTGTTACAATAAAAAATATCAATTGAGTTAATACTAATTTGGTAAATATTAATGATTTAAATAAATATATAACTTTACACGTAATATATAAAATTTTAAAATAAATAATTTTTTAATAATATATTATATTTTGATAACTGAGTAGTATAAAATTTATTTATATATTAATAAAAATATTATTTAAAATTTTGAATCTATTATTATAATATTTTTTGGCCAATAATTACTATAATATTTTAGATAATGTATTTTTTTAGTAAAACTCTTAAATTATGTTAATCGATAATTGTAAAATAGAATTTATTACAATATATCCGCTATTAAAAAATTTAATCTTTGAAAGTAACGAATTTAATTGGAAACCAGTGAATTCTATTCGACAAATGGACACTACTAACAGATATTTTTTGGTTAAATTTCAGGCTGTTGAGGATTACAACAGAGTATTGTCGCAAGGTCCTTGGATTGTTTATGGCCAGTACTTGACTGTTCAACCGTGGACTAAACATTTTAGTCCCTCACAACCTTACCCTAGTGTGGTGCTGGCTTGGATACGTCAGCTGAATCTTCCGGGAAACCCTTATAAACGGAAAATAATAGAAGCCATTGGGGGCCTCATCGAGAAGGTGGTCAAACTCTATGTTTAGACTGACAACCAAACCAGAAGGAGATTTGCTCAGTTGGTCGTTTATATTAACCTAGAAAAACATTTGATTTCACAGGTTATTGTTGATGGAGCCGTCCAACGCGTCGAATACAAGGCCCTTTCGACTGTTTGCTTCTCCTGTGGTAAGTACGGGCACGTTAAAGAAATGTGCCCAACGGCTGTAACCGAACAATATCCGGTAGTGCCTAGTGGAGAAACGTCGTGTGGGGTGGATGGTTTAAATAGAGGTAAATCAGACAGCGATTCAATGGTTTCCAGAAGCAGGGAGAAAGAGCCAGAGTTTGAGCCATGGATGTTGGTAGAAAAGAGATATTTACAGTGGGGGAAGAGGGATTTCTTGGCGGAGGTTATGAAGAAACAGATAAAACAATCGTTAGGGACTAGATTCTCGGCGTTGATGGGGGTGGAAGATATTACTAGTGAAAAGAAATCGGCTGATGGAAGATTTTTAGGGGAAAATGAAAATAGGAAGGTGGCTACTAATCTAAAGGGTTTTAAACCTAGGGTTAGTAAAAATGTTGAAGGGGTTTCTTTTGACAAGGTCGGTCATGAGGTTAATAAGGGGATAGGCTTACCTAATGGGTCTAATATGAAGAAAGGTTTGGGTAGTGAGAATTTAAAAGGAATGGGCCGAATGTCCACAGATATTTTGAATAAATCTTTGGGGAAAAGGCCTATGGGTTTGGACGGTTTGGATAATAATAATGAGGACCATTTGGATAAATTACTCTTTTCAATTTTTTCTAACTCTGTTTCAGCAGTTTCGAATTGTGCAGGGTCACAAAATGATACCCATTTCGATGTAGCAGGTGCTCAAGGTCCCATTGGATTCTAAAAATCAGACCAATATTGACGCTGAAGACTTGGAAAAAATTAAAGCACATTATAATCCCGTCTTCAACGAGTCTGAAGCTTTATTGTTCCTATATCTGATAATACTCTTGACCAAGGTAAGCATTCAGCAGTTATTTTTTAAAAAAATTTATTTTTAAACAACAGGTTAAATCAGATTCGTGGTCTATGGAGCTCCTGAAATCGACCTCGGGTCCTATTTTAAACAGTTCTAAAGACAGAAGAAGAAGTGGTAGTCGAAGCAACCGTAAGACTTCTTTTGCTTTACGAGGTAGAAGGAATCAGTTCAAAACTTCTGAGAACACGTGTATTCATCTAGTTTAGTCTATGGAGGCAATGGCGGAGCTTTTATCTCCTCAAATTCTCAACAAGAATTCGAGTACTGAGCTATATGGAGTTGGCTCTAATTTAGAGGGTAATAACGGCCTTGAAAGTTAGGTTTGGTCTCCTTTCTTTATTATTATTTTTTAAATAAATATTACTGTCTTTTCGTAGAACTGTCAGGGTTATGCTAATGTTAAATTTCCTAGAATTTTTCGGGAATATAATATGGAATACAAATCGGATATTGTTAGTCTTCTTAAACCAAGGGTAAGTGGGGCCAAGGCTGACAAAATTATTACGAAGTTGGGGTTCCAGTTTTCCCATCGTGTGGAGGCGCTCAGTTTTTCTCGGGGTATTTGGCTAGGATAGAAAGATTCCGTTCGTTTTGAAGTGGTTCGTAGTCATCCGTAATTTATTTTGACTCAGGCTTGGTAGATGCCTTCATCGCATCTTATCATTGTTTCTTTTGTCTATGGTAGCCCCAACAGGCAAGCGCATTATTTTCTTTGGAATGAATCTGCTTGGGCAAATTCCTTGGATGGCTATTGGTGATTTCAACGTGATCCTTGCCTCATCTGAGAAATCTGGAGGTCTCACTAAGGGTAGGTGATGCCCACATTTTGGTGATTTTGTTGACTCTGCTGAGCTGCGTGATTTAGGGTTCAGAGGGCTACCTTTTTACTTGGTATAGGGGTTCTCTGTTTGAGAGATTAGACCTAGCCTTGGGTAATGAGGCTTGGATTCATAATTTTCCTAATTGCATAATTTCCCACCTCCTAAAACTTCAGTCAGATCATTAGCCTCTTTTTTTGGTTTTGAATCTGAGTATTTCTCTCCCCCAGGGAAGACCTTTTAGATTTTTAGCTGGATGGATTGAGCATCCGAATTTTGAAGGTTTTTTGAAAGAAAATTGGGAATACTCCGGTAATTTTTCTGATGCTCTTGGTAAGCTCACTCATAAACTCAAAGAGTGGAATAAACAAGTTTATGACAATATTACCACTCGCAAGAGGGATCTTATCAAAAGAATTGCCAGCATTCAGAGGAGAAGTGATGACTCTGAATCTTACCACTTTAATCAGGAGGATTTGTCTCTTCGCCACGAACTTGAAAATGTTCTTCATCATGAATAACTACTTTGGAGGCAAAAAGCGAGGTGTGACTAGTTGAGATTGGGGGACAAAAACACAATTTTTCCATACTTGCACTTTGCAAAGGCGTAAAAGTAATCGTATTCATATTATTCGCAATTTTGATGGTAATTGGATTTATGATCCTAAAGCCATTGAAGGAGAAGCAAACGAGTTTTTTCAAAGATTGTATAGAGAAATTCCAGTGCCTTTGAGTATTTTACCTCTTAGCGGTTTTCCTCAACTCGACCCTGTCTAATGAAGGGATTAAGGTGGCCCTTTTTTATATGGCTCCGCTTAAAGCTCCAGGCAGAGATGGTTTTTATGCCATTTTCTTCCAAAAACAGTGGGACACTATTGGGGGAGTGCTTTGTGATTGGGTCAGGAAGATTTTTTATGGAAACTCTATTGAGCCTGATCTGAATAATACTTTAATTATTCTTATTCCGAAGGTTCAGAATCTGGAAGCGTTTGGACAATTTCGACCAATAAGTCTCTGTTCGGTCCTTTACAAGTTGACGATGAAGGTAATCGCTAATCGATTTTTCCTAAAATTATTGCGCAGGAACAGGCTAGCTATATTGCAGGAAGGAACATCAACGAGAACATCATTTTAGCTCAAGAGGTAATTCATTCCATGAGATGTCAGAAAAAGAGGAAATGGATGGTGATTAAAATTGATTTGGAGACAGCCTATGATAGAGTAAGTTGGGAATTCATTGATGCTTCTTTCCGAGCGGCAGGTATCCCCGAGTATCTCTGAAAGTTATTATGTCCTCTATTTTTAATTCTACTATGTAGGTTATGTGGAATGGAGTTCCGTTATCTAACTTCAGTCTCGTTAGAGGTATCCGTCAAAGGTGTCCTCTTTCTCTTTACCTTTTTGTGCTTTGTATGGAGTGGCTTGGACATTTGATTCAGGCTGCTATCTCGGAAGGAAAATGGAGCCCTATTCGACTTTCTAGAGATGAGCCTGATATCTCACATTTATTTTTCGCTGATGATTTGGTTTTCTTTAGTAAAGTAGATTCGAAGCACTGCAGAATTTTGAAAGATATTTTGGATAGATTTTGTACGCTTTCCGGACATAAAATTAACGCTAGGAAGACTAACATCTTCTTTTCTAAAGGCGTGGATGAGGGTTCAGTGGATATGATTAGCACTATGTTCAGTTTTCAGCAAGTTCATAACTTGGTCACTACCTAGGAGTCCCTCTTCTTCACCAACTGGTTACTAATGGCACTCTTCAGTTCATAGTGGAAAAAGTGCGTAGGAAGCTTCAAAGTTGGGAAGCAAAAAAACTATCTTTGGCAGGGTGAATCACTTTAGTTCAATCAGCTCTCTTATCTATTCCTAGTTATTTCATGCAATCCATGATGATACCTAGGAAAACCCGTGACGAAATTGAAATGTTAGTCAAACAATTTATCTGGGGATCGTCCCAAAGGAAAAAGAAGATGGCTCTGGTTGGATGGGATTCCATTTGTCAACCAAAGGTGTGTGGTGGTCTTGGTTTGAGAAATCTTCGAGATCAGAATATTTCTTTTTTGATGAAGTTGGGGTTTAAATTGGTTTCTAACAATGAAGCTTTTTGGGTTCATATGCTTAGATCGAAATATCGATTGAAGGAAGAGTTACCGGTTTGTATTGATAGAGATATAAGTTCCTTTCTTTGGAAGTCTTTTTCCAAAATTTGGTCATTATTTCATGAAAACTTACATTGGTCTGTTGGAGATGGTCACAAAATTCAGTGCTGGCAAGACATCTGGATTCCTGATATTGGATGTAACAGCCTAATTTCAGTGGTGTCGGAACAGTGATTCGAGATCACTAAATCTGACAAATGAGTAGGAAATATTATTAATTTAGAGAGTATAAGTTAAATGTGAAGTTAGGAAAAATTTTGAAATAATGAATAGTGTACAAAAAAATATATATTAAAATAATTAGAATTGAAAACGAGGTATCGAGACCTCGGGAATTTTAAATCGAGAGTGTTAATAAGTTAGTATTAAAGTTTCGTCAAGAAATTTTAAAGTACTGATAGCTAATTGAACAAAAAGGACTAATATCAAACGCAAAATTGTGGAAAATGATTAAATAGCTTAAATGATAAAAGAAAGAGGGTTTAAAAGGCAAATAGACCCAAGATCTATTTGGGCTGGACGGCAAGGGCATGAAATCAGCAAGAAAATAAGGAGAATTAAGGGCAAAATTGGAAAATTAGAAAATTTACTTAATAAAGCTAGGACTAAAGTGGAATTATCTAGATTTCTCTTTATTTTTCTGCATTCTCATCAGCAAAAACACCATGGAAGAGTTCCCTTAAGCTGGTTTTTCATATTTTTACTGCAAATAAGTTCAATTCTTGATTATTTCTTGAAAATTTTGTGTTTTTGTGACTTTTACAACTAGGTCCACTTGTTGAATTCATTAGTTTTTGATTCTATGAAAGAAATTGAAAGTTTCTATGAATATGTGCTAGAAGTATATGATGATTTGGCATGGAATTAGAGCTTTAAATTGTTTATATGCTGATTTTATTGAAAAAACTGAATAGAAAGTGAATGTTTGGGACCTAAATTGTAAAAGAGTTTTAAGTTAGAGTTTTATGTGGAAATTCTGAATTTCAATAATTATGAAATAACTTATAATGTCTAGGAAAATTATTAATTGAGAAAATTAGCTTAATTTGAGTGGTTAATTGAGCAAGAACTGAATTGTATGAACTGTAAAATTTGGGGCAAAATGAAAATTAACATTTTGCACTAAAATAGTTTTGGACAGCAGCAATAGTCTAACTTTGAAAAATCACAAAAAATTGTAGAAATCTAATTAGAGAATTACTAAAATACGAAATTAAAACTTATTGAGTCTAGTTTCTTATAGAAGAAACGGTGTAAGCAATGGAATTGTAAATCATGAGATATAATAAGTTTTGTGAGACAATGTCAGAATGATTTCGGGTTCCCCTATTCTGGATTTGGAAAATCATCAAAATTTGGAGAAAAATAATTAAGGGATTAAATTTATATGTTTAAAATCCTTAATGAGTCAAATTTTAATAGAAATAAGCGGGAACATCATCCGAATCTCGTACAATGAGATAATTAATTCTTAGTGAAAAGGGTTGGAATCATCGATGCAATGAGCAGGGGTAACTTTAAAGAATAAATCTGTACTTATTGGCTAAACCAAAAATTCTGAAAATTTTATGGTAATAAGATATGCAAGTCTAGTTTCAGAAAAATTAGCGGATCTTGATTTCGAGTTCTGTAGCTTAAGATATAAATAATTTAGTGACTATGACGCAAATGGACAGTTTTGAATATACATATAAGTAAATAATGAAATTATTGATAATGTTACTTGTTGCATGTTATATAAATTAAGGATGTGGAATGGAGAGGAGGAGGAGGAAAATATGTATGAATATTCAGCTAGCATGGCTAATTTGCATGTTTTAGGCTCATGGACTAAATTGAATAAAAATAAAATTTTATGGGCAATTTTGTAAAAATGTTAGAAATGACCAATTTGCATGAAATGAATTATTTTATTATTTAAAATTACAAAATTGAATGAAATTATTAATTTAGCTCAAGATTAGGCAAAAATATGTTTTAAGGATCAAATTGAAAAGTGTTGAAATTATGGAAAATACTACTATTTTATAGAATTCATGGGTTGTTATCAATTTGTTTGAGAATAACGGCTGGAAATAAGGATTAAATTACAAGAATTTTATTTTATTTTAACCTAAGGATGAAATCGTCATTAATCAAAAGTTTAGGGGTAAAATGGTAATTTTGTTTAGAGCATTAATTGAATGTATTACAACATGAAATAAATGAAAACGACGATCAAATTTCTTTATAAAGATCCGGATAACTTGAATACGAGACTTGAACGTGGAAAAGAAAAGATATTGGATTAATGAAATTATAAACATGTACAAGTAATGAGGCAAGTTACTGTAACTTGAATTGTATTTTTAAATGAATGAAATATTGATATAATGAATTACCTGATTTATGTTTATGAAGAAATGGCAAGAGAATGATATTTATCATGACATGTAAATAGGTGATTATTTTTGATACGTTGATACAATGAAATTAATTAAATTAAGACGAGTAATAAATTCAAGTAAAACATACCGAGAAAGATAAGTACGTTAAGGGACAATATGTTTGATTTTAATTGGTTCCAAATATGAACGTTAGATGAAATGAAATATCTGATAAATAAATCGGTAACTCCGGTAATGCTCTGTAACTCTATTCCGGTGACGGATTTGGGTTAGGGGCGTTACATTGGACCTCTATCTAGATACATTCCTCCTGATGTTAATCTAAATTATGATTGCCTACTGCACGAGATGACTACTGAGGATGGCTCGTGGAACTTGGATCTCTTTCGCGTTTGGCTTTCAGAAGAGGTGATTCAGGCTATTAAGGGTATTCCTTCTCCCTATCCTTATGAAGATCCTGACAGAATTTCTTGGAGTCACACTTCGTCTGGTGTTTTTTCTGTTAAATCTGCTTATAAGGCCATCAAGGGAGGAGAATGGAATCTAGACGATGAAAAATGGAAGATTGCTTGGAAGTTTCCTGGTCCTCAACGGATTCGTACCTTTATTTGGATGATTTTACAGGGAAGAGTTCTTAGTAATGTTGAAATAGTTAGGAGAGGTATCTCGGATGATCCTTCGTGTCTCATTTGTGGCTTCCACTCAGAAGATATTTTACACATCTTACGTGATTGTCCAACAGCCAAGAATGTTTGGACTCGGGCTAATCTAGATAAGTACTTTCCAAACTTTTTCTCCTTTCTTTTTCAAGATTGGTTTCTTTTTAATTTGCAAGAAAATAGGTTGATTCATGATGAGGGAGCTAGTTGGGCTTGTTTTTTTGGTTTACTTATTTGGCGTATATGGAAAAATCAAAATTTATAAAATTTTCAAGGCAAACCTTGGAGCTCAAAAGAAATAGTTCAAGGATCCTACAGTTGGGTGTTACATTTCTTCTCTTCCTCTCGAGAGGTCCCTTTCGGAAGTCTTGATCAAACTGTTAAAGCTCATACCTCTGGAGAACAAGTTCATCTTTTTACTGATGGGCAGTATAATTGGATACTGGCCTTGCTGCCGCTGTGGGAATTGTTTGTGATAAGGAGGGACAATAGATCATTGGATTTCATCGATTTCTTGGAAAATGTTCAGTTTTTCATGCAGAACTGTAGGGTATCATTGAGGGCCTTAAACTTATTCAACGATGGGGCTATGATCATGTTATCATTCATTTTGATAGCTTGGAAGCTATTAAAAGCCTTCTCGGTAGCTCTTCAACTGTCTCAAACTCCATATTAATTAGACGAATCCATAATATTATGTTTCAGGAAAATCAATGGTTTCTGAAGTATATTCCAAGGGAACAAAATCATGTAGCAGATTGTTTAGCTAAACAAACTTTAATTGAGAAAGGAAATCTCCAAGTCTTCGACGTCCCACCCGAGATGGTTCGCATTTTAATTGATAGGAATAAATTTTCAGGCATTTCTTTTGATTAAACACTATTCTTGTAACCTTTTTGTGCTAAAATTTAACATACTTATATTGGAATGTAATGCTGTCTTAAAAAGTTATTTTCCACTTTTCCTTTTTCTAAGAAAGAAAGTAATTCTCCCGATAATTATAGGAAAATTATTTTTTCATATAGATGGAGAAGTAAGAAAAAATGGTTTAGATGTTAATTTTTTTTAACTTTAAAAATAAGGCAACTATCTAATCCCGACCTGTCATTTACTTTCATTAATGTATCATTATATTCATTAAAAAAAAGGTATCATTATATGCACTATTTATGCAAAAATCAGATGAAATTAATCAAAATTCTTACTTCATTTATCACTCTTTAAGGGAAAAATATGCATGATTATATTTCAAAAAATATACATACATGCAACAGAAAATAAATTATAATTAACTTACTAAGAATAATATTATTAGAAAAGACAATTAAAAATATCGAAAAAATTAATATTTATTAACCGTAAACAACAAGGAACAAGCTTTAGTCAATTCATTTACTTTTCTAATTACTAGGTTTTTCAAAAGCAATCTCAAAAGGTTATGCATCATGTGTTAACCTAGATTAGGTACAATTATGAAGGTACAAGAAAAGCAATAATCTTGATTAGTGGCTTTTGAATTTTTACCAAACCTTTGTTTTTAAAAAAGATTAAGTGATAAGTGTGTGTGTTTTCTTTTTGTAAAGAAAATATTTTACGTGGATTGAATAATATTTTTTTATCATGCAACAAAGGTGGTTTAAGATTTTTAAGATGATTGATGCCTTTTAAGTATTTATTAATTGTTTCCAATTATTTGTTATTTTCTTCTAAAAAAGCAATTGATTAAGATAATACCTAGCTTAAACATAAAAAACGTGATTAGAGGTAATAATGATTGGAGGCGTTTTTTATCTCTCCCCATCTAAGACTTGTTTGTCTAAAATGATTTTTGGATCCTACCCTGACTCAATCCTAATTTTTAAATTTATTTTTTTTATAAAATCAAATCTTGTAAAATTAAAAAAAGTTGTAGTAAACATATTAAACTATTATGTCTCCATTAATAAAAAAAAAGTAACAAAAAGTTTTGTCTAAACAACGAATTTAATTATTTATATAATAAGTAATTATATATTTCATTTATAAAATTTATAAGAAATGCAAATCAAAATTTTATAGTTTCAACAAATGATTTTATAATAATTAAGAAATTTTTAGCCTTAAACTACAAAATGGTCCTTAAATTACATATTTTTTTCAAGTTTTTCTTTTTTGTTACAAATGGTACTTAAACTATATATACTCGATTACTCTAAGTGGTACCTAAACTATCACTTGTTACCCAAATTACCCCAATAATTAAAAAAAAATTCTTAGCCAATCATTTTATAGCACATGGCATTTTTAATTAAAGAATTAAATCAAATTTAATTAAATTAACTATGATTAATGCACATTTTATAAATGTCAAATAAATTTTGTTTGCAATACCCTTCCCATTTTTTTCCTACTAAACTTATTCTCAATATTGAATTAGAGAGCGAAAAGGTAAATGTTAGGGATATTGAATTGGAGAATGGAGGGACTCATTTCCCCGAAGTCAAGTCCTGGGACTTCGTTGCGCTCTTTTCCTTCCTTTAATCAACCGCCCAATTCCTTCGCCAGACGCTTCTCAATGGACCTTCCACTCCGTCGCTCCAGTTTTCCCGCCATTCGAGCTCAGCAGGTAAACATCAACAATAATAATCAGCTAAAATATAAACACTAAACCTTATATCCTCAATTGTTTTTTCCTTTTTTCTTTTTATTTTCTTGGTGTGTGTGTAGCCGGGGACGATATCCCCGAAAGAGGAAGAGGAGGAAGATGCTTTGAAAGTAAAGGAATGGGAAGTTGGAATGTTCCAAAACGAAGTCGCAGCTAGTCAGGGTATAAGAATACGGCGACGGCCTCCGACGGGTCCCCCGTTGCACTACGTGGGTCCCTTCGAGTTCCGTTTGCAGAACGACGGCAACACTCCTCGTAACATCCTCGAAGAAATCGTTTGGCACAAAGACACGGAAGTTTCCCAAGTAATTTCTGCAATTTTTAATTTAATTTGGAAATGATTGGATTTTACCATTTTAGAATCCGTGGTAATAATTATATTTGGGTTTGGCAGATGAAAGAGAGGAAGCCTTTGGCTACATTGAAGAAGTTTATCGAGAATGCACCTCCGACTCGAGACTTTGTTGGGGCTCTTAAGGCAGCGCATTCGCGGACTGGATTGCCTGGTTTAATTGCTGAAGTTAAGAAGGCTTCACCTAGCCGAGGAATTCTCAGAGAGGATTTTGATCCAGTAAAGGACTTCTCTTTTTCTTTTAGTTTATAATAATTGAGCTTCCTTTTCTTATTATTCTATTCATGATGGAAGGGAAATTATCCTAGTACAAGCTTTTTTAGCTTCATTCTGGTAATTGCTTGTTAGGCTGTTATTGTATAATTGGCCATGGAGTTAAGGAATTAAATTCGGTTTATTTAGTAATGAATTTACTTATTAATTCTTTTTATAAAACGTGTTATGGGGCATTTATCAGTCTTCTATCATTTCCTGTGAAAAAACTTTTGATGCTAAAAGTTGGATAATCTTTTTCATACAATGGAGACGCTTCCATGAACAAGGTTGGAGGCTTGAGCTCCATTAAGTACTTTGATTTGTGAAAATCCACAAGCAAGGTTAGAGGATACATAAAGGCTTTATGCATACCTATGAAAATTGATAAATAAATAAATAAAACACGTATCAACTTACAACTTCCAAGAAGAATAATGCAAGTATATAAACTCTGAAAGATTAAGGGCTTCTTCTTGAACTTACGGTAAGGAGGAAATGTTCAAATTTTAGAGTATGTTTCTATCTAGAAAGAGTGAATTAAAAGAACTATGTATTTTCCATCCATCATGCTATCTTTTTTATCACCGATAAACTTTCATATATAAGTATAAATGGTTGCTCTTAATAGGTTGAAATAGCACGAGCATATGAGAAGGGTGGAGCCGCTTGTCTCAGTGTTTTGACTGATGAAAAGTTTTTTAAGGTAACATATTGTTTTTTTTAACATTGTGTTCAATTCCTCAGTCTGTGTGCTAATATTGTGACTTGCTTTTACCTCCTCTTCAATTAAGGGAAGCTTTGAAAATCTGGAGGCAATAAGAAATGCTGGAGTACAGGTCTGTTGCATAAGTAAATTTTTAACTCAATCTATAATCTTGATTTGTTGTTATATGTACACTTGGTAAACCTGTATAAATCTGGCCCTTACAATGAATGCAGTGTCCTCTACTGTGCAAAGAATTTGTGATAGATGCATGGCAGATCTACTATGCTCGAATCAAAGGAGCAGATGCAGTACTTTTAATTGCTGCTGTTTTGCCTGATCTTGACATCAGATACATGGTTAAAATCTGCAAGATGCTTGGTTTGGCTGCACTTGTAGAGGTTAGGCAGAGCGTCTTTGTTTTTCATTTTTCCATTACTTTTGAATTGTTGAGGTGTTTTCTGGGTTATGAAACGTGTTCCACTCAGGGAGTTGAATTTCCATAAATTATTGAGCATATCAAACCTTTTCTTTTTGCTTCAATTAGAAAAATATTAGTCTTTTATGAGTTATATGATTGAACCCATGGCTTCATAAAGAGCTTCTAGCATTAGTCAATTTTCATATATGAATTCTTCTTTCCAACATTCTTACGCCTTATTGTTGCTTTTGTTGTCTTTCTTTAGGTGCACGATGAGAGGGAAATGGATCGTGTTCTTGGTATAGATGGGATTGAACTTATTGGTATCAATAATCGAAACCTTGGTAAGGTTTTACAAGTTTCACATTTGCTAATTGAGTTGCTTCATGAGACATCTGATCCATGTAGTTTAAAGTTTCTTCTTTGCAGTAACTTCTAGACCTGCCTGAGAATGTGTACAGTGTGTGTTAATTGAGTCACTCCAACTTCCAAGAACTTTCTTCTGGATAATTGTGCCGATGACAGGTGTCCACAGTGAATGTTTGACAACTGGCTTATTAGACAGCCTTTACTTCTGGAGTAGAAGGGAGGAAATGAATTCCAAATCTAAAATCCAAGATTAATTCACCACTTTATGCCACATCCCTTAGAATATGTACCTGGATAAGATTTCTAGTAGTCGAAATCAAAACTTGCAATATAGTGAAGAGATAGTTGGATGTTCTTGGATCCCTGCAGCCACCAAACCACCCAAAAGTCCAATATTAATTCTAACAAATTTTATCGGTAACATTTTTAAAATATTAAAATTTCAAAATAAAATTTGTTTGGACTTTTGATATTCAGAAACAAGGGAATGAGTGTATGATATCAACTTTTATAACGAGTTTATATCTTTGCATCTTTTAGGAGAAAATTTGGTCCTCGCAGCTATATTTGGGTGATACAAAAATTCTTGATTGGTTTTAGCCTTTCAGGTGTTGGTTACCTCCTACTTGATGGCCATTTTGTGTGTATAAACTATTAATACTTTAAATAAGTATTAGGATTATTCTTTTCTCATGTAAATTAATATCTGAAATGTCTCTACTTTACCTATGACTATATTGTTTACAATCAATGTGTCATATTATTTCCTTGTACCAATAATAGTCTGCTACGAACTCAGTAAGCTTCGTCTCTACCATATAGACTTAAAGAGGTATCAATGTTCCCTCATTTTCTTGTCTTCAGAGACATTTGAGGTAGATATCAGTAACACAAAAAAGCTTCTTGAAGGAGAGCGTGGCCAACTGATCCGTCAGAAAGATATAATTGTAAGTGACCCTTCACCATGTATATATTCTGGTAAATTAGAAAACCCGCGCCCTTCACCGTATCCGTTTCTATGCATTTAAAAATAAAAAGGTTATTGCTTGTCCATGCAACTCATCTCATATATGTTGTTTAAATAATTTATTGTTTGCTTTACCACATCAGGTAGTTGGAGAATCTGGGCTATTTACTCCAGATCATGTTGGGTATGTGCAAGAAGCTGGTGTTAAAGCAGTAAGTTACGTTAAATCCTGAGCATATTGCAAATTGCATGATATTAATTTATTTTTTCTTGATTAGTTTGGAACAAGAAGATAGTATTTTTCTTCTGTTGCATGTTACAATGTTAGACGAGAGAAGAAAAGTTGAAAATAATAGCCCTTTTCTTTTGGTATGGGGTTGAAGTAATACCGAAAGTATTACCAGGTGAAGATAGATGATAGTCATCAATCATGTAGCAGTAATAATCCGACTGTTAGACATTTGATCATCCAAGAAGTAATTTGGTTAGTGGAATGACAGTGAAGTTGAATTGGTATCAACAGCTGTGAGATGCGTCTTCTATGCACATCCATCTTTACTTTTACACAACATTGTTCCATTACAGGTTTTGGTTGGGGAATCGATAGTGAAGCAAAGCGACCCTGGAAAAGGAATAACCGGACTTTTTGGTAAGGACATTTCTTTGTGAGTTGTAACAATAAGTCGGATCGAGTACGGGTGTGCTTCTTGTATCAGTTACTTTTCGGTATTGGAACAGTTGTACTATATGATAAATGATCCCCCTTTTTTTCTGAAAAACAATGCTAAACATGAGTTATTACTAAATTAATGACATAAATTTCATGTATCCTATAAGTTTATGTTATGATTGGTACAGACATTGCTCGGATTGTTTGCTAAGCTAACGTTCAAGGCATAAGTAATTCTTACCGTGATGATGGTGATGGAGGCCACATTTTGGTTCTTTACCCTTTGGAGAAGCTTATTATTATTATGGCCGGAGTGTTTGGTATTTAAATAAACAGGAGAGATAAAAATGGTGGAGGAGGAAACTACAAAAATGGACATGGATTTGGATATAATTCATTTGATTTGGTATGATATAAAATTAATTGTTATGGAATCTATAAAAAAATGATAAAAAAGTTATTCTTATGTTAGTTTATCAAATTTGTAATTATTAAAATTTATATATTTTACCCTATACTACCAACCTAAATGGATATTTCATTAATTATTTAATGTTTTAAAAATAATTTATATGGAAGAATTCATTCGGTTAAATGAGTAACAAAAAAATTGCATCCATTAGATTTTTAACACATTTTGTTCTTTAAAGAAAAAGTAAATTACTCTAAAACAAAATTTGTCTTACCAATCCTTTAAAATTCCTTTTTCTCAATTTAATTACGTAATCCTGTTTACCATTAACAGCCATCCACATTTTATTTCAACACAACAGTATTTCAAAGTTAGTCAAAAGAAAAATTGCCATCTTTCCCGCCGTTTACTCTGCTCTTCTCCTTTTTGTGTTCTTCGTCTTCCCCAACAAGTAACCGCCTCAAATATTGAAAGGAGATAAACATACACAAAATCTATAGATACGTTGCAAAGATACTTCACCATGGTATCTGTCTTCATGGCTCAACTGAGAAGCAACAAACTTGTCGAGGGTTCTCCTGTCAGTCACTTTCTCGTTGTTGCTGCTGCAGATGGGGATGGGCTCTCTAGCTGAGGAAGTTGTACGAACTGATGGGTGTGGACAAAGTTTAAGCTTTCAGCCGGGGCGAAGCCAGAACAATATTTTAGGGTCCGAATGAAATTTTAATTATTTTATAGTTTATATCTTTATAACATTTAAAGGATTAAATTAAATTTTTATAATTTTAAGTGAGTAATTTAAAATTTTTAAAAAATTTAAAGACTTAAATAATAATTTTATATTTTAGGGGGCCGGCCTTCTAGATTTGCCACTGCTTTCAGCCTCCGTCTCTTGCTTGCACAAGTAAGTCGGAGGTAAAAATTTCGGAGTTGCCTGAACTGAACAAGTAGCCGAGTGGATCAACCATTGATCTAATGCGACTTGGTTCGTCGTAGCTTGAATTCCACACTTGAATGCTCTTGGTTTGACCGGCGATTTTCTTCTTGAATACTTGACAAACATCCCCAACCTTCTTCTGCAAAAGATTTAGAATAAGAACTAAGTTAATCAAAGTCTAAAAGATGATGAGATGCGGATGTGATATGAAAGCTATAAAGGAGAATTGGAATTTTGTGGAATATCTTCAAACTATCAATTATATTTTATATATATTTTCATTACCCTAACATCAACTTGAATGTTAAATGTTTATTTTAGCATATTTAAAATTTATTGAGCAAAATTTAAGCATATGTACATAGACAGTTTAAATATAATGCGAGAATTATTTTTAAAAAATATCGCACATTTAAAATATGATCACATGTTGATTGTAATTAATATTTAACTCAAATTTAATACTTTGCCATCATTCAATTAAAAACAATTTGAAGTCTAGTAACTAATTTAAAATTTTGGTTATAATTTGGGGACGTCGGTTGGAATAAGGCATTTTTTTCTATGTGTTTTCTTTTTCTCCGCAAAAATCCGAAACCAAACAAAAATCCCAACATCTTTCAAATTGCAGAAGAGGAAAGTGGAAGACACACCGTCAGTCATGTCGCATTCCGGCGACAGTCACTCCTTAGTCACGGCGGAGGAAGGCTACGACACGGAGTTCCGTTCGTACCCAGACGACGCCTGGTACAGTGTTCAGTTATTGTTAGAGGGCGAGAAAAGTGAGAAGCTGAGAGTCAAGTACGACGAATTCCCCGCCGAATCAGACAACGTTTTCCTGGCCGATAGTTTTAAGTCGGAGGACGAGCTTCACGATTTTTTGGGGAGGTTTCGTAAGGCCTCCGCCCAACTTCAGGATACTAATTGCTCCAAGGTCGTCAAAGGCATGCGCGTTTGTGCTTCGGACTCTTTCGCCGCCGGCGAAGTTCTCTTTTACGATGCCATTGTCGACGATGTCCGTACAACTCTTTTCCTTTGGTCATTCAAACTATGCGTGCACACATATATATAATATTTCATTTTCATTTTTTGTTCATTTAAAAGAAAAAAAAATGCTCCATTGTTATTATTTTATACATTTTTGTTGGTAAAATTTGATGGGAAAATAAAGGTGCATCTAAGTTATAGTTTCATTGCTAAAGAGGTTTAAAACCATTATGTAACACATTTGATATTTACTTTTGATGAAATGAAACTGCTAAAAGACTTTTCATTTTAGTGTTGCTTCCTATTTTAGCTTTAGAATTGTTATTGTTGATTTTCATAAATGTTATGCTTTTGTATTGCCATTTGACAGACACCCTTTTTTTGTGCTGAAGAATACTTGGTTTATGCTTATCTACTTTATTTTATATAAATATCATGGTTGAGTTCTTATTTCTATTCAGAAAATGGGCTATCTTTTTTGTCAGGTTCTGCGTAAGAAGCACTCTAATTTAAATGGCCAAGAAGAGTGTGAGTGCATCTTCCTGCTCTTTTGGCTGCATGGTCCTAATGTTGGGAATTTGACAAACAAGGGGGTTGCAGATATATGCCTTCTCCAGGATTCCGAGTTACACCCGAAACTTATATATTTCATGGAGATATCGATGCAAAACATACTGAAAGCCTTACCTGACTTTGTTTCCGGCACTACCAGTGATGACCTTGTCTGCAATATCGTTGCTCGACTTAGAGAAACCAATGGTCGCCCACTTTCCGGTTGTTTGAGACAGGTACCATCCTTTGTTTGTGATGTTCTGGAGTCTTTTTTTTTTCTAAGCATATAGCAGTAGGGAGATAACTGCTGCTATGTCTCCCCATTTGTAGGGAAAGTATGCTGAGCTGTCTTTGAGTGAAGTGTGGCCACCCCAAGGTTTGTCCATATATTTGTTTCTATAAACGCTCAATTTAAATCGATACATTTCATTGTGTGTAATAAGGGAGTTTTGCGTGCTACCGTTATAGGAGGGAATTGTGACAATAGACAGGATACTGATGTAGGAGGCGATAAAAAGCTTTACGTAATTCTAGTTCAGAATCTTGAAAAAGATTTATCCTCATCAGTGGTTTCCAAGTTCATTCATGAACAAACTTCAATTGCAACGCAAGTATATATTTTCCCGAGTTTACCATGGGAGCCATACACCAATGGTGTCATTATGATGGATTGCAAGAAAGATGTTGAACAGCTGTTTGATTTTTTGCAGAGTCCTAATCAATTCACTGTATCCTCAAATGGAAGGTAAGCTGTAACATAGGCGTATTATATGGCTGTGTTGCCCTTATAGCATTATGACTTCAAAATTACTTTCATTAACTAGTGATTCTATAATCTTGTTTGTGCTACTGTTAACCCGACTCATCATCATTTTTGTCGTTGATTGTTGGAACATTTATTCATTGCTTGCACTTTTGGTCCCTCTATTCCTATTCTCCGTAATCGGATTGACATAGTACATTCAGATGGTAATTACTAATTAGATAGTCAATTTTGTTCTTTTGTCATCCTCCTGCTACTTTTTTACACAATTTGGTTACCTTCAAGCCGAACTCTGTTATAGCTTTGTTTTTTTTGGATTATTATACATAATATTTGTTCTCAGATCATCCATTCGTATCACTGCCTGCAGACCATTGGTAGCCACTGAAAAACTGTCATTGAATGATCATTGGACCTTGATGCTTAAATCCCCGGTAAGTCCCATGCAGTTGTACTAATTCTATTTTTCAGAGAATGGAAGGTTCAAAGATGTTGATGTACGCCCACATATAACTTTAGATCCTTTTGACCTCCATGCATGTTGACACTTTATAAGCATTGGCAATGTACAGAACAAATTACTGAACAGAAGGGAGGGTGAGTTTAGCAGTGAATTGAAGGTGGTTTGTTCTGGGACTGAGGAATACAAGAAAGCAAAGGAATTAAGGGATTTATTTTTGCAGTTTATCGATCATCAAAAGAGACTTTACAAGAAGCTATGCTCGGAGGAGACGAGTATTTCATAGCTTGCTCTAGCATTTGCAACTGTAAGTTAATTTTGCATATTAGATGAAGGTCTGTTATACAATGTTCATATGTTGTATAGGAAGGAACAAGGGAAACTACCGCTAACTTGGGTCATTTTGAGTTATGCAAAGGAGACATTTCAATTGCAGTTGTTTATATCGCTGTTATTTTGAGACTTGCATCCAATTGAATCCCAGCAATCAATTTTAATTAAACAACCGATAAAATTGAAAGGGTTTCATATAATATAATATAAAGCTCGAATATCATATAACATATAAATGTCATAAACAAAAGTGTTCAACACATGACATAATATATATATGGACAAGGCTTCAAAAACTGCAATAACAAGCTACCAGTATCACATAAACATAAAAACAACATTATTTTCTCATCCCCGAGTTTGTAGCAAACAAAAACAATTCCATCATGACCCATCATAGCTTCCGATACGGGCTCCGGTCTTCTGGATTGTTTTGAAAGGGGGTAAGGGCTTTATGTAGATATATAATAATATACTCTCTTGGTAGCTCTTAACAACGTAAGAGCTATCTCTTTAGTCTGCATGAGTAGCTTGTACGCAGCATAACCATTTTTTCTGCGGTATTTCAGACCATCAACATAATAAAAATCAATACTGTGAATCTATAAATATAATGAAACAATACAAGACCACTGAATCTGAAAGTGATAGAGAATGAAAGGGTTCAACATGCATATTTGCCCTTTGATCAAACGGTTCCAGACTGGAAACAAAGTTGTCAAGACAACGCTTTCTTATATAACTAGAAAGATATTTACGACAGAAATGTAATGCTTGCTTCAAAGGGTGAACAAGGTAAAACATGAGGAATTTTTATAGAGCTACAAACAAAATTAGGCATGCGCAGGATTATTACTTACTTGCGGCTTTGCAGCGACAGCCTCTTGCTTGCATGCAGGGTCATTGGCCCCTGGCGACTCAATCTTTCCACCCGTCTTTTTCTCATTTCGAGCCTTGTTGAAGATAACTGTAAAGCCCTCAGCTGATGATGGGTCGTTGACATCCCATTCACCAAATTTTGGCAACGGTCTACCCTTATCCTGTATGCCATGACTGCTTATTTAAGGGGGGGATATATCATCTCAAAGAAACTTGCCACAAATTGATACATTCATGAAACGATTCAACCCACTTAGATCTCAAATCATGATATTTCTCCATTCAAGAAAAGGAATATAATAAAATACAGCTGGTCATGACTTTGGCATGTATAGATTAGAAATACAAATAACTACTATTACTTGTAAGCAATGGGCGAATCAAAGAAAATGCAGAACGCACATGATTCGCTATAAAAAGATTGATTAGGATTTTTACGAAACGCATAAACAAAAGAAAAGGATAAACAAATAGGTATAAGAAATAATTCCGCAAAAAGGCAACAAATAAGAAAAGGAAGAAAAAAATGCAAGTGCGAATAATTATTGCTTAACATTAACATTTTATGATATGTACATATATATATATATATATATCATAACAAACAATAGCTATACAGACAAAAATCAGCAATACCAAAAAACCATTAAGGCACATTGCAACAAGTTGCATAAAAAAATGTTTCTACTTTTAGACGAATCTTAGATGGCACGCAATGAGTGAAATCAAGTGTGTAGCAGATCCGTAAGAAAGATCGAAAAAGAAAATTTGATAAAATTATCTATCGAATTCCTTTGAATGTCAAAATTTGAAAATTAGGAAATGAATTCATATGCTTCTTATATCATATATTAAATAGATATTAATAAATAAGAACAAACGGTAAAACGCATTAGAACTTTGTTTTTTTTTTTTTTCCAATTGAAAATTATAGATAAATTAGAAGCGTAATCCGTATAAATAAATGCTGAGAAAGGAAATACAAATAATAAATAACAATATATTTTTGGTATGATCGAAATCGTGAATCGCATTCACTCCATCACAAAAAGTTCAACAAAATTCATCTGAAAATAAATAAATAGAAAAATTATCAACTACAAACATTGAGCAAGAGAAGGCGGATTAGGAAAAAAAATACATAATTAAAACGAACAATGTGAAACAAAAAGAAGAATCGATCTTTAGAAAGGAAAGACAGAAGTGAAAAAAATAGATATAAAAGAAGGAAATTGAAAGGGAAATTACCGCCATGGTAAATTGAAAAAGAGAGATTTGTTTGCGATGGAGAGAGTCGCTGGGGTACGGTATTTAAGGTTGCCCCTCTCCTCTCCTCCTCTTCTCCTTTGATGATCTTTGGTTTTCCTTCTAATGATAGAGAGAGAAAGAAAGGAAAGTGGGCTCTATGGGTTTTTTTTTTTCTCTATTTAACCTTTATATATGGAAAAAGAAGAAAAAAACATCCACAATTCTGCAGCTATGAAAATGGGGAATTAATAGGCTTAGGCCTCCGCATTAGTCGCGGGGGTAAGATCGAACGAAATCGCGTATACGCTATTCATTTAAGTTTAATTTTGGTTTTTAAATTTATTTTAAATTAGGGTTTATAATCAAATAAAATCAAGAATCATGATTGAAAATTAAATATGTCCATTCGATTCGATTCAATTAGTTTGTTGAATTCACCATTTTCTTTTCTTTTCTTCTTTTTACCATTCTTCCTTCTCATATCTATTTTTACACCTTTATTTAATTTTCTAAATATATAAAAAAAACTTCTTCAAAAATTGAATATGCTAATATTGGACAAAACCACAAATACAAATTCCATTGCCAATTTTGCCATTGGAGTAGAGAAAATCTAACATTTTAGCTACTAATATTAAATTGAATCACAACGTTAACTAAGTTCAGAGAACCCAATGATAAAGATTTCCTTATTCCCTATGCTAGAGACAGCTTTAAAAGGAAAATCAAACTCTACATTGGACATATATTTCTTCTCAAACCTAATTAAACATTCCATTCGTTACATGACTTATTTGAGAGCGGAATAAAAATTGCACAACATCAAACTGTGTTTTGGCAGAGCATGAATTTATCCCCCGAAAAAGAAGATGGTCGCAACATCGTACAATATCGAATCTGAAATCAAAGAGCAGATGGTCACATCTTTAGACAAGATAATTAATGATATGTTTTGATCCTAGGAGTTCCAAAGTTTTTTAATACCCTTCTGATCAAACCAACCCATGTATCAAAATTTCCTTGGAAGCTCCTTCATTTATGCAGTTTTGTAGATGAGAATTCACATCTAAAAACTATCCCTTACTAACTAATTTCGGTATGCATGAGATGACTTACCTACTTTAAAACCGCTTACAGAAGCTCTACAACGAGTGCAGATGCACCTCCACCACCATTGCAAACACCACCAACTCCGTATTTCCCATTTTTCTGCTTCAAAACCCCCAAAAGTGTGACCAAGATACGAGCTCCACTGCAACCCAAAGGATGTCCCAAGGATACAGCTCCACCATTCACATTAACCTTCTCCTGCAGGGAAAAAACTTAAAATTAAGAATGAAATAGCAACTTTGTTGCTGACAAAAGCCGATAGCAAAAAGAGAACTATTTTACAATATCACGTAATATTTGTCTCACTTTTAGCAATTCATGCTATCAATTCACATGTTCAAACTAGAACATACAAATGCAGATGCCTTAGGGAGAGAAAACTCACTGGATTAAGGCCAAGCAGTTTCTGATTTGCAAGAGCCACAACCTGCAGAGAATGGGGCATTGTTTTAAAACTGCTAACTTCATCAGCAAGAAATTAATACATTTAGAAAAATAAATGGAATCTTACAGCAAAGGCTTCATTGATTTCGTAGTAATCAACTTGAGAAGCATCCAAGCCAGCATTTGAAATGGCTTTGGGTATTGCAAGGGCTGGCGCTGTTGTGAAAAACTCTGGTGCCTGTAAACTTTCTCATGTAAGTATCAGGTTGTATAACAATTAAACTCACAAGTAAATTTCAAGATTTCTGATTTGGCAGTTTCTCTAGAACACTACTTAAAATTTATTAATAGTTGTGAAAAGCACCTGCGCAGCATCTGCATATCCTGCAATCTTTGCAATCACTTGCAATCCCAGCTCAAGTGCCTTTTCTCCACTGACTAGGATTAAAGCAGCAGCACCATCACTGCCCATAAGACCAACTTCACTTTAATTACAAACTCCAGATGATGTCCATGAAGGACTTATGAGGTCAAATTGAAAATCGTTCCTTAATTTTGAACCAAACAGGCAATTGCCTGATTGCAGAACCCTCAAGAAGAGGCCTATAAAATAATGGGTTCATCGAAATGGGATACAAGCTACCAATATAGGGTAACCAAATAGTTTATAGATGATTTCAGTCAAGAGGTAAGGTTTTTACTTGAGCATTTCCAATCTGATTATGGTTTGATATAAATGTAATTTTGGCCTAAGCATACAAATGAATAAAGATGTCAAGTAAATGACCTTATACTGGAGGCATTGCCAGCAGTAACAGTGCCTCCATTATCCTTGAAACTTGGTCGCAACTTCCTCAATTTTGCAGCATCAAACTGAAATGATATCAATATTTGAATTTAGCTAGTACTCAAGAGGTCTACTATCTATGTAATTTATTTAGGCAATTTAAAGAAAGGGAAAGAAAAGAACAGGAAGCAATCAAAGTCTGAAGGGATGGATAGCTCTAAATTATGATTTACCTTTCCTAGACCTTCATCCTTGTCGACTAGGATGGATGGCTTTCCCCTCCCCCCAGGAACTTCAACCTGTGTGATAGCAGATTTAGTTTTACACATAATATATGTAACAAAATGTACAAACTTAATACTAAGAATATGCCCAACCGGAACAATTTCCCATGCAAAGGCTCCACCCTGTTGAGCAGCAATGCCACGCTCAAAGCTTTGAACAGCAAAGTTATCCTGCGGAAATCATTAAGAAATAAGTCCAAAGTTTTATCCAGGAAAAGGAAGTTCTTCAGGCGACCAATTAGAGAGACCATGGTACCTGCTCCTCCCTTGTAATAACATGTTTCTCAGCACATAATTCAGCACAGCTGCCCATGCCACAATCACTATAAACATCCCATAGTCCATCTTTCAACATTCCATCGACAAGAGTATCATGCCCAAGCCGAGATCCTTTCCTGCATTGCCAATACTAATCAGAAATCACAACTTGAATACAACAAGGCAACCATGAAAAGGAGAGCAGTATTAACCTTGCTTCTCCCAAATATTTAGGTACATTAGACATGCTCTCCATGCCACCAGCCACAACAACATCATTAATGCCCAACTGAATGCTCTGTGCGGCAAGCATTGTTGCTGCAAAGCCCCAAACAAAAAGGAAAGGAATAACGCATTTAAGAAATACTCCTTCTAAGATCCTCAAAACAATAATACTTCAACTGTAAGGTGCAGACCTTTCATCCCAGATGCACAAACTTTGTTAACAGTGGTGCATATGACCGAGTTAGGAATTCCTGCACCTAGCGCAGCCTGTCTAGCTGGAGCCTGTCCCAAATTCGAGCTGAGTACATTGCCAAAGAAAACTTCTTGCACAAGTGATGGATCAACATTTGCCCTTTTAAGAGCAGCTGCAATTTGACGTATATAGGAATTAAGTAAAATGGAAGAGCATCCTAAAAATATAAAAATGGACCAACTTATCAGACAAGTAAACAAAGATTTTTCCAGTCAAACCTTCTATGGCTACCGAACCAAGCTTGGTGGCAGATAAAGATGACAGAGAGCCAAGAAATCCACCCATTGGAGTACGTGCAACACCAACAACACAAACATCTGCACAAAATATACAACAAACATCCTGTGGGAAGTGAAACAACTAAACTATTGTCCTCAATGATCTCAATTATTTTTTGTATGCTAAAGGGTTATTAGCTGAGCAAATTGATAAAATATGCATACATATTTCCACCTATAAATAAGGAAATCGTTATTCAAGTATTGCTATAACATATTTAGCTAAGTAAACGTATAAAGGTATATATCCGCTAAAGGATATTTTAAACTCAAAAGCATAAGATAATAATCCTGTAATGGACATTACCAACTATGCAAATCTTTCTAGATGCATCAACTCATAGAAAATTTAATACCTCTAGGCTTTATAGAATCTGAAGATGTTGCTGCTACTGGAGCCATTGGTGAAAATGGATCTGCAAGAAGTAGAAACTGTTGCTTAATTCTAACATAAAAGGGTATTAAAAATTGCTCAGAAATAAAACATAATTCTAATAAAAATTTTGCTTTTATTTTCTTCTTAAACTTCATATCAAAGGGATGAGCTAAATTTGGACTAACGTTAGAAACAAAATGTCACTTATTTTATAACAACCCAAAAAGGTTGATCTTAAAAGAAGATATATTTTACTCAATATTTTAAGCTCGATAATGGAATCCCAAAACAAATTCGACTTAAATATGGCTTATCCAAATCTTACAACTTAAAAGGAAAAAAGTTCTCACTGTGAATCACACTCTTTTATTAACAAAATACATAAATATTATAAAGAAAACATAAAGAAAATTCCACTGTACCACCCGAGTGAAAATCTTACAAACACAAGAAAAAATTACTTCAAAGAAAGATGCCGCATAAACAGCAAATTCTCAAGATAAACAGATCTGATGTAAACATGAATTCAATCAGAAAAGTGAAAAGATCAAGATGAAAAAACAAAGAGAAATCAAAATAAAAAAGTCTCGAGAGGAGCAAGAAAATGATCGAGATTATTAGGAGAAAGTAGAATCTGTGGAAATACCTGTGGATTCGGAGAAAGTAGAAATCCGAGGAAATACCTGTGGATATTTTCGTTGAAAAAAATTGAAGCAGAAATGAGGGAAATGATGAACTGAGTGATTTGAGTTAACGTATTTATAGAAGGGAGAAGAACTACCGTCGAGCACGTGCCTGCTCCGCAGAATGTTTATTTACAAATCAATCCAGAAGGAATAATTTATTGACTCTTGTATCCACTATCCACATGAATTTATTTTTTTATTTTATTCGCCACAGAAAAAAAATGTTTTCATAAATTAAAAAATGAAATGTCGATGAGAATAAATTTCTTTACAAAATGGAAAATAATACGTATTTTTATTATATTAGATTATGTTCATCAAAATTTAGTGAAAAAATATTATTTTTCCCTCTCTTCTTGCAATGCGCATTTTTTATTGCTTCTAATTAAAATCGATTTTTTTTTAAATTTTAAAAAAAATTATTTCCCTAATTATTTTTTAAAATCAACATTTATGCCTAATTTATCTAATATAAGTGAAAATAATTATATAATATATATTTGTAAAAAATATTTATTAATTCATAGATGAAGGATTTATATACAGATCTTTACTAATTTGGGGTTTAATCTCAAGATTTTTCATATTAAGTAATGTTTTTTATTTAAAGATTTTATATAAATATATGAAAACATAGTAACACAATTTATATTCAGTATACGAGAGTGTATTTTTTTCAATTTTATAATTATAATTATAAATTATCACATATTAATTTCATTACTGTAATTAAATATTTTTAACTTATACAAAATAGTAAACACAAAATAATAGATAACTATGAAATCTGGTTCGAACTCAACGTGTAATATAATTATTAGTATTAGAAACGAATACTTCTATTGGTGGGTTAATGTGAAAATTTGCCACTATATTTTAAGTTAAAATTTGTCTTTATACTTTATTTTGATTAATATTTGTCTATGTATTTTTAAACTAAAGATAAATTTACCACTATATTTTAATTTTATTCTGAATTTTCCATTTTACTTTTCTTTGATTGAATTTTGTCATTAAAATTTGAATTATTTATTGAATTTTATTATCCAAATTTACTATTTTATTTTAATAAAAATAATAAACTAATTATTATAACATTAAAAAAAATTATTTATAAAAAAAGTAAATTTATTTTTTTCCTATATATATTTTTTACTTTTAAGTTTTTCTTTCATTAAATAAAAATTCTAAATTAATTTATTATATTTAAGTTTTTCTTTCATTAAATAAAAATTCTAAATTAATTTATTATATTTTTAATATGTTATAATTAATTCATTATTAACTATTAAAATAAAATATTTAAAATAATATTTTCTTGTTAAATTTTATTTTCAAAGCATCAAAGTCAATATTAAGCGATAATATTTAATTAAAAACCAAAATGTTATTATATTTTAAAAATATAATAATAAACATAATTCAAAGTCAACATTCACTTATAATATGATGATAAAATTATATTTTAATCCTAAACTATTTTGTAATAAACTAATGAGTAAGTCTAAAAATCGATTAATATTTTCGTTCCTAGCTTTAAGTATCATATTTAACTCTCAAAAGCTTGAAGTTTTAAAAGAATTATTATTAAGTAAATACATATAATAATTTATTAGTACTTTAATGAATTTACATAATCGAAATAATAATTAAAAGTGGAAAGCAAGCATTATTCTCTCACAAGCGTGAAGAAGACATAGAAAATAAATAAATTAGTTGAAAATTTGGATTATAAGGGTAGGTGAGGTAAATGGGCAAAATTGTAAAATAAAGAAAAATAATGACGTTGGAGTTTGAAAATTCACAAATTCTCGTCACAAATAAGTCAGTTATATTTTAGTATAAAATGGTCAATTCGGGGCTGCGCCGGCTCACTCAAAGTCATTGCTGCTGCTGCTGCCAATTTTAATGTAAAAATAAAAATACCAATCTGATAATTAATAAACTATATTTTATATCTTCATAATTATAAACTTGAGTCGTATTTGTTATTTTTAATCTATTTTAATGTTGTGTGTAAAATGATTAGATCTAACGTAAAGATTCTTAAGCATGTTTTATTTGGCAGGCGACAATAACGATGTTGTTATTATTATTTAAAGATTGCAGCTCAAATCAGGCAAAGCAAAACAAATCGTAGAATATGGTTTCCCAATTTCCCATGGCCTTTGCATGTTTTGTGCCAAAAAGAAAGAAACTGAATTTCTTTGTATTACAATAGATTCAAGATTGGGCATCTATCCTATACCTCTTACCATTACGAAACATAATACCATTCTCATAACAATCATATTTTTGTTTAATATTTATTTCCTATTTATATTTACATAATTAACATAACAATAATAAATGCTTTTCGCATCAAATTTAACATATATTATTTGATGAGAACTGTAGTTTTAAAATTTTAAAAAAGATAAATATTAAAATTAATCAAATTAAAATGCAAGGATTAAATCCATAACTTTGACTAAGTAAATAAAGTAAGACTTGCGGCACAAACTCATACATAACATTTATTTCACCACATTTAATAAATTTATTGTGAATCATATAAAAAATAATAAATCAAATACAAACGATTGGGTCAATATTTATAGTCGAATAGTTATTGCTAAATGAAAACAAATCTAACCTATTAAGTAGGACAGGTACAAGAGGATTTGGCAATGAGCGTTAGGAGGTGAAAAAACAGACAGTTTTACATCTAATGACACCTTTAAATTCCTTACAGAGTGGAACCAATAAAAAAAAAAATTAAAAGAGTATTGTAGCCAAAATTGACTTAAATTGTGAGTCCAACAAGTAGGTAAAAGTCCAAGCAAAGATGAGATTGTTGCCAATCTTGGAGTGGGTATACATGCAATTCATCTTCAACTCAACTCAACCTATAATCTATTATTTTATTTTTACAAATCATATTATCATGAATGCTTGATTCAAAATTAAAAATTTTAATTTAAACGTATTTAATGTGCAATTTGGATTTCTTTTTTGTACATAATCCAAAATTACGTAAGACACTTTTGTTGCTGTCTGCCATTTGATACAAAAAAAGGTTCAAACTAAGTGTGTTAGTATAATCTAATATTTAAAGTTAGCCTTTATTGACTCACTGCATTGCTGATTTCATCTGTTCCAATATAAAAAAAAAAAATTAAAATGAAAGACTAAAATTAAGACCATTCAATGTTAGAAAACAAAGAGGGCGTTGCTTGTACAAATTCCTTAATTAAAACAAAGAATGAAAATGAACAATTATATTTATTATTAGGTTTTTTTTCTCGTTCGACTCCAATTCGCACTTTCTCCAATAGAAGGTTATTAAATTTTAAAATATGTCGGTTACTTAAGCCTACTTTAGAATTTATTTTCAAAAATATTTTTAGATAAAAGTATTCTTAAACAAACTGTTTTTTAAGAAAAAAATATTTTTTCCAAGCTAAAAATTGGTTCAAAGATACTTTTTTTTTTCGAAATTGAAATTTATGGACACTCTTTGTTGACACAGCAAAATCGCTCCCTCAGATATAAAAAAAAAAAGTAAATTGTACCTAAGTCAAAAAGGGTATATTGAGAAAGTTCTTTACAGATTCAATATGCAGAGTGTTAAGCCTGTTAGTACTACTTTAGCAATCCATTTCAAACTTTCATCGGCTTTGTCTCCACAATCAGATAATGAGATTGAGTACATGTCACATGTTCCATACTCTAGTGCAGTGGGATCTCTCATGTATACTATGGTTTGTTCACATCCAGATTTATCATATGCAGTTAGTGCAGTTAGCAGATACATGACAAATCCCGGTAAAGAACATTGGAAAGCAGTTCAGTGGATTTTAAGATACTTACGAGGTACTACTGATGTTTGCTTACAGTTTGGAAGAACTAGGGATGGAGTCATTAGGTATGTTGATGCTGATTTTGCTGGAGACCTTGATAGAAGAAGATCTCTCACAAGTTATATTTTTATAATCGAAGGTTGTGCAATCAGTTGGAAAGCCACTTTGCAAACTACAGTCGCTTTGTCTACCATTGAAGCTGAGTACATGGCAATTACTGAGGCTTGTAAAGAAGTTATTTGGTTGAATGGACTCTTTAGTGAACTCAATGAAGACCTTCAAATCAATACAGTATTTTGTGATCGTCAGAGTGCAATATTCCTTACAAAAGATCAAATGTTTCATGAGAGAACAAAAAACATTGATGTTCGGTATCATTTTGTTCGTGATATTATTGCTCGTGGTAGTATTATTGTGAGCAAAATTAGTACTCATGAAAATCCTGCAGATATGATGACTAAGTCACTTCCTATAACCAAGTTTAAGCATTGCTTAGACTTGGTTGGTGTTCATTGTTGAAGTTAAACCCTTAAGGGATTTTATAGAAGAGGTGGAGAACTTGTTCGTTGAGAGTTCACGATGAAGAACTTGTTTATTGAGAATTAGTGTCAAGGTGGAGATTGTTAGAATTAATTGGCTCAAATCCTTATTTAAATAAAATACAATGGTAAAATAAAATAAAAGTAAAATCCATATAGAACTACACTTTTTTTATTTTATTTTAGAATAAGGTTTTTTTAAACCTTATTAAACTCCATCTATTTTATATTGATTAGAATAAGGTGTTTCAATCTTACTACATTCCTATTAGAATATGGTTTTACAAGCCTATAAATAGATATAGTCTATTCCTTTTGTAATTATTCAAATTTGACATAGTGAATTTTCTTCTCCTCTACCCGTGGTTTTTTCCCAAAAGGGTTTTTACATAAAATCTGTGTGTTCTTTATTTTATTTTATTTTCACAGTAAGTTTTATGCTCTTTTGAGACCCAAATTGGCCAAACGTGTCATGGGGAACCTAACAATGTACTCGAGTAGTGTAGAGAGTCGGTAATGACCCAAACTTGAAGAAAACATCACTTGGAAAAGGGTATTGTGTTATTGAAGCATGAAAGTCGTGATACTCTTGACAGTGTTGAAGTGAGGAAAATTGAGGCCAACTACAATGATATCGCGATACTAGAGCTAGGGTATTGCGATACCGAGACCCTAAGCTTTCCAAGCTCAAGATTGCTTTAGGTATCGTGATACCACTACCTGATGGGTGAAAACATTACACGGGCAATTTTGTGTCTAAACAAGCTTAAGTCTTTTTTTTCATTTAAGGGCATAGTGGTCAATGTAAGGTTAAATGTTAGTAAATTATAAATACTACTTTATAAGTTTTGTATTTAGAGATTTGGGTGGCTGAACAATTTTCTCTCCTTAGTTTTCATATTTTCAGGTTAGGTCTTTCTTTTCTTTTTTTTTCATTTTTAAATTAGGTTTTCTATTTTCTTTTTAGGATAATTTTATTTTTGTTGTTTCATTTCTTCCTTATTGTTGAAGACTATGTAAAAGGGAGATGACCAAACTCTTGGGCTTTATTGGATTTCTATCAATTAAAAGAACATTTCTCAAACTCTTTACTTTTATTTTATACCTACAATGTGTTTGATAAAATGCTTGTTTGAAATTTAAGTTTGATTATGTGATAAATTTGTTTATGTTTGGTTGATTGGTTATTTGTTAGTTTAAGTTAATGTTTATGCTTGATTAATTGATTGTTCGATTATATCGAAATTCTTAATACGCTCGAATTGACGTCTCTAATGGAAAATCTAGATAAACGAGACCAAGAGGAAATCTTATCCTTAGATAGTTTGATATAATTGTGTCGAATAGTGAGGCCGAGAGGAGATCTATATGCCTAGGTGAGACCGAGAGAAGAGCTTAGGTGATATCTTTTAATCTAGGATGAGACCGAGAGGAGGCTCTTAACTAAGAGTGGCAAACAATATAATCGATATAGGTTAATTTGCTTAGTTAGCAATTAACGAATCAATCGGTCATTGTTTTAATAATTTACATTGTCTAAAACAATAGGAAGAAAGTGTAATTTAATTTGTTTAATTGATAGATTAAATTTAGTTTATAAACAAATTATATTTTTGAATTTGCACTAATAATTTTTGACTCGATTAAATTAATAATTGCTTAACTTGTAATTAACTTGATAAATACATTTACCAATTTGGCAATCCCTTGGGTCTGATCCTTGGAATACTCGGGTGTTCCATTGATACTATAAATAATACAATTAACATTGCCCACTTGCAGTTAAAACCACACTTTTAAATCGTTTTATAAAATTATTTGTTTTTGCACAAGCGCGCATGCGGTCACTCACTTCGATATTCAATCATATACTATAAAATGAATATGTAAAAAAATAAATGAATCTCGAATCATACAAATACAAACTGAAATCTCGATTCAATTGTTGATGACTCTAGCTTTTCCTTTCCATCTCGATGGTCCAGTGTCATCTTTCACTACAATCGATAATGTAATAGATAAAACAATATCAAATTTCATTCAATCCATATCCAAATAAAAAGTAACATTTGCATTCTATTCAATTTAGTCATTGAACTAAGGATAAGTATATCTTTTGATATTTAGCTTCAGACCAAAATCCGATTTCATATTCTTTCATTAGAGACCCTATACTTTTTATTTCTAGCATAATTTCATGATAGGTTTTAAATTTTTTCAATTTGGTCCCTAATGTAACAAAGTTAGCCATCAAGCTTTTTAAGCTTTACAATCTTGTCCTTTTTATTATCTAAGCTTAATATCTATAAAATTAAGCCTAATTAATCAATTTCTCTATGGCAACTTGCTAAAAATTTAACAATTGATTAAATTAGTATACGGACTATGTAACACCCCCTAACCCTTATCCGTCGTCGGAACAAGGTTATGGAGTATTACCGAACTTTTTAGAAAAAATACAAACATTACACAATTCAATTAACATATACTTCATAAATTAATCATATAGTCCCTTTATGGGTCCTCGAGGCCCAAAATACGTGTTAAAAATAAATCGGGGACTCAATCGGAAACTCAGAAAATTTTTCGTGAAATTTCAAAAAAAATTTCTAGGTGTAGGGCTCACAAGGGACACCCCCGTGTGACCATATGACATGCCCATGCTTCTGGCCGTGTCATAACCCGTGTAACTCCCTAACTTACCTCACACGGTCAAGTCACATACCCATGCTGAAATACACGCCCGTGTCTCTACCTGTGTGGTAATACTTAAGCATTTTATTTTAAATTTTTAAAATGCAGGGGACACATGGCCTAACCACACGCCCATGTGTAAGTCGTGTGTCTCACATAGTCTGGTCACACTCCCGTGTGCCAGGCCGTGTGGACTCAAAATAAGCGTTTTTCATCAAGTTTACCACACCCTGCAAACTTATATAGGAAACAACTCAATTACCAATCTTTCAACCAATTCAAAACACATTCAAATACATCTAAAACGTGTCAAATAATCAACCTAATGACCTAACCAATGTACTAACATAGATATTTTACAAATACTAACTCAATTCATTTAACTTCATTTAACAAATTCAAACTTTATATCAAATATCTACCTAAAATTTGCATACATTAAATTCATTCATACTTCAACCAAAATATACCATTTATAAACTCAACATAACATATATAAGTTTATACATATATAACCAATATCATCTTAATATATCACTTACAAACACTTCTCAAAATGACATATGTATAATATCCTAGGTACATGCCATTATCAAAAGAAATATACTTCACCACATTTTTGAGTTCGGGATCGGCTTTGGATGCTGATTCAACGATCTGACTTTGACCTAACCTACGCATGAAAACAAACCGTATGCTGAGTATAAACTCAGTGGTATTTCTATAATCCGAATACTTATTAAACAAGAATTTTCAATATTTATATATCTAAACACGTATAACAAAAATCATTCAACAAATAATCAATTTTCATAACACATCATTCATAACACTTTCAATTCTCATCTCCTACTATTTCAATCTCATAATTGATATTCAAATAACTTTTCTCAATAGGATACACATATCATTTCACCATATCAATAACCATTTCATGAACCCATTGGTTCATACATTTCAATTTCATAATTCTATTCAATATCCCAATCCAATTCATGTTCAAAATCATCCAATATCGTTCATATTGCCAATTTATTTATTTACCCCTATTAACAGGACTCGGACTTTAGCGGATACATGGATCCAACCAAAACACACCAGTATGGCACCCGGTGCCTCATCGGATAATTCGAAGTAATAGATTGACACCTAGTGCCTCATCGGCCATGTCAAAGTAAATTGGTACCCAGTACCTTATCGAATTTATCCGAAGAAATAGTTTGACACCCAGTGTCTCATCGACTTGAAGTCGAAGTATCCCTGAACACTTCCAATCCTATGGCATGCCAACTATATCCGACTCAACCCGATACAGTTAATAGGGTTTCAATTTCAATCAAAATCCATACCAATCACAAATTCTTACAATTTCAATTCAACTATTTACATTTGCTTATAGAATTCAATTCTATTCAATTCAATACTACAAACTTATGATTTATTTTACAATTCAATCCCCTTTTCACTTCTAACTTGAAATTCTATCAATTTAACCCCTAACACTTTAATTTATTCAACATAAACATCTAAAAATCCACTACCTTCTAAAATTTCAACATAAATCAAGTAGTATTTTATTTTAAGATTCTAAAAATATCAAAATTACAAGAAAAATGGCTAAATTAACTTACCAATTAAACTTCAAACCTTAAAACCCTAATTTTCCTTTTTCTTTCCTTTCTCCTTCTGTGTTTCGTTTTCAATTCTGTTTTTTTTTTCATTCTTTTTGTTTCTTTATTTACGTTATTTGTTTATTTTATTATTAAACCATTATAATAAAATATAATAATATATATATATTTATACTTAAATATTAAGTAATACTTTTTTTTTATACATGTGTATATTATTAGTACATATGTATTCATTTATTACCATACACTTGTTATGGCTTAATTACTAATTTAGTCTCTTCACTTTTTTCTATTTTATAATTTAACTTTTGTCCTATTTACAATTTAATCTTTATACCTAATTACTCTTAATTTAGATAAATTCACCAAATCAAAATCTAATTAACCACATAACTAACTTCGTAAATATTTTTAATAAACATTCACAAATTCATTTTACGAAAACGAAGATATGAAAATACACTTTCCGATAACCGTAATTTTTTAGGTCGTTATAGGCTAACTAAACTGAACTCTCATTACCATAAATCTATTAAAAAAAATCATGAATTTAGCTTTGTTACCTTAAATTTTGGCATGACCGAATCTATGCTTCAACAATGGAGTTCTCATTTTTGTTCTTTTGGGGACGGTGGAAGAAGATGAGTTCTCATCTTTCTTTCCACTAAGTCATTATATATATATATATATTATAATTAACCTTAAGTAATTAGATTAATTAAGGTTTATTATATTATTTTAATTATTAATTCAAACTAAATGTCATAATCATTATCATCCACCAACAGCATAGAAACACTGATTTATTAACCATTTAGATCCTTTTAAATAATTTTCATCTAGGTCCCCAAATCTTTTCTTAATTAAAATTTTATAGAGATTGAACTTTTACAATTTAGTCTTTGAACTTTAATTAACTACTTTTTTGGCTAAATTACGTAACAGAACTTTATTATATTTTCATATTAGTTCCGTAAATATTCTTACTTTATATTTACGGGCTCCATTTATAGAAATAAGGTTTTGAAACTGCTTTACTAACACTACCGAAATTTGGATAGTTACAAAAAGTATAGAGACGTAGAGTATATTTCAACAATTTATCTAGTATCATTATAAACAGTAGTATACCATAATTAATATATAATGTATTACTATTATATATAACTATTATTATATTACGCATTATAATAAAAGATACAATATTACATGATATTGTAATGTTTAATCATTGATGCATATATATGAACTATTAATATATTATATACCATATGGTATGATATAATATTATATAATATATTATGAGCGCTAACTTTCAGATGTATGAAAAGTATAGAAACTTAGAGTATATTTCAACTAGTATAATAACAAACAATAATATACAATATACTACCATTATATATAACTATTATTATATTATAGATTATAATAAAAGATATAGCATTACACGATATTGTAATGTTTAATCATTAATGCATATATATAAATAAACCATTAATATATTATATACTCTATGATATGATGTCACATTATATAGTATAGTAGGAGGACTAACTTTCAAATGTACGAAAAGTATAAAGACTTAGAGCATATTTCAACTAGTATAATTATAAACAATAGTATATAAGAAATAATATATAATGTACTACTATTATATATAACTATTATTATATTATAGATTATAATAAAATATATAATATTACATGTTATTATAATGTTCAATCATTGATGCACATATATAAACTATTAGTATATTATACATATTATATGATATGATATTATGATATAACATTATATAATATAGTAGAATAAGTAATTTTCAAATGTACGGGAAGTATTGAGGCTTAGAGAATATTTCAACCTGTATAATAATAAACAATAATATATGATAACATTTAATATATTATGTGCTATTATTGTAGTATGTGATATAATATTAAATAATGAACTAATATATATTTTTAAGTACTACTATATATAACTATTATTATATTATAGATTATAATAAAAGATATAACATCAATAATTATATGTAATTTTGTATATTAAATTACATGTTTATAATTATAACTAGCAATACATAAAATATTATTAAAAATTTAATATCTTAATAAAATATTATTTTATTAAATAAATTTTGAACTGTGCTTAAACTTTTACAAATTGTATTTGGGGTATTAGATTTAATTTGTTTTTATGTTAGATTTGATATTTGGGCTATAATTATTTTATTTTAAGTTTAAGCAATAATGAGTATATTATTTGTGTTTGAATTTAGTATAATATATTTGAGTTTCTGAATAAATATTTTAAAATATAAGTATTAGGTTTATACATTTAATAAAAAAATAAAATTCATTAAAATTTTAATATAATATAATATAATAATATAATAATAAAAAATATTTTCGTCAATTCATATAATATCATAAAATAATAAATTTTCTCTATAATAATTATTTTTAAAAAAAATTCTATTAAATATATATAATTTATATATTTTATAAGATAAATAAATTTAAATTATATTATAATCAAATAAAAATAAAATAAATTATTATATTTGAAATTAAAATATTTATAACTTAAACAATTTAAAATTATTTGAATCTATCTGAGTACACCCAACTTAACCCAAGTCCAAATCCAAAAAACCCAAACTCAAAGTGTCCCTCTCTTTTATCTCTGCAAACAAAAACTGTCAGAGAAACAGTAAGAAATTAAAGTTTTAGGTTTGTAATAACGGCAATAGCGGACCCATTTTGCTGCTTTTTTCCGTTATTACACTATTTGCTGCCGCGATACACTGGTATTAGTGTGAACCGCTGCTCACCCGCTACCGCTAAATAGCGGCCGTTATTCCGCGAAGCGGCCGCTATTTGAATCCCTCCGTAATTAATGAGTTGGGTCATAATGGGAATGGCATTCATTCAAATGAACGCAGTTTTGGGCAAAATTTTGAAGGAAAGTATGAAGCTGGATGCCTTTGTTTGCAGAATTCTTATTTCGGCTTACACTAAGGAAGGTAGACTTGAAGAAGCAAGCGAGGTTAAAATGAAGGATATATTGTGCTATAATCCAATTATAAGAGGCCCCTGCAAAGCTAGAAGGATGGTAGAAGCAAAGGCATACTTAGCCTTAGGTGAAATGTTTGGGAGGGGATTAAAGCCAGCCAGATGCTTCCACATATGGAACTTTCATCTCTGGGTATAGTTACACGGCGAAGAAGTGGCAAAGTCGGTAAGTCCGGGAAAGGCCAGCGGCTACTTGAGTTAATGTGGAAGAAAGGCGTGGTTCCTACCCTCAACATGCGAATACATTGATTTTGTAAAGATGGAAAACTACAAGAAGCAGATCAATTGTTTGAAGAAATGTCTGAAAGGCATACCTGATCAAGCCATCTTCATAACATTAATTAAACAGTGCTGCCAGTACAAGATATGGAGAAAGCAAGGCAAGTTTTTGTGCAGATGCAGGAGAGAAATCTAACCCATGGTTACAGTAAAGTTGGAAGAGATGTTGGGCAAGGGAATTAAACATGATAAGAAAACTTACCATGTAATGAATGATTTGTGCCTACCGTAAAGAAGGGAACCTAAAAGAAGCCTTGGAAGTTGAGGAATATAATTTTAGACAACGATATGCAGATGAATGTGTCTAAACCCTGTGCGAAAAGACGGAATTATCTGAAGCATTGAAATTGCTTAATGAAGTAGGAGAGTGTGGACTCGGCCTCAGTACTAACACATGTAGTTCCGTAGCTTCCCATTTAAACATTGCAGGTGATATGAATAAAGCCAGGCAAGCATTGGAGCATATGTTGCGCTTTCGTTGGGATGCCCATTGCCATTAGCAGATGAAAATTCCTTTTACAAATTGTGAGTGGATAGTAGTAAAATGAGAAAAATGTTTTTAGAAAATTGTGAGTGGATAGTTCATTTATCAAATAAAATAAATACAAATGCGTTCCTAAAGAAAATTAATAACTCCGGATTTTCGGCATTTTCAAATGTAGTTTGAGTTTGAGTTACCTTCGTTGCTTTGCACTCCTCTTATAATTCCCAAAAAAGAAAAAGAAAAACTCAATTGACAAAATTTACATTATAGATAAATGGATAAATTTCATTTTTAATTTTTTTATTATTCTTAAATTTGAGATTTAATATTTATATTTTTATAATATTATTAAATAATTTACTTAAAAAAGTAAAATTAAATTCTTAAAAATTAAAGTGGAAAGATAAAATTTCAAATGTATAAAATATATAAAAACTTAAATTCATGGTTATTTGAATAGAATTAGATATACCAACTGAAGAGAGGCATAAGATTTATTGTATCAAGCTAAAAAATTCAGATGAGTCAGATTTCAAAAAAGGAAATTTAATAATTTAATTAATTAATTGTATGAATACTTGATCGGTTGCCCTGATCTGATCCGGGTAGGGCAGAAGTAGTACACACCATGTTTGAAAAGGTCCGTTGCACATTGATTTCAATTTCTACTAGCTTTCCCAACGTTTTCCTCCTTTGCCAAAGTCTTTTATCATCCAACTGCATCAGTTCATATATTTCATGTTAGTTCTCCGCATCTTGCTTCGTGGAAAAGACAAAATCGAATCAAAGAAGGAAGTTTGAGATTTTACCTCTTAACATCTGTTTTATCTGATTTACATGCCCAAACTTGTCTTCAAACTCTTTTCAACATCTTCTACTCTAGTATCAATATCATCACCCTCTACAACTCCCAATCATCTTGTCTTGTAACTCTTCAACTTCTACTCATATCTTCTTGGGTCTTGTTGTTTTGTCTCTCAAAGGATATTGCAATTGTTTTCTTATTTTCTATTATTTTACTTGAGTTATTCATCGGTTTTGCCTACTGTGTCCTTTTCGATCAGTTTAGATATATATATATATATATATATAGATTTTCTTGAAATTGGTGCTTTGGTTAAAATTAATTTAATGGAGGGAATACCCGTTTCTAAAAATCGAAGCGCACAATTTTAATTTAATCAAATCTGTTTTTTCTTTTCTGGTTGTATTCTTAGAGGTCAACATAATATCAAATCATTAAACTCCGTCAGATACATGTCGACTTCAACAAGTACTTTAGCAATTGAAAAGAAGACGGTACCTGGAAATGAAGTCCAACAGGTTGAATTACTTGCTGGGGTCGAGGATTTATACGGAGGCATCATTATAGACTTGGAGAAAACTATGGATTCTGAGGCCTTCGTTCCTTTACTTAGGGCTTCATTATCGCAGTGGAAGCAACGAGTCCGTAATTTCATAGCTCCGTTCATCTGCTTTTAGTTGAAATTCATGAATTTTTGTTGGATAATATTTTGCAGGGAAAGAGGGCGGTTTGGATTAAATTGCCTATCGAACTTGCTAATCTGGTCGAACCGGCGGTTAAGGTAAATAAGGGAACTTAGAGCATAAGAATGGGGGTTGAGTTCATTCATTTTCTTAATGGCATGGCATGTTCTTGCTTTGTTAATTGATCAGGAAGGGTTTAAATACCACCATGCGGAACCAGATTATGTAATGCTTGTAAATTGGATCAGCAAATCTACCAGTAGTCTTCCTAAAAACGCCTCGCATCGCGTTGGGATTAGTGCTTTTGTCATGAATGACAAAAGAGAGGTACCCCTTTCTTCAACCCTTTTTTGTTACCGGTTTACTAATATGGAAACCTAAGGTAGTTTCTTCAAATTTAGGTGCTTGTAGTTCAAGAGAAGAGTGGCAAGTTCAAAGGCACAGGTGTCTGGAAATTCCCTACTGGAGTTGTTGATGAGGTGAATTATCTAAAAATATGGTGCTTTTTTTCTTCCGTTTATCTTTTTTGGCTTCAACTGACAACTTCTGTCCATAGGGTGAGGATATTTCTATGGCAGCAATAAGGGAAGTTAAAGAAGAGACAGGGGTAAGTAAGTGAGGAAATGGTATATATATTTCAACCACGAGTCTGACCCTGTCTCCTTTTGTTTTTCCTTCAGATTGACACTGAATTTGTGGAAATTTTAGCATTCAGGTATGTGCTTTCCCTATGTGTTATTGATGGTTCCATTGATTGTCTACATAAGATGTTTGTTAAAATGATTGACTCATTGTTCTTCAGGCAATAACATGTTTGAAAGAATGTTTTGCTTCCAAGAACTTGTTAGACCACATGTTAGTAATATCAATTTTCTGGTTGCTTTAGAGATTTAGACTCAAGTCCTAACTGCTGCTTTTTTGTTCCCCAAAATACAGGCAAAGTCACAAGTCATTCTTTACAAAATCGGATTTACTTTTTGTTTGTATGTTACGTCCACGCTCGTTTGACATCCAGAAGCAAGATAGAGAGATTGAAGCTGCCCAGGTACATTCTTATGGACAATTATATGAATATGCTGGTAGCAATAGGACCCTATTAGCTGATCAGAATAGTTTTACTGGACAAAAAATCAGCTTAGCTGGAGCACAAGCAGTAATCAACATGGCTGTAACCTCCCATTAATAAGTTAGTATATAGGTCCTATAGGGTGGAAAACTAACAAGGGTCTATAATTTGAATATGGCATGGCTTATGGATTACAGAGAGTAGAGGAGATAACATAGGTGAAGGTTGTCTATATCTGAACCATTCGCCATGCTTTGATTTAGACTATGGAAAGATGTGAGTGATAGAGATAATACAATAGTTCCAAACAAACAGGCAACCACCACTGGGCTTTCTCATTCCCTTTTTTTTATACCAATGCCTAAATATGCAGGGAACAGATGATGTAAGGAAATTGAAGTAACATAATTGTGGCATTTAGCTCCATTTAATGGATGGTGGATAAAGATTGTTTTTTTTTTTTTTTTTTTCTAACATAGGAATAGGAATAGGATGGTTTAAATTGGGAAGCAAATGGCTGAGAGATGAGCTTAACCATTATCTAAAAAATTGTTAAACAAAACAAGTAATGGTGTTTCCTTTTATATTAATTGTTTGCTTCAGTGGATGCCAGTGGAGGAGTATGCAGAGCAGCCTTTTATGAAGAAACATGATAGCTTTAGTAGTGTAGCCAAAGTATGTTTAACAAAGTCAGAGAAGGAATATGCGGGATTTTCCCCGGTTCCTAGAACTACAGCTTCTGGCAAGACCGCTTACTTATACTTCAACACCAAGGATCTCACCCAACTATGAACCGTGCTCTGCTACTCTTCATTCTTTCCATGCCGGTACCTCCAGGTCAATGATTTAAAGCTATTTATTTTACTAGAATTTAAGTCTTCTTTTAAGGTTTTTTGGAAGGTCTTTGGGTATCATATTTTTATACTGATGTTGGAATATACGTTGGACGTGGAATAAGGGTGGTTGAAAAATAATGAAGAGAAATGGAAATGAAGTTCAACATACATTATTTATTTATATCCTTTACTAGTAATTCTTTTTGTTAATTAAAATATTTATCTAACTGCTTGAAAAACAGAGAACAAAGGAGCAAAAAACAACAGTAAAAACGTTGCTGAACTTATCTGTATTAATTTCGACAAAGCTTAACAAGTTTTTAAATCAATCAACCTACCAAATACTACCTACTACCACTAAGTAAACTTGAACTTGTAAAACATACTTGCACACATAGATAAGTTGACTAATCAGCTCAATCAACACCTAAATACATCAAAACCATCATCAATTAAGTTCATTTTCAATTGAATTACATAACAAAGGAACTAAACAAATTTGTCATGCTAACTCGACAGAGTCTGTAACAGCTTGATTTTTAGTGGTGACCGAATAGTGATTTCGGAACCATAAATTTACGTCGTGTCGACTCGTAATTATTATTTTTAGAATATATATAAAGTTATTAAATCCGTATTAAAATCTGGTTTAGAAATATTAACGTTTAGATAGTTAATTAAAGAAAAAGGACTAAATTAAAAAAGGTGCAAAAGTAATTAATTAGTTCAATTAAATGATTAAATAGCTTAGTAATTTCATGAGGAGGGACTAATATAATAATTAGTCCCTAATGGATAGTGTTGGACGGCAAGAGAAATTAAAATGATAGATTAATGAGATTTTAATGGCATAATTGTAAATAAATAGAAATTAAATAAAACAAATTAGAAGAATTATGTTTTCTTCTTCATTTCTTCTTTTGTCATTGTCGAAACACCATAGAAATAACTTGGAAATAACTTGGAGAATCAGTTGAGCATAGAAGCTTGCATGTGAGTTCAATTCTTACTCGTTTTTTTGTAACTTTTATGTTTTTGAGATCGTTACAACTAGATCCAGCTAGTCCGTACCTTCGTTTCTAATTCTGTTAAAATTTTTTAAAGTTTCCATTGTTGAATATTGGATATTTTTTATGAATATTGTGTATTTGGAGTCTTTATTGTGCTATTTGATGAATTTGTAAAGAGATTTTTGTTAAATCTTGATTTTAAGATTAAATTGTGAGAATGTCAAAATATTAGGGTTTAATAGTAAGTTTTAGGTTTATTAGGGGATTTTTGAGGGCCTAGAATATTTGGATAGATTATTTATTTGAGAAAATTAGTTAATTTGATGAATTAACTAATTAAAGGATTAAATTGCAAAAATTGTAAAAGTTTAGGGTAATTATACAAATTTAAAAAATAAAAGGGTATTAATTGTAAAATGGATTGGAAATGAAATATATGCTAATAAATGAGTAATTTTACATTTTAGATCAAGATCCCGTAGATACTCGTGGAAAAGGAAAAATAACGAAATAGTCCCTGAACTTTTGCAATTACTACAATTCAGTTCAGGTAAGTTCGTACGGTTAAATTTTAACATTTGTATAAATTGATGATTGGTATTATATATATATATATGTTCTATTGTTGGAAATATATTATCGAATTTAATACTCAGTTTGGATTAAACGCGATATTTGAGTACATTCGTGATTTGGTGTATGACGGGGGTTTAGAGTGGAGATGGTACTGGAGGGAGATATCAACATTTTACCCTAGTAAATCGGGGTTCAGCATTTGTTGCGAACTCTCGCGTTTTATTTTCTGTTTGGCGTGATTGGGTGGATTAGCTCTCACGAGCTTCTATTCAGCTCTTATGAGCTTCTGTTGGCGGTGTACTCTTACCCGTAAGTCGTTCTTCAAATGGAAAATCTTGGATAGGTAATTTATTTAATGAATTTGAAAGACATGTTAGTTATTTTTGTATTGATTTGAACACAAATGTATTTATCGATTGAAGTTATGAATAACAGGGAGTTCTTTTGAATGATTTTTATATTTGAATTATTATACTTAGTTCGGTAAGATTTATCGTTTAACTCGTTGAACTTATTAAGCTTCATTAAGCTTACTTGTGTTGTTTATTGTCGTTGTAGATTTCCGGAAGGTTGGACGATCGGATCGGCACTTAAGTTACACTATTTAGTTTATCTCGATAGTTTTTAAAACGTTTAATTCGGATTATATGACATGTATAGGCTCTTGTGCTATTTTGGTTAATGTTTGGTTTATGTTAATGTTATGGATGATATTTTGAGCAGATAACCAATTTGCAAATGGTATGAGAATGAGGTATAATTGTTATGCTATATGTGCGGCTTATATATATTTGAATTGTTGTGATTGTGGTAACTTTGTAGGTATGTTGATTTGGTATTGCTCGAATGAGTTGATAAATTGGATTAATGTGTATTTTGAGGTAAAGTTGTATATAATTGTGGTACCGATGAGAGTACATTGGTTAGACACATGTTAGATTGGTTTTGATGTGTTTTTGACCTGATTAATGCCATTTTGATTTGGTATTTTGGTTAGTATTTGAGTTTCTTAAGGTCCAAGCAATTTGATATGATAAACTTGTGTTTTAAGGTTCATTTTGAGGCCACACAGCCATGCGACACGCCCGTGTATTCTTTGTAGGTTCAATGCATACAAGTCAGGTAGTTACACGGCCTAGCACACGGTCTGACACATGGGCGTGTGAGGTCATTTCAAGGGGTACACGGCTTGGCACACAGTCGTGTGGCTTGGCCATGTGACCCAAGTTAGTGAGTTACACGGGCATGGACACGGGCTAGGACACGGCCATGTGTCCCTATTTCGAATGTCCACACGGCCTGAGACATGTGTGTATGTCTCAGTGTGTGAGTCATACAGCCGTGTAACCCTTGCAGTCCAAATTTTTTAACTTTTTCCTAAAATTTGCAAATATTTTCGATTTAGTCCTGGATTGTTTCTATGGTATTTTTAGGGCCTCGAAGGCTCAAGTAAGGGACATTATGGATATATTTGAATGAAATTTGATTATGTTTGTATTAATGTATGATTTTATTGGCTTAATATTCTGTTTGTCCAGTAATACTCTGTAACCCTGTTCTGGCGACGGATACATGTTATGGGTGTTACCGAGTCAGCATGCACCAAAGCTTTAGCTGTATGTTGCACCTTGCTCCCTCGCGGATTCATCTCGCACTTTGCCACTTCGCAGTGACATCTCACACTTCAACACTTCGCAGAATATTTCGCACTTTAACACTTCGTGGAACATATCGCACTTCACCATGTGTTCGAGCTGTTGCATGGTTAGCCAACTTGAAACAAAAATGATGAATGAAATTGTGGACAATTGGTATTTATTAGATTATGGCATAATTTAAGTGAAAATATTATATAATAAATATGTTTATAAAATACAAATACAAATTTGATTGAAATGATAAAATTAAAATATTGAGAAATATAGTGGTTTGTTTTATTTTAATCATTTTAAATTTTTTCGCAATTTAATTAATCTAATTAAAATAATTATGCGAAGCAATTACTCCTTATAAAAAATCCATTTCCCACAAACGGAAAGTACAGTTGGCAGTCCACAGTTATGTGGGAAAGAAAAACAGTAGAAAAAAAACTAATGGTGGAATGCATGGGAAAATGAAGAGCACCGAAAAAAAACTTAAATGGGAGATTTTTGAAGTTTGAAAAATTTGAGAAGAAATAGCTGGTGGAGAGAAAAAATAACTGTGGAATAGATGAGAAAATGAATAAAAGAAACTTAATGGGAGATTTTGGGAAAAGAGTTGTACAACTATGGTGATTGATTTCAATTTCAAATAAAATAAATTTATTAGCAAATGGAAAGGCCAAAAATGAAAGTTGTATTGCATTGGTTATAGATACAATTATAAAAGAACGAAAGTTGGAAAGATGGATTGATTCGTTCCACACTTCCTAGTTTCCACTTTAATATTATTTCATAATTTTATTTATTTAAATATTACGGTGGTTAAATAAGATAGATTAGTTTAATAAAATTCCATAATTTACATAAATATGAACTCATTGTTCATCTAACATTTAATTAATATTAAGTTAAATTATATGGTTGGATCATAATGCAAGAAAATAACTTATATTTGTATTTAATCTAAAAGGTCCTTAGTTTGATGAATCAAAACTGAGCAAACTGATTTAAGAATTATTACATTGCCTATCAAGACCAATAAGGGAGATGCATTGTTTTGGGTATCAGAATGATTGACTCCTAAAAGATAAATAGATATAGATGTGGCTTGTGGCTGTTTGGATTGACAATACATATGATACGACCCAAGTTGAATAAATCCTGGATCTATTTGTGGATTAATTCACTTGTGGTGTTCATGATGTGACTTACCTTAATCCTGAATAAGTGACCAACTATGCGTGCGTGACTTGTATATTATGATGTATTGAAAGCCTGAGTTCAAATAAATAATAGAGCCGAAAGTTGGTACGTTGAGTATATAATTTCTGCATGCCTTAGCTTTATTTACAATAGTGGAATTTGTAGCCCAATAATAAATGATATCATTTCATTGGCGTTATGCGATGGATGGAAAAATAATGTGACCACGGGTCATTTGTCTAAGACAAATGATTTAATTACTATTTGTAATTGACTTTTTCATTAAAGAAGATGTAATGGTTACCATGAGATAAAATAAGATCATATTGGGTGCACAGATTTAACTCAAAGAGATTTCCTATGAGGGTAACACATTTATGACAAGGTCATTAGACGAACAATTTAGTAATGACATATAATAATGGAAAGTTCAATTATAACACTTCAGTGAAATGACTCAACAATTAAATAATGTTATAATTACTAGACGAAGAATTAGAACTTAATTACAATTTATTTGAGCCTAGTTATATATGTCCAACTGTCCCTCTGCTAGTTTGACATAACCTAAAATAGATTGCATGAAAAATTGATGTGTGAAAATTCGTTATGCAAGTACACGTGTGGAATCAAGTAATAAAGTGATAAAAAGATATCGTTCCCATGAGAACCAAATTATAAGCTACTAAGTACTAACTATTCAATTTTATCCAATTTGGATCTATAAAATAAATTATAATTACTGCTAAAATTAAACTAACAAATTAAAGAGATTTTATCAAACTAAAACAATGAAAATTACTGAGTTTCTCAATCAATTTTAAGATCTTGGAACTCTAACTTCACCTAATTTAGATAATCAATTATCTTTTATTCAATTATTCAATCCAAGTAATTACTAACTCAAGGATTCAATGGCATTAACTAGATCCCTTCTAGTATCTAATTAAGTTACTTCTCCTACCCCACCATCTATATTCCTTTGCTGGGCAAGTTGGACAAAGTCACTATGAATATACCAATTGGGTTGATTAGGGCATAAGATATATTCTTATCCTAGTTGTAAATTAACTCATTCGTCGGTGCTACTAAGTTAACCCTAATCTATTTAGTCGAGATCTAGATCTTAATTTTCTCTTCCCAGACAAATCAAGATTATTAGATTAATACAACTTGATGATCAGACAAGCAGATTAAATAAGCACAAGACGAAATAAATAATTAACAGAAATCGAAACAATTGAAGAGAAACTAATTAAACAACTAAGATATAGGATCCATTATTGTTCCAAAAAAGAAAGTTTAATTCACGTTGATTTGAGAAAACCACTCAAAAAGAGATTCACAACAAGCTTGCATTGATAAAAAGTACAAAGAAATAATCTAGAGAGAAAAACAATTATCGAATTGATGTTAAGTGCTCTAGATTTCTTCTTCTTCTGCTTCTTCTTCTTCTTTTTCTTCTTCTTCTCGTCTTTGCAAGCTTGAAGTCCCCCTTGGTGTGAGAGAATTATTTCTTTGCCTCCAAGTTGTTTCTTTACTTCCCCCATTTTCTTTTTAAAACATGTCACCACTTATTTTTAGGGTTTTAATCTTTTCGCTACACCAGATGCAGGATTGTGGTGGAGTAGATTCTTTTTTTGGAAATTATGAATTTAAGATTGTGCTCGATCGCCTTCTCTTCACTACTTTTTAGTCTATACTCCAAGCCTTCCATTATTCATTCAAAACCTACAATGTAGAGAGGAAAGTAGAAAGTAAATTTGAACTAACTTAAAAAAATAAAAATCAAATAAAATATAATCAAGCTGAAAAAAAATGTAATAAAATTAACCTAAATGCTAAAATTATCTCTTAAAATGTTATAAAGCTATACATAACTCTAAATATGAGAATGATCAAGAATTGATACAATTGAATGAATGAAAACAACAGTAAAGAGAAATAGATTGCGTGTATCACTATCTGCTACGAATACGTTTTCTCACTAAGTGCAAGAGATGACTTAGAGATGAAATTAATTATTTTGAGTTATTATTTAATTTATTATAATTAAATAATTAAAAATCGAAGTCAAAATTAAATCAATTAATCAACACTATTTTATTAAATTAGGCAATTAAATATATCCTCTTAGATTTTGGTACAATGAAGTCGTCATGATTTTGATGAAAATAGAATTGGGTTGAGATTATAAATTAATTGGATGAAATTGTAATAACTTGATTTTCAGTGGTACCGAAAAATGTGGTCTTGAAATCTCATTTTCGTAAACCGTGTCTGTAAATATAAAATAGAAATATTTACAGAGTTAATATAGAAAAACATTAAAGAATGATTAAATTATTTCGTTGATTAAATGGTTAATTAAAGCTCAGTAACTAATTTGTAAAAGTTTAATTGTTATAAAGTTTTAATTAAGAGAAAACTTGAGGACCTAGACGAGAATTATTCAACGGACAAAAATGAAAAATAAATCAATAGTAAATATGAGATAGTAGATGGTGATGGTGGAAAACATTAAGAGAGATTATTTATTAATGAAGGAATAATAAAGTTTAATTAAACAAATTAACCAAAGTTAATTAACCTAAAATCTATGTATAAAAGTGAAGTAAGTGGAGAAATCTTCATCTTTTTCTATCATCCCATGGTTCACCAATTTTGAAACTAAAGAAAACCTTCCAAGCTTTTAAAGCATTCGAACAAACAAAATTTAAGGTAATTTAATCTTTTTTTATGTAATTTTTATAGATTTATGATAATGGAAGGTTAATTTAACTAGTCCATGTATCAATTTCACAAGTTATTAAAGTTTTAGGAAGTTGCCATTGTTGATTAATTGATGAATTATACTTGACATTTATAGATTTTGAGCTTAGAGTATGAAAAAAAAAAAACCTAAATTTTAAAGTTAGTTAAGCTTGCTTGTTAACTTTGTTACATTAGATACCAAATTGAATAAATGTAAAACCTATAATGAAATTATGCTAGATATAGAAAGTATAAGGTCCCTAATAAGAGTGCGTGAAATCCGATTTTAATCCAAAATGAAGGATAATGTTTAGTATTGATTTGGGATATGAAATATTTGTATATATCAAGAATTGGATCAAAGAGGAGCTATTAGGGAAAAAGCTAAAATTGTGGATTAGCCCCTGAAGAATCCACCCGTTCTATGTTTTGAATAGTTAAGTTCATTTGGAACTTACTACCTTTCCTTGTGTTATATGTATATTTGTGTTTGTTTTATTGTAATCGTACTTGAATATTGTAACAGCCCGTTTTCAGTGAAATCGAAACAGTGATTTTGGGACCATAAATCCGAGGTCAAAAAATTTATTTTAATATTATTTTATGATCGACAACATGATAGTATTACCGTATAAAAATTTCGTTAAGAAATTTTACCGTTTAAATGTTCAATTTGATAAAAAGGACTAAACGCGTAAAGTGCAAAAGTTTAGTTTTAATAGCTAAAGGTATTAAATAGCTATAGAACTTTAAATTAGAAGTCCTTATATGGTAATTAGACCATTAAATGAGACAGCGGATGTGCATGGCTTAGCATTAGCGTAATTATTAAATGTTTTAAAGGTTAATTTGGTAAATAAATAATAAATGATAAAACAAATAAAATAAAAGGCAAAGTTATCATCTTTAACCTTTATTTTAATCGAAAATTCAAAGAAAAGAAGCCATGGAAGCTTGCTAGGTTCAGCCACCCTATTTTTGCTTGCATGTGAGTATTTTTTGTCTCTTTTTTTATGATTTCTATGTTTTCGGGATCGTTGTAGCTTAATCTAGCTAGCTCGGGGACTAATTTGTGAAACTATTAAAGTGTTTGAGTTTTTTCATTGATGTGCATGTTAGGGTTTTAAAGTTTAATGGTAGAAAGAGAATGGTTGTTGTTAGATAAACAACTTTTGCAAAGGAATTTTTGATGAAATTATCAATTAGGGGTTTAATTGAGAAACATGATAAATTGTGTGGTAAAAGTGTTAATTTGTGAAATATATGGGCTTCTATAAACATGTTTAAAATTCAGCTCGGCTTGGGTAGGGATAAAATTGAATGAATTTCATTTTCCGAGCCTAGGGAGTAAATTGCAAAGAATTAGGGAAAATGGTAATTTTTCCAAAACATGCTTTTTGGATTAAATTGAATAGAATGAAGTTTGAGTTAGTTAAATTTGATTATATAGGTTAAGAAAAGTAACGTACGGATTTAGATCGGGGAAAAGAAAAAGTACTAGATTAATCGATCGTTTTTCTCCGTACGTGTTTGAGGTAAGTTCGTATATTTAATTAGAATTAAATTATATTTGATTCAAATGCTTTTATGTTATATTCTTGGTATTACGACTTTACAGAAATTCCAATGAAGTTTCGGCGACTTTCGAATCCTGTTTGAACCTTAGGAATATATAAGATACAAATGACATGTCATTAGGGGTTACCGTGTTTTGGGTGCTGGTCTCGTACGTCCTACCGTTGGTTGAGTTTTCGGCATTTGTTGCGGTTACTTGATAGCTTGTGTGAGCAGCACTATGTAGCTACGTCTTGACTGACAACTTGTGTGAGCAGACCCATTTATAGCTCGAGAGAGAGCAATGATACGAGATATGAGATAGTAGTGGTTTCGACCACATGTTGGCACATAGTGTGTGAGATTTCCGCGTATCCGATATTATTCTAGTGGTTCAATGGGTATGAAAAAAGGAAGGATTGGCAAATGCTTCAATTAAAGTTGCTATGAAAGTATGGAAATGTATGAGTTTATGATGGTTGAAATATGCTTAGCCATATGCTTGAAAATATGAATGCTTATAAGTAGTGTGTACTTATGCTATGATGTTTTGAGATGATTTGCTAAGTTATGTGATATTTAAAATTGAGAGGTTGTTGTTGTTTAGGCTAAAGCCAAGTCATGTTGGATTGTCTCAAATTGTTTTATGCTTATAAATTGAAATGGTAAGCATTATTTATTTTTTGAATTATGAATTTACTAAGCATTTCATGCTTACTTTGTGTTAATTTCTTTGTGTACCTAGATATCAGAGCTCCTTCAGGTTGGAACTTGTCAAAGATTTTATCATACTATCCATTGGTTATATCGATATATTTTGAAGATTTTGGTTCATGGTTATAGTGGCATGTTTGGGTGTTTTGTTTGATGAATTCTAGCCATTAAGTGTGTATTGTATATAAATGATACTATGGTTAATGATCCTCTTTTGGTATATTTGGTATGGTATAAGTTAGTTGCGTGTATGGCTATTTTGTATTGATTATGTATGCATATTTAGTTTATGAACATTGTGGCAAATATAGTATTGGGATGATCCAATTAGTTGTTTAATTGTAGATTGAATTGGTTAGGTGTTAACCTAAAATTGTTTTGTTGAATTGAGGTGTCATTTTGGCATATTGGTTCAATGGTTAGATTTTAGGTTGATTAAGCTTGGATATAAATATGCAAAGTGAGTTTTGAATGCTTGATTTTAGGTGCAATTGGCTTGTGCATTAGTTGTGAGTTTAGGTGAGAAAAATGGCTTGGAAAGGACCTATTTTTCATCCACACGGTTAGAGACATCGGTGTGTGTCTTAGCCTTATGTCACACACGGCCAGGTGACATGACTATGTGTCCCTTGTATCTTTTAAATGAGTAAGCCAGTATGCTCACACGGCCTAACACACGGGTGTATGGCTTGCCGTGTGGCACAAGTCGAAGAGTTACATAGGTACGGACATGGCCTGGGACACGGCCGTGTGTCCCTATTTCGAATGCCCACACGGCCTAAAACACAGGCGTGTCACTTGGCCGTATGAGTCCACGGCCTGGCCACGAGGCCGTGTGCCCCCTGAAGTTTTGAAAATTTTATAAGTTTTTGAAAAATTCTCTGAATTTCCAATTTAGTACCGATTTGTTTCTAAGGTGTATTTGGGGTCTCGAGGGCTCAGATTAGGGAAAATATGTATAAATTTGATTGGTTTGTGACATGAATGCTAAATGATATGAAATGTTTGAAATTTTCGTCTATCTGATCTGTAAGTCCAGTAATGCTCCGTAACCTTGTTCTAGTATTGGATACGAGTTAGGGGTGTTACAAATATAATTTGATATGTTAATGGAAATTGGCATACAAGGCTATGAAATGAATTGGAATTTGAAATGAAATGAGATAAATGCTTGCTATGTAATAGTACATTATACAAGGTATGATATGTAATTATGAATGATTACAACATATGATATATAAATATGAATGATTGCAGGGTTGAATATGCAAATATGTATAGTTAATACCCATGTAAACTTAATAGAATGTTAGGATACAATTGGCAAGCCAATAATGTCTTATGTGCGTTTGTACGAGGGATGTTTTTGAAAACATTTATACATTTGATGCCTATGGGCTTTGCACTTCGGTGCCTTGGTGTGGTGTAGTTTAAGCTCTTACGGACTATGGTGTGGTGTAGTTCACCAATGTATCTGAGCCCATTTGACTAGGGTTCCATTGGGTGAGACATTAAAAGTGGATATCGTAATCAGAAAAAAGGGAATGAACTAATTTTACATGTTATTATGCTTTGTAATTCAAATTAAATGACATGATTATGTGGCTTGATAAAGATGTATGTAAGTGAGATGATATAGCATGATTTGGTATGAATTGATAATGTTTTTTATATGTTATAATTTCTAACCTATTTGGATATCCATTTTGTTATTTATCAAGTTATGACATTATGTGCCAAGGTTAGCCAAATGTATGCTAAAATTATGGTAGCTAATATGCTTATATATGATCAAGGTAAGTATTGTATTTTCCATTTGAACATACTAAAAATTTATATGCTTACTCTAATTATTTCTCCTACTTGTAGATCTTCATTTTGTGGATCTCTCAAAGCTGGATCTTTGTGGACATCACACTATCATCAAAACAGTAGAAATATGTTCATGTTGGTTCTTAAAGTTATGGCATGTATATAAGGTCATTACGTTATGTAAATGATCAACTTAATGTATGTGCCAAAAATGTAATTGTGGCTAAGTTTGTGTTTGCATTTTAAGCTTGATATATACCGAATAAGGCTCATCCGAAAAGTGGGAGAATGTGGGTAAAAATATAGGCTCAAAAAATGGGCTTGGGCAAAAAAAAGGGCCGTTTAAAAAATGAGTTGGGCCTCGGGTAAGGTTTTTTTAGCCCAAGCCAAACTCTAATATGCAAAAAAAAAAAAAGTTATTTTTTTACTGTTTTCTTGTTTTTTTTTCACTATTTTGCTACCATTTCACTATTTTGTTGTTATTGTTTAGATATTATGTAACTCTTGTTTTATTGTTAATTTTGTTACTATTTTAAAGGCATTTGCTTTTTAAGTTGCACCTATCTTTGTGTTATTTAAGTATATATTTTTTTAAAAATTTATTTTCAATTTGTTGGGAAATATTTGTTTTAATTTTTTTGTATTTTTTATTTATTATTTTTTAAAAAAATTATATAAAAAATTAATACGAGCAGACTAAGCCCGAGTTTTAGCATTTTTATCCGGGCTGGGCTTGAGCAAAATTTTAAGCTCATTTTTCAAGTCGGGCTCAAACCTAGCAAACGGGTCTAAAATTTTAGTTGGGCCTAGCTCAACCTGGCCCATGAACACCTCTATTGATCATGCTAAATGCCATTTAAACTTATGATTTCAAGATTACTTAAGCTTTATATGTCATAATTTGCTAAATGAGATATCTTGGCATGTTAATGTGGAAGTATGACTTGGAATGTTTAAGTTTGAGTATGTGGTTATGCTTTGTGATCCATGAATGCAAGAGTGTTATAAATGTGATTTGGCATAGTTTGGTATGATGTTATACATTGGTAAAATTGCTTAATTGATGCTTGCTTGAATTTTGTAAGTTCATATGGATGCATAAACATGTGTGGTAGGGAGCATGAATCAAGTAACTATGTGATTTTTGCCAAAACAGGGGCAACGTCTCGACCACATGCCCCCAATGTTTCGACATAGTTTGACAGTGAGTGACGTTACGACATCGAGATTCCTAAAGTCGCGACGTAACTCATTGACTAGCTATGTGCGACGTGGATGCTATGATGTCAAAATGTCAGCTCATAAGTTTGAAATCTTTTAAATTAACTCCATTTTTGACATCGAATTAATAAAAGAGCTTTCGTAAAGCTCATATAAGGCCATAAAATGTTTTTATATCATATTGAAAATGCGCTTTATGCTAATGAACATGTTGAAATGGTTGAATTGTATTGAAGTTTATTATAGTTGCTCCGACAGCAAATATAACATCTTGTAACTCAGACCTGATGATCGGGTTGGGTAAGGGGTGTTACAAAATTAATTACATTTAGATTAATTTATTAAATAAATAATATTTTTGAAAGTATAAAAGTTAGTTAAATTATAAAAGTTGGTTAAAAGTTTGGATAACACATATAATTGTATTTAATACTAAAGATAGACCCAATAGGCCTATTTGTAACACAATGCACGACAACCCTAACTCCCAAGCAAGGGTGTCGTGCACCCCTTATTCCCTCAAAGGGAATTGTTATATTTTCTATTAAAATATTATTATTTAATTACCCCTTATTTAAGTAGAATTCTTATAACATTTTCTTCTAAATAGGAACAAAGGGATGAGCCAAAATTACACTAGTTATTCATATTTTGAGTGTTGTTAATCTGTTAGAAAATAGTGACAATTTATTTAGGGAATAAACTCTATTTTCTTGAGTGTTCAAGTTTTTGGTTACCCATAGAAGGATTTGATTTTCCAACTAAAAATTAATTAAAGTTTTCATTCTATGTGATTGGTTCATGAATTTGGATCCAAACTCTAAGCAACCTGGGGTTCGATGATAGCGGAGAAAATAATTTGGTAGAATGCTAGGAAACGACCTACACCACTTCGCTCAAAACACATGTACTAATTCAATTTAAGGTTTATTGCTATAAACATCACAATACTAATTTAGTTTAAGGTTTATTACTATAAATGCCACAATGCTAGGAAACATCCATTGTGTGGCAAACATTGTTTTCTAAACTGATTTTTGCAACATAGTTGACAAAATATAAAATTATCTAGAAGCACATTTTACTAAATTATATTTGATATATAATTTATTTTCATTTAACTTTTCGTTACTAACAATTTCTTTAAAATTATGATAATTTTTGTTTTTACTACAATTTAAATATTAATAAGTAAATACGTAATGTTGAAATAAATTTATAAATCATAATTATAATAATTCTTAAAATGATTGTATCACCAACTAGTTGACTTTTAAAATTGCTGGAAACTCAAAACAATAATTTTAAATAATATAATAATTAATAATAAACAGGTTGGCATATAGTGTTTACAAGTGAAACCTCCTATTAAAAACAATGTTTTTTTTTAATTAAACTTATATTCTATTTACATTAGAAAAATGAAATTGATTGAAATTAAAAAATCAAAGGGCAAGATTATTCAAATTTTAATATTTTGGCCGAAATATAAGATTAACTAAAGAAGATGTTGTATTGAAATTACCTTTTATATTCTGAATCATAAGACTTGTAAATGTGAGATTACTACCCAAAGGGAATGTTTGAAATTTAAACATGATAATCACATTCCTGAAATTTTACATTATCACCGGAAATGTAAGATTCTATGAATCAAACAACTCTAAAGGTAACTTTATTTTACACTACACTTGAATGATATGTATCTTTTACACTAAACCACTTAAAGAATTGAATGTTCCAAGCTTGTCAAAAACTTCCACAACAACTTGAATCAATTGCAACTAATAAGCTAGAGAGAATAATTAGAAAACCTACTCACTTTACTGATGCGGTGGCTTATGCATTCGTAGTTGTAGTTGATAACATTCCTACTACTTTTGATGAAGAAATACAATCCCTTCATAAGAAATCAAACTTGGAAGCTAGCTAGTTTGATGAAGGGAAATAAGACAATTGGGTGCGAGTGGGTGTTTGCAAAGAAAGAAAGATTTCCTGGCCATGATAAGATACGCTACAAAGCAAGAAGGTTATCCCAAAACGTAGGGAATTGATTACAGTGAGGTATTTTCTCTAATTTTGAAGCATTCCACTATTAGAATTTTATTGGCTTTGGTGGAATAGTTGGATTTGAAACTAGTTTGGTTGGATGTAAAAACTATTTTTTTACATGGAGACTTAGAAGAAGAAATCTATATGACTTAGCCAGAAGGATTCAAGCTTGTTGGAAAATAAAATTTAGTGTGCAAACTTGGAAAATTGTTGGAAAATTGGTTCTATCATATATCTTCTTCTTTATGTTGATGATATGTTGATAGCTTCCAAAAGTTAGGTAGAGATTGAAAAGTTAAAGATAGTTGAAAAAGAAGTTTGAAATGAAGAATCTAGGAGAAACAAAGAAGATTTTGGGCATAGAGATAACTCGAGATAGAAGCTTGAAGAGGCTTTGTATGAATCAGAAACAATAACTGAGAAAATTGCTAAAGTGTTTTGGTATGAATGAAAATTCAAAACTTGTTAGCGTCCATCTTGCTCCTCATTTCAAGCTTAATGCCTCTATTCGCCAAAGACTGATGCATAATGAGAATATATATCAAAGATACCATATGCGAATGTTGTCGGTAGCTTAATGTATGCTATGGTATGTACAAGACCTGACATTTCAGAAGCAGTTGGGGTTGTAAGGAGGTATATGCATGATCCAGGAAAGGACCATTGGCAAGTTGTGAAAAGAATTTTGCAATATATCTATAATACAATGGATATTGGATTGATTTTTGAGCAGGAAGATAATCAGGGTGTGCTTGGATATTTTGATTTAGACTATGTTGGTGATTTGGACAAACGATAGTCAACTACTGGTTATGTGTTTACTCTTGCAAGGGCACCAATTAGTTGGAAGTCTACTTTACAGTCAACAGTTGCCTCATCTACTACAGAAGCGGAGTATGTGGCAATCATAGAGGTTGTTTTGGCTTCAAGGGTTGCTTGGTGAACTGGAAATTAAACAGAAACATGATAAAGTGTATTGTGATAGTCAGAGTGCTATTCAATTAGCAAAGAATCAAGTTTATTATGCAAGGACAAAGGACATTGATGTCTAGTATTATTTTGTATGAAAGATTCTGGAAAAAAATGGAGTAAAAGATCCGAAAAATTTCAACCACTGAAAATCTTGTAGATATGATGACTAAGGTTGTGACTGCGGTCAAGTTCCAACTATGTTTGGACTTTATTAAAGCTTGAAGTTTAAATTTTTGAGGCACTATCAAATGTTGTTTTGCAAGGAGACTAAAGATGTGGAAATTTGCTAAGGTGGAGATTTGTTGAAATAGCACAATCCCACATCTAAAAAAATATAAGGTTGTAGAGTGCTTGTACTATTATAAATAGAAGTGGTTTCTCCACCTTTAAATCATGTCAAAATTCGTCATTTCCTTTCACAAAAAAAAAAAAAAAGTGCCATTTCCTTCATAAGGTAATTTTTCTCTTTCTAATTGTAATTTTTCACTTGTATGTTTTACAGTGAAATATATTTGGCAGTGTCTGAGGACGTAGGAGTAATTTGTTGAATCTCATTAAAATTTTGGTGTTCTTTATTGTTTTTTCTTTCAATATTTTGTAGGGTACATTTGTAGTTATATATTATGTTATTAAATTACATTTGAGGGAGATTCTGTCTAGAAGGTTTGGTTTTAAGCGGGATCGTCTGTGACCCCTCTAATCTTTCTTGAGAATTAAACCTAGTGTGCTTTTCTTGTAAAATAATTTACTCTCTTTTATCTCATTCGCACAATACTCTATCATTTTAAAAAAGTAAATGATTAAGATAGAAAATTAGATTGGAATGAAAAAAGAAAAAAAGTAGAAAGAATATTTTGATTTAAAAAACTTACTTTTTTTTTCAATGTGTTTGTTTTGAGTGAAGATGCTCTTTCCATTCACCTTTAGAAGTATAAAATATTGAGAGTTGATTTTATTTGTTAGAATTTTTTTAGGCTGCTTGAATGACTTCTGAATAAATTGGCTCTAAATTAGGCTGTAATTAGGTTTATATAGTTAGTAATGAATGATTTGTGAATATTTATCTTTGGTAATTATAGGTTTAATGTAAATTAAATTCATATCAGTCAAAGATTTGAGTATAAGTTTTTTTATGACTCATTCATTTATGGTTGACTAAAATATGAAAGATTTTAGGTGTGGGAAAATATTTGGACAATTAACATTATTTTTAGATTTCATTATATTAATAAAGTTGATTGAGTCTTAGTTCGATTGCTATGGGCATTGTTAGTAATAGAAGAGGATGTGAGTCTGAGTGCGTTGAAACGTATTATCCTTCTATTTATAAGTTGAGATAGATTATAGATAGTTTATAGGCATTATATGATCAGAACCTATAATAAAATTATTTAAAAAAATTATTATGTGAAAGATTTTTTTTATCATGCCAATAAATATTTTTAAATCTTAATTATTTTTAATATCTCCATAATGTTATAAAATATGTTTGACTAGTTTTCATTATTAGCATTTGTTATGCATTTTCCTTTGTAGACAAATATTTATTTGATTTGGAATGTAACATATTATGAGTACCTTTAATGCTCCCACGTCCCTAAAAGTATGTTGTTCATCATAATTAAATTCGTACTAGGCTTATTATATATTGGTTTTAGACATGTCATATTATCATGGTGTTAAATGATAACTCATCCAATATATTAAATTTTCATTTTTGAACTTTAACTAATTTGTTTTATAATAATAATAATAATAATAACATAAAATACCCTTTAACGTTTAGGGGTTTTTTGATTTTGTGCCCTTGACCTTTTTTTGGCGGGATTGACACTCTCAACGTTATGATTTTTTCACAAATCAACCCAACTTTAACAGAAAATGTCAGTTGAGCGTTAGTCAAGCGTCGGTCAACGAAATATCCTAATGGTGTACTGACATGTAAAAAATAAAGAATTAAATATAAAATTAAAAAGATATAAATAATTTATAAAAAAAATAATTTTAACCTTAAAATTAAAACTTATCATTAAAATCCTTAAGCCTTTACTCCCAAATGGTGAAATCCCTATAAACTCTTTGGATAAAAAAAATTTCAACAATCTCCAACTATTGGCAAATTGAGACAACTTGACCATACAAATCAAGGGAACAAAACAAGTAAGATGATTTATTCTTCAATTATCGCATTGCTAACATCTACCAACTACTAATAAATTTAAATTGATTTAAGCAATTCTCAAAATTTAGAGTCATTTTTCATTCTATACCTGAATAGAAGCACTATGATTGCAAGCACCATCATCGACGATGAGTTTCCAACAGCTAGAAACACATGAAGAGTGGTAGCACAAGGAGACAATGCTGGAACAAGGACAAGACCAACAACAACCATTTTCTCCATAGGTTGATTATGAGAATGACTGTGCCCACCCTTTCCAGACAAACAACAATATATAGCTACCACCAACAACTATAAGCAAAAGTGAAGCAAGTTTATGCACTGTCTTCTCCGCTTCTAGGCTTGTCTGACGATGGAGAAAGGAAGCCAATGGGTGGGAATAAAGGAATGAAGAAGGGAAAAGGTGGCTATGTCGCCTATTGTTGATAGATCTTTAGTGCTGAAACTCTCCATTTTTGCCTTTTTGTTCAAAGTGGAAAAGAGATTGATTCGGTGTGTTGTTCAAAGTGGAAAGGAGACTGATTCTGCGTGTAACCTGGATTCAAAATAACTACTTTTCTACTCTCTCTTTTTTTTAAAAAAAAATTCGGTGAAAGAATTAATTGGTTGATGTTTTTTGAAGCTCTAAAAAACAACAAAAATTATAATATATATACCAATTTCATTGTAAAAGTTTTAGGGATTTCAAGATTTGAGAGTAAGGGATTAGGGATTTTAATGATAGGTTTTAATTTTAGGGTTACTTTTTTTATAAATTATTTTTTTAATTTCATATTTAATTCTTTATTTTTGACACGCCAGCACGCCACATAGGCTATTTCGTTGATCGATGCTTGATTGACGGTCAACTAACGTTTTCTGTTAAAGTTGGGCTAATTTGTGAAAAAAATTGTAATGTTGAAGGCATAAATAAAAAAAAGGGTCTATGGCACAAAACCAAAAACCCCTAAACATTGAGGGTATTTTATGCAATTATGCGTAATCATAACAACTATATTTTAGGTAAAAGTACCATGAAAGTCCTTGTCCTAGGAGTCCAATGTCCCCTCAACTCAAAAAATAAGTAAATTAGTCATTGTATATTAGGTAAAAATGAAAAGTGGTCATTTTGTTAAAGATTTCATTTATTTTTACTATTAAAAAAGGATCTTTGTACATCACAGTCATTGTCTGGTTATTTCATTAGTCACACCGATTTTTAATAGTACAAATGGATGAAATTTTTAACAGAAGGATCAATTTACTTTTGGATCTAACATATTGGGTGTAATATCCTGATTTTGGGCTTAGTCGGAATAGTAGTTTCGTGACCACAAAATTTGAGATAGAAATAATTATTTTATGATTATTTTGATGATTATGATATGATTGCATGACTGTGTGAAAATTTCGTGATGAAATTCTATGCCTAAAGTGTTTAAATTGAAAGTAGGGACTAAATCGAATAAGTTGCAAAATTTGCATTCTAGAAGTTTTTAGTATGAAATTGCATTGAAATATTAATTTGGAGGTCTTAAATAGCAATTTGACCAATTTTAAGTTCATGGACAAAATTAGGACATGGAAGGAATTTTTGAAAGTTTAGTAGTAAGGGCATTTTGGTCATTTAGGGGTAAAATGAATTAAAATACAAAATTAAAAGCCAATTGTGCTCATCTTCTTCATGGAGGCCGAAATTAGCTCAATAGTAAGTGATTCCAAGCCCCGTTTTTAATTTTTTTTACGTTTTTGGAATCCCAGTAGCTTGATTAAGCTTATTCTAGCAATAATTTAAGCTAGGGTTCATATTTGGAAAAATAACCATAGGTGAAATGTGTTTATTTTGATGTTTTATGGTAGAATATGAAGCTTGAAATTGTGTTAAACAACTTTTGCTAAGTGATTTTATGTAAAAACGAGTAAAACGACATAATCGGTAAAAATACTTAATGTTCATAAGTACATGTTAGACTAAAAATTTGATGTTGCTATAGAAGGGAAAAATGATTAGAATGTCATAAAACATAAGAAAATAGGCTGAAGTTTAATTTACGAGCTTTGGGGCAAAAGTGTAAATATGCAAAAGTTTAGGGGCAAAATTGTAATTATGCAAAAATATGATTTTGGGTCAATTTGAATAATGTGAGTCCTAATTAGACTATATTTTAAATGATAGAGCAAGGAAAATTGAAATTCGGGCTAAAATAGGGAAAATACCAAGTTGTGGACGAAATGGTAAAAGTAGCCATTTTCGCATACGAGGTAAGTTCATGTGTAAATAATGTAGCATAATTGTTGTTTTTAAGTTATTGATGTTAATTATATGATATGCTGATTTTTAATCGTGAAATAATATACTTTATGGTTAACGTTGAGTAATATGCAAATTATGTTTACTACTTGATAAATATGAATTGCTACCGAGTATCGGTTCCGATATTCCGTGGAAGACGGCAAGTGTCAGATCGAGGGAAAAAGCCCGTTTGAACCTTAGGAATAGATTAGGATACAAGTGACATGTCACTAGGATGGTTGAGCATCCGAACTCGTTGAGTTGAGTCCGAGTTCACTTATGGATGCGAATGTTCGAACTCGTTGAGTTGAGTCCGAGTTCGAGAGATGTAACTAGGCATCCGAACTCGTTGAGTTGAGTCCGAGTTCACTTATGGATGCGAACACCCGAGATCATTGAGTTGAGTCCGAGTTCACTTATGGGTGAGTTACATGATTGCTTGATTACATATATGGCACTTATGTGCAAATTATCCGTATATCCGAATTATATTCCGATGTGTTCAACGGGTAAAGTTCTACTCAAATGGAGGAATACTAGAGATGAAAGGGACATATTGGTAAGTGTTGTGAGATGGATACTTTGAACAGGTATGTAGTTAACCCTAGGGTTGAAAACTCGATATATCAACAATGTGGTAAGATGATAAATGAAAATATGACATGAATGTCTTGATGATGATTATGCAAATGATATTTTATGTTTGCTTATATGGTTATGTTACTTGCTATTTGCATGTGAACTTACTAAGCATTTATGCTTACTCCCTCCTTTTCATTCCTTGTAGTTTTGACAAGTCAGCTCGAAAATCGAAGCGGTCGGAGGCTCGCTCACACTATCCGTATACCATCTTGGCATAATGGCTTGTATATTTTGAGTATGGCATGTATAGCACTATAATCATTTTGTATATATGGTCTTATGATATGGTTATTGAGTGGTATGAAAATTCTTGGTAATGATTAGCCATTGGAATGGCTAATCATGATCATATTTGCTGTTATGTATGTCAAATTGCTAGCTAATCCATGGAAACCATGAAATAGGTAAAATTTACCATAAAATAGATTCAGACAGCAGTAGTGACGTGAATTTGAAAAATCACTAAAAATAGTAGAAATGGAATTAAATAATAAATAAGTTATGGAATCAGAGCTTGATGAGTCTATTTTCATATGGAATGAACAAAATAGGCATATAAATTATATTTTATGAGATATTTAAACTTTTGTGAAACAGGGCCAGAGTGATTTTTGGATCCCCTGTTCTGACTTTAAAAATTCATAATAAATTTTAAAAAAATAATTATAAGTTGTTCTTTATATGTACAGATTAATTATTGAGTCTAGTTTTAAGATAAACAAACTTCATAGTCATTGAAATTTTGTATAGAAAGATATCTGATTCGTAATACACAGAGGTCAGAGTAGTTGAACCCTGAAATAGGGGAGATTTTAACTAATAAACTGTACTATTTGGCTCAACCAAAAATTCTAGAAAACAATTAGTAGATATAAATATGAGTCTAGTTTCATAAAAAATTTACGGATCTTAATTTCGAGTTTCTTAACTCGAGATATGAATTTTTAAGCGACTGTGATGCAGATTTTCAGCTTGTCTGAAAATTTTAAAATTAAATTGTTTGGGCTGTTTAAGTAATGAATTAAGTCTGTTAACACCTCGTATTCGACTCCAGCGACGGTCTCGGGTACGGGGCGTTACATTGGGACTAATTTACCCATTCTTAATGAAGGGGTCAAAATGCAATCTGATTCCTAATAGAGGAGCTTCTATGGTATTTTTACCCTCTACTTTACCAATTCAACCAAAGCAATATTTAATGGTTATAATTTAAAAAAAAATGTTACATAATTTTGGAATAGAATGTAACTTGTTTTAGTATAGGTTGAATAAAAGTAAGTAGAATTTTAGTTTTTAATGTTAAAGATGATAATTTAACAAAATAAAAGACTTGTTAATTCAGTTGGTATATTATAGAAGACATGAGTTAAAAATGATTAAGAAAACAACATAAAGAAATGGGATTATATTGGTGAAGAGTAGAGGTGTGCATGGGTTGGGCTACCCGGCCCGGCCCGAAGGCCCGCCCGAAATGTGGGAGGGTTTGGGTAAAAATATAGACCCGAAAAATGGGCTTGGACAAAAAATAAGGCCCGTTTAAAAAATAGGCCGGGCCTCGGGTAAGATATTTTTAGCCCGGGCCCAGCCCGCCCGACCCGAATTCACTAAATGACAAAAAAAATCTGCATATTTTTTTTATTTTTGAATGTTATTTTCTTGTTGTTTTCTCCATATTTTGCTACAATTTTACTATTATGTTGCTATTATTTTGTTGTTATTGTTTGGATATTGTATAAAATTTATTTTATTGTTAATTTTCTTATTATTTTAAAGGCATTTGTTGATTTTTATTATTATTTTAGAAGCAATTGCTTGTTAAGTTGCATTTATCTTAGTGTTATTTAAGTCTACATATTTTTCAAAATTTATTTTCAATTTATTGGAAAATATTTATTTTAATATTTTTAGTATTTTTGATGTATTATATATATTTAAAAATAATAATAAAATAATATAAAAATTAATACGGGTGGGTCGGGCCGGGCCCGGGTTTTAGTATTTTTATCCGGGTTGGGCTTGGGTAAAATTTTAGGCCCATTTTTTGGGCCCGGCCCGGCCCGAGCCCAATAAATGGGTATGATTTTTTAGTTGAGCCAGACCCAAACCCGGCCCGGCCCATAAACACCTCTAGTGAAGAGCACATAAAGAAATTTAAAAAGAAAATTAGATTTACAGCCTTGCATGGGCCATTTTATTTGTAAACAATACAAAAAGAAAAATGCATTTACAGCTCAACCAATGTGCATCATAACTCTATATCTATTCAACCAAAATAATGATAAGAAAAAGAAGAGCATGGAAGTGGGACTGATCACTTATTGCTGGAAATATCCAAATATTTTCACATGAATTTAAGACCCCATTGTGTGTTCTGTGTTGCAATTTGAATCAATCATATCAACAATATCCCAATCCACAAGCTCAACACCACCATTACCAATCTCCCACCGCCCAATCCTTGAACCCCATTAGTGTTATCTTCCGCATCAGCCGGCTCGCTGTCCGCCGGTGCATTTGCCTCCGGCGCATTTGCCTCCTTCGCTACCACCGGCTTGAACAGCTCCTTTGGCATCAACACCTTATTGATTTTGAACACAATCAACGGCTCTTCCTCTTTCAAAATCCCCAAAACCTTGGCGGTCACGACAGTCGTATCCAAGGACACCACCTCGTCTTCGTTGCTCACCGAGAAATCGTAGCTGTTCGCTCCATCCGTTGCCAACGTGTTCATAACTCCATTGTTGGTCTTCAGCATTTGCAACGACATGAACACCGGAATCCCATGGTACAACAGCAGCGACACTTTCTTCGACGCCGTCAGATTCTTGTATTTGGGCATGAAACCTTTGACGGCACTGTCGGTCGGGCAAAACACCGTTAAACCCGCGTCCATGTTTTCGTTAAATTTGTCATCGGCTCCCGAAGCTGTCAGCAAATCCGCAAAAGCTTTACATCCTTGCTTCGACATGATTTCCGTTAGGTTAAGCTGGCTTGGTGCCGCCGTTGGTGCTTCAGCTTCAGCTGAATTCAAAGCCTGGATGGAAATTTTAGAACATTTTCATCAATATTACAACAACTGATGGCACGTACGTGACTGAAGACTTCTAACAAAGGCTTAAAAAAAAAAAAACACTTACATGACTGATTTGCACAATGGAGATATTGTAAGGAATCTCTTTTATGGATTTAACGAAAGTAGCATCGAGTTTTCCCTCGTTGTCTTCAGCCCCGAACCCAACTTTTCCGCCTTTAAGGTTAGTAATGTTGACGTACCCCGAAGTTCCAGGGGCGGCGCCGGTGGCCTGGAACATGGTGGAAGTCAAAGTTGATCCTTTGGAAATGCGGTGAAGCTTCTTGGAACCGAAGTAGTCAACGAGAACGTGGAGGGAGAGGATGTTCTTGAGGGTGTAGAGGGAGTAATGCTTGGCCAGGAGAGACGACATGGCGGTGTTGTCGAGGGCTAGGACGGTTATGGTTTGGCGTCGGTTGATCTGGGAGGCCAGGTGAGTGGTGGTGAGGTAGTGGTTGAAGGTGGAGAATTGGGGATATTTGGCGAGGAGGCGTGTGATGTTGTGTGCATTTGAGGTGGTGGTGGAAGAGAGGAGGAGGAGGAGGAAGAGGGTGGCGGCTTTTGGTGGCAACATGGTGGAACAGAGGTGGAGACTAGTGAAGGAGAAGAGGCATGGGGCTTTAAGTAGGGAGGGGGATGGATGGAGTACACGTTGGCAAGGCTCACCATTGCCAACTAAGAGTGACTGGGAGGGGACCTACATTTAGCTGCCCCTTTATCCTCACATGCCTATTGGTTGATGGAGAATAATCTATATTTCAATCATCCTTGTAAAAACAAACTTATACCCTCAACCATAATATTCATCACGCTTATCTCTTTTTATCTTATAGTGCCTGATTCACAAAATGAACGAGTTTGTGCCAAGGAAGTACATAGTTTGACAAAACAAAAAAATTAAAAATTAAAATCATATTAATAGCATTGGTCTGATTAAAAAACATTAAAAATTTATAAAAATTCTACTTATTTATTGATTAAATAGTCTGAATTGATGTTTGTTAATTTAATGAGAAAATTTTATTTGGTTAAAAAAGACATTAACTTTTATGTTATTCTTTGCTAACAAACGGTTTAAAAAATTAAAATTATACATTTGATACTATCTTTACCCGGCATTTTAGAATTGGATTTATTTTAATTATTATAACAATAATAAGAGTGGTTAGGCTCTACCGACAGTCACCTCACCTATTCTTTTTAACGGTTAGGATTTTGTTTTCAGGCCGTGTTTTTGTTCATTGTGACACTCTGACTTTGTTTAACCACTTTCATAAATTAATTTTAAAAGCTGTATTTTAATATAAAAAATAATAATTTGTTTCAATGAACATTCGACATTTTAACTGACAATTATTAATGTTTAATGAAATAATATTACTATAAATGAATTGTTTACTAACTTAATGATGCTGCAAAAATTGGAATAAATATTAATTTTGGTCTGATATATGAATTTTGATTTTGTATAATTATACACATAAAATTTGACATGAATTTCTGTGTTTGATTCAATTGTACATATTAAAAAAAGAAGAAGAATACATACAGTTATTTTCATGTTGGTTTAATATAATTGTTGATGTATGTAATATATGTTAGTTCAATAATATTGTTAGTGACTTGTGAAAATTGAATCAAATCAAAATTTTATGTATAAATATGACATTGCACATTGAATTAAAGTTCATAGACAGTTTTGATATATATCCCTACAAAAGTTTAAGTCGATTTAGAAGGAGATGGTTCCATTCAAGCCTATGCATGATATTAATAATATTATAATTAGTGAAATTTATCTAACTTTTTAGTTCAAATTTTTATCTTTGGATTTTATGTTTTTGTATAAACTTTTTCAAATTTTTGAATGACTCTTTAATTGATGTACAACAAATCAACTATTTCTACTATTAAAAAATATTTTTTTTATATATTTTGAAACCCAAATTAAGTTTTTACATAGGCAAAATCGTTTCTCAATTTTAAAATTGGGTAAATTAGACACTTTAAAAAAATTAAAGTAATTTAATCCTTGTTAATTTTAAAAGTGAGCAACCAAAAAAAAAAAAAAGCACGGTGCTAGTGTCTTTCATCAATTGTGAATAATTTAATTTGATTGATATAATAATAAATTTTGCTTCTGATGTTGACATATGTTATTAATTTGGTCTTAATTCTAAAAAAAAAATTTAACAAATTTAATCTCAACAATTACATATTTATAAAAATATTGCAAGCTAAATTTGTTAAATCACAATCAAATTGATCGAATATGTAAATTATAAGACCTAATTTATTACTATATCAATCAAATTTATGTAAAATTAACAAAAAAAAATTAATACTATAATTAATTATCTTTAATTACTCACTTTCAATCCTTCAATTTTTTACAAAGATGAATTTGCAGAAAGGGTTTTTTTATTTTTTCCACGTACGATTGTTTACTTTAAAACGTGGTTGTTGGTTACCATTCTCCTTCATATTTCCAAACATTTTAGAGCATTTTCAAATATTTGGTATAAGAATAACTTTTAAGAAAATAAGAATAGAGTAAGAGAAATTTTGTTTTTGTTATTCTTAAAAATAAGGTTATTTAAAAAAAAAAAAAAGGAGAGTTTATAAACGGATGATGGTACTAGTTTAAGTTCTTGAAAATATTTAAATACATATTAACATTAATGTAAAATAAGTTACATATGTATAAATTTACGTAATTTGGTATAAAATTATGGAGATCAAACTTAAGTAAATTGTATAAGTTTTTTCTTTATCACTATATATATATTTAAAAAAATAGTTAATATATAGTTTACTTTTTAAATTTGTTTAAAAGCAAGATATTCAAAATTTTTTGGGCTGAGGTTGATACCTCCGAATTGACATTATTAGTTTATGCTAATGTGACACTAGTAGTCATTCAGGTGGTAACATGTGGTAGTATCTTAATATGTTATGTGGCAAATATAAATTTAAAAAGCTAAAGGAATACTTAAAAACTTTGGCCAAAAAAAAATCAATTAAACCCTTAAGCTCTCAAATTATATCAATTAAGCCATTTAACCAATGTTATCTGTCTTTGATCGTTACAGCGTTAACATGACTGTTAATGATGCTAACATGTCACTCCATGTTAGCAACGGTTGTTGACGTGGAATTTCTATGTCAGAAAAAGTTAAAAGAACTTCAATTTTTTTAAAAATAAAATAAATATTTAAATTTTATTGGAATGAACCTGGACATATTATTGTCTAGGTTCATTCTTTTCAAACCTTAAAATTTTTTAATTTTTTTATAAATTTACAAAAAATTATTAAAATTTATAAAAATTTTAAATAATTTTAAATTTTCAAAATTTTCAAAATTTTTTGAAATTAATAAAAAACTATTTAAAAATTAAGTTCAACCACGTTGAATCTAGACAAATGTGAATATGAACAATCATATGTCCAAATTCATTCAAGACAAATTTTCTAAATTTTATAAAAGTTAAAAAAAAATAACAATTAATTTTCTTTAAAAATATGATATGTTTCTCAATTTTGTTTAATTCTATTTGTACTTTTATGATATACAAAAAAAATAAAATTATTTTAAAAAATAAATATAAAAAATAATTTTAATTTTATTAATCCTATGTGTAAAGTTTTTTTTTTTTAAATGTGAATAAATCTATTAAAAGTGTGTATCAATTATTTCATTATTTGTTAGCTTAAAAAGTTCAAAAAATTGGATATATTCACAAGTTAAAAAAAACTTTACACATACTATTAATAAAATTAAAATATATTTATATTTATTTATTTTCTAAAATATTTTTTTTATTTTTATAAGACTAAAATGTATCAGTAGAATTAAAATATAGATAAACATATCTTATCTTTAAATAAAATTCATTTTTAATATTTTTTAAACTCTATATAATTTAGAAAAATATTCTTTAATGAAAGACAACCATATGTGTGATTCATTATGGAGTTAACTTTTAAGTGATTTTTATTAATTTTTAATTTTTTGAAAATTTTGAATTTTATTTAATATTTTTATAATTTTCAATAATGTTTTACAAATTTATAAAATACTTTTTTAAAATTAATTTTTTAAAAATTAAGCTTTGAAACAAATGAACATAGACAACCATATGTCCATGTTCATTCCAATAAAAATTAATTTTTTTTTTTAGAGAAGAGCATTCTATCATAAATAAAATAAAACAATCACCAAATCGATAAAATGGGGGAAAAGCTAAAACCCAAGCCAACAAACTTACCCATTATACCTAGTTATATACTTAATGTTCTTTTTAAAAAAAAATTACAACGTTCCTTCTTTTATATAATATACAAGTTTTTTATTCATGTGATGCACGGGTTTCTTATACATATTAATTAAAATATATTCAAATTATTTAATAATTTTCCATAAATTTTACTACTAATATTGTAAAGGGATAATTGATTGCGCCACAACATACAAACGCCAAGCAGAGAATCAATATAAAATATCAGGAATTAAAGCGGCTTGATTGCAAGTATGACAGATCAATTGTAATATTTGAAAGTGTTATAATATAACACTTAAAGCATTCCAAAGATCAAACCCAAGAGAGGTCGGGTGATTAGGTGACTAGCAATGATAATGCATGTAATTAAGAAATCTAGCTAGCTAATCACTAAGTATTATATTACGACAAATCATAATCAAAGATCAATTACACTAAACTACACCTAGGAGGACTAAATTGAATAACAGATAAAAGTGCACAAACATCAATTCAATGAACTAAAGTGGTCGGTTGATATCCATGTTTCTATTTAGTTCTTGAATTAGGGATCTAAATTACTTAAACTCCTAATTGGTCCAATGTTACCTTTCAGTCACCATTTTACCCAATTGGATAATTTAGCCCGATTTATCTCTCGACCTCACTAAATTAAATCAGAACAATCAAAGTGGTACACAATAGGTTCTCCTATTGATCTCACCTATCTAATTGTTCATCTAGAGACGTCAATTCTAGGTTTTGAAGTCTATTTGATTTAGTCTAATTTTTACGTTTTAGTCCTTAACTCAAAAACTAACTATACAACATTTCAAACAACCAACCACATAAGATTTAGTGCCTATTCATCATCAACATACAAATATCAGTCAATTTCATGCTTAAATGATTCATCAAAGAAAACATAAAAAAAATGACAAAGTTGAGAAGTTCTTAATGACTATTGAGGGAGTCCTTTTTGAAGATGATAGCAGCAAGAAAGGAGAAGAAAATACAACCCAAAAATGATATTTTTATTTTTGAAAGCTGACAAAGAGAAAATCTATTAGATACTTTAAAGAGAAATCAAAATAACAAGAGAAAGTTTTGCATCTAACTGTAAAAAAGTTAAAGCTACAATAAAAATGAAGAAACTAACAACTACTAACTAAGCTAATAAAGGAAAAAACTAAAAACCTAACCATGGTAAAAGTAATAAAAGAGAGAACCAAAAGATAATAAAAGAGACCCATTTATGTTTGACATTAAGTAGGCCTTTAATACAATCAAGTTTACAACTTTAACATTTGACAAAAAATGTTCTTGGAGTTCATGAGTTGACTTCATTGATGTTGAACACAAAATTGCCCTGCGTATAAAGGAGAAACTTAGTTATAAAGTAATTATATCAAACCATTGAATGGAAAATAGTCTGTTTAATTGGTTTAACCTACCAATGTCTTAAACCTTAACTCACCAAAATCAATTAGCCATTAGCCAAACAATTTACCATTAGTGCAAATAGACAAGGAGTGTAATGGCCTAAATTCAAGGTTATCGGAACAGTGGTTTCGTAACCACAAATCCAATCTAAAGAGAAATTTATTTCAATATTTTTGCATGAATATTTATATGATATAAAAATCGTATGAAAATATTGATAGAAAAATTTTATCGATTTAGTGGTTAGTTAGAAAAAGAAATTATTGAAGAAATTAGGTAAAAATAAGTTATCGAGACATCTATCTTGTAAAACCGAGTCAAAAATAATTTTATAAATATTTATGAAATGTTAGTAATGTGGTATTAAAATTTCGTTAGGAAATTTTAATGTTTGGATAGTTAATTAAATGAAAAGGACTAAATTGTAAAATGTGTAAAAGTGGATAGGATGATTAAATAGCTTAAGTGTCTAATGAGAGAGGATTTAAAAGGCAAATAGACCCAAAATTTATTTGGGCTGGGCGGCAAGGGCATGGAAACAGCAGAAAAATTGATGAATTAAGGGCAAAATTGGAATATTGCAAAATTAACTAAATAAAGCTAGGACTAAATAGGAAATATCTAGATTTCTCTTCATTTCTCTTCAATTCCAGCAGCTAAAAACGCCATATGAGGGTTCTCTAAGCTGGTATTCCATAATTTTTGCACCAAGTGAGTTAACCCTTGCCTTTTTCTTGTAATTTTTGTGTTTCTAAGACTTTTACAACTAGGTCCTACTATTAAATTCATTAGTTTTTGATTTCATGGATGAAATTGAAAGTCACTATGGTTGAGTTATGTAAGTTTATGATGAAATAGAATGAAATTAAAGCTTTAAATTGTTTATGAGATGATTTTATTAGGTAATTTCAATGGAAATTGATTTTTAGGACCTAATTGTGAAAATTTTTGGAATTAAAGTATATTTCTGAAATTCTGATTCCTAAAGGTTGTAAACTAGTTTAAGGTGATATAATAAAGTGTTAATTGGGAAAAATAAGCTCAATTGAGAGGCTAATTGAGTAGGGACGAAATTATCATTTATTAAAAGTTTAGGGGAAAAATAGTAATAAACAGCTTGCACTAAAACAGTTTGGACAGCAGCAGTAGACTAATTTTGAAAAATCACCATAAATTGTAGAAATCGAATTATAAGATGAAAAAAATATGAAATTAAAGCTTATTGAGTCTAGTTTCTCATAGAGGAAATAGTGCAAGCAATGGATTTGTAAATTTTGAGATATAATGAATTTTGTGAGACAAGGTCAGAATGAATTCGGGTTCCCCTGTTCTGACTTTGAAAAATCATAAAAAAATGAAGAAAAATAATTATTGGTTTAAATTTATATGTATAGAATCCTGAATGAGTCTAGTTTTAATAGAAAAAAACTAGAACATCATTTGAATTCTGTACAAGTAGATAATTAATTTTTAGTGAAGACGAGTCAGAACTGTCAGACAGCAGAACAGGGGTGACTTTAAAGAATAAACTGTACTTATTAGCTAAACCAAAAATTATGAAAATTTTATGGTAAGAATATATATGAGTCTAGTTTTAGGTAAAATTAACAGATCTTAATTTGGAGTTCCGTAGCTCAAGTTATAAATAATTTAGTGACTATGACTCAAGTAGACAGCTTTGAACGAACTATAAATAATAGTTGAATTATAGAGAATGTTGCATATGAACATGAAATGTATTAAATTGATAATTAAATTTATTTATTTAGATCCGGAAGATTCAAATACGAAGCTAGATCAAGGAAAGGAAAAAGTTCGGGATTAGTAGATTTTTATTGTTTACAAACAAGTATCAAGGTAAGTTCATGTAACTTGAATTATATTCTTAAATACTTGAAATGTATGTTATTGATGTGAATATGATTTGAATGTTCATTGTATGAAAATTGATGAAACATTGATATATTTGATATAAAGGGGAAGAAATCCCGGTTGAATGAAAGGAAAATTCGATGGATCTCTGAAAAGGAATTGACGGTAAAAAGGATCTAGCCCGGACGGGTGATCCTATCCTGATATAGCCCTCCCAAAGAATATGTGGAAAATGGATTTAGCCCGGATGGGTAATCCGAATTAGAGTCTGAATTTAGCCTGGACTGGTAATTCAGATCCAAGCTCATTAGAGTAATTGTCGTTGCAGGGGATTTAGCCTGGACTGGTAATCCCGCTGCAAGGTTGAGGTTCGCGGGAGTGTGCTCTCTGAAATGGAAATGTGCGCACATGAATATGAATTGACGGACCCGGATTTGTACACTAAAAGTGTACCTCTGAAAAATCCATCGAAATTCCGAGTAATTGAACTGGATAAATATGAAAAAATAACAAGGGAATGGAAATCATAGTAATGATGAGCTCATCAATCATGATATATATTATTGATACATGAAAATTATTGTACTAACTTGAATGTTGAGTTTGTGCATGTTAGGTTAATGATGCATTGAATGGATATATGTAATGTTTATTGTATTGTACCGAAAATATTAGGTAAGTATAATTCTTGTTACATGAGCTTACTAAGCATAAAGTGCTTACCCTGTTTCCTTTTCCCCTGTTTTGTAGTGTTAAGAGCTTGGAGGTCGGATTTGGTCGGAGACACATCACATTATCAATCTCAGGATTTCGGAATATAAAGAAATTTTATTTTGGAAATCAATGGCATGTATAAGCTAACAAAGTAAATGTTAACGTGAAATGAATGTAAAGTTAGCCATTAGTATGGTTAACAAACCTGATTTTAGATATGTGATGACGTTATCTTATAAATATGCATGAATTTATCTTGAAAATATGTTGAATTAATTTGGTTGATGTGGATTGATTTCGATTTAATATTGCAGGGAAGGTTAGATATCTGTATAAGGGATTATATTAAATTTTTCAAAAAAAAATATTCGTAAACTCCGGTAATGCCTCGTACCCTATTCCGGCAATGAGTACGGGTAGGGGGTATTACAAGGAGTCATTTGAGTAATATGGACTTTTGCAATGACAAATTTTGTCATTAAGTTTTAAGGATTTAATTCAAAGTTTTAAATGTTTTAGGTGCTTATATGAGAATTTATTTTAAAAGAAATTGAGAGCCTAGTTAAAATTAAATAAATTAAAAGTATTAATGAGAATTATCTAAAAAAATTGAGAAATTATTTTTCAAAAATTTTTAAAAGGTTAATTGTAATTTTTGAAAAATTGAAGAGACTTAATTAAGATTAAAAATTTTAAAATGTAATGAGAATTTAAAAAAAAAATTAGAATCTAATATCTGACTCCTATTACATTCGATCTTTTTGGCTTTAAGAAAAACACAACATAGAAAAACGTAGATAAGAGTTAGGGTAGGAGAAAGGACACCATTAAAATTTAAATAAAAGAAATAAAATAAAGATATAATAACTTATTTGGCCCCTCAATTTTATAAAAAAAATCATTTTAACTCTATATTTGTTTTTTTGTTTCCTTTAGCCTGTGAATTTGCATTGTCTATCAAAATTACCTCAAAATGGATGAAAAAGTTTTGCTGACATGGCATCTATGTGGTAGTCCACGTTAGCAGTTAATTAATTTTTTAAAAAATTTAAAAATATATTTTATATTTTTCAATAATTTTAATTTTTAATTTTAAAGTTTTAAAAAATTAATTAATTTTTGATGTGATATCCATATGGCAATTTACGTGTCAATAAAGCTAACAAATGTTAACTTTTCTTTTCATTTTTAGTGATTTGATAAATAATATAAATATAAAAATTAAAATGACTTTTTCTATAAAATTAGAGGTGGATCTAAATCATTGTGCCTAAAATAAATCAAAGTCAACCACATAGATTAGCAAAGATGAAGGATACATTGATGGCCTGTGGAATGTTTTTGGACCTTGTTTCCGATTTTAGATGAATTAAAATGGCTGAAAAATTGGATTGAATCACATTTAATTTGATTGAGTCTTAGCTCAATTAATATTAGTATTGTTGTTAGTGTAGGAGGATATAGATTTAAATGTGTTGAGACGTATTATCCTTCTATTTAAGGATTAGAGAGGGACTATGGCTAGTTCTAGATATTATATAAAAAAGAATATATAGATAAAAATCTATAATGAGATTAAAATTAATTTTTTTAATATTGGCTTAAGAGTGTAAAAAAACCTTGAAACATTTTCAAAAAAAAGCAATTAAGCCGTTTTTTTTTGCACTCAATTCGGTAATTGAACTTTCAAAATGTATAAAAAAGGCCTTCAAACTTTTCAAAAAAAGCAATTAGGTCCCTACTTTTTTTTTACACTAAATTGGATAATTGAATTGCCAAAATCCATCAAAAAAGACATTTGACCGTTAACTTTAATAGTTGACCGCTCCTAATTGTTTTAGTTAAAGTCACCACGTGCCACAATCACGACATGACATGTGGCAAAAAAAGATAAAAGATAAAAATAAATAAAAGTTATTAAATTTTAATAAAAAATATAAATATTAAAAATTAGAAAAATTATAAAATTTTATAAAGTCGTAAGAAAATTATAAAAAATGTAAAGAAATATAAAATTCATAAAAATTATAAAAATATTGTATCAAAAGAAGCATTTTATAATTTTTATTGATTTTTATATTTTATCATTTTTCATTCCATGTCAAGTTGTGTTATGACATGTAATGGCTTTAACTGAAAAAAAAACCGAGAAAGTCGTTAACTTTGACGGTCAACGGTTAAAGTTAATAGTTAAATGATTTTTTTATGAATTTCATAATTTTTTATGAATTTTATAAAATTTTATAATTTTTTAAAGATTTTTTTATTTTTTCTAACTTTTAATAAAATTTAAATTTTTTATATTTTTATTAAAATTTAATAATTTTTATAAAAAATTATTTTTTATAATTTTTTGTCACATGTTACGCTGTGGTTGTAACACGAGGTGATTTTAACTGGAAAAAAAATTAAAAACAGGTAATTTTAACGGTCAACTGTTACAGTTAACAGTTAAAGAGTCTTTTTAATACATTTTAACAATTCAAGTATAAAATTGAATATAAAAAAAAAACTTAATTAATTTTTTGAAAAAGTTTGACAGTTTTTAATATTTAATAAATATGAAGTTTAATTATGTATATACTATGTGCAGGCGTTACATACGTAGCGATCTTATGACTGAAGCCCATGGTGAAAATTTAAAAGTGAACACCCAAAGCCAACAAACCAAATGCCTTAGGAAAAAAACTGTTGCAGTATTTAATTATTTCATACCAGTGGAATGAGTGAAAAATAAGTTCATATTACAACAAAAATACAAAAGAAAAGTTATTTAATTATGAAAAAAACATAAGCATCCTTATATATTATACATTTTCTTTTAAGAGTTACACATATTTATATGAAAAAGAATGTGTTATACAATAATTAATTTTATCGAAAGTAAACATATTGTTCATCCAAACACACATTACAAACCTGTAATTGTAGATCTTTTAATTAAGTTTGAAAGAAAAAGTTAAATTACAAATATAATTCTCTGTTCTTATAAAAATAGAGTTGGAAGAAAGTGTCAAATCAAAGAGAGAAAATAGGAGTTAGGTGGAAAGAAAATGAGGGAGATGCAAACAAGTGTATGGAGAGAGGGGGATGCATATCATGTTTAAAAGCTCAAGGCGAGGGTGAGACAATTCAATCATACTTGCACCGGCATTTGGTTTTTCTCCTTCTCAGGCTTCAAATAAAGGATGGAGAGGAACATATCCCTGGTTTCCCTGTTATGCTTCATTATTTTCAATGGGTGTTTGGTGTTGGAGGCGGATGCTGTGAAAAGCCAACGCAGCGAAAAGCTCAAGCTGATTCACAGGCATTCACCTGAGCTAGGACACAATCCTGGAACGACCCTTGGACCCCCAAAAAATTCAGAGGAACGATTAAAACAGCTGGTGCAGAGCGACAAGGCTAGACTACATGCCATTCAACGGAGGCTAGGCGTAGTGGGGAAGGCGGACGATAGGGTGGAGTTCCCATTCCGATCGGCGGCAGATATGGGGGTCGGGCAATACTTTGTTTCCTTGAGGATGGGGACCCCTGCCCAGAAATTTACTCTGCTGGTGGATACGGGTAGCTGTCTTACATGGTTGAAATGCAAATATCCGGAAGAGGATTATTGTGCCGCACCGTGGGCTGGCGGAAGGTTTTTTTTCCCTAATGAATCAAGCAGCTTTAAGAGCATTCCATGTTCATCACAAGAGTGCAAGACCATCGACAAAGCAACTACTCTCCCAACTTGCCCTTATCCAAACGCACCTTGCTATTATGGTTACAGGTAATTATATATTCATAATCACTTTTTTTTTTTTTTTTACGAGTCCAATGTCATAACAATTGTATATTAATGATAAATTTAGTCATTTTGCATGTTTTGAAAAAGTGGTTTATTTTTGTTTATTAATCACATTTTATCCTTTTTTGGCTGGCTGGCTGTTTGATATACTAGAGTTAACCTAACCTTATTACGCTTGTTGTTCATAGTTATTTGGATGGATTAAATGTGGGGGGATCCTACTTCAATGAAACAGTTAAATTCCGATTCAGCAACGGCCAAAAGAAGGGACTAGAAATGACGATGGGGTGTACCGATTGTTCAGACAATCCCAAAAGGTTTCAGGAAATCGATGGGATACTAGCATTAGGACTCGGCCCGTTGTCTTTTGCTGTGAAAGCAGCACATGAGTTCGGGGGCAAGTTTTCCTTCTGCTTGGAGAACCATTGGATCATAAAAAAGGAGAGCAGCTACCTCGTCTTTGGTTCAGAAGATGAAGTGCCAAACATGCAATTCACAGATCTGTTAACCGAAGAATCAAAAATGACCTCACTTTATCCTATAAAGGTCACCGGTATCTCAGTTAATGGCACGATGCTGGATATTCCATCATATGTATGGGATATGACTGACAGAGGAGCCGGTGGGATGATTGTGGACTCAGGTACTACCGTAACGCATCTGGTGGAACAGGCGTTCGATAAAGTCATTGCTGCTTTCGAACCTTCTTTAAGCATGTATAACAAGACGAAAGGGAATTTGGATTATTGCTTCAATGCTCCACCAGCTGGAGAGTTTGATGAGACGCGCGTTCCCCGAGTGGCCCTCCATTTCGAGGGGGGAGCTAAGCTCGAGCCGGCGATCGAAGGTTATATCTTCGACGATTCTAAAGGAGTGAAATGCCTTGGGTTTGTGAGGGTAAGTGGGCCTCAAATGAACATACTGGGCAACTTCTTAATGCAAAATCATTTGTGGGAATTTGATCTCGCTAACAAAAAGATGGGTTTCGCTCCTAGCAAGTGCATATTGGATTAATTCACCATTAAATTAAACCCCTACTATAGGCATGGAGTACTGTAATTGAATTTCCAAGTTTTCATGTCAACAGCTTTTCAATAATATAACATATTACATAAGTTTTATATTTTCTAGACAAATAACAATACATTCCAACTTCACAATAATACATTAATTCATTATTTTCTTCACATTCCTTTTTCCTAATTATATACTATACTTTTACTCTATATAATAATGCCTTTAATTCAACCAAAAATTACATTTCATATTACGCACATTAAATACAATATTCACCATCAGCCTCAAATTGCAATTTAACCTTTATATTAGCTTACAATTTCAAATTTCTTAAAGGGATTACCTAGAAATTCAAATTTTATACTTATCTGACTTTTTATATTATTAAACTCATTGAAATAGTTTTTTTTTATTTATATATAAAGGATAACTTGCTTACTCTGTAGATTATTTTAGTTTTTTTATTTAAATACAATAATTTTAAATAATATATAATATATAATAACATACACAAGCAACCTGTGCCTGTGGTACATAAAGCACAGGCAATGTAACAATTTTTGTTATACGTGCTCTATGTATCAATTTTTTTTTTTTAAATTCATTAAAAATTTTAAACAAGATTTAATATTATAAATTTAATATGCACAACCAACTTGTGTGATATGTACAGCATGGGTAATTTAACAAAATATCATACTCGTGCTCTATGTATCATTTAGGTAATATTCTATAAAATGTAAGTGTTCATTTAGATAATTACAAAATATTTAAATTTATTTAAATTTACTTATAATATCAATTATAAATTTAAATTTATAAAATAATTATAAAATATTTTAATTGATAAATACAATAAAATCATAAATAATTATATGTATGATATCCATACTTTTATCTTATTTATACATATTTATCTTATCTTTTATCTTTCTTTTTGAGATTAACTGCTTTTACAGTAAATCACGACATATAAACAATATGTGTGAATTAGAATCCAACTTTAACCGTGTAAAGTCACATTTTCATAATTAATATTTTAACAAACATTAACTATATCTATTATATCCTTGAAGAATATTGATTTTCAATTTAACCGTTTAGTAATTTTTTTTGACACAATATTTAAAATTATCCATAATAAATAAGAGGATGATGCACTTCCAACACACTTGAACCCATGTCCTCCTCCATTGGCAATAATACCCATGCCAATTGAGCTAATACCCAATCAGCAAGGGTAGAGCCAAAGGGGGCTAGTAGGGGGCTTGACCCCCTAAAATTAAAAATTTCACATTTAGTCCTTTTATAATTTTAAAAAAATTAAATTAATATATGATAAATTTACACTTTGATCATAAAAAATTGAAAAAAATTAATTTAATTCTTTAAAAATTATAAATATATAAATTATTAAAAATAGTAAAATTTCACTTTTATTATCATAAAAATATAATCCTAAAAGAATTTCTCACGTGCCCTATCAATCAGCCAGGCTTAGCAAAAGTCAAAATAAAGTTTTCCTCATATTATATCACATTTTCATTTTCATATATATTGTAAAACATCTTTCTTGATCTAAAATGAGATGTTTTTCACTTAATAAAGTATTAGTTTTTTTCCCTACTATGCACATATTGGTTTGTTATTGTTAACCTTATAAGTAAATTTTAAAATATTTTTATAATTATTTAAAAATTAAAAAATAGTTTAAATGTATTTACAAAGAAATTTTCATATTTAAAAATAGCTGTTTTAAATTCTTTTTTACTTTCCAGATTTTGAAAAAAAGTTTAAGTTTGAATGAAAAATTAAAAGGAAAACAAGATAATTTGTTTCATAAATAAGAATTTTTAGTTAATAATACTTATTTCAGTGAGTAAGATTTTTAAAAAAATTCAATAATATGTATTAGTGTTAACTGTAATTATGATATTATAATTATGAAGAATAGGTTACCAATGTAATTGTTAAGGATTTTTAAATTTGGGGGTAATTATAAGTGTTGAAGTGTTTTTCTCATATCTCTTTAAAAGAAATATTGAGGTATTTATATATGCTTATATTGTTATTATTATATCTCATAATTTGGGTTCATCATTTTGTTTCAGTCTTGGGGCTTTTGGTACTGACATTCTCTGCCTCTAGTATTGATATTCTTTGCACGCCCCTTAGCTTGATGGATGTGTGTCTGCGTAGCACACGGTTCTTTCTGATCATGGGGCCAGCATCCTCAATGAGTTTCGTACCCATTGGTCACAAGTATGGATTACTTGTAAGGCTCACAATCTTTCCCGCGAACACCGTTCGTGATCCCATCCTGCAAGATGTGTCTACGAACTCTTCTTGCAAGTTGTTTTGGTGAATACGCCTCTTTCGAGTCGGGTCCTTCCTGGACAAGGGTAATTATTTAGTTATGATCTAATTTATAGAATGCTTTTATTTTAATCATTCAAAAAAATTTTCAATTTAGCCATCGCCGTTAAAAAAAGTTATTATTTTAATCATTCAAGTTTTAAATATATAATTGTAATCTAGAGAAAATAAAAAAGAAAAACCTCAATTTTAAATATATATTTTTGGCTAAATTTTCCTTAAATCTGAATCTTCAACATCTTGCAACCTCCATTATCCTCTCCATGCGCAACACCTTTTTCCGCTCTCATTGCATTACCCACGTGACATTTCCTTACATTGCCTACCTGAAATACAAGAGAGCATACCATGGCACAACCAGAACTTTTCTTCATCATTTGAACAAAGATTTAAAGAGAAACAAAGACCAGTCAACATTTCTCTTTAATCTATGGCCACTCCTCTTTTTCTCATAAACTCTCTATTCCCCAAATCTTTCCCTTCATTTCCCTCCTCAACCATTAAAACCAGGCCTCTAGGTTCTACCATGGTAATCCCCATAACAAGCTTCCTCTTTTCCCTTTTGATTACCTTTTCTTTTATCCCTTATTGAATTCGCTTTTTTTAATGGTTTTGTTAGATGAGAGGAAGTGAAATAACAGAGGAAGTTTCTGAAACTAAAGAGGCAGCAAATGTGGATACAAAGAAGAAAACTATATTTGTAGGTAGAGCAACGTGTAGTACTGGGAAAAGGGGCGTTGAACCACTACTTTCGAAAGGGATTTCAGTCAAAGCTGGGGTTCATGATTAGGGGAAAGCTAAAACTTTGCTTTCTAACGATAACCCATCTCTTGAAATTGTTAGTTCTTTTCTCTTGTTTAAATTTATTAATGAATTGAACGTGTTCTAACTTGGATATATCGAAAGTTCAACGGCTTGCTACAAATGGTAATGTTTTGTTTTTTTCAATAAAAGAAATGGAAAGTTACTGAAGAATCAAAAGTTCTCTAGCTTGCATGATCTTTGTTGCTTGAGAGAAATTTGGGTTTTTATAGCTATGTTATTTGGCTTCCAAACTCATCTCTAACGTGTATTCGATAATATGATCTTTTGAGAATCTACGAAATACATGGAAATTTGGGATTTCCTTGCAGGAAATGTCACTTGGGTGGTGCAATGTGTTGGTCGGTGGTATGTGGAAAGGGAAAGGAGGTGCTAGGCATGGAGAGGACAATGGAGATTGGAAGATGTTGAATGTGGGTTTTGATTGGTGGATGCAAAAGTTTGACTGAAATTTAAAGCAAGTTTGACCAAAAATCTATTAAATGCCTTTTTCTTTCAGTTTCTCTTAATTATAAATTTTATATAAAAATATAATAATTAAGGATGTTAGTGATGTAATCGTAAACCAACTAAAAATTCAATTAAGGTAATTGTACTTATCAATTAATAGTATAGTTACGGTGAATAAAGATATCGTTCCCACAAAGACTAAAAGTATTAGTAATTACCACATTTCTATTATTTAATCGATAAATTCAAGTGATTGACTAAAATTTAAAATTGACTAAATTAATTAACTACGAACGTGACAAAGAACAAATCAGTAAAATAATCGAATAATAACCAATAAGCGAAACAATACCTAGGAAAGAAGTGACCTAGACTTCATCTGTTACTATCAATTTAAATTACGCAATTTCTTCACTTAGTGTCTTGATCTGTAGAAGTCCCTAAATTATGTTAATATTTCTCTTAAAGAATAAAAGCAACTAGCTCTAGGTTGATTAATTGAAATTTTTTTCTAACTAAAACCCCTATTATCGTTTTAACTCGATCTATGTATCCCCCTATTAGATTTGACTCTAATCCAGTAGATTTATGTCGTCTTATTTCTAGAATTGAATGCAACTCCATTCAATTACGCTAGATTTACTATTAAACATGATATACTCCTCCTTTGATTTAAGCACATCAAACATGAATCAATAGTTTAGAAGTATTAAACCAATAATTAAGAACACATAATTGAAAACAAGATCTAAGTTTTTATTGAGTAAAATAAAAATCAAACAACAGAATTCGTCATAGGGTTCATCTCCCCTAGGTATTTGGATAATTAGTTCATGCTTGCAAATAAAAACATCCCAAAGATAGTATAATCGAAAGAAACAAAGAAACTGTAACACCCAAAATCCAGCCTAGAAGTTTAGATCGAATTTTGGATGTTACATTGATCACCGAAGTGATCGTAAGTAAACTTTCCAAAATAGGTGATCATGTCAAAAAGAAATATTTAATCATTTAGGTTCAATTAGTAAAATCACAATTAAGTTTATTACAAATCCAGAATTAAATGAACGAATAAAATTTTGAAACGGAGTTGTACCATAGTTTTATAGAACTTTACATTTCAAAACTAAAAAAAAAAAAAGAAGAAGAAGTAGAAACCAAAAATGCAAACTAATAGTTTATTCCCCCTTGAGACTGTCTGAGACCTCCACGTATCGAGCCCAGCGCTAGAAAACAGAAAAGGTACCTGAACGGGAAACACTAAGAGGGGGTGAGCTACTCGAGCTCAGTGTGAGTTTGAAACAAGACAAGAGACAAAATTACAGATTCCAAATCAGTAATGCAATAGATTTTCAAACACTCACAGAGTCAGAAATGCATATGTAATGACCCAAAATTCACGGGCACAGGAAAAGTGAGTTATAGGGCCTCCGTCTTAGTAAATCGAGTTATAAATAATTATTAGAAGTAATTATGAGTTTAGTCGATGCTTAATTAGGATTTAATTAAGTGAATTTAGCCTAATTTAGTGTAAATAGTAAAAAGGACTAAATTAATAAAGTGTAAAAGTTTAATTATAAAGTTAAAAAATAAAAAAGGACTAAATAGGAAATTAAGCCAATTCTTAAATATGAGGCGGCATAAGTTGATTGAATTGAAGATATTACATGATATTTAATTAAAAATTATTAAGGTTTAATATTAAATTATAAATTATAATAATTATTATATTATGAAATAAGTTAAATAAAGACAAATGTATGGTAATGATTTAATACAAGTGTATTAATTAAAATACATACAATTGTAATACATGTATTATTCAAGTATAATATTTTTATTTTTTATTTTTTTAAGTAAAAGATAATTATTAGATAATTAATAGAATTATAAGATTGTTTTTTACAAGTGTTTGGTATAGATGATATTGTACATTTATGAATAAAATATATATATGTACATTTGTCCTATTATTATTTGTTGTTAAATAGATTTTTATTAAATAAATAAGATAATTGACAAATATATGGTACAAAATTTATACAAGGGTAATAATATAAATATGTACAAATGTAATTAAATAATTGATTTACTTAAAATTTAAGCATAAGATATTTTATATTGATATTATATTAATTATAAAGTAATTAAAACAATAAAGTAAATAAAATAAAGTAAAAAAAAGAAAAAAACAAAGAAGAAAAAGAATAGAAGCTATTTCGAAACAGGGGAAAGGAAGGAAAGAAAGAAAAATAAAAGGAGAAATTTAGTTTTTGAAGCTTTAAACATTAATAGGTAAGTCAATCAAGCCTTTTTTTTACTTAATTTTGATGTTTTAGAAGTCTTGGAATAAAGTTTTGATGAAATTAAGTTGATATTTTGAAAATTTATAGGTTTTCAAATATGGTTCATGTTGAATAAAATGATGAATTAGGGATTTAATTGAATGAATTTTAAGTTAGAATTGATTAAAGGATTAAATTGTAAACTAGGCTATAAGTTTTGTGTTGTAAGGATTAAATTGGAAAAAGTTTTAAATTAGGGTTTTATTATGAACATGAGATAGTTATGTAGAATATGGAAGGAAGTTGAATAGAAATAAAATATGAATTGAGTTAGAAAAGTAAATGAGTTAATTAGGATTAAATTGGAATTAGGGTATAAATTGGATAGAAATTCAGTTATTATTATTAATTAGTGCTGCAATTAATAGTGTAAATTATTATTATTTTCGTAGCTAACAAAGAACCTGAGGCATTGGCACAAAAATGAAAAGAGAAAGTTATCGAGGAGTAATCGCGAAATTCGAGTTTGTATTACTATAATTCAAGTTATTTATTATTAAGTATTAATTTTAAATTTATTTATTTTATATTAAGTAAATATCGAAGTAAGTAATTTTATTAAATTGAATTTAGAAAATTGAATTGAATAAGAAATATGTGTTATTATTGCTATAATTCAAATTTAATTATTATTAATTGTTGAAATTTTAAGTTGATATGCATGGTAAGTATTAGTATTGAATTGTATGAAATTAAATTGAATTGTGATTATATGTGAATAATTGAAATGCATATTGAATTGAGAAAGTGTATTGAACTACGAATATGTGAATTGAAAAAATTGATTGAAAAGTGGAAAATGATTGAACTGAATATGTGAGAAATTGTGACTGAATTGAGATTTATATGTGATCTGGAAACCCTATTGTAACACCCCCTACCCGTATCCATTGCCAGAATAGGGTACGAGGCATTATCGGAGTTTACTGAACATTTTCAGATAATTCTAAGTCATTTATTATTCAGATTTTGAAAATAATCATAATGTCTCTCTATTGGGCCCTCGAAGCCCCAACATACACTAGAAACCAAATGGAATTAAATCGAGATTATAAAAAAATTTGCAAAATCTTAAATTTTATTTTCATCTAAGTACTTACCATTTCAAAGTTTCTTGTAATTAAACATATTACCATTCAATCAATAGCTTGTCCTTTGTCTAAGTGTCAAGCCACATCATTGTTAGTATACTTGCATTTATTTCATATAAATTCAACATTGATATACTTATTTTCTCGACATGTCACACTTGAGTTTAATAATTGTCTTTACTTACATAATTTCCTTGTATCAACATATCAAAGATAATCATATATATACATGTCATGAAACATATCATTCTTTTACCGTTTCTTCATAAGCATATATCATTCATTTCATTATATCAATATTTCATACTCCATCATTTCCATATATTTTATGTATATTTATTCCGGTAATAGCTTATATCAAACTTAACATAAATTATATTCCATGTACTTATACTTATCTCGTTTATCTATCTTCATAATTATTTCATATAACCATTCGTCATCTGATACATATTACCTGAATATCAATTGTTCAACAGATGTCATAGCGTCTCCCATCCACGGTCTTATTTATCTTTGACATGATGCCATAGTGTCTTTCAACTATGGTCTTACTCATTTTCTCATTCATGTTGCCATGGTATCTTTCAACCATGGTCTTAAACATTTAATATCAGTTGCCATGGTGTCTTTCAACCATGGTCTTACACATTTCATATCAGGTTGCCATGGTATCTTTCAACCATGGTCTTACACATTTCATATCAGGTTGCCATGGTGTCTTTCAACCATGGTCTTACACATTTCATATCAGTTGCCATGGTGTCTTTCAACCATGGTCTTACACATTTCATATCCAGAGAGCACACTCCCGCGAACCTCATCCTTACAGTGGGATTACCACCCAGGCTAAATCCTGTAATATAAACTCATAGAGTATTGTCGGGATTACCACCCAAGCTAAATCCTCTGCAACGACAATTACTCTAATGAGCTTGGATCTGAATTACCAGCCAGCTAAATTCAGACCCTAATTCGGATTACCCGTCCGGGCTAAATCCATTTTCCACATATTCTTCGGGAGGGCTATATCAGGATGGGATCACCCGTTCGGGCTAGATCCTTTTTACCGTCAATTCTTTTTCAGAGATCCATCGAATTTTTCCTTCCATTCAACCGGGATTTCTTCCCCTTTTATCAAATATGCTAATGTTTCATCAATTTTCATATAATGAATGTTCAAATCATATTCACATCAATAACATACATTTCAAGTATTTAAGAATATAATTCAAGTTACATGAACTTACCTCATTGATTGTTCGTGTTTATGATTTCATTATTCTAATATCTTTTCTTTTCCATGATCAAGTCTCGTATTTATGTCGTCTGGATCTCTATAAATAAATTTGATCATCATTTTTATTCATTTTATATTCTAATGCATTTAGTTAATACTCTAGGCAAAATTACCATTTTGCCTCTAAACTTTTAATTAATGACGATTTCATCCTTAGGGTCAAGAAAATAAAATTATTGCAATTTAATCCTTATTTCCAGCTATTATTGTCATACATATCGATAACAATCCATGAATTCTATAAATATCAAAATTTTTCACAATTTCAACACTTTTCAATTTAATCCCTAAAACATGTTTTCCCCCGATCTTGAACTAAATTGATAATTTCGTTAAATTTTGTAATTTAAATAATAAAATAATCTATTTCATGCAATTTAGTCATTTCTGACATTTTTACAAAATTGCCCATAAAGTTTTACCTTTATTCAATTTAGTCCTTAAGCTTAAAACATGCAAATTAGTCATGCTTGCTGAATATTCATATATATTTTTCCTCCTCCTCCTCCCCATTCCACATCCTTAAATTTATATAATATGCTTATAAGTAACATTATTAATAATTTCACTATTTACTTATATGTATATTCAAAGCTATCCATTTGAGTCATAGTCACTAAATTATTTATTTCTTGAGTTACAGAACTCCAAATTAAGATCTGTAAATTTTATCTGAAACTAGACTCACATATATTCTTACCATAAAATTTTCATGATTTTTGGTTTAGCCAATTAGTACAGTTTATTCATTAAATTCACCCCTGTTTTGCTGTCTGACAGTTCCAACCCTTCTTCACTAAAAATTAATTATCTCCTTGTACAGAATTCAAATGATGTTATAATTTATTTCTAATAAAACTAGACTCATTGAGGATTCTATACATATAAATTTAAGCCCATAATTATTTTTCTTAATTTTTTTATGATTTTTCAAAGTCTGAACAGGGGAATCCGAATTCATTCTGACCTTGTCTCACAAAATTCATTATATCTCAAAATTTACAAATCCATTGCTTACACTGTTTCTTCTATGAGAAACTAGACTCAATAATATTTAATTAAATATTTTTTTAATCTTCTAATTCAATTTCTACAATTTATGGTGGTTTTTCAAAGTTAGACTACTGCTGCTGTCCATAACTGTTTTAGTGCAAGATATTAATTATCATGTTATAACACCCTTATTTTCTTTTTCTACACCATTTCTCATCACTTTCTCTTATTTTCTCTTCACTAACATATCAAGAACATAAGACCTTATGTAATAAAACTCCACTGTAACATTATTTCCATGCTTTATCAACAATAACAAACTTAAAAACATATTGAAATCTTGATGTACTTACCTTGTTCTCTTGATACCAATCTTTAACTTGATTTTCTCTCTCCTCCAGCTTCTATTTCTTGAATCCAACTTGATATTCTAACTCCCCATGCTCTCCTTAACATTTTTCTCTCTTGGTAGCTATGGAAATTCATTTGATTTTTGGGTGAAAATGGTGAATTTTTGGTAGAAGGACCAAATTGTAATGAAAAGAAAGTTTTTTTCTTCCTATTCTCTTCATACGTTGGGTGCATGGGAAAGATGAAGATTCTTCATCTTTCTTTCCTTATATATATACTAAATAAAATAATAATAAAATAATAAAATATCATTTAAAAAAATTAAATTAAAATATTAATAAACTATTATTTATTTATTTAATCTAAAATATCTCCAACATCATCATTGCTTTCTAGATTTCTCTCTCTTCCAATTGACCATTTTTGCCCTTTATTATCTTTTAAAATTCTATCCTTGAGTCATCATTTAATTTGGTAAAATTACAATTTAGTCCCTCATAGTTCTTCACTTATTTAATTTGGTCCTAATTCATCCATTTTTCTTAGTTTCTAGATCATTCCACTCTTAAAATATTTACACTATTGGTTCTTCAAATTTTTTATATTTACACTTTAACCCCTCAAATTTTGAGTATTTACTTTTGTGCAACAAAACTTATCTCACTTTTACAATTTAGTCCTTTCTTGAATTAATATATCATAATATACTTCTCAATTTTGACATAACTCAAAATTTCTGTTTTTGTCACTTTATTTCCTTATTTTACTATATCAAGGATAATATCTTACTGTAAAAATTTTCGGGGTATTACACCTATTAACTAGTCGGGCTCGGTCAGATATAATTGGCATGCCGTAGGATTGGAAGTGCTCAAGGATACTTCGACCTCGAGTCGATGAGACACTGGGTGTCATACTGTTACTTCGGATAGATTCGACGAGGTACTGGGTACCACTTTACTTCGGCTAGGCCGATGAGACATTGGTGTCAATTATTTGCCTCGAACTATCCAATGAGGCACAGGGTGCCATATTGGAGTGTTTGGTTGGATCCGTGTATCTGCCAAAGTCCGAGTCTTGTTAATAGGGGTAAATAATTGAAATGATAAATCGAACAAACTTAATTGATCGAGTTATTGAAATGAAATGAGAAAACTGATTTATGAATTGAAAATTTAGAGAAGGGATTGAACCAAAGGTTCATGAATTTATTGAAGTTCAAATTGATGATATATGATATCAATTGATGAATTGCTATTGATGACATATGAACTTTAAGTATAAATTAGTATTTATGATTTATAATGTATATGTTTAATGTTCTTATTGTTATTATTATAGTTTGAATTATAGTAATACCACTGAGTATAAAATACTCAACTTACAGTTGTTTCCGTATGCAAGTTAATAGGTATTTAGAGTCTCGGTTCAATATCTAGGCGATCCCGACTCCAGCGCAAAACTCAATGATGTATTTTTCTTTTGGTAAAAGTGGCATGTACATAGGTGTTAATTTTGATCACTTTAAAATGCTATATGATTTTTGTTGTAAAGAATGATGTTTGGTATTTTGGTGTTTAAACTAATGAAATGGTATGAAAATTTAAATTATATACATGGTATAATTGATACTAAAATAATATTTTGATACTTGGTTTAAACTTGGTTTAATGAAATGGAAATAGAATTATTATAACATATTCGGTATAGTTGGTAACAAGTTGAAATAGAATGAATGAAGTTTATTAAATTAAACAATATATGCGAATATTTACTTAGTAAATTACTAAGTTGATGTGAAGCTATGCTTAGTTGTATTTAAATATGAAATTGTATGGGTTGTGATATTGGTTTTAAATTGGTTGCGATTTGAATTTGCAGGGAAGTTTAAATATTTATAAAGGGGTTATATTGAATTTTTCTAAAAAAAAAAAAGAAGAGAGAGAGTCAATTAGGAAAAGTTTTATATGAACTTATGATCATATTATAATATGTTCGATAATTATTTGAATATTAATCGTAAATTGTTCGATTATTTGGTAATACCTCATAACCCTATTTCGGTGATAGTTTAGGGTTAGGGGTTGTTACAGCATACCTAGAACTAGTGTCCAAATTGAACTTAACGATCAGAGCACAACAAGTTCGCACAAGGGTCTCAGCACAAATGCTGTTCAGACAAACAGATTACAAACATCTAATCTTATAGTCAGAGCTCATAGATAGATGCTGATGAAATGCAGTCAAGTGACAAAACCCACCCATCCAGCCAACACACCTCTCCGTCCCCCGACCACACCCCAAAAGAGCTATTAATGCTCATCCAACCAATCACATTGATTAAGACCTCAAAAGGCCCATCCAACCCTACACACCACATATGTGGACTAAGCCATTCAGATAATAATACGTAGCAGGGCTAGTGTATATGTTGTATAGTGCAATGCGGTAGTCCGCTGTACAAACGTGTTGCAGTTAAACTGCCAGATCAGATAATAGTACGCAACAAAGTTGACGCACATGCAGTATAGTACGATAAATCACCGTACAAATATTGTAACACCCCTAACTTGTTTCTGTCGCTGAAACAGGGTTACGGAGCGTCACCAAAACATTCAAAAACAATTACAGATAATTCATGCAAGTTACTGTTCATTAACTGAGATTATTCATAACATCCCTTAAATTGACCCTCGAGGCTCAATACGAGCAATAGAAATGAGTTAGGACTTAATCGAAACCTCTAAGAATTTTTTGCAAAATTACAAAATTTTTCTAAGGTGCTGGGCTCACACGCCCCTGTAATTCTAGGACATACCCGTGCTGCAGACCGTGTTCAAACTAGGTAGCTCTTTGACTTGTGCCACACGGTCATGCCACATACCCTTGTGCTAGGCCGTGTGGTTAATTAATTCAATTCAAATTAGGTGTAGGTTTCACACGGCTAAGACACATGCCCATGTTCTAGGCCGTGTAGCACACACGGTTGAGACACAAGCCCGTGTCTCTACCCGTGCGCTCAATTATGAGTAATCTATTTCTCAAAATTAAGGTACAGGGGACCCACGGTCTGACTACATGCCCATGTACCTGGCCTGTGTCACATGTGGTCTAGATATACACCCGTGCGGACAAAATAAAACCAGTTCTAGCTTTATTTCTCACCCAAATTCACACCTATGACCTGTACTTGAAACAGATATCCAATACCAACCATTTCAAGGATTCAAATTCAGCAATTCCATCATTCAACTTAGCATATCATTGCAAGCACAAGTGTTTATAAACTTACCCTGGTTTAACTTATGTAATAACAACATTTGATCACATATACTTAACATAACACATGTGTATATATATATCATAATAGCCTACTTAGTCATACCAAATTGAACCATTACTAACCATTCCAATGGCTAGGTTACAAAACATCATTTCCACGTCATCTATGGCCAAGTTGTCCTATACATCCCAAGTTGTCCTATACAGGGGAAAATAAAACAGAGTAAGCATTACATGCTTAGTAAGTTCGTATAACGAAAACTAAACTTACCAATCCTGTTTATTAAGTCTAAGCATACAATATCATGTTTTCCATCCATTAGCAATATTGCCTAAACACATGCACCCAATCAAACATGTTAGTCACCAAAATCTTCATATCAATCAAGTAAACATAGATGAGCTCATCATGTAATATTCTTTTAAGACATTACTATTTCATCACATAATTCTCATACCATGTCAAGAGTTTTATGTCCGTTAAATCATTGAATTACCAATGAATGTTCAAGTGGTACACTCAAGGTGTACGATTCATTATTCCGTCAATTCTTATTCAAGGGTACCCCTTAGGGCACTTAATCGCGGGACACACTCTCGAGTCACATTTTGTATAACAGGATTACCAGTCCAGGCTAAATCCTTTATATAACGTATGCTCAGAAGAGCTTAATTAGGATTACTAGTCCAGGCTAAACCCTAATCGTAACGTATACTCGAGAGATTTCGTGTTAGAATTACCCGTCAGGGCTAAATGCTTTCTACAACAAGGTCATTAAGATTACTCGTCCAAGCTAAATTCCGTCCGCAACAAATATAGGACTTCATTTTTTTCGGGAAAGTGCATATATTCATCGGAATCCAATATTCAATCGGGACTTAACCCATTTTTCACCATTACAAGCATGTATTTAAATTTCCATCATAGCATACAAGTAATGCACATCAATATAAATTACATTACATACAAACATAACATTCAATTAACATAATTACATGAGTGATTAAGTTACACGAACTTACCTCGACACTTGTTCGCGTATTAAATCTACTAATCCGAAACTTTTTTTTCCTTGATCTAACCTCAAATTTGTGTTGTCTGGATCTATATAAATAGCTTTAATCGTCAATTTCATACATTTTATACTCATTGGGACTCAATTTACGTCCTAGGTAAAATTATCATTTTGCCCCTAACTTTTCCATAAATTTCATTTTCGTCCCTAGGCTTGGAAAATAAAACTTGTGCAAATTACTCCCTATTCCAAGCCTAATCAAAGCCCCATTAAAAAATTTACAGCACACGTATTCATAAAAGTTCAAAATTTTTCATCAATTTCTACAACTTTACATTTTAGTCCGTAAATCATGTTTTAATCAAAAATTACTTTGTAAAAGTTGTTTATCTATCAACAACCTTTCATTTTCTACCATAAATTTCTAATTTTCAGCATATACATCCATGACCCATTTTCCATACTTTGATAACTCTCAAATTAATCCCCCAAATAGAAAGATTAAGCTATCCCGGTTTCAAAAATATCAAAAGTACTAAAAATAGGACAAGAAAACTTACCTAATTAGGCCTTGAAAGCTTCTTCTCTCTCTCCTAGGGTTTCCATGTATTTTTAAGGTTGAATATGACAAAATAAAATGATATTTATTTTTATAATCTTTTAATTAATTAAATTATTTCAATTTCCAATTTAGTCCTTAACCTTTTTCTATATTTCCATGGATGAGTCATTAACAAAATCTACATACTTTTATTAATAGTCTAATTACCATATAAGGACATCTAAATTTGAATTCCATAGCTATGTAATCCTTATAGCAACTAGAATTCAACTTTCGTATTTTATGCGATTTAGTCCTTCTCGTAATTAAGCACTTAATCGATAAAATTTTCGTACCAAAATTTTCATATGACATGTCTATCATAATACAGACCATGTAATAAAATAAAAATAAATTTTATTTTTTGGTCAGATTTGTAGTCCCAAAACCACTGTTCCGATTTCACTAAAAAATGGGCTGTTACAAATATGTTGCAGTAAAACTGCCAGCTTAGATCAGAATCAGACTCCCTTTACTTCACAATCCCACCCAAAATACTGTATGCAAGTGTATGCGTGCACACAACCTCAAAGAACAGTGACACATTCACAGACAGTCAGTGACAACAGTTATACAAACACACTTCACAGTCTAGATTCAGAATCAAACATCTCACACAACAGTTGCCAATATCACATAAGCCGCAGATCAAATAAAAGTCTTAATTACCCTTTCAAAGGTATAGCCAAGGGTTGAAACACACAAACACATTTTCAGATCAGAACCATACACAAAACCAAACAAGTGCCTTAAAACCACACGCCCGTGTGCTCTGGCCGTGTGGAATTGCCTAGGTCGTGTGGAAGGTCGAAAGCCCATGTGAAGTGGGGCACACGGCCGTGTGGCAGAGGTACACGCCCATGTGAAAAGAGGCACATAGCCGTTTGACTAAAGCACACACCTGTGTGGACCAGGGACATGGTCGTGTAACTCTCTGTCCAATTGCACTCAATTTGAGTACAGCATTGACACGACCGTGTAAGGGTCTCACACGGGAGTGTGAACACCAGACACGACCTTGTAAAAATTGAAAAAATCCTCAAATCAACTACACAGCCGTGTGGCCAAGCTGTGTGGCACCAAAACACTCAGACCCTAATACCCGAACTCACATGCCCGTGTGTCTAGGGGACACGGCCGTGTGAAAATCGACAAAATCCCCAAATCGGCCACACGACCGTATGGCCAGGCCATGTGCATCAAATCTTACCGAAAAACCCTAATTCTCAAAAGCACATGGCCGTGTGTATCGACACACGCTCGTGTGGTCATGAAACCACCCTAAAAATAACCTCAAAAACGTGCTTTTAGCCACGAAGCACTCTCCAAACCTCGATAATTCAAAAATATACCAAAACACACAGTTTCTAAGCATAATACGATGATACAACATCGATTTTAGCATGTTTACAAACACCTGCACCTATGATTTTGACTTTTCGTAAAGATGAAAAAGAATCTGCAAATAAAGCAAAAAGAGATACGAAATCCACACCTGTTTTGCGATCTACGATGCTCCGACATCGACTTTGACGACGAGGAAGCGACTTATCAAAATTCCCCAACAACCCGCTCAAAAGAAAACAAAAAAAAAAAAGAAACAAAGAGGAAATAGTGGGGAAGAACGTTCAGGAGAAAGGAAATAAAATATTAAAAATATTAAAAATTAATTTCATAACAATAGTAAATTATTATTATTAACTACAAACAAAACAAAATAAAAAGGCTCTCCAAAACGCACACCAAAAGACTCGAACCCAGAACCCAGAGACCAAATAACCATAACAAACCACCAAACCACCATGCCCATTCTGTCATTTAAACGCACAACTAAACTCAATAGCACCACCAACTCACTGACCCTAATCACAAAACCCAAAGCTTACAGCCCTAAAATTCAAGGCGTTACAGAAACTCATTATAATCTCCTAAGAAGTCAACTGAGAGTCTTCAATCTTGACAAAAATCTGCTTCAGAATAGGTTTCAATGGTGTTTTTCAAGTTTTTTTTCTTGAGTATTCTATGACAGTTCCATCCTATCTTCTTATTTTTGTCATATATAGGTCTTAGAATGCACAAAAAACCCTAAAAATCGTGTTTTTTTTCGTTTTTCAAAATGTAATTCGTGAAATCGACACGACTATTGTAACAAACCCTTTTCAGTGGCGACGAAAACCTTCGGGACCACAAATCTGACGAGTGAGTCCGTAAATATTATTATTTAATATTTACGAGTCAAATATAGTATTATATTAAATTTTGATTTGATAATTTTTATGATTTGAATGAATAGTTAAGTCAAAGTAGTTTGTCCTTAAAGTCAAGTGGTTTTAGAAAAAGAGGTATCGATACCCCATTTCTATAAACCGAGACCATAATATTTTTATTAAATATTTACGGAGTGGTTTTATAGGTCTATTGAAAATTAGTCCAAAAATTTTAATGTTTTGATAGTTAATTTAAGAAAAATGATTGAATCGTAAAAAATAATAAAATTTAATCACTATTGATTAATATTAATTAATTGAGTTAAAAAATATTTTTCCATGGCTTGGAATAACAATTAAGTCATTATAACTTATAATGGAAGGTGGATGATTGATTATAATTGTTGAAGTTAAAAGTTTTTAATTAAGATGATATTAAAAATAAATTAAACATAAAATAAGAAAAAAAAGCAATACCATCTTTTTCATTTCTTCTCTCCCACTGAATAAGCCACCATGCAAGAAGAATTTGAAACCTTCAAACACACTTTAGCATTCGGCCTTTGGTATGGTATGGAACCTAAACTCGTTTTTAGTAACTTTTATATTTTTGAGATCGTTGTAGCTTAATCCAGTTAACTCGTACCTCTATTTTTAAAATTGTGAAAGATTTTTAGAGTTACCATTGATGAATTTATAATGTTTTTTAAGTTTGATGATAGATTTATAAGCTTGAAAGTTAAAAAAAGACTATTTTATAAAGTAATTATAAAGTAATTTTGATTAATTTTAAATTTTAAGGATTAAATTGCTAAAATAATAAAGTTAGCATGAATTTATGTGAAATTTGATAAACATGGGTTGTATGAGAGCCATAGAACATTCGTTAGCTTAGTTTGATTTTAATTGTGTTAATTTGTTTAAGTTTTGGATTTAGGGACTAAATTGAATAAATGATAAAAGTTTAGGGTAAAGTATAAATGTTGATTAATGAGTTAATTATGTGAATTTTAGTATTTAAAAGTATTTTAATTGGATAATGGAATTAAATTATTATATATAAATCAAGAAACGGGTCAATCGATATACAAACATGGAAAAGGAAAAATTGTTTTTTAGTCTTCAAAGTCAAGTTTGCTACAGAACTGATTTAGGTAAGTTTGTATAATATAAATGAATTGATTTATTTGTTGTTTTGTGAATTATTAAATATCTAAGTAAGTTGTATTTAAATTTGCTTGCATAGTAAATATTAAATTGTAGAATTGAATCAAATTGAAATAAAATTATAAATGAGAGTCATGATTGAACATGAAAAAAGTATATAATTGAATTCATGTGAAAAAGAAATGCTTAAATAATTATATGATATGTTAATTATTATTTATATTATAAATGAATTAAATTGATTGCTATATGGCAATTAGTAAATTGAACTAAATTACATTATTAGCTAAATTGATGTTATGTTTGATAAATAATAACTATGTGGATGTGTTCTCGTAATGGTATAATGTGAAGAAAGTTAATTGAAATGGACATGTTATATGACTCGTATGAACCTCGTGAAATACTTAAGAAACAAATGACATAGCATTAGGGATTATGTGGTTTCGGGTGTTGGTTCTAAATGTCCTACCGATGGCCGAGGTCCCACATTTGTTGTGGATTCTCTATAGATCTTGTGAGCAGCATCATGTAAGTAACATCCCGACCTACAACTTGTGTGGGAGACTCATTTCACAACTAGTGTGAGCATTTACAGATATGACTCGTAAGTAGGCCCATTCTTGACATTTTTGGGGCCCTAGGCAAAACTATAAAATGGGGTTTTAGGTTCCTCAAAAATTAGAGAAAAATTTTTAGGGCACCTTAAAAGTTGAAAAATTTTTTTTGGACCCCTTTTAGCCTTGGGCCCTGGATGGCTGCACTTCCAGACGACCCTTAAGGCCGGGCCTACTTGTGAGAGCAGCTACAGCTACAGTTACAAGCACACTTTGTGTGAGCATGGTTCCCATGTATCTGACATTATTTCATTTGGTTCATCGGGTGTTAAATGTATAAAATGAAATGAAATATACGAAACTGTTATATGGAATTAGACATTTAATAGAGAAATTTATATGAATTATTGAAACAAAATGTGATATACAAAATGATTGTGTTATATATGTAAATGAAATGATAAAATGAAACGTTTAGATGAAACAATTATACAAAATGGTTATATGGAATGATTACATGAAATGGCTATATGAAAACATATGTATGAATTGGGACATTGGATATAGATATTTGAAATGAAATTTGAGGGTTAAAAGCATATGTGATGTTTGGTTTATATACCAAATGTGTTATCTATGTATAAGTTTGATATCATGATTAAGTTATATGTTTTACATATTAACTCACTAACCTTGCGAGACTTGTGATGTGTGTAGGTAATTAACGAACTAATGATCATGATATTAAATTATCTTATAAAATGTTTAAAATTTCATCATTTATGGTAAGTTAAAGTTAAAGTTTATTACGAACTTACTAAGCTTTATGTAAGCTTACCTCGTGTAGGCTTTTCTTCCTTGTAGATCATCAGATTCGCGCTATCGATTGGATTGCTTTTGGAGACCACACTATCCAGCAATTTATTTGGCAACTAATTGTTTATTTTGGTCTGGTTATAAGTGGCATGTAAATAGGATGTTGTATATATGTGTTATAAGCATTATGGATATGTTTTGTATTAATTAAAGTATGAGAAGTGTTATTTGGTGTGGATGTCAACTAATATTTGGTTAATTGTGGTGTGTAATGACAATGGTATGTCTATATAAATGTTTTTGATAATATGCTATATGCCTTATAAAAATGGTTAAGGTATTACCAAATGGGTACTTTTAGGTTTGGTATAGTCAAGAAGGTATAATTGTATGTTTCATGTTCTTAATATGCTTGGATACATGTTTTGTGATTTAGTAAATGATGTATGTGAATTGGATTTTAAATGTTTGAATTGTGGTACCAATGAGGGTACATTGGTTAGGCACATAGGTTGAATGATTTTTGTATGTTTTAAGCTTACTTGAATGTGTTTTAAACATGAGAAAGTGATTAGAAATGGATTGGCTTGGTGTCTAAGAATTGGTTGATGAATTGGCATGCGTTAGGGTCATTTTGGAAGCACATGGCCTGGGACACAAGCTGTCACGCTGCCTTGTGCCACGCACGGCACACCATACGGTTGTGTGTTTTTTTAATTTTAAAGTGCAAGTTTTTCCATACAGCATTAGTGAGTTACACGGTCTGAAGACACAGGCATGTGGAGTAGCCACACAACCATGTTTAAGGGCACACAGGCTGACCTTTTTCACACGGTCGTGTGACCCTTGTTTTTAGTTTTTCCACATTTTTTAGTTTTGTTTAAGATTAGTCCCAGTTTGTTTCCAAATTGTTTCTAAGGTTCCATAGGCTCGATTTAAGGTCGATTTTGTATGAATGCTATGATTACTTATTGGACATTGATTTATGATATTTAAATTAATTTTTGAAATATGTTTAAATATTATCGGATATGTTAATCGTCTAATATCTTGTGACCTTATTCCGACGGCGGAGACTGGTTAGGAGTATTACACCTGCCACATGGCCTTGTAGCAGCCCATGTGGCCCCTGTGCCTTGCTCCAATTTTTCAATTTTCGCTCATTTTTTCGCTCCTTTTTCTCCTAAATGATCTCCTAAGTATAAAAACATGAATTTAAAGGATTGAGAGCATAAAATTCACCATTTACATCAAATAACCACTTAAAAATGCATTAATAATGATATTAAAAACATATTACTTTTAGCATCTATGACTTAGTAAGATATAAAGGTTTTCACATATTGGTTGATTACAAACAAACTTAAAAATGGTAAAAGAATGTAAGTGAATAGAAAATTAAAAAAAATACTTACATTAGATAAGCATTGATTTTACTCATAAAAGAAATTTATTTTAGGGTTCCAATATTCGAAAATCGTATTTATGACATCTATTTTTTTGAATAATCTTATCGTAGGTTTTGATTATATCTGTTTTTTTCGATATAATGCTTAGAACTTCCAAATGATAAAGGAGAGTGGAGGATGATCATATTAAAGTTGTTCGACTTGAGAAAGAAAGAGTCAGATCTAACTTGAAAAGAAGTAGTCAAATAGATTTAACAAAAGAAGAAAAATAACTAAAATAAGGAAATTAAAAATAAAGAATAAATATTCAAAACAATAAATAAATAAATAAATAATAGATAGAATAAAAATGGAAGATGGATCGAATAAACCTATGGATATTATGGATAGATGTAACACCCTCTAGCCCTAAACCGTTACCGTAACAGGGTTACGGAGCATTACTGGACCTTTCAGACATATTACGAACCTTATACAAATAAATAACATACATATTGTAGAACATTCATAATAACCCTTTTATGGACCCTTGAGGTCCAAAATACGTGTTAGAAGTGAATCGGGACTAATTCGAGTGCTCGAGAAATTTTTCATGAAATTCTAATTTTTTTTATTTATTATTTTTTTCAAATATAGGGCTCATACCATGTAGACCAGGACAGTGTAGGCTCAATATAGCCCCTTATAATCATCTAACCAACCACACCAAACAATTTTATATACAATTACATTTAAAACATATCAAGACACCAACCAAATGATAATCTATTCACTAAACACACTAGTATTATCACTGATCGCACAATCCTAAATGTTCTTAATGTCTCTACATTTACACAAATAACATCCGAATATGAACTAAAAAAATAAATATTCAAAACAATAAATAAATAAATAAATAATAGATAGAATAAAAATGGAAGATGGATCGAATAAACCTATGGATATTATGGATAGATGTAACACCCTCTAGCCCTAAACTGCTACCAGTATTGTGGTTACTGAGCATTACTACCTTTCGCATATATTACTTACCCTTATACAAATAAATAACATACATATTGTAGAACATTCATAATAACCCTTTTATGGACCCTTGAGGTCCAAAATACGTGTTAGAAGTGAATCGGGACTAATTCGAGTGCTCGAGAAATTTTTCATGAAATTCTAATTTTTTTTATTTATTATTTTTTTTCAAATATAGGGCTCATACCATGTAGACCAGACCGTGTAGGCTCAATATAGCCCCTTATAATCATCTAACCAACCCTGCAAACAATTTTATATACAATTACATTTAAAACATATCAAGACACCAACCTGATAATCTATTCACTAAACATTCACAAGCAACATTAAGATTAGTTTAGAAATTTCATTCTATTTCTATTTCAAAGTTTGATATCATATGTGCCATTTTATCTTCTTATTCTTTCATATGTATATTCGAATAACATGTCATCTATTACAACCAAAATCCACCATGACACATATACATAACCTAGGTACATGCCACCTTTACCAAAAAGAAATAGATACATCACCAAGTTTTTGAGGTCGAGATCGACTCTAGATGCTGGAACGGATCGTTTGACTTCTACTAATTTGCGCACGGAAAACAACTGTATGCTGAGTATATTATACTCAGTGGTATTACTATAATTCAAATTTGTAAATCATGCAAATAAATATATTTATTCAATTTATACTTTTATCCTTTTAATAATTGATACATATTAAATCAATTTATTTAATAATAGTAGTAACTTTTCAAACTTGTATCCAATTGAATTCATACATTATTTCACTATCTCAAAATTCATTCCATTCCCACATCTCATGTCAATATTTCTTTTATTTCATATATAAAATCATTCAATAGAATTTATATTATCAAAATTTATTCATTTTCCCCTATTAACGTGATTCAGACTTTGACGGATATACAGATCCAACCAAACACACCAATATGGCACCCAATGCCTCATCGGATAGTTCAAAGCAATAAGTTGACACCCAGTGTCTCATCGGCCATGCCAAAGTAAGTTGATACCCAGTACCTCATCGAATCTATCGAAAGTAATATAATGACAACCAGTGTCTCATCAACTCGAAGTCAAAGTAACCCTGAACACTTCCAATCCTATCACATGCCAACTATATCTGACTTAGCTCGACTAGTAAATAGGGTTTCCAATCTGCTTTCTCAATTCAATTTCAATCAAATTCATACCAATCACAAATTCTCATATTTTCAATTCAATATCACAATAACTTATTTAATTCAATTCAAATTACTTTCAATTTCCAATCAATATACATTCAAATATTCACATAATTCATAATTCAATACCATTTCTCACCTCAATTCTACTTACCACACACATTAATTAAAACTCAAAAATAAATAATAACTAAATTCGAATTATAGTAATACAAACCAATTTCTTCCGAGTTACTTTCCGACAATCTTTTACTTTCCCTTCTGAGCCGATATATCCGGTTCGATGTTAGCTACGAAAATTAAAATTAAAATAATTTACAATTATTAATACAACAATTATTCACATAAAATACTTGAATTTCCTATTTAACTTCTACCTTAATTCCAATTTAATCCTTAAATAAAATCATCTATTTTTCCATCCCAATTCATACCTTATTTATATTCAATTTTCAACCAAAAATTTAAACTTAACTCTCTAATTTTCATCATAAATACCTAAATTCAAATTTCTTACAATCTAGTCCCTATTACACAAAATTTATAGCCTATTCTACAATTTAATCCTTCTCCCACTTTTAACTTTAAATTCTATTAATTCAATCCCTAATTCACACTTTTACTCAACAAAATTAGTGTCTACATGTAACATCCCGAATTAAGGGCTAGTCAGAACAATAGTTTCAGGACCACAAATCCGACGTAAGAAAATTTATTTTTATTATATTTTTATGCTCTATGATTTCACAAAATTATTTTGTGAAAATTTCGTTCGAAAATTTTGACTCTTGGGCACTCAATTTAGTCAAAAGGACTAAATTGTAAAAAGTGAAAAAGTTGAGTTCTACATGTTAAAGGTGTCAAATTGTTATGAAATTTTAAATTGGAGGTATTTAAATGGTAATTAGACTATTAGTTAATTTTTGGACAAAAATAGACATAAAATGGGTGTAATAAAATATTTTTAAGTTAGGGGCATTTTAGTAATCTAATAATTAAAAAGCCAAAATAGCCAAAATTAGCCCATCTTCTTCATGCTTCAGCTGAAACTTGCATGGACACCATGGCTAGGGTTTGGCCAAGCTTTCCAAGCTTATTTGTAAGTGATCTTGACCCCGTTTTTAATGTTCTTTACATTTTTTAAGTCCCGGTAACATGATCTACTCATTTCTACCATTATTTTGAACTACGGTTTATGTTTAAAAATTTACCCATGAGTGACATGCTTGCATTTTGATATATAATGGTAGAAAATGAGTGTTGGGTGTTAAATAAACGACTTTTACTAAGCGGTTTTCGATGAAAACGTCCGAAAGGACTGTTTTGTAAAAATTGTAAAATTGGTCATAAAAGGGTGATTTAGTGGAAATTGGAGGCTTCATAGTTATGAAAATGATTCGAATAGGCTTAAAATGCAAGGAAATTGAATAAAAATCATTTTACGAGCCTAGAGGCAAAAGTGTAATTTTGACAAAGTTTAAGGGTAAAAATATAATTTTGCAAAAATATGATTTGGGGTCAATTTGAATAATGTGAGTCCTAAATAGGCTATATATAAATTCTAGATTAAGGAAATCAAGATTCGGGCTTAAATAGGGAAAATGTAAGTTTTGGACTAAAATGGTAATTTTGCTGTTTCCGTATTCGAGGTAAGTTCGCGTGATTTAATAAGCATATTATTCATGTTATTATTGTTATACATGAAGTATATCTTGATATGATTGTATTGAATTTGATTTAATAGACATTTGATGGAAATTGACATTTTAAATTAAATGAATAAGTTTGTATGAAAACTAGGAGATATGTTATTTTTGGTTGTATGGACTAATGCCCAAATAAACATGAAAATGTGGAGTTGAATGTACATTGCATTATCATCTATGCATATTGATATACTTGATGAAAAGAGAAAACCCCGATTGAATAAAAAGGGATATCCGATGGATAAATCATTGTCTACATGACATGAGATCCTGCATGTGCTGCAGAAAAGGATTTAGCCCTGATGGGTAACACGTTGATCTCAATATAGAAAGGATCTAGCCCTGACGGGTGTTCCTTAAGTGATCGAGCCTCCCGAAGAATATGGGTGCATTATAGATTTAGCCCGGATGGGTAATACGATTAAAGACTGAAATTAGCCAGGACTGGCATTTCAAATCCGAGTACATTGGAGTAATTGCCTTTGTAAGGGATTGAGCCTGGAATGGTATTCCCAACAATACTCCTTGAATTTATGTTATGAGGGGTTTAACCTGAACTGGTAATCCCGCCGTAACATGTGAGGTTCGTGGGAGTACGAGTTTGAAAATGATCACTTGTATGACTTAACGATAAATGGCTATCCATAGAGATTCCGAGAAATTCAACGGTAAATAAAATGAGAAATGGAATGGAAATACTTGAAATGCTAAACTCATCTATGCTTAGATGATACTAGTACGATACATATGATTATCATGTTTAGATGAGTGGTTGTGCTAAGAGATAGCACAGGTACGTACTCGAAACCCATGGGCACGTGTTTGACATGTTAAATGAAATGGACTTGTTATGATAGTGCAAATGAATGAATGATATTTATGAGAATAATTTCTATGACAAATTTGTGATGGTTATTATCATGTTGCACTAAGACAGAGTAGTACAAAAGCAGTGGTCCGAATTTGAAAATCCACTAAAAATTGTGAAAGTTGAATTAAAGGGTGAATAAAATATGAAATTGAAGCTTATCGAGTCTAACTTCAGATAAAAGAAACGTTGTAAGCAAAGGAATCTCATATTATGAGATATTGGAATTTTTGTGAAATAGGGTTAGAGTGATCTTGGACTCCCCTATTTTAAATTTGAAAAATCATTAAAAATTGTAAAAAAATTATTATGGGTTATAATTTATATGCCTAAAATTCTTAATGAGTCTATTTTCAAGAGAAATAGACGTGAGTATAATTCGAGCCCCGTACTATGAGCTAATTAATTTGTAGTGAAGAGAGGTCAGAGCTATCAGACTGTAAAATAGGGGTAACTTTAAAGAATAAACTGTACCTATTGACTAGACTAAAAATTTTGAAAATTTTATGGTAAGAAGATATTTGAGTCTAGTTTCATGGAAAATTAACGGTTCTCAATTCAAAGTCCTGTAGCTCCAAATACGAATAATTTAGTTACCATGACTTAGGAAAACAACTTGACTAGATAATGAATAAATAGAAAGAATTTTAAAAATAGCATGTTATCACATTGCTTATTATTTTTCATGCGAGCCTACTAAGCGTAAAGCTTACCCCCTCATTTCCATTTCCTTAGTGTTTTCAGGTCGACTCGAGGTTGGAGATCGTCAGAGGCAGCATCACACTATCGAGACATCATCTTGAGAATATTATTATATATGCTAGCGATTTCAAGTGAGTGGCATGTATAGGGACTTAGTTTTATGATAGATGTTGTTATGAGTAGCCAAATGTATTGACTTATAATGATTCGTTGTATATGGCCATGAGATGTGGCTCATATTGAGTATGGTTTGTAAATTTATCTATCCATGCTATGTTATAATGTTAGTGATGAAATGATGTGAACATGATGGTTGGCCATGCATGATTGGTGTTGTGACATGCATGTGTGATGAATGCTTCATGACCATTCGAAGTGGTCATGACCATGGTTAATGTATAATAAGGCAAGTAAGATAATAATGCCTTGAATGTGAATGTTGGATAGATAAGTTGATAATCCTAGTATAAGAGAATAAGTGGTAAAGTAATTGACTTGATCAAATAAATGAGATTTGGTATGCCTAGAATTGGTATAATGTGAATAATATGTAAACATGTATAATGCCTGGAAAACATCATGTTGTGTCATAATAAAGAGTGTTTTAATCATTAAATGTTGCCATGGATTGTGATTACGGCGTGTGTAAAAATGTAAGGGATTGTGGGTAACATGAAGGCTTGGAAAATAGCCTAAGTGTTAGCCACACGGACTGAGACACGACCGTGTGTCTCATCCGTGTGAGAGACACGGCCTGGTGGCATGGGATGTGGCCTGGCATTGTGGTCCAAATTGTGTGTTGACGTCATAAACAGAGAGTTACACGGCCATAGGACACGGACGTGTGGATGACACACAGGCGTGCCCTTGTGTCTACACGGGCGTGTGACCCTGTTTTATGAGAAAAATTTCTAAGTTTTCCTAGAGCTTTCCAAAGTCCTCGGTTTAGTCTCGAACCATTTTAAATGCATGTTATGGACCTCGTAGGCCCATAATAGGGACACTATGAATATATTTGATTGGTTTTAACTTGGAACAAAATTTTATGGCTCAGATTATATGACTGCTTGAGTTAAGTCCGGTAATGCCTCGTATCCTGTCCCGGCGTTGGACACGGGTAGGGGGTGTTACACTACAAATCTAATAACTTCCAAATTTTCAGCATATTACCTAGTAGTATTTTGTTCTAAAATCATAAAAACTCAAAAATTACAAGAAAAAGACTGAAATTGACTTACCAATTTGAATTTGAATCTTTAAAAACCCTAAATTCTTTTCTTTCCTTTTTTTTTCTTCTTTCACTCTGTTTCGTCCCTCACCTATTCTGTTTCTTTTGTTTTATTTCTTTTGTTTTATATATATAATATAATAATAAAATAATATATTATGATAAAAATCTTAACTAAAAATCTTTGATATTTCAACGTTAAACCGCCTCAATTAACTAAAATGGCTTAATTTCCTATTTAGTCCTTTTTACTTTCTTTAACCTAAAATTAAACTTTTACTTCTATTACAATTTAATCCTTTTTCTTAAGTACTACTAATTAAATCAAATTCACCTAACTAGAACCTAATTAAACACACAACTAGCTTCGTAAATACTTTTAATAAATATTTACGAATTTGTTTTACTAAGACAGAGGCCCGACAACATATTTTTCGATGCTCGTGAATTTTAGGTCGTTACAATAGATAGATAAGTGTCCAATTGAATCCTTTGAGGTATAAATCCCAACAAACTCAATTAATAACTTTAATCAACCCTCCAAAAATAATTATTGGCAAATTGAAGGATTAAGAATAAATTTCCTCGACTCTTTGAAGAAAATTGAGAATAAAACTACTTCTAAAAATCACAAGAAAGAAATCTTGCAAAAAAAAAAAAAACACTTAACTCCTAAAGTTAAAAAAATTATTGATGAAAACAATAAGTAGTTTTAAACCAAACTTTCTTGTTTAACTAAGAAATATAAAACTCCTACATTACTTAAAATACTTAAAAATATATCCAAAATTCATAATAAATAGAATAAAACCGGATAAATAAAATATTGATCTCATATATAATAATAATTAAGGCTAAAAATTGAACCCAATATGATTTAAAGTCGAATTAAAAGCTCGAAACTCATGATTTCCGTAATAATCCCGTCCAGAAATTTTGCTCGTGCAATCTTCATTAAAATGTTTATAACTTAAGCTCCCAAACTCGAAATCGAGTGATTCAAAGTGTGTTTCAAATATAAGATATAGATCTTCATACTCAATGAGGACATATCAACCTATAAATGCCTAGATCCTGTCAAAAAAATCATCGCAAGTTGACTAATTTTCCAAACTTGAAAATTGATAGCTTCGGTGAATGAAATTTAATAAAATTTACACTGTCCATACATGTATCATTCGACATTTTAAGAAGAAATGTTCCCATATCTATGTGGAAAAATAAAATAAATTTTTTAAAATATTATTTATTTATACTAAACAAGTAGGCATTTATCCTAAAAACGCCACTAATTGTTACAACTTACAACGACAATTCCCACAAAAACGTCGCAAATTGTTCTGTTTAAATACATAAGATCTTTTTAAAAAATTATTCTATTTTTAAAAAGAAGTTATTCTTTGTTTGGCAACATTTAGTACGCGAAACGACATTATTGGTCCATAGATTTCATGGCATTTCATCCTCATAGTTATGGCGCCAAACCCATTTCTCGGGAAATCATATTTCCCACTTTACTTAGTTGCTTTTTCCCAACGTTTTTGCTAGAATCGTTACTAATATATCCACGTGAGTGGTGTTTTATGTATAAACGCTGCAAATGTAATTAATATAGCGAAGTTTTGTTGGTAAATGCCTCTAGAGGTTTAGTCTAGTGGTGTTTTACTTGAAAATGCCGCTAGGTTCTGCAGCTATATCCCTACTTTGTTCTAGTGAAGCTTCCTAATCTTTCACATGGTAACCAAACTCAAATATCAAGTTACGGAGGGATGGAAAACACCAATTCTTACCTTATTAAAGCTTTCTTTCACTAGATAATTTTTCTCTTTCAAGTGCCACTTAAACTCTATTTGAAAATGAAAGATTTGATAGTGGACTGAAGATGAATTTTTTAGTTGGTTTTTACAAGAATACAAAGTTTGGGTGTTGGGTTTTTGGTGATATTTGAAGAAAAACCAAGAAAAATGAAAAAAAAAGCAGAAAGCTCTCATGGCTCGATGGTGAAACGAATGAGTGAGGAAGAAGAGGGTTGATTCCCCTATTTTTCATTCTATTTTAAAATACCAAAAGCTTAGTCAAAGTCCAACTAAAATAAAATAGCAGAATGACTTATTTGGTCGTCTAACTTTATAAAAAAAATTCATTTTAGTTCACTATTTATTTTTTTTTGCCTTTTTTAGTCTTTAAACTTGCATTGTTTGTCAAATCACCATAAAATAAATGCCACGTCAGCAGAAGTTAACAAGTGTTAACTTTTCCATCCATTTTGGGATTAATTTGACAAACAACATAAATTCAAGGGCTAAAGAGGTGAAAAATTAAATAGATGGCTAAAATAATTTTTTTTTGTAAAATTGAAGGGCCAAATAAATCATTATGCCTATAATATAAAATGTGTATCCCACAAATTCATCTTTTCATTCTAATCACATCCAAAAAGGTCCAAATTTATTCCACACATCAAATATAGTATAAAATAATATAATCAATATATAATTATTGAGAAATGACCAAAATACGATTATTCTAACAAAAATTGAATTACAAATATGCTAACTTATAACAAATGCTTAGTTCTATGTGTCACATAGAAATAATTATAATTATTCAAAAGAATTTAAAAAATAGCAAAAAATTAGTATATCACCATATGAATCTAATAACGTATCCTAAACAAATGTAAAGAACAAAACATTATAAATTACTTTAATTTCTAGCACACATTTAATCATCCTTGTAATACAAAAAGTAGAAAATATTACAAACAATCAAACAACGTAAACATAATGAAACAAGTCAATTTAACTAATGTTAAATCAAGTCAACAAAATTTGAATTTAAAGATTCAAGTTAAGTTATTAATATCGTTAAAATTTTTTTGTTGAATTTTTGGTGTGACATTCTAAATTTAAAAAAAAAAAAACCTCACTTTATAGCCATGTACAAAAAGTTGACATTATAAAGAATCTAAATTGATTTTAATAGAGAAATTTAATAGTGTTAACAATTCTTGAATTTCATGTCAACATTTTAATTAGAATAAACTATTTAGATTATATAATGACATTATAAAAATTGAGGTACCAAATTATGTCAAAATTTAAACTATAAAAATTAATTCTCAAATTTGAGTGTTGTATAGTGGCTAAAATTGAAATTTGACTATTTTATATAATCTAAATTAATAGAGGGGGTTAGAATTGCAATTTAACTTAATAAGGTAAAAAAAAGAAAAAAAAAAGGGGGCATGTGTCGAAGGCCTTCATTTTATATATAGTAGTATAATTTTATATAATCTAAGTTAGTAGAGGGTCTGAATTGAAATTTAACTATTTATTTTTTAGCTAAATTATAGAGTAAAAATTTAGAGGTTGTAATAAGCTCAAATTTTTTGTACTCTCCATATACACGGAATTTAATCTCCATACTTTTATTTTTAGGAATTTAGTCCATTTATTTTTTGAATTTAAAAATTTAGGTCCATTTTTTAACACTGTTATAATTCTTCTTTTAAATTTGCTGGTCTGACATTTTGAAATTAAAAAAGCAATAGTAACTTGGTATCCATGTAATAAAAAAAAGACATTATAATGAATCTAAATTTAGAGAATGTTAGTAGTGTTAACAATTCTTAAAAACTCACATCATAATTTTACTCAGAATAGAGTATTTAGACTAACTAATGACATTATAAGAATTGAAGAGCAAATTATGTCAAAATTAAATTATAGAGATTAAATTTCAAATTTAAATGAAATATAAAGATTAAAATTGAAATTTAACCATTTTTATATAATCTAAAAGTAAGAGATTACAAGTGAAATTTAGTCATCATCTCCTCCTATCAAAAATAGAAAAAAAGAAAGAGAAAAAGGATAGATGTCACGTAAGGAAGGCCATAAAGCCTTTCTTTTATATAGATTAGTATGGTCCATTCGGATTGATGTCTCTCTTTAGACCGATATTTCGATTGATTCTTGATTTAATTGGTCTGTTTGGTCTGATTTAAACAACTGTGATTTTAAGTCTCTAAACTTCATATATTTAGAATTTAATTTTTCTACTTTTATTAATAATATTATAAAATATTAAATTAATTAATAATATTATAAAAATATAAAGACCAAATTATATTTAAATTTTTTTTAAGTAATTATATTCAAAATTAAAGTAAATAGAAGTCAAATCTCAAATTAAAAATGAACTATATTTATAAAAGAAAAGAAAAAAGAAATATGATGAGAGTGCAGCACATGTGAGTATGAAAATAGTTGTTTGAAGATTCTTTTTATATCAATACGGTTTAAGTGAATTCATAACATAAACTGAACTATTTCAGTAAACTAATTATTATCTATATTTATTGGAATTTTCAAAAACATGTGTGAGACACGTGCCAAACCATGGAGCAATGAGTTGTTTTCCATCAAACAAGTGTAAAAATACCTCTTAAAATAATTACAATCTTCACTTATCTTTTTAGAATTAAGACAAAATGGGAAGATTAAATTTATTGATTAAGCTTAATTAACAACAATTAACGAAAGTATGATTTTAAAAAGTTGAATGAATAATTTGGCGAAGAAAATTAGACTCAAGGATACAGTTTTAGCCAAAAATAAATAAGGTATTGTATGTGGCTCTTATCCCGAAAAAACTAAAAAAATTCAGTTGGAAGGTGGAGCTATTAAGTGGGCAACTAACTATGATGTATGGAATAGAGTGGAGTTAGTGCTCCTCATCTTGCCCCCGCCCCCACTTCACTTTCATTTGCTCTCCAAAAGTCACTTGCCACATGAATCAACCTTTTCTTCAACTATGGTTTAAGATTTTAAAACCAAACAAAACCGCATGAGAATGTTTGAGCTGAAACCCAATATGGTTTTAACAAATGGAGCAAAGCTGGAAAAAGGCTTCCCTTTTACAACATCATCTATATTCAATACCTGACATAAATCCATAGTTACCAAGTTTTTTTTTTTTTTTTTGACCCTCATGCAGCAATTGAAACAAAACAAGCACAAAATCAGCTTTTTCATTCTATTTGAAATTCGAAGGATTGAGGCATGCATATGATGATATCTAAAATTGGAGGCATCTAAAAATGGAATAGTGAAAAGAGGAAGTCTCCCCTCCCCTATATTGTATTGAGATGAGGATGACCCAACCCACCCAGTCCCACAAATGGCAAAACACATTTCCACCTTTTTTTCTAAAACAAACATGCCAATCCAAACTTTCCTTTTCCTTTAACATTGACACACTGCTTCTCCAAACTCTCTGCTCTTATCTAATATTCCCCGTCAATTCAACACATAAACCAATTACAAAGGAGATGGCAGAAAATGTATTAAAGTTTTCATCTGCAGTAGTTGCACACAAGTAGTTTTTTTTTTCCCCATTAAATTAGAATACTACTAATTCTCTTTTATCATTGAAGGTTACAACTTTTTTTTACCATGCATCATCTTCTTCTTTCTTCTTGCCGACGATCACATATCCCACAAAATAGAGACCTAAGAAATCGAGTTAATGCTTAACAAGTAAAATTTAAATACCCCAATCAACAATTAATTAACATCAACAATTTTCTTCTTAAACCATGCTCCATACCCCTTACCAAACCATCTACCTTACTTTCTACCTTGACCTGACAGCAGCTCAACCTCTTACTTCATCATTGGCGGCGGCAACGGCTGTGCCACCACGTTTCTCCACGCTAATCTGATGATGATACCCACCGGAGTCGTAAACTTGACCTTGATGATGCCCCATCATCATCATCCCTCCGTACATCCCTCCTCCATTGAACCTACCACCACCACCACCACCACCCGGACCTACTCCACCTCCACCGCCACTCCCTCTGCCACCGCTGCCACTTGCCCCGCCGGAGGAACCACCACTGGCGCCATCTTTTTCTCCCCTTCCCATGAAGCTCTTCTCGCCTTCCATCTCCCTGTACTTCTGCAAATAAATCTTCAAGGGCTCCACGTACTCCTCGAAACCAAGCGTCGTCATGGCCCAAAGCAGATCATCCCCGTTAATGGTCTTCCGCTTTTCGCGCTGACACTTGTCTGAAGCTTCTCCTGTAATGAAACTGATGAACTCGGAGACGCATTCCTGGACCATTTCTTTAGCGTCTTTGGAGATCTTAGCGTTCGCCGGCAACGCCTTTTTCATGATCCTGCTTACGTTTGCGATCGGCAAGAACCTGTCTTGCTCACGCGCCGACGTTTCGCTGTGAGAGTTTCCTCCACTATTGTTATGCCCCCCCAATTCATTGTCGGATTCAGCCATCCCCAAAGAAAAAAGAACAAAAAAGGAAACGAATCCCGGACAAGTTTTCTATAAGCTAGCGGAGAATTTGGGGGGTTCGGTGAGGGTAGAATTGGGATTTCACGATGATCGTTATCGCTGGTCGAAAAGGAAGAACGGGTTCCGAAGAATGATGAAAGGAGTGTCGGATGCAGAGAGAGAGAGAGAGAGGTTGTTTGGGTCCGTTGGATAGATGGGATAATAATGCATCGGAGATGACACGTGGTTGGTTTTGGACCGTTTGTTTATCGATAAGAGTGGACTCATGAAGTGGAATTTCCGTCGTTGGATCTCCTGTGGGCCCTGGAGATCTGAACGGGTTGAAAACGAACCACGTGGTGGAGGAAAATGAGAGAGTGCGTTTTTACTTTTTAGGAGCACGAGAGAATCTTTAGGCGGCTGCTGCGGCTCAGCGATTTTTGGCTTGGCTGAGGTGAGCTGAATCGAGCTGGCAATGCCAACTCATCATCCTTTGTCTTGGTACACGTGGCAAATCATGAGCCTTTGATGTTACATGCGTCTGATTGCGGAGCTTTCCAAATTGTTAGTACCCGATTCTCCGATATGCTATTGCTTAGTGCCCATTGCCATGTGAAGTCTTCCATCTTTTTACCCTCATAAATACGACTTTTTTATAAAAGTAACCTTAAAAAATAAATTAATTATCAAAATAATTCAGCCTTTTAATTATGTACAAAAATAACTCATTTTTTACAGTAAAAAGTGGTGGAGTCATATAATATGGCGTCACCACTTTGCCACGTCAGCCAAGGGTATTAAAAAATTATTTTTTGGTGGAGCCATGTTGAATGGCGCCACCAGTATAAAATATTAAGGAAATACTAAAAAATCTGAAAAAACGGGAGACTTAAATTTTTTTTTCCATTTTTGGGTGGAGCCATTCTAAATGGTGCCACCACTTTTCTAATTTGTCAGGTTCTTATATATTTTTTTACTTTTTTACTTTTTTACTTTTTTTCTTATATTGTCTCTTTCTTAGATTTTTTTTCTTTTTTAAGTTTTATATTATTTTCTTAATTTATTTTGCTTATTTAATTTATATTATTATTTTAAAAAAATTATAATATATATTTAAAATGTTTTATAATATTTTTTTAAAATTTTAATTATTATTTTTAAAAATATTTTTTAACTTTATATATACATTTGTGAAATTAATTTTTTATAAATTTTAAAAATGTATTTTTCAAATTAATTTTGAAATTATTAGTTTTATAATATTTGAAATGTATGTTTAATATTTTATTAATTTTACATACAATTTTAAAAATTATTTTTAAATTCTTTTTTTATCATTAGGTATATATATTTAAATTTTAAAGTTTAAATTAAAATACATATATTTATTATAACTAGTCACATCATGTCAGTACTTAAAGTACTTGCCTCTATTGGAGGATCTTTCTCGTGCCAGTAGTTACAGCTGGGGATCTGCAGTTTTGGCTGCATTATACTATGAGCTCTGTCGTGCAACAAAACATGGGGTTAGTAATATGGCTGGTTGTCTGGGTCTACTGCAGTCTTCGGCTCTATACAGGATGTCGTTTCTAGCAGCTGTTAGGCACCAACCTATTCGTGGCCACTTATAAATAGGTAAAAACAAAATTATACTTAACATTTAACGACTCATAAGTGTGGATAATATTTTTCAAAGTTTAACTGCCAACGTGTTTGTTTTGATTTCAGATGGGGGATGTTTCTGGGAATTGGTGCGAGCCAGACATTAATCATTTACCGTCAAATGATAGAGGCGTACCCCGGAGAGAAAGTAATATATATTAATATAGTTTAAGTAATGTTTATTTAACTTATCCACTTACAGTATGTGATGTGAATTGACTCATTATGTTATATTGTGCAGTTCTTGTGGATGTCGTATTCTGCAGTAAACATTGCAACCCTTATTCCTCAGAGGGTTCACGCTGAAACTCGTATGTGGTGCATTAACACGCCGGTGCTCAACTTCTCAACCGTTGAGTGGTACAACGGTGATCGAGTTATGCGACAATTTGGGTGTAAACAATTTGTGCCGGTTGAGCTACAACAGTTTGCTGATGTCCACAGTAAGACTATGCAGGGGAGACATACATTAGATTGGAGCGTGGAACATCAATGTTATGTAGCACTATGGAATACCCGATCTGACAAAGTGGCTCGAGATGCACTCCTGCATGTTTGACTTCAGTCCCTCGACTGAATATATGCAGTGGTACATGAATTGATGGCGAGTTTATTTATATGGTGGACAACTTATGATAGTAGTAGGTCATGGCTACAGACGTGGAAATCAACCTACGGTGGAGGTAGAGGATCAACATATGGCGGAGCCTGACTCGGAGGACCAAGTTTTAAACACATCGGAGCAATGGGTTGACACTTTTTGTGATGAGTCCTAGAGCAGTTCATATAACCCGGACATAGGTGGTTCGAGTTCATATCACCCGAACATGGGTGGTTCGAGTTCATATCACCCGGATATAGGCGGTTCAAGTCCATTTGACCTAGAGCAACCACCGATATCAGTTGATATGTTTGGTAATAACATGTACTCCACCCCACCTCAGGCCACGATCGACCCAGTTGCCAATCCTTCAGATGTGTACAATACACCTCAACGTCCACCCCGTCAACGAAGGCCCGTAAACCGTTATACCCTGAACGATGATACCACTCCTGGTTCTTTCCAATTTTAAGTTATGTAAATTTCAAGTATTATGTGATGTTTGTTGTATTGGTTTAAGGTTTCACAACTTATATATTAGTGTTTTTTTATTTAATTTATTATAAAATCTTTTAAAGTATTAAAAGTTGCAACTATTAATTTTAAATATAATTTTAACACTAAATAATACAAACTTTATTTCTAAAAGATCATAATATAGACAGACCTCAATTACAACATTTAATTTATTTCAGACTGTGAAGATTGGCCAGTGTAGACGTTTCCATGGGGACATTTGCTTCGATTGTGGCCAACTGTTCTACATATGGTGCAACGCTTTGGATCGACTTGTTCTCTTACATCCATGTCGTTTCAAATCCTCGTTATTGTCGGTCTACCTTTGACTCTCCTACGTAGTGACCGATCAGGCAACATCTCGAATGCAGGCGATTGCACTTCCCATGTCGATATATCCCTTAATACAGGGAACTCGTTACCCCAAATACGCAACGTACGTTCAAGTGTGTATACATCATCGATATATTGTTCGACATTCAAACTATAGGTAGCACAAGCTGCAACCACATGCGCACACAGGTACCGTAGTGCTTGGAACATCCCGCACTCACACCGCCTGTTTCGGAGATCAACTCCATAAGACCGTGGAGGGATCCCTGACCGACGACTGATATACTCTGTATAAATGCAGCACGAACTCGCTAACCACACCCATCGTCGGCTCTCCAACATTCCCCAACGTATAATGTCGGTGTAGATTTGGCAACCTTGCAATCAATTGACAACTTCATGCTGTATTGTTTGATGGCAAACACACAATCCACCTTATTCTCGAACTGTTGCCCAACGAACAACTCGTCGAACTGTGAATTTGACGCCAATGTATGAGCAGGTACTATATCAGTGTACTCAAGGAACTCGGATGCATGCGCTGCATCTGGATCTATGTTCAACATGTTGCCCCCAGGTTCATTTCGTAAAATAATACCATGACTCGAGTTACAGAATGAAGGGTCGTGAACATCTTCAACCTCCTCCGGGCATTCATCATCGATATCGTCTGGAACCTCATCAACATCGGGGTCACTAAAATCTTCAACGTCTTGATCAGAATCTTCACCATTATTGGTCATTTCTCTGACATTTGTCTCAGTGCTTATTATCACCTCCGGATGTATTTGTAGACGGGGACCGAGGGTTGGGTTGTTGTACGAACTCCCACCATAATTAGGAATTTTGGGCATCTGCGACGTTCCACCGCATTCTAATTGGCCTGTCCATCCAACATTAAGATCAAAATCAAATTCGCGATGTTGACTTATTGGGCTAACATTCTCAACAGGCTCTAAGTTTGCTAACTTAGCAAATAATTCAACTGGTTGGGGGTTCACACTCCCAGTGGACCACCATATTTCCATCATAGTGCCCAAGTCATCATCATCTAACAGTTGCATCGCACAAAATTTGAACGGATCTGTAGAGATTGGAAACTTGTAAAATAATTTGGACATCGCCCTTCCACAACGGATAGCTATTTTCGCACTGATCTTCCTTTTCATTTCTGCTAGCTTCACATTTTTTTTTGAATCGCAAACCTACTCTTTGCTAGCCTTGAAATGCACAACCAATATCACCTTCTACAATTTCACCATAAAAAAACAACATACACCAAAAACACCTCATTATTCATTTTTAACAAATTTTTTGAAATTTTCCACTTAACACAACAACTACACCACTCTATATATAGAAGAGAACCAAGAGGTAGAGCCATAAAGAATGGCTCCACCAAAATACTGTGATTTTTTAGAGTATAGGGGGCCCCGTAGCAATTATGCCATTTCCTGGTGGAGCCAAATAATTTGGCGCCACCAGTTTTCAAGTCTGACAGCCAACTTATTTGTTTCAGCCTTTTTTTTTTTTTTTTAAGTTTTGACTTTCTTTTTTCTTTTTTAAGTCCTTATTTATTTTATTTATTTTGAAAAACTTGAAATGTATTTTTTAAAAATGTTTTATAATATATTTTTTTATAAATATTAAAAATATATTTTCAAATTTTTTTTAAATATTAAATATATTTTTAATATTATAAAACATTTAAAATGATTTAAAATATTTTTTAATATTTTAAATGATTTTAAATTTTTTTAATATTTTAAATGATTTTAAATATTTTTTAAATTTTACATAGAATTTTGAAATTTATAATTTTTATTTATTTTAAAAATATTTAACATTTTTTAAATTTTTTTATACAAATTTTATTTAAAAATTTAAATGTTTAAATGTTTTATATTATTAAAAAATAAAATCAAATAATAAATTTGAAAGATCATATCTTTAAATTATTTTAATATTTTATATTATTAAAATTATGGTTAATATTTAAAAAATAATATTTATAATTTTCAAAAATTAATTTGAGAAATATACATTTAAAATTTAAAAAAAAAATCTAAAACTGATATTTAAAATTTTAACAAATATATATTATAGAACATTTCAAATATACATTACAAACTTTTAAAAATTAATAATAAGAAATAAATAAATTAAATAAACTAAAATAAAATAACAAAAAAATTATAAAATCTTAATTTAAAAATTCTATGTAAAATTAATAATATATTAAACATACATTTCAAATATTATAAAACTAATAAACAAAATACAATAAGAAAATAATATAAAACTTAAAAAAAAATTAAAGAAAAAGACAAAATCTATGAAAAACTAATCTAAAATTTAATTTGAAATGTATAATAAAAATAAATAAAATAGATAAACAAAATAAAATAAGAAAAAAAATTAGACTTCAAAAAACTAAAAAAAAAAGAAAAAATAATTATTTTTTTAAAATTTTAAAATATTAATTTGAAAAATACATTTTTAAAATTTATAAATAATTAATTTCACAAATATATATATAAAGTTAAAAAATATTTTTAAAAATAATAATTAAAAATTTTAAAAAATATTATAAAAAATTTTAAATGTATATTACAAATTTTTTAAAATTAATAATATAAATTAAATAAGCAAAATAAATTAAGAAAATAATATAAAACTTAAAAAGAAAAAAATCTAAGAAAGAGACAAAATATAAGAAAAAAACTAAAAAACTAAAAAAAAAGTAAAAAAAATATATATAAGAACCTGACAAATCAGAAAAGTGATGGCGCCATTTAGAATGGCTCCACCCAAAAATGAAAATTTTTTTAAGTCCCCCGTTTTTTCATATTTGTTAGTATTTCGTTAATATTTTATACTGGTGGCGCCATTCAACATGGCTCCACCAAAAAATAATTTTTTAATACCCCTGGCTGACGTGGCAAAGTGGTGGCTCCATATCATATGGCTCCACCACTTTTTACTGTAAAAAATGGGTTATTTTTATACATAATTAAAAAGGTGAGTTATTTTGATAATTAATTTATTTTTTAGGGTTACTTTTATAAAAAAACCCATAAATACTCTTATCTGTGTACCTTTCGGATGCTTTTTTTTTTTTTTTTTAATTTACTTTCACATCTATCCATTTAATTATTTTAACTTCATACTTTAATCTATTTGACTTCAACATTCTTTTTTTAAATTAAATCAACTTTTGGTAATTTGAAATTAATTTTCTGGGTATGCAATACGCTTTTTCTTTGATTAATTTTCGGTTTAAAAATAATTATTAGCTAAAATAATTTTTTTTAAATAATTCAAATGTGGATTTGTCATAATTTTTTTTAAAATGATGTAAATTTTGCTTAACTATAATTCTAACAATATTATATTAGCCTTCACTTATATGGAGCAGTGATTTAAAGTTATTATCAAACACTCATTTAACACGAGGCCATATCATATAACCCTCATCTCCATCTTTAATATTATATTATTTATAATAAACATACTGTGTTGGATTTAAAAATAAATAATATATACATAAAATTTAATTAAAATAATTAATTTTTTTATATATTTTTCATGATTTATTTTCTATATCCGGGGTTTGATTAATTCTTATTTTGAAAGTATTAAAGTATTAATTATATGTTAAAAATAATATTCGAGCAAACATTTAACATATAAAAGTAATCATTTTACATTAAAAAAAAAAAGAAATTGTTTGGGAGAAAATACCAGTCGAAAAAATATATATATTTATTAAAATTAAGAAATAAATAAAATATTGGATGAAATGGTAAAATTTATAGTGTTTTGAACTAAAACTCATCATTGATGAATTAATAAAATCTGATAAGACAAAATAGCATGAGAGTGGAAGCCTTGGGAGAAGCAGCCCATTGGGTTTTGGAAAAGAAGCTCAAAGCCTAGTCCTTTTGAATCTAAGGATTACAAGATGGTTGAAGCCCAACTAGGAAATTGGATGACCATGGATGCTCAGGTTAAACCATTATCGACTGAATGGTCGATGGGTGTGGAACCGGTGACCGAGCCCTCTTTGGCCCGCCATTGGGAAAACGGCTCTGATAGCGAGCCGAAATTATTTTAGTAGATTTGTATATTCATATATTTTTATAACATGTGATTTTCTATTATTTATCTCACCTCAATTCATTCTATTTTACATAGGTTGTGAGTGATAAAATTTAACCAAAATTATTTACATTTCATGCTATATGTCTAGATTATCATATTTATTTTAGTGATTTAATTGTTATTTTTGTGACCTACTTTTTAAAACTCATATTGTGTGAATACCATGTATTAATTCATCCCTTTTTTGCTTCTGGATTAATATCAAATTCACTGATAAAACTTTCACAAAGGATGACAAAATTTTTATCTTTTTTACTTGCAATATACTAAATAATGATCCGTTAAATTTTAATATAATTTTCCCAAGGAATTTTTTCGGTTTATGACCTCAAAATTTGGTAATTGATTATATATGGAATTAAATCTCCATGTTAATGTATTTTAAAAAGTATATTATATCTATGTTTGGCTGCATCAGAAGAGAAGGGGTTACTCATTGCCATTATTTGACCTAAAACATTTAAATTTTAAAATTCAAAATTTATAAAGATTAAAAATGATGAAATTTGTAATTTGACACTGTTACTATTTGGGTCAATATTGATATTTCAAAATTTTAAAAATATAGGGATTAAATTTGACTTGCTAGAGTATAATGAATAAATTTGTAATTTACACATAGTACAAAATTAATAGCAAAATTTGACTTTTATAATTATTATTTGTATTTTCACACTACTAAATCCCCATAGGTGGACTAAAAGTTTTGCCACAACTTATGAAATGTTGAAACTAGCAAATCTTGCGGTCTTATGTGATTTTTTTGTTTCAAATCTGCCTGAATCAACCTAACTCTTAAAAAGTAAGAATATTCTCGAAAATTCTCTAAGACACTGAAAGTAAAGTTGAAACAACTAAAGTAGAAGCAACTAAAAAATGAAGGAGCAACGAAAAAACTTAAAAAGTCCCAAGAAAGCAATGCACACCAAGTGTTTGAGTAAATAAACTCAAATATATTCTAACTCAAGAATAGAACAATGATATAATTACAAATGAGGAGGAAGTCTTCTATTTATAGTTGAGCTCCTCCATATCCAACAATATAAATTGAATTAAATCAATGGCTGAGATAATACCAATATACAATATGAGAGTCTAAGAGATTTAAACTTTGGATCAAATTTTACTTATAGTTTGATTACAACAGGATCCTTAACTAGACCAGTCCTCACCTTAGAAATAACAGGCCTCTTCGATAAGTCCCTAATCATAATACCCTTTGCCCCAAGCTTTCTAGATGAACAACTACTTTGACCTGATCCCTTACCAATACTAAACTTGAGCCCTACCACCTCTTTCCCTTTTGTTTAAGCTTACTTTAACTGTGACCGTTTCGACTGGCTACACTTTTTATCCATTTCAAACACGCCTACAACAACTATTAAGCCGCTACTATCCTTTGGCATAAGACCATCATCCTAATCATTTTGTTCAGCTACAAGATTGAAACGTGATCCCGTATTCCGTGGATGTTGAGGTCGACCCTCATCCAAAGGCTTCTTCGACTTTCTCTTAAATTTTTTAGCAACTACCATCCATGATCCAAAAGCCTCCCCTTTTGCCCTTTTATCAAGGTCTGTCGTCACTGGTTGTTGTTCATGACTTGTACCACCATGACCTCGATCATCGACATCATCTCCTATGTCCCTCGTACTTTTTCCAATCTTTGGACAAAAATCTTGTAAGTGCCCAAACAAGTCACATTCAAAACAAACATTTAGTAGACTCTCATATTCAACTCGTTGTAGTCTCCCCTCAATCCAAATCTTGGAAACTAGGGGCTGTTTGAGATCAATACTGATTGCCATACTTGCAAAACGACCCCTCGACCCATTTTCTGTGTTATCATCAACCTTAATAACTTGTCCAATAATGTTTCCTTTAGCTTTCAACAAATTCTTTTTGTACATGGCATCCGAGAACCCTGGAAGTTGAATTTATACAACCATTTGATACAAAAAATCTTGTGATGTTGTGAAAAAGGTGGACCAAGGCTGCAGTACTGCACAGTTAAGCATTGTCTATATATCATCCATGGACCTTGCAAGAGCGCCTTACTGTAGTCTGTCTGAGTCTGAAATTTGACTATATAATAGTCGCTCTCTAAATCCATTAGTTGGAATGCTCGTTTAGACCTCCAGAGGCTATAAAGTTTGCTACAAAATGCATTGAAATCAAATCTATGGCCTAGCAACTTAATGACAACCGATTTCGAAATGCTCTTCTGGATCAACGTATGCACCCTTTCCGAAAACTGAATATCAGGAACACCATCAATGAGTTGTGTAATCACATTACCATCTTTAAGATCAAAACCATCATCTTCATAGGTCTCAGATCCCTCCTTACCTGATTTCCCACCAAGGAACATTGCCTTAAAACTCATCTGGCCTATCATATCTTCCTCCATCGCCATCGTATTCCTATCCGGTGGATCCTCCTCTCGTTGCCGCACTTTTTTCATAGCCATTGCCATACCCGTCTCTCCCAAGTCATCACGTTGGGAGGAGATGCAACCACTTGTAGAGAATTCTATAACCCTGCTTATTGTTGAACAAAAGACACAATAGGTCTTTTATAAGTTTTTATTATATAAATTGATTAAGACATGAAAGGTCAACACACAATTTTTAATTGCCTAGCCACTTAAAGACATATTAAATTTACTTAAAAGCTAACTTTGAAAATAAATCTGAGAATTGAGTAAACTTAAAGCTAAACCAATTAGGGTTGGTGACGGACCGTATATTCTTTTGCAAAACTTGATTGCTAAGCATCTATCCAATGAAATCCAATGCAATTTGATTCTTACACAGTGTATTAAATTTAGATTTCATTATTTAAATCTTAATGTTTACACTTTTTTCATCATCACATTTTCTTTAGTGGTTATGATATTCATCATTACCATTGATGGCTTGAATTTTAAAATTTTGATTCAACTGTGTATAAAAAAAAATATAAATTAAAATATATAATTTGTTTTTTTACAATTAGATGTCCGCTTGCTTAGTTTAATTAAAAAAAATCTCAAAATTTACTGAATTTTAGAAAATAAGTCTAAGTTTTAATGGATTTTCCTCACCAAATTTTAGAGAATACAAATAAAAAAAAAAGGTGAGCAATTTTTTTCAGAGAAGACAAAGTCTTTTTCAAGTTACCAATCAATGGACCAAGGGCAAGACAACAACGAGAACAAGGAAGCTTCCCATTGTGGAATCCGATGGAAACAACAAAACATTTCTATATTGATTTAATTTCACCAAAAGTCCTCAAGCTGTAGTATAAATTATAAATTAGTTCTCAAACTTTTCCTCAGTATTGTGTTACCAAAATCCTCCCATCATCCTAATCATTAACTTGTTAAATGTCCGTTCAAATATGACCAAAGTATATTTATAACACAAGGATCACATTGTAAATATGTATGCGCCTATTGCATAGAATCAATTTGGAAAAAAAAAAAAAAAAAAGAGAGAGAGAAGAAATAACATGAACAAATTTTCTTGACATTGTATGTTTTTTAACACATCATATCCAAACTAAAGTGTGTATGTTAAGGTGTTCAAGTATTTACATTTGGATCCGTGTATTTTAAACATATTTTATGTTACGTTCATATTGACATTTAACACCTAAATTGATGAATAAGGGAAGTAGTGAATTTAAATTATAAAATTGTTTGGTATATTACTTAAAATTAAGTACATAATATAATTAGATCATTTGATAAATGTAAAATTTAAATTATGAATTCTTTTTATTTTATATGTTTATCCTTATTTTTTAAAAATATTTCACATTATTTTATAAAGATAAAGTATTTAAAAGATAATATAGTGTTCAAATAAAATAAAAATATTTTAAAAAAATATATAATGTTAAAATAGAATAACTGAAAAAATTCTATATTAAATGATAATTTAGTATTATCTACTTATTATGAAAATATTAATTGATAAAAATTCCGAGAATTAATCATCAACTTAACATTTGAACAATAATTTAGATACGTTTGTTGAAATTAACCCTTTGGTAAAAAAAGTATTCGAGAAAAAGTAAGAAATATTTATTGATAAAAATTGTAGAGAGCTATGGAATAAAGTGTTGGCAATTTTGATGAGTTTTAACTTTTAAGTAAGCTACTGTCACTTTGTTCCCTTATTCACATTTAAAAATTTGTCTAGAAAAAGTTTAAATAAAAATATGAAACCCAAAATAATTTAAAATTCATCTTCTATATGGGTTTAGTCTTTGGACAAATTCTTTTATTCTGAGTCCATACTCAACATATTATATTATAAAAATTAATTATATTAATTATATATTTGTATTAAAAATCACTAATTCAATAACAATTAAATTTATTATTCAAAACCTAAAAATTTACCCAATTACAAAATATAAAATTTTTAAAATTATATTTAATACAATAAAATATTTATTATATTTATGATAGTGTTTTTAATATAAATAATTTTTAATCTATTTTTAATATGTTAAAATTTTTATTTTAATATTTTTAGTGTATTATATTTTAAAAAGATATTTTAAAATAAAAAATTAATCTAAAAAATATCAAATATAATTGAATCAGATCAGATCTGAATTTACTTGTTTTTTTTTTAAATTAGATTAAACTTGAAAAAAAAAAGGGTCAATCTCGATCTTAAACTACCTTGCATAAGCTTGACCCGCACATTATTACCTCTAATTTTAAGATTAATTACTTCGAGGTTTTTTTTTTTTTCTTCCCCAAACTTGTGTTTATGAACTTTACCACCGTCTTAGTCTTTAACGAAAGTCAATTTCTCCTTGTTGAATTTACCCTTTTTTTTTTTTTTTTTCCCTTCTTTTCTTACTTTGAATCCGTCAACCAAGTAATTTACACCGTTGATCTTTCTGATTACGGGCAGCCATGGCTGCTATTTCATCCATCTCCTATTTTCATTTATTTACACTTTCTCGATCTCTCGACGTCCCTCGAAACCTAACATTGATCCCCGTTTCCCATGAGTTTTGGGGGTTTCTCTTTAACCGCTAAAACCATTGATCCCTGTTGCCGCAAGGAAGAAGCTCAGTGTTAAAGAACTGTCTTTTGAGGGTTTTGGCACTTACCCTTTTACTTTTTCAGTTTCTTGTAAACTGGGTTGCTTTTATTCTTTGCTGTTTGGTTGTCTATGACTTTTTTTTTTGAGTTTTGTGGCATTTGTTTGAAGAGAGAAATTTGAGTTGGTAGTTGGTTGATGTTGTGTATTGTTAGTTCTATGGCTAATTGCAAGAAACTGCGTTTGAAAGATGCAGCTCTTAAACGTTTGCTATCTGTAGTTGTAGTTACCTTATTAGGAGTTTTGCTTTTGATAGTTTCTCTTAGGACCAATACAACACCAGGTTTAAGTGAATTAGATGAAGATTTAAGTGAAATCGCTGATATTCAGAGCTTTAGTGAGCAACTCAACCTTCCTAAACAGAATGAGTTTTCGATTCGATTGGCAAAGCAAAACCAGATGCCCCCTAGGAATAGAGATCTGTATCCTAAGTTAGCTAAAGATCATATAACCATTGTTTTATACGTGCATAATCGGCCGCAATATCTCCAAGTGGTTGTTAAGAGCTTGTCCAAGGTTGTGGGCATAAGTGAAACATTGTTGATAGTTAGCCACGATGGCTACTTTGAAGAAATGAATAAGATTGTGGAAGGGATCAAATTTTGCCAAGTGAAGCAGATATTTGCCCCATATTCGCCTCATGTGTTTCCCGACAGTTTTCCAGGTGTTTCATCAAATGACTGTAAGGAAAAAGATGATGCTGGGAAGAAACATTGTGTTGGGAGTCCTGATCAGTATGGGAACCACCGGTCTCCGAGGATAGTTTCTTTGAAGCATCATTGGTGGTGGATGATGAACACTGTGTGGGATGGGTTGAAGGAGACCAGAGGGCACAATGGACATATTCTTTTCATAGAGGAGGATCACTTCATTTACCCCAATGCATATCGCAACATACAGCTTCTTGTTTCGCTGAAGCCTCTCAAATGCCCAGATTGCTATGCTGCAAATCTGGCACCTTGTGATGTGAATTTAAGAGGGGAAGGATGGGATAGTTTGATTGCAGAGAGAATGGGAAATGTAGGTTATGCCTTCAATCGGACTGTTTGGAGAAAAATCCACAGGAAAGCTAAAGAGTTTTGCTTCTTCGATGATTACAATTGGGATATAACAATGTGGGCGACAGTCTATCCTTCGTTTGGCAGTCCAGTGTACACGTTACGAGGTCCAAGGACTAGTGCAGTTCACTTCGGGAAATGTGGTTTGCATCAGGGCCAAGGGCAGACTAATGCTTGCATTGATAATGGATCAGTGAACATGCAAGTAGATGACATTGATAAGGTTGCTAATATCAGATCAGAGTGGGGTGTGCATGTGTATGACAATCAACCTGGGTATAAAGCCGGGTTTAAGGGCTGGGGTGGTTGGGGAGATGACAGAGATCGTCAATTATGCTTGAATTTCGCTCAAATGTACCATTCGTACAACACTTCTCTTTCAGCTGTGACGATGAGTTGAGACTTGAGCATCTCGGATTTCCCACTGTTGTAACTGGTGAGATCTACATTATTTTCTTCAATAGTTTATAGAACACGTATAAATTCAAAGTTGTTATAGTTTTGTATCATCGAGATCGTTTCTCATTCTTTCTTCAAATTGGCTGCTTGTCTTTGGAGCAACATGGAGAGCAATAAGTTTGTGTTGGCAGTAGTGGATTCTTTTGACCTCAGATTGCTTTGTAAGTTGGTTGACATACAAAATTTTCTTTACCATATTAGTAAATGGAAACACACACCAACAGCTATGTGATTCTATCAATATCGTGTGTCTCATCTATTTTCATACGTGCACAAGCAAGGATGGCTTGTTTATGTTTTTCCCATAGAATTGAAAATTGCTGCATTGCCTATGATAAGAATCTATTTTCTCCTTCCAGATGTTGATTCTACTTTTAGGCCTTTAATTGTATTCTGCTTGAAGCTCTGTTAAGTCAAGATCTTTGTTTATGGTGAATTATTCAGCGATAACTTGAAACTCAAAGAAGCTTGATCTACACCAGGTTTAAAGTCAATACAATCAGTTAACAGTATTTTGCTTGATTTGGAAAGGATGCATATCCAAGCACAGTTTTTTCCGTGACTCAATATAAATTATTTAAATTTAAAATTAATTAAAATGTCCAATTGAATTCGATTGGTATAGGTATTATTGCTAATATGGGAGGACGCGAGTTTGAATATGTTGAAACGTATTATTCTCTTATTTTTTAGAATATAAATAATAAACATTCTAGCTTGAATAAGATTAATTTTAGATGGTAAAATACTTTTGATTAGGATTTTACTTTAATATCATCTAGACTTGAATTTGATTTATCGTAGACCGTAAAATAGAATTGGAGGTGTTTTATTAGGGTTTTATTTGAATACAATTTCGACTTGAATATGATTAGTCTTAAATTGTAAAATTGACTTGAAAATTTAATATACTGAATATTTTTAGTGAATCAAGTAATTAATATTATTTAAGATTTTAAAAAAAAATTTTATTTTAATTAATGTAACAGCTTCTAATTTACCAACAAAATATCAAATAGATGAAACATTGTTGCGCGAAAACACCGAGACTGTTGGGAGCTCGGTAACAGTACAGACAGCAACGTTAAACAGATACACGTGTCCATTTGCCTTCTCTCCCGTAAGTGTCACGACCACGCACGTGATGATGGTTTTAGCCTGTTTGGTAGTTAGCCGTGAGTTGTGGCGGTGATGATGATGATACCACCACGCAAAATCCGAATTCATTGTTTTTTTTTTTTTTTTTTAAATAAGGAAATTTATTTTATTTTAAATTAGATTATAAGATTGAAAATAAGATTATTTTTAAAATTTTAAAATAATATTTATTATTTTATAAAAAAATAAGTTTTTGTTAATTTTAAATTGAAATCCGAGAGATAGATTGAAGTCTAAATAGATAATATATATTAATTTATAATTATCATTTTTAAATAAAAAAAATAAAGGAAATGAAGAGAGAAGTTGGATCTTATCCTACACCCTTGTCAGTGTACTTTTGATGTGATTTTTGTTCATTTCTTTATTTAGCTTTTAAATTGGCCTTTTAACGCACTTCCCACTTATATTTCAACTACAATTTTGGTGGGGGAAGGAGGATTGTAAGGGCTTGTTGCCTTTGAACTACCCAGCTAATTTATTATGTTCTCATGTAAATTATTTTGTGATACTAAATTAATAAAAAGTTTTTATAATAATAGTTAGTTAAAAAAAAAAAAAACAGGTTGTGCATAACATATTAACATACAAGGTACGCAAAAAGCCATTTCTAAGCCCCTCATAAAATTGCATAAACTCAGAGCCAGAAAAGACGGGACCGAACCCAAGCCATATTAGGAAGTCGCTGGAATTAAACCCCTTGTGCGCCATCTCGGGTCTCAATTCTCAATTCTCAATCAGACAGCAGCAGGAGTTCCCCCTGAAAGTCATCTCTCTGCTCCTGGAGCCTCCTCCACTCTCTCTATATAATAGTTGCCGTAATTATTTTTTCCTTTCATTAAGTCCAGCACTCTTTCCCAGTAATACGCAATTTTTCTTTCCTATAACTACGTCTTCAATTCACATACAGGGTCATCATTTTATTAGTTTCTTCAGTATCGGCCTTTTCTTCTGGGGCTTGGGCTTTGTCAATGGAAACAGTTTAGAATAATGAGTTGATTACTTGGTTTCTTTTTGTTTAGGATTTTGGAGGGGCAAATTACGAGGAACCTGCCCAAGGTGATGGAATCTATTTTTCTGGCGAGCCTTTTGATTTCATTGGTGCCTTTTTATTTTGGGGTTGAGAATGGAATCATCAGAATTATCTATCTGAGAGAAAAAGCTGGTAACTTTTTCTTCTTTTTTTAATGGTTGTTGAGGGATTTTTACTTTGGTCATGATTCCCGGGTCCAGTAGATTCGTGCTGGCAACAAATAGGATTCTTTTAGTATGGGAATTTCAATTTACTTATGGACTATGTTGGTGAAGTCTCAAGTTTTGTCGTGGCATTGGCTGTACAAGCATTAACAGATTCCATATAGAGCTTTAGGTTTTTCTTTTGGTCTTGCTGATTTTGAGATATTACATTTATATGGGTTGAAGAAGGAGAAGAAGAAGAAGAAGAAGAAGAAGAAGAAGAAAGAGGAAAAAAAGTGTGTTTGAGAAAATGTCATCTATGTCAACAAACAAGAGTAACTGTTCTAGGAGCAGTTCGGCACGGTCAAAGCAAAATGCTCGTGTGATTGCGCAAACCACAATCGATGCCAAGCTACATGTGGATTTTGAAGAATCCAAGAGGCTCTTTGATTACTCCACTTCTATCGACTTCAACATTTCAAGTTCAACCAGTAATGTTCCATCTTCGACTGTGTCAGCTTACCTTCAAAAGATGCAAAGAGGGAGTCTAATTCAGCCCTTTGGTTGCTTAATTGCTGTTGATGAGCAAAACTTCACTGTTCTTGCTTATAGTGAAAACGCTCCAGAAATGTTGGACTTGGCGCCTCATGCTGTTCCAAACATAGAGCAGCAAGAGGCTCTGACTTATGGAAGTGATGTGAGAACACTGTTTAGTTCTCCTGGTGCAACGGCCTTGCAGAAAGCTGCTAATTTTGGGGAAGTTAACCTTCTCAATCCGATATTGGTTCATTGTAAAACATCAGGCAAGCCCTTTTATGCTATTTTGCATAGGATCGAAACTGCTCTAGTTATAGATCTAGAACCAGTTAACCCAGCCGAGGTGCCAGTAACAGCTGCTGGCGCATTGAAGTCCTATAAGCTGGCAGCCAAAGCCATTTCAAGGTTGCAGTCCTTGCCAAGTGGGAACATATCTCTGTTATGTGATGTTTTAGTTAAGGAAGTTAGTGATTTGACAGGTTATGATAGGATAATGGTTTATAAATTTCATGAAGACGAACATGGAGAAGTAATTGCTGAAAGCCGTAGGCCTGATTTGGAACCTTATCTAGGCTTGCACTACCCAGCTACTGACATACCACAAGCCTCAAGATTCCTTTTCATGAAAAACAAAGTTAGAATGATATGTGATTGTTCTGCCCAACCAGTTAAGGTGATTCAAGACAAAGGATTAGTTCAACCATTAAGTCTCTGTGGATCCACGTTAAGATCTCCTCATGGGTGTCATGCACAGTATATGGCAAGTATGGGATCAATTGCATCTCTTGTGATGTCAGTAACTATCAATGATAATGATGATGAGATGGACAGTGAACAAGACAAGGGAAGAAAATTATGGGGATTAGTGGTCTGCCATCACACTAGCCCCAGATTTGTTCCATTCCCACTGAGATATGCCTGTGAGTTTCTTATACAAGTATTTGGAGTGCAAATTAACAAGGAAGTGGAGCTGGCGGCCCAAATGAGGGAGAAGCATATTCTGCAAACCCAGACTGTGCTTTGTGACATGCTGTTGAGAGATTCCCCTGTAGGAATTGTTACTAAATCTCCGAATGTTATGGATCTTGTTAAGTGTGATGGGGCCGCACTTTACTACAGACAGAAATTTTGGTTGCTTGGAGTTACCCCTACAAAGGCACAAATTAGGGATATAGCAGAATGGCTTCTTGAGTACCATAGTAGTAGTACGGGCTTAAGTACTGATAGCCTTATGGAAGCTGGCTATCCAGGTGCTTCAGTTCTTGGAGAGGCAGTTTGTGGGATGGCTGCTGTTAAGATCACTTCTAAAGACTTCCTGTTTTGGTTTCGGTCCCATACAGCTAAAGAGATCAAATGGGGTGGGGCAAAGCATGATCCTGGTGGCAAGGATGATGGAAGAAAGATGCATCCAAGATCATCATTCAAGGCTTTTCTGGAGGTTGTCAAGTGGCGTAGCCTGCCTTGGGAGGATATAGAAATGGATGCAATTCATTCCTTACAGCTGATATTGAAAGGATCCTTGCAAGACGAGGTTGCTGATGATTCCAAAATGATTGTGAATGTACCATCCATTGATGACAGGATTCAGAGGGTGGATGAACTGCGTATTGTCACTAATGAAATGGTCCGCCTGATTGAGACTGCTGCTGTCCCAATCTTTGCTGTTGATTCCTCTGGTAACATAAATGGATGGAACTCTAAAGCGGCAGAACTCACTGGCCTGACTATTGAGCAAGCAATTGGCATGTCATTGTTTGATCTTGTTGAGGATGATTCAGTTGATGTGGTCAAGAACATGCTTTCATTAGCCCTAGAAGGTGATAGTGGGATTTATCTTTTGAACTCGCTGCTTATTAGATATTTCTTTTTTTTCTTTTTGGTCTTGAAATTATATCCTTATTTAATTGAACATTGCATTTCAGCATTGTGGATATTTTTTGTTTCTTTCATATATACGTTTGGTTAAACTGTTTCACTTGCATTTGCATCCACTATTTTAGATAGCGCAATCATATTATGGAGTGCATAGCTGTGTTATTTACTAGTGACATGTATGTAGGCATACTGATCAGAGTATTGGGATTGGGATTAAGGTTTTCTGTATCGTTCAGCACGGGTTGTTTACTTAGTGCTATCATGCTGACTAATTTTTAGATCTTGTCGGTTTTCATTGAACCATGTAATTGGACATTTCCTTGTGCAGGAAATATTACTTTAGCTTTGTCCATTAGGCTCCTCATATTCAATCAAATTTCCTTTACACTGTTTAGATGTTTCCTGAATTTATGCTTACATTTAATGTTGATGAGAAATGGCAGGTATAGAAGAACGAAGCATTGAAATCAAGCTTAGGACTTTTGGTTGTCAGGAAAATAATGGACCTATCATCTTGGTTGTTAATGCATGTTGTAGTCGAGACTTAAAGGAAAATGTTGTTGGAATTTGCTTTGTTGGGCAAGATCTCACCAGCCAAAAGATGGTCATGAATAAATATACGCGTGTCCAAGGTGACTATGTTGGTATTATGAGGAACCCATCTGCTCTTATTCCCCCAATTTTTATGATTGATGAGGTTGGCAGATGCTTGGAGTGGAATGATGCAATGCAAAAGTTGACTGGTATGAAGAGGGAAGAAGCCATTGATAGAATGCTTCTAGGGGAGGTTTTTACAGTAGACAAGTTTGGCTGTAGGGTGAAGGATCATGACACCTTTACCAAACTCAGGATATTATTCAATGGGATAACTGCTGGTGAGGATCCAGATAAACTATTATTTGGGTTCTTTGATCAGGAGGGTAAATTTGTTGAAGTATTACTCTCAGCAAACAGGAGGACTGATGCTAATGGAAGGATCACTGGGATTTTGTGTTTTTTGCATGTGGCTAGCCCGGAGCTTCAGTATGCTTTACAAGTGCAGAAGATATCTGAACAGGCAGCAGCTAGTAGCCTCAATAAGTTGGCTTACATCCGTCAAGAACTCAAGAAGCCTTTGAAGGGGATTGTATTAATGCAGGGTCTGATGGGGGCTACCGATTTGAGTAGCGATCAGAGGCAGCTTCTGAGGACAAGTGTAATGTGTCAGGAACAAATGGCCAAGATTGTTGATGACACAGACATTGAAAGTATTGAGGAGTGGTAAGAGTGCTTAACATGCTTCTTACCTTAGTTAGTGTCATATTTGTTAATTGTTACAATCAATCTTTCATGGATTGAACATTTCTCATTATTGTATGGTGTTGTTCATAAGCTGGCCTTATCTCTTCTCTCTCTCTCTCTTTAACAAAAGGTTGCTCCGTGTGCAGCTACATGGAAATGGACTCTGGGGAGTTTAACCTTGGAGAAGCCTTGGAAGCTGTCTTTAAACAAGTTATGTTAATGAGCCAAGAGCGGCAAGTTCAGGTGATCCAAGATTTACCTCCTGAAGTCTCATCCATGTACTTGTATGGAGACAATTTGAGGCTTCAGCAAGTCCTTTCAGATTTTTTGACAAATGCACTCGTCTTCACTCCTGTGTTTGAGGAATCATCGGTTTCATTCAGGGTAATTCCTCGGAAGGAACGTATTGGGACAAAGATACACATTGTTTATCTTGAATTTCGGTAAAATCTGTTTCCTGTATGCTTTATCATGTTCATAGCTGATGCAATCTGGCAAGTTCTTTAATATTAAAAAGGAAGAAATGACTCAACCACCACATTTCCACATGCCTTTTAATTTCCTTTTTCCCTTTTTTGCAGAAGTAAAATAGGCCCCGGGGGGGGGGGGGGGAGTGACTAGAGTAGTCATAAACTTTAGTATGGTTAGCGACATTAGTATTGTTTACATCCTGAAAATGATAAATTTATTGTTTTTGTTCTCTGCTTGGGTTCTTTCCTTGCCTTCCTTTGTTTACCTAATTTGAATGGTCTTACTTTTCCACCCTTCTTTTAGCCATTTTAAGGATCCATTTATTGTACTTATGGCATGTAGAAATAAATTATTTTTAACTTCTCTTTGGGTGAGTATTCATACTCTCACATGCAGTGTGGCAATCATGTGGTGTTTCTATATATCCTAATATAAAGAATCAATATGAAGCTGTTAACTTTGAGTGATTATGTTGCAGGATCACTCATCCAGCACCAGGTATCCCCGAAGATTTAATTCGGGAGATGTTTCACTATAGGCAGGGTGTCTCAAGGGAAGGTCTTGGCCTATACATCAGTCAGAAGCTTGTAAAGATTATGAATGGTACTGTACAATATCTAAGAGAGGCTGAAAGGTCATCCTTCATTATCTTTTTAGAATTTCCATTGGCTCGCCAGCTTGGCCACCATTGAAAACCCATAGCCAAGTGAAGCTTATAAGCATCGAAACAAGGCTAACATCTCAACCAAACAAGCACCTTAACACCTCCGGGGTGATCATACCGAGTCTGGATGATACCGGGGGCTGCTCAGACTGTTGAAGAGCATTGTCCATTACAAGTATGTAAAGCAGGCAAAAAGTTTGATGCAGAGTCGAGGCTTTGGTAATGGGAACACCCGATAAAAGATTAGCTAATATCTTAGAAGCCCCCTTTTATTAGGTATCTTCCTTGCATTAAAATTCAGTTGACCGAGGTAATATCTAATTTCTTGGACATATAGTACCAATGTTGCTGCTTTTGGTGTATAAGAGGCTACTGTACAGTGAAACCTCCAAATGATCTATTGACTTGATGAGAAACCCTTTTCTAGCTTTGGGGGAGAAACAGATTCAAAGACATTGGTGGGTCGTGCTTGTGAATGCAGAAGAATTAGATAGAGTTCTCGAACAACTGCGGAAATCTCCTTCAAGCCATTGGTACCGCAGACAGTTCCATAGTTTTCAGTACTCCAAAGTTGCAGTTCCAGAATACCCGTAGTAAGAGTTAATATTGGGAGGATTGGCGACCGACTTTCGTGTTTCTAAAATTGCTGTTCCCTCCATTGATAGTATTTATGTTGTCTTGTTTGTGTTCTTTGATGTTCCTGTTTGTAAATGGCGGAGGCCTGTCCGTTTGTTTGTAAGCAGCTGTATCATTGTGTTGGTAAAACGGCTGTAAACCTATCGTGTTCTTTTTTGTTCAATGAACTTATATACTTAATTTACGTGAAAAGGGCGGATTCAGTTTATGTTTTTGTACCATAATAATAATAATAAAAAACTAATATTTATGTATGAATGTTAATATTAATGAATTGTCTGTTTCAATGAGAGTTCGTTTTTCAGTATAACATTTTTCGACTCTTCACTCTTAATATGCATTTCCATTTGTTCGTCAAAAGCTGATAATTTTGAGCAACACAAAGGAGGGCGAAAAAGCATGAACCAGAAAGGTCGACCTTCAACGTCGCCATGCTCCGGTTTCTCTTCCCATCTACTCAAATTCCCATGCGTGTTACCTGCAACTCAACACTTGCTTTTACTTCATTCGCCCCTTCACTTTTTACCAGGAGCGCCACTAACCAGCATCTTTGCAGACCCCAAGTCCTCCATTCCTTAATCAACCCTTCTCTTCCTTCTCCAATCCCATTGGAAAAGTTGCTTACTCACTATAAATCATCTCAATCTCAACTCTCCTCCCCGCCCTTTTCAGCTTCAAGTTTCGAGCTACGCGAATCTTTGGTTACGCGGTACAGAGATTCTCGTAGCTTAACCGATGCTAAAGAGTTTCATTTGCAGGTCCTGAAACATGGGTTTAACGAGGATTTGTACTTGTCCAACTCCGTCATCAATGTTTATGTAAGAGCTGGTGATTTAATATCTGCGCGAAAAGTGTTCGACGAAATGCATGAGAGGAATCCGGTTACCTGGGCTTGCTTGATCTCAGGGTACAACCAAAATGGGATGCCTAATGAGGCGTGTGAGGTTTTTAAAGAGATGATTTCTATGGGTGTTTGGCCTACTCATTATGCCTTTGGCAGTGTTCTTCGAGCTTGTCAGGAGCTCGGACCATGTGGTCTTCAATTTGGTTTGCAAATTCACGGGATGATTTCGAAATCTCAATATTCGTTTGATGTAGTTGTTTGTAATGTGATGATATCAATGTATGGGAGTTGTTTGGGGTCCATTGCCAATGCACGTCGCATTTTTGATGACATACAGGTTAAGAATTCAATATCTTGGAACAGTGTTATATCAGTTTATTCACAAACTGGAGATCCAGTGTCTGCATTCAAGTTGTTCACGAGGATGCAAACAGAGTATATAGGGTCCAGTTTCAAGCCTGATGAATATACATTTGGGAGTTTGATAACTGCCGCTTTTTCTTCCATTAATTTTGGTTTATGTTTGCTCGAGCAAATGCTTAGTACGATTACAAAATCTGGGTTTCTTTCAGATCTCTATGTAGGTAGTGCTTTGGTGAATGGATTTGCAAGTTTTGGTTTAACTAACTATGCTACAAAGATTATGGGGCAAATGAGTTCGAGAAATGTAGTCTCTATGAATGGTTTGATGGTTGGATTGGTAAGGCAGAAATGTGGTGAAGAAGCAGCTAAAGTTTTTATGGAGATGATGAACTTGGTTGATGTAAATTTTGACTCTTACTCTATATTGTTAAGTTCTTTTTCCGAATTTAGCGAGTTAGAACATGGGAGAAGAAAAGGTAGAGAAGTTCACAGTTATTTAATTCGTAGGGGCTTAGATGACACTGTGGTTCCACTTGGAAATGGACTTATTAAAATGTATGCTAGATGTGGTGATATTACTGCTGCTACTTCTGTTTTTAGACTTATGGTTAATAAAGATTTGGTCTCTTGGAATACCATGATTTCTGGTCTTGACCAGAATCAGTGTTTTGAAGATGCTGTCTCAACCTTCTACACAATGAGAAGAACTGGATTAATGCCTTCTAATTACACTGTAATAAGTGCCCTGAGTTCATGTGCAAGCTTGGGGTGGAGGATAAACGGACAACAGATACATGGTGAAGCTCTAAAATTGGGACTTGATGTGGATGTTTCGGTCTCAAATGCTCTTCTTGCATTATATGCCACTATTGGAGGTCCTCCTGAATGCAAGAACATTTTCTCCTTGATGCTGGACCATGATCTAGTTTCATGGAATTCTGTGATTGGAGCATTAGCTGATTCAGAGTCTTCAGTTCCAGAAGCAGTTAAATGCTTTTTGGACATGATGTATTACGGGTGGGGTCCCAACAAAATAACCTTTATAAATGTTCTTGTGGCAGCATCATCTCTTTCACTCAGCAAATTGAACCATCAGATACATGCTCTAGTAATTAAACACTGTCTCGCAAATGACAGATCTATCGAGAATGCACTTTTGGCTTGTTATGGAAAGTGCGGGGAGATGGATGAATGCGAGAAGATCTTTTCCAGGATGTCTGAGAGAAGAGATGAAGCTAGTTGGAATTCCATGATTTCTGGGTATATACATAATGAGCTATTGGACAAAGCTGTTCATTTAGCCTGGTTTATGATGCAGAAGGGTCAAAAACTGGATGGTTTCACTTTTGCCACTGTTCTAAGCGCCTGTGCTTCAGTCGCAACATTAGAGCGTGGCATGGAAGTTCATGCTTGTTCTATAAGAGCTTGTTTAGAATCTGATGTTGTGGTTGGAAGTGCAATTATTGACATGTACTCAAAATGTGGAAGGATAGATTATGCTTCAAGATTTTTCAATATGATGCCAGTAAGGAATGTATATTCTTGGAATTCTATGATATCAGGCTATGCTCGTCATGGACATGGAGACAAAGCTCTTGAGCTCTTTATGCGTATGAAGCTAGATGGTCAATTACCAGATCATGTAACCTTCGTCGGTGTTTTATCAGCTTGTAGCCATGTGGGATTGGTTGATGAAGGGTTTTCTTATTTCAGCTCTATGAAGGAAGTTTATGGGTTGGCTCCCAAGATGGAGCACTTTTCATGTATGGTGGATCTCCTTGGCCGAGCTGGTGAACTTGACAAAATAGAAGATTTTATAAATACCATGCCAATGAAGCCTAATGTTCTTATTTGGAGGACAGTTTTAGGGGCTTGCTGCCGAACCAATGGCCAAAAGACAGAGTTAGGTCGGAAGGCTGCTGAGATGCTCTTTGAATTGGAACCTCAAAATGCAGCGAACTATGTCCTCCTTGCCAATATGTATGCTTCTGGGGGAAACTGGGATGGTGTAGCAGAGGCCAGGGTGGCAATGAAAAAGGCAGCCACAAAGAAAGAAGCCGGTTGTAGTTGGGTCAAGATGAAAGATGGCATCCATGTATTTGTGGCTGGTGATAAATCACACCCGGATAATGATATGATCTATGCAAAACTCAAGGAACTTAACAGAAAAATGAGGGATGCCGGATACGTGCCGGAGACAAGATTTGCGTTGTATGACTTGGAAGTGGAGAGTAAAGAGGAAATCCTGAGCTACCATAGTGAGAAACTGGCAGTGGCATTTGTTCTCACACGCGATTCCAGATTACCGATTAGGATAATGAAAAACCTTCGTGTTTGTGGTGATTGTCACATGGCATTCAAGTATATATCGAAGATTGTTGGTAGGGTAATTATACTACGGGACTCAAACAGATTTCATCATTTTGATGAGGGTAAGTGTTCATGTGGAGATTACTGGTAACTGACTTGGGAATTGCATGCAACACTTGGGGTGAATCTGAGGAATATCATCAACTCCTAAGGTTGAAATCTGACTATTGCTTGGCTCACAGCGGGGTTCAGTATGCTCTACTCCATTCCAATACATACCATGGTTTGGTGATTTGGCAGCTGCTGACTAGTAAATGCTCATCCCCTTCCAATTATTTTTCTTCAATCGGAATAAATACTGGGATAAAAATTTAGAAAAAAAACTGAGTTTACCCACAGTCTCACACTAACATTTGGAATTCATATTCAGCGTCGCAGAGAATTAAGTACTGATGTTAAGATTCTTGGAATTTTGAACAATGTCAATCAATATTACATGTGGGTAATATACAAGTTGTTGTGTATCATTCTTCAGCTATATCAGGTTTCTGGGTTTTTTTTTTCTTTAATTCAAATTTTAACGTTGATTTCATGCACCTTTTGATTTAGAATTATTCCATTTAGCCCATATGTATTAGATTTTATTTAGTCATTAAAACAATAGATTATTAGTTGAATATTTGGTTGAATTGGTATAGATTGAAAAAAAAAGTTTATTCTTAATTTATTAAAAAAATAATTTTAAAATTATATATAAATTTTAATTTTGTTATGAATGTTATTTAATGGAAGTTTTAACATTTTATCTTGTAACCCCTTTTTCTTATTTATGTATTAAAATATGAAAAGTCTAATCTCCATATATATATATATATAGTGGAGTTTACTATTGTAAGTATGATGATAAAGTATAGAATGCAATAGAAATCCTTATATTCTTATATCCATCTTTTATCTATTAATTTTGTTTATAATACATTATCAACACGAACGTTTACATCAATCCAAGAGTTGTGTTTTTTGTTAGTTTGGATCAATGAATGTAATATATTTTATAAAGATGTCTATTATTATAAAATTACTTATGTTTATAATTTGTTTCATTTGTTTAAGGGTTCCACTAATCTCGTAATTTGTTAAAAACTTCTAATACAGTCAAATTACTTGTAATTTATTTTATGACTAAATTTTGTTTGTGAGAATAAAAAAGATGATTATGGCATTGTCATTTGGAAGCTGTTGATTTCTTCACCACTCTTGAAGGGAATAATTGATCTTTTAATTTTATTATTATAGTTTTAAAGAATAAATTTTATACAAGTTTGTTATGTTTTTAACAACATGGTTATTATATTATGTTTTAAATTATTTATAAAAATTTTATATATTTTAAAAATTTATATGACATTTATTTGTTTTCTTTGAAGAATATAAATATCTCTCAAATTCAATTAGCGACAAATGGTGAATACTTATGCTTAGCAGACAGTGCAACTACTCATACTATATTTAAGAATAAAAAATATTTTTTTCATTTAATAATGCAAAAAGCTAGTGTGAGTACTATATCTAGTAGTACTAAAATCATAGAATGCTCTAGAAGAGCAAATGTATTGTTGCCTAGAGGAACTAAGTTTCAAATTAATGATGCGTTATACTCTCCTAAATCTTAAAGAAATTTGTTGAGTTTTAAAGATATTTACCGTAATGTATATCATATTGAGACAATAAGTGAAGGGAATGATGAATATCTTCAAAGTACGAGTATAATTCAAGGAAATAAAATTATTTTTGAGAAATTGTCCGCACTCTTTTGTGGTTTGTACTACACGAGAATTAATACAATTGAAGCACATGCTATAATAAATCAAAAGTTTACTGATGACTTTATTATTTGACATGACCGGTTAGGTCATCCCAGTTCAATTATGATGCGAAAAATTATTGACAATTAATGTGGACATTCATTGAAGAGCCGACAGATTCTTCAAGCTAATAATATTCCATGTGATGCTTACTCTCAAGGAAAATTAATCATTCGGCCATCACCAGCCAATATAAATTATGAATCTATCACTTTTCTAGAACGGATATAAGGAGATATATGTGGACTAATACACCCTCCGTATGGACCAATACACCTTTCGTGTGGACCATTTAGATATTTTATGATTTTACTTGATGCTTCAACTAGATGGTCGCATGTCTCCTTTTTATCAACTCAAAACATGGCATTTGCGAGGTTACTTGCTCAGTTAATCAAATTACGAGCACATTTTCTAGATTTCCCTATCAAGACAATTCGTCTTGATAATGCTAGTGAATTTACTTCCCAAGCTTTCAATGATTTTTGTATGTCTATTGGAATAAGTGTTGAACATCCTGTAGCACATATTCATACACAAGACGGTATTGCTGAATCATTAATCAAACATCTTCAAATGATTGCAAGACCATTACTTTTGAAGTAAAAACTTCCAATTTCTTCTTTGGGATATGTCATACTACATGCAACATCACTAATTCGAGTCAGGCCAACAAATTATCATAAGTTCACTTCATTACAAATGGTTTTTTTTGTCAAGATCCAAATATTTCCCATCTGAGAACTTTTGGCTATACTGTATATATTCCGGTTGCTCCACCACAACACTCTAAGATGAGTCCTTAAATGAGGTTAGGAATATATGTTTGTATATAAATCTCCATCAATAATTAAATATCTCAAGCCATCAATGGGGAATTTATTTACAGCTTGATTTGCTGACTGTCATTTTAAAAAGTCAATTTTCCCAACGCTAGGGGAAAAAAATAATCAGCTGGAAAAAGAAATAGATTGGAATGAATTATCATTGTTACATATTGATCCTCGTACGCAACAATGCAGAGGATAATTCATTTACAAAGTTTAGCAAATCAATTGCCAGTTGCATTTACTAATCCAAAAAGAGTGACAAAATCATATATACCACTTGTAAATGCTCTAATCAAAACTGATGTTCTTGAAGGACAAACTCTAGCTGCTAGTGAGTCTAAAGCATGTTTGAAGCATGGTAGACCAGTCGGTTTTAGAGATAAGAATCCTCGAAAAAGAAAAAGAGAAAAAATAGATGATGGTCAGATTGAGGAAGTAATGAATTTAAAACGATCTCCAAAAGAGATTTTAGACATGACTGAAGTTTAAGAAAAATCTCAGGTACCTAATAATGAAGAGATCTCAACAAATTATGTCATGTCAAGAATTAAATGAAACTGAAATCAAATCGACATTGATGACATATTTGCATGCAATGTAGCATTTGATATTTTGAATGACAATATGGATCATTAACTAATGTCAATTGAAGAATGTAAACAAAGAGATGATTGGCCAAAATGGAAAGAAGCAATTGAGGTGGAGTTAAAATCTCTTGCGAAGAGAGATGTATTTGGACATGTAGTTCGTACACTTAAAGGTGTAAAACCTGTGGGATATATATGAGTTTTTGAAAGAAAAAGAAATGAAAAAGGAGAAATTGTGAGATATAAAACGCGTTTAGTTGCACAAGGATTTTCACAAAAACTCGGTATTGATTATGAAGAAACATACTCTCCTATAGTGGATGCAACTATTTTTAAGTTCTTGATTAATCTGGCAATAAGACAAGTGTTTGATTTATGCCTAATGGATGCAATTATAGCCTATTTATATGGCCCACTTGATAATAACATTTACATGAAACTCCCAGAAGGTTTTAAACGGCTAGAAGCAGCTAATTCATGTTCTCGAGAATATTACTCAATCAAATTAAATAGATCCCTCTATGGATTGAAACAATTTGGGTGCATGTGGTATAATCGCCTTAGTGAATACTTATTGAGGGAAGACTATAAGAATTATCCCATTTCCCCATACATTTTTATAAAAAATTTTGGATCAAGATTTGTTGTAATTAATGTGTATGTTGATGATTTAAATATCACTGGGACTTCTGAAGACATGTTAGTGACAATAGAGTGCTTAAAGAAAGAATTTGAAATGAAAGACCATGGAAAGACAATATTTTGTCTAGGGTTACAAATTGAGCACCTAAATAATGGAATCCTTGTGCATCAAACAACATATATAGAAAAAGTGCTAAGAATATTTTACATGCATAACGTACATCCGTTGAGTACCCCAATGGTTGTTAGGTCACTTGATGTAACTAAAGACCCTTTTCGTCTTTGGGAAAATGATGAAGATTTTCTTGGTCTTGAAGTACCATATTTAAGTGCTATTGGTGCATTGATGTATCTTGCTAATTATACACGACTTGATATATCATTTGCTGTCAACTTATTAGCAAGATTTAGCACTTGTCCAACCCAAAGACATTAGAATAGGGTTAAACATGTTTTTCATTATCCTCAAGGTACAAGAGATATGAGTTTGTTTTTCCTTAACCTACCCAAAACATTATTGGTTGGTTTTGCAAATGCAGGGTACTTATTTGATCCTCATAATACTCGATCAAAAACTGGTTATGTTTTCACATATGGTGGTCTTCTTGGCGTTCTATGAAACAAACAATTGTTGCTACTTCTTCTAATCATGCTGAGATTTTGGCAATCTATGAGGCTAGTCGTGAATGTGTGTGGCTAAGGTCTGTAATTCATCACATATGAAAAGATCGTGGTTTATACTTTGAAAAAGAAGCTCCAACAGTTTTATATGAAGATAATACAACTTGCATTGCACAACTTAAGGAAGGATATATTAAGGGTGATAGAACAAAACATATATCATCAAAATTTTTCTTCACTCATGATCTACAAAAGAATAGAGATATAAATGTTCAACAAATTCGTTCAAGTGAGAATTTGATAGATCTTTTTACTAAGGCGCTCCCTATTGCTATAGTTGAGAAGTTAATTTTCAATATTGGATTGCGTCGTTTTAAAAATCTTAAGTAATACTTACATGAGGGGGATTAAATTCGTTCTTTTAAGGTTGTGACATATTGTGTATCAAAGGATTATGTACTCTTTTTTCCTTCACTAGATTTTTGTCCCACAGGATTTTTTCTAGTAAGATTTTTAACGAGACATATCATTTATACAATGAACATCTATGGGGAAGTGTTATGAATGTTATTTAATGGATGTTCAACTTTTCATCTTTTATCTCCCTTGACTTTCCACCTTTCACCTTATTTAACCATCTTCCTTAAACCTTTCATCTCATTGAAATCGATTTTTCTTATTTATGTATTAGAATATGAAAAGTCTAATCTCCCTAAATATATAGTGGAGTATACTACTTGTAAGTATGATAAAAAAATATACAATGCAATAGAAATCTTCATATTCTTATATCCATATTTTATCTATTAGTTTTGTTTATAATAGATTTTAATTTATTACGTGTAATTTTAATTTTGATTTTAAATTTTATATTCCATGAACACTGTTACTTACATTATAATATTTTATATTATTTCCACATAATTTTAAGTGAAATAAACGCTTTTATCACTGTAGTCACGTGGAAATAAATTAAATTTATGGAGAAATAAATAAAAATTATTTTTAAAAATAGCACAATTTAGATTTATTAATTCATTTTCTAATTTAATAAAACATTGCATTAATAAGATTTTAAAAGTAAAATTTGATATATACAATTATATCAAATAAAAAATTATTATAACATTATACATTAAATTAAATCAAAATTTACATGTAAATTTGAAATTCATCCGTAAAAATATCATATACACATTGAAGGAAAAACATTAAAAAGTGAAGACCATAAATTTGATTAATGCTATTTTTATTTAATACTTACAATATTTAAAAACTAAATAATATTTAAATTACTTATTTAATATATTTTTTCAACCTATCTAAGCCTATTACTGTTTCGTTAAAAATTATAATTCTATAATAAGCAGTTATAGTTTTGTTAATAAATATTAAGCCTGATTGGTATCGTTATTGTTGTGAGTGTAGAAAGATATAAGTTCGAGCATATTGAAGTTCGTTATCTTTCTATAATCTATATTTGTTTCTTAGATTATATAAAATTAAAATTAAAACTAAAAATATTGTTGCTTGTTGATTTCTTTCTTTGGTCCCTCGCCGGATCATTACACAAACTTGCATCATATAATTCTTTCCATTAGTTTTTTTGTTGAAGTTCCATTGTTTATTGATTTGAACTCAACCCAAGAAAGGAATCCTGAACGCTGAAGCTGATGAAATAGCCGCTTTTACCGCCACTATATATATATATAATAAAAACCTGATAAGATTAAAGCAGAATCTAAAAGAGGAAATGTTCCTGACCTCACATTTCAGATTTCATTAGTACTTTGAACAACTCTGAAGGGCAACGATATTTTTCTAACATTCTTTTCCTAAGTACCCCAAACATCTATCTCCTTACTCGTATCATAATCCAACAATGCACGCAACATGCTTGCTTTAACATTTGTTTAGTTTTTTCTTTTTTCTTTATTCCCTTATTTATTCATCATTTGCATGGCTGCACAGATTACTCCTTCTTCTTCATCTTCTTCTTCACTTGCCTTCTCTTCTGAATTCAATGTTTGGAAGCCAATGAGATGTTGTTTCTTTAAATGGGTTTCTCAAGTTTGTCCCAGAATCCGTCCAAGCAACAAGTTCCGGATCAAATCCTCTAATGGACATCCATTAAATGCTATTTGTATGCAGGGTGGTCAGTCATTTTATTACTTTAAAAAAAAAAACTGTTTGATTTGTTCATAATATGCACCGAGTTGTATTTTCGAATGAAATTTAGAAAATTGATTTTTAGTTGGTAATAATGTAACCTATTACTTACAACTTGCAAGCATTCTAGTTGTTGGATTTTGGAATTGTTGAATGGAATAAGCTGCTTTTACCTTTCAAGATTTGAGATATGAATACTTTGACTTCATCTATTTATGATTTCTGGGAAGCTTTGATGCTGTGTACTAATATGATTTTGGTGGATAATTATCAATTTGTCAAATAATATACTATTTAGAGAGGTTTTTAGATTAGTCCAAAGCGGTGCAATAGTTTCTTTTACCATGTATTCGTAATTGTGATTTGAAAGCATTTTTTGGATTCTGGAAATCATGTGATTTTGTGTATTCTTCATCAAGTTTGTGGTTGGTTTATTTTCTCATTCGAGGCCTTTTGGGATTAGATATGGACGGTAGCCCTTTGGCGAAAGGGATCAACCCTGAAGAACAAGAAGAATTTTTCATCGACATCTTGGACAAAGAGGAAACACTGTCTACACTCAGCATAACTGTTGTTGGAGCTTCAGGGGATCTTGCTAAGAAGAAAATTTTCCCTGCACTTTTTGCTCTTTACTATGAAGATTGCCTTCCTAAGGTAAAATCTTCTTCATTTCTTTCTGAAGATCGAATAATTTTCTTTGACTGGAGCCTACATGATTTCTGTAAGGCAGAAAAATAAGACATTGGCAATGACTAGTGAGTTTATGCTATGTTTTCTCTTGTTATGCAGAACTTTATAGTTTTCGGTTATGCTCGTACTAAACTCACAGATGAAGAGCTCAGGAACATCATTAGCACAACTTTAACTTGTCGAATCGATAAGAGGTAAGATTGTTATCATGCTGGAGTAACTTGACTAATCTCTATCATGTTATATCTAAAAAGTCTGCATGTTGTTGTGTTGATTTATTACATGGTATGACTTGTAGGGAAAATTGTAAAGATAAAATGGAGCAGTTCTTGAAGAGATGCTTTTACCATTCAGGTGAATATAATTCCGAGGAGAATTTTGCTGAACTAGACAGCAAGCTGAAAAAGAAAGAGGTAACATGTTAGCTTGCATTTTTTCTCGGTTTCCTTAACCTCCAATCAATCTTATTCTGTTGTTTTCGTATTTACTTTTAAGACTAGCTTAAAAATGTACATGCAGGTACAGGAGCTGGATAGGTTTTAGCAATGCATATCTAATGGTATTAGGTTTGCTATCTTTTTGGAGTGGGATGAAACAGTCTTGAGAATCTGAGAAATTTCCTTCAGATTTATGGAAAATTTACTTTTGAAAACGAACTATTGCAATCACAACATATAGCATTTTCTAACATTTTACAATTTGTTTCACCTACAAATTGTGATACCCCTACACGATCCTCTCATTGAAGTCCTGACATTTTTAGAATGGTGCAATAGTGGAAGGTTTTTCATGTTTGTTCTTGTATGATAATACCGGGGAATTGGCCTTAGAAAAGATTGATTAAGATCTGATACTTAATAAAGTATAACAGAAGGTTAGAAAATGATATCAAGGATTATCACTCATTGGGATGTCTTATTGAACCTAATGATGGATTTCATTGTTTGCCTGCTAAACACGCAATACATGCAAACTGACATAGAAATGGCTTATTTTCCAGGCTGGAAAACTGTCAAACAGGTTATTTTACTTGTCGATACCTCCAAATATATTCGTGGATGTGGTGAGATGTGCCAGCATGAAGGCCTCTTCAGCAAACGGCTGGACAAGGGTCATTGTTGAAAAGCCATTTGGCCGTGATTCAGAGTCCTCGGCTGAGCTAACAAGATGTCTGAAAAAGTATCTAACTGAGGATCAGATATTCAGGTACATCTTGCTTTACAGTTTTTAAAATGAAAATGTCGAAGTTAATGAAACTAAACGAACATCTTAATTTTAATTATGCTTTTTTAGGATTGACCATTACTTGGGTAAGGAGCTTGTTGAGAACCTCTCAGTGCTTCGCTTCTCGAATCTTATCTTCGAACCTTTATGGTCAAGGAATTATATCCGCAATGTGCAATTCATATTTTCTGAAGACTTTGGTACTGAAGGACGAGGAGGGTGAGTTGCTGTTCATCTTTTTGTATTTAAAAACACGGTTCTTTTCAGTGACCAAGATCACTTAAGTGTTTCTTATTGATTTCAGTTATTTTGATAATTACGGGATCATACGGGACATAATGCAAAATCATCTGCTGCAAATACTGGCACTATTTGCAATGGAGACCCCTGTCAGCTTAGATGCTGAGGACATTAGGAATGAAAAGGTAATGTTATTACCTTTGACATGATTTACTTCTACATTGTTTTTAGTTTTCCGGAAATTCTATTTATTAAAAATCTAACATGGTGGGCATTTTCAGGTAAAGGTTCTGAGATCAATGAAACCATTGGAACTGGAAGATGTCATCATTGGTCAGTATAAGGGCCACAACAAGGGTGGTAGAGCATATCCAGGTTACACCGATGACTCAACTGTACCGAAGAACAGTATAACGCCTACATTTGCAGCAGCAGCTTTGTTTATCAATAATGCTAGATGGGATGGTGTCCCTTTTCTCATGAAGGCCGGAAAAGCTTTGCATCGGAAGCGGTAGGTGGATATTTTTACTCTTTGATTTTTATCACGGGCCTATGCCTTGTAATCATTCTTATAATTGAATAGATTGAAAAGTTGTGGACTTGAAAACCCAGGGCGGAGATCAGAGTTCAGTTCAGACACGTTCCAGGTAATTTGTACAAGCGTAATTTCGGAACTGATTTGGACAAGGCTACAAATGAGCTTGTGCTGCGTGTGCAACCTGATGAAGCCATTTATCTGAAGATAAATAACAAAGTTCCTGGTCTTGGAATGAGATTAGACCGCAGTGACCTTAATTTGCTTTATCGAGCCAGGTACAGGGTTAAATTAGCTGTTTTTCAACTCTATATGCTGCTTTCTTTCATTGACCTGCACTTAACGAGCTTGATATTGGAAACTATAATGTTCTGCATGGTAAAAACAATCATTGCCGGCCATTTTTTTTTTAGTTCAGCGGCATCTTTAGACCGGCAAACCCATCGGTTTTCGCTTAAAATCACAGATTTTATAACTACCCTTGGCAAAACAAAGATTTCTTGCCAGAAAATGCATATCTAACAGGATTCAATTTGAAAATTAAAGATAACTTTTGTCTGAACCTCCTTATTTCCTTCCAAGATTCTCTCATTGCATGAACTTAAGACTCCGGTTATGATATTCAGGTATCCAACAGAAATCCCAGATGCATATGAGAGGTTGCTCTTAGATGCTATAGCAGGGGAGCGAAGGTTGTTCATTAGAAGCGATGAGCTCGACGCTGCTTGGTCACTGTTTACGCCATTGTTGAAAGAACTTGAAGCAAAAAAGATTGCTCCAGAGCTATACCCTTATGGGAGCAGAGGACCCGTCGGAGCACATTATCTTGCAGCCAAGTACAATGTTCGGTGGGGTGATCTCGGGGGTGAAGACGACTAATGCTCCAAAAGTATCAAACAATCGAATCCTGTATACTCATTGTAAACCATAGCAGAGCTGTTTCTTTCAAGTGTGTCGTGCATTTCAAGTGATACTTGAATTCACAAATCGAAATCATTATTTCACATGCTGATGCATTCGGCATGTATCAAAACTGAAGATGTGAAAACTGTTAGTAGTCTGCAATTATACTTATTCAATTTAATACACCAAGTTTTAGTTTAATATGCATAAACCAATTTCATTAAAATTTTAAGCTACATTCGTTAATTGATGTTTCAAATCGAAAGACATCATTTTATACGCATAATCTTTATTTGTGCAAAAGATAACTTGATTACTAACATCTCAAATTAGTGGGAGATTATTAATAATTTGCAATATTTAGTAACCCTCCATTGCTAAGAAATATATAAGTTTATATGTGTTCTTTAAAACTAAGCCAAATGAGTCTACATGATTAGCTCATGTATATATATTCTCAGATTGACACTTGGGATAAGTTTATCCATATATTTCTAACAAAAACTATTATACTTATTATTTATGTTGTTTATATATGTTCTTTCATTACTTATTTTTTATTTTTAGGGTTAAATCACTATTTAAGTTTGAACTTGATAACTTTTATTATCTTGGAGTCTGAATTTTTTTGGTCAAATTTTGAATTTGATAATTGTTCACACGTTAGGACTTGAACTTGGCAGTTTTTCTCATATTGAGACTTAAGCTATAAAGCTTTCAAAGGTTAACTTGGACAAAAAAAATTTAAATCCCAATATAAAAACATTTGTCAAGTTTAGGGCCTAACTTGAATAAAAAAAATTCAGGTCTTACTATAGAAACAATTACCAAATTTAAAATCTAACTTGAAAAAAAAAAAAATTCAGACCCCAATATAAAGGAGTTACCAAATTCAATTCTCAAAATATGAATTAACCCTTATTTTTATAAACTATTATCTTTTTTGAATTGCATATCCATTCCAGTATTAATTTGATTTTTAGGGTTCCTATAATACCACTGTTGGTGCATAGGCTGAAGTGTACCACAATATGTTAAAACTAATGTTGGTATATCTCATGCCACAACTTCAGTCAAACATGTGCCAATATCAGTCAAATTGATCTACTTATTGTCAGTAGTTTTTTACGACAAATGTACCTCTTATTTTAACAGATAACTAGACAGCAAAATTTCTTATTTTAACAGATAACTTGACAGCAAAATTTGTGATAATTCATAGCAGATAGTGGTTATTTTTATTATGGATATATTTTGGAGATTATCTTAGCTGATAATGAATAGCTTGTGTGATAAGGCAACAAGAACTTGATCAACTGATGTGAAGATTATATGTTAAAGTTTAATAATCATATATTTCTTGAAGATAATGCAAGTCATAGTTGATGAACATATTGAAGATAATATGGATGATTAATAAGAAGATAATGGGGTATTTTTGGTAATAATATGTAAAAGCTTAGTGTACACTTAACTACTAGATTTTTTATTTTTTATTTTTGGGTTTGGTATTAAAATCATCCATTTAAAGTATTTGGTGAGATTTTATATCTAATAGTTGTAATAATAGTTCTAAAAATGAAATGAATGAAAAAAAAAAAGGGTTGAACTCAATGTCCACTACTATTAGATGGTTCAAATTAGGCATATTGATTGAAGGACTAGAATAAAAGTTTTAGTCAAATCAATTGATGAAAAGGTGTTGAGGTGTATAGTTACTAGATGGGTACCTCTCTACATTGAGGCAAATGGTGTACGAACTCCTATAGTTGAGACAACATGGACATCAGAAAAAGATAAAACAGTAAATTATAACTCAAAACCTTAAATTTTATATTTATAGCTGTAGATCCAGAAATGTAATGATCTAAAATTCACGGGCACCTAAAAAGTGAGTTATAGAGCCTCCGTCTTAGTGAAATAAGTTCGAAAATAATTATTAAAAATATTTATAATCCTAGTGGTGTGTCTAATTAGGATTTAATTAGGTGAATTTAGCTTAATTTAGAGTAATTAGTAAAAAGGATTAAATTGAATAAAGGGTAAAAGTTTAATTATAAAGCAATAGAAAATAAAAAGGATTAAAATGGCAATTAAGCCATTGACTACAAATGAGGCGGCATATTGGTAAAATAAAATCAAAGATTTTATGTAGGTTTTATATATTAAATTAAATTATATATATATTATAATGATTATTTAATTGATAATATATTATAAATAAATTAAATAGAAGATAATTGTATGGTAATAAAATATACATGTGTAAGAATTGTATTGGTACATTTGTAATTTAAATATTTAATTACTTATAATTTAAGTATAAAGATAATTTATAATTTATAATTGTATTAATTAAATCATGAGATTTTTATTTGATAAGCAAATTAGATAATGACATTTGTAATAATATAAATATGTACACTTGTTATATAATTATTAATTTACTTAATATTAAAGTAAAAGATATTTTAATATATAATATTAATATTATATTATGTTAATAAAAATAATAAAGCATAAAAGAATTAAAGAAACAAAAAAACAAAACAAAAGAAACAGAAACGAAGCAGAGAACAAAACAAAAACAGGGGAAGAAAAAGGGAAAGAAAATAAAAAGGGAAATTGGGATTTTAAAGCTTCAAGTTTTATTGGTAAGCTTAATTAAGTCCTTTTCTCTTAATTTTGATAATTTAGAAGCTTTAAAAGAAGTTTTGATGAAATTAAGTTGATAATTCAAGAGTTTATATGTTTCCAAGTAGGGTTCATGTTGGAAAAAAAATTATAGAATTAGGGATTTAATTGAATGAATTCTAAGTTAGAATTGATTAAGGGATTAAATTGTAAACTAGGCTATAAGTTTTATGTTGTAGGGACTAAATTGAAGAAATTTTGAAATTAGGGAAATATGCTGGAAATTTTATAGTTAAATACAAGTTTAGACAAAATTTGAATAGAAAAAGAAAGTGAATTGGATTAAGAAAGTAATTAAGTTTAGTTAGGATTAAATTGAGAATAAGGTAGGAATTGTTTAGAAATTTAATTATTTATTATAATTAATGCTGTAAATAATAATGTAAATTACTATTATTTTCGTAGCCAACAAAGAACCTGAAGCATCAGCATCGAAAGGAAAGGAGAAAGTCATCGAGGACTAAAACGGGAGAATTACGGTGTGTATTACTATAATTCGAATTTTAATTATTATTGATTGCTGAATTTTTAATTGTTATGTATGGTAAGTAAGACTTGAGGTAAGTATGTGAAATTGATATGAATATTGAGTGAAAATGAAAGTAATGCAAATTGAATCAAATTGAATTGAATAAATGAATTATGGAATATGTGATTATTTGAAAAGTGTATTGATTGAAAAATGAATGGTGATTTGAATTGTGAATTGAAAGTGATATAGAATTGAGAAAGTGAATTGAATACCCTATTAACTAGTCGGGCTGAGTCGGATATAGTTGGCATGCCATAGGATTGGAAGTGTTCAGGGATACTTCGACCTCGAGTCGATGAGACGCTGGGTGTCACTATATTTCTTCGGATAGATTCGATGAGGTACTGGGTACCAACTTTACTTCGATTAGGCCGATGAGACACTGGGTGTCAACTATTACTTCGAACTATCCGATGAGGCACTGGGTGCCATATTGGTGTGTTTGGTTGGATCCCTGTATTCGCTAAAGTCTGAGTTATGTTAATAGGGTGAAAAAATTGAAATGTGAATTTGAGGCATTGAAATGAGAAAAAGAAATTGAATTACGAATTGAAATTGGAATTGTGATAGTAAGAGAAAAGTATGAAATGTATGTTCATAAGTGATATAAATTTAAGTTTGAAAAAATACATTGATTTATGAATGATTAAACTGAATTGATATTATGAAATGATGAAAAATAAAATAAAATAATAATAATAAAAGTATGAATTAGTACATATGAAATTAATTGTTATGTATTTTAATATTTATGTTTTTACTATTGTTGATATAATTTGAATTATGGTAATACCACTAAGTATATCCATACTCGTGTCAATATTTGTTGTTTAAAATGCGCGAGGTTAGTAGAAGTCAAGTGTCCCGGCTCAGCATCTAGAACATTCCCGACTCCAACACAAATTTGGTGATGTATATTTTTCTTTTAGGTAAAGGTGGCGTGTAAATAGGTGTTGTTTAGTCACTTGAATATGTATATTACTTTGGGTAGTGAAGGTTGAATTATAAGATTTAGATGCTTAAATGAAATGGTAAGGAAAGTATATGATATTTTGATACATGAACATTAAGTTATTAAATGAATGAAGTTTTTAATCAATTTTGAATGATGCTATGATAGTTATTAAGTTAAAATTATGTTAATGATATAAATATTAGTTATATGAATGTGAAACATTGGTGTTGGTTGTTTTGGTTTGAATTTGCAGGGGGTTTTAGGTAAAAATAAGCAGAAATACTGCCGAAATTTTTACAAAAAAAATAATAATAAATACAAAAAAAATTCGGAATACTCGAACAAGTCCCGTTCTACTTTTAATACGTGTTTTGAGCTTTGAGAGTCCAATATAGGGACTTAATTATTATATTATAATATGAAAGTTATAATTATTCGTAAGTTGTCTGATAAGTCCGGTAATGCCTCATGACCTCGTTTCGGCGACGGTTTGGGGTTAGGGGGTGTTACAAGAAAATTTTAGATTAGTCTCAAAATGTGTATCCACACGTTAAGCATGGATCATACAAGAGACCATGCGCAAAGGGACACTAGAAGTCGAGCTCTCGAAACTCTGGATGATCACTTTTAAGTTTGAATCATTACAAACGTATGATAGGGAAACTATTGCTGAATATTATGTCAAACAATATGATATTACTAATGAGGCATACTCTTGGTGAAGTGTATATTGATGAGAAACTAGTTTGAATGCTAAGATCACTCCTTGAAAAGTTTACAATGAAAGTCAAAACAATTGAAAAAGTCAAAGCCATGAGTACCATATGTATTGTGAGCTAATTGAATCACTACAGACTTTTAAAATGAAACTACATGAGGCACAAAAAGGGCAACACACAAAAAAAAAAGACCATAGCATTGAATGTAAATACGGTAAAAGGTACATAAGAAGATGCTTAACATCAAGGTTTAGTCGAGGCATTTGAAGCAAAGCGGTGGCGATCCCATTCCTAAGCCACTTCATCTTTTCCAGGCATTGCTGGTAATATCCGATCTTGTAAACGTTTTTGAGATGAAGAATGTTACTATTTTTGTGTGACACCCCACACAAGATCCATTGGTCGGATTCGAACGGATGATATCACAATACGTTTTCAGAATAACTCAAACTGTTTCTATTCATTTCGCTAAGTAATTTAACATACAATCTTAATAAATCTTGTACATTTCCAATTTCAGTCATAAACATGCACAATAGAAGTTCACTAGTTTCATTTAAAGCATTTTGAGATTATATGGGATCATACACAGAGTTAGGATTCAAATATAACTTAAAATATTAAAATTCAACAATGTGTCTCGAGACATTCCTTCCATTTTTTTTTAAATTGATTATCTCGAGAAAATTGTCTAGAGACAATGGGGTTCATGTCTCGAGACAACGACTTCCTTGTCTTAAGACATAAGTTTATGTCTTGAGACATGTTCATTTTGTCTCGAGACCATTGACCAGAAAAATCCTAAATGATCATTTTTGTTCTCAATGTCTTAAGACATGCTCTAGATTGTAAGTGTATACAAGGAAATCAGTAGAAAATGAATTGATTGAAATGAATTAAAAAATGATTTATTATTGCCTACCTTGATACAAATTTAACTAGTGTATTTATATACAATTTATAGAGAGATAATTGCTACTAACAACATGTGAACAACTCACTAACCATACTAACAACCTAACAGATTCTTTACTAATGGAAAATGATGAAAACAAACAAACGTGGATGCAGACAAAGGTTTTGTGAGAATATCGGCAACCTGATCGTAGACTTGAACTTCACAGACAATAAGATAACCATCAGCCACTTTCTCACGAACAAAAAATAAGTCAAGCTCAACATGTTTGAACTTAGAATGCAAAACTGGATTAGCAACTACCGCAACAACACTAGAGTTGTAACACCAGATAGTTGAAGTATCAGTAGAGCAAAATCGTAATTCATTCAATAAAGAAACCAACCAAGTAACATAAGAAGCTGTAGCAGCCAAACTTTTCTACTCAGCCTCAGCAATAGAGCGAGACACAACTTGTTGCTTCTTAGAGCATCAAGAGATAGGAGTAGTTCCAAAATACACGCAATAACTAGTTGTCGATCGTCTATCATCAAATTCCAAGCCCTAGTTAGCATCAGCATAGCCAACTAGAGACATTCTGTCAAAGGGGCAAAAAACCAACCCATAATCAATAGTGCCACTCAAATATCGTAAGATTCATTTTAACACAATCAAATGAACACTAGTGAGCGCATGCATGAATTGAAAAATTCGATTGATTGCATAAGCAATGTCAGGCCAAGTGAGAACCACATATTGCAATGTGCCAGCAAGACTTCTATATTCAGTAGGATCATCCAGAAGAACTCCTTCATCTTTAGACAACATAGAAGAACTGATCATGGGTGTGTGGACACCCTTGGCATTAGCTAAGGAACTTCTGTCAAGAAAATCCAGAATATACTTATGTTGGCAAAGATGAGGACTCCCAATTGACGAACGACTAACCTCAACTCCTAAAAAATAATGAAGGGCTCCCATTACTTTAAGAGAAAACTCATCGTGCAATTGTTGAACAAAAGCATCAATACTTTCAGGTGCATTTTTTATAATGATAATATCATCCGCATAAACTAACACATACATACTCGAGTCATTTGTAACCCGAACAAATAGTTAAGCATCATATTTTGATAAAATAAAACCTAAGGAGAGAAGAAACTGTTTTAATTTATCAAACTATGTTCGTGGAGCTTGGCGTAGCCCATACAAGGCTTTCATTAGTCGACACACCAAAGGCTCTCCATTCATACCACATTGAATATATCCTGGAGGTTGTTGCATGTACAATTCTTTAGTAAGATCACCATTCAGAAAAATATTATTAACATCAACCTGACGTAGCTGCCAACTCTTCGAGACAACAACAGATAATATAGTCTGAATAGTAGCAGGTTTAACCACTAGACTAAACGTTTCTTTAAAATCACAGGTTCACACAGCCGTGTGGATTTGGGGATTAGGGTTTTTGGACAAAAATTCATGCCACATGGCCGTGTGGCTAATTTAGGGAAATTAGTCGATTTTTACACGGCCGTGTCCCATTGGCATACGGGTGTGTGTGTTTGGGAATTAGAGTTTTAATAATTTGGTTCCACACGACCGTGTGGCTAATTTGGGGATTTAGGGATTCCACACGGACGTGTGTTTTGGGACACACAGTTGTGTCTGATAGGCACACGGGTGTGTGTGACCCTTACACGGTCATGTCTGCCCTGAACCCTATTTTAGCACAATTAGATAGAAAGTTACACGACCATGTCGCTAGCTCACACAGACATGTGCCTCCACTCACACAGGCGTGCCTCCTCCTCACGTGAACTTGTTGACCTCCATACAGCCAGAGCACATGGCTGTGTGGCCCTAAGTCACCAATTTTAGTTTCATGTATTTTTTTATCTGAAATTGTGTCTGTGTGTTCTGACCCCTGGCTAGGCTTTAGTGAAGGTAGTTAAGACTCTGATCTGGGCTCTGGCTTATGTGTTATTTGTGATTGATGTGCAAGATATCTGAATACGAACCCAGTTAGTCAGGTGTGTACATGTTTGTATCTGTCTGACTGTCTGTTGATGTGTTCATTATTTTTTGTGTAGTTGCAAGCATGCTTGTATTTCCATAAAGTAATTTTTGGGTTGGTTGTGAAGAGAAGAAAGACTAATTCTGATCTGATCTGGCAATTTTAACTGCAACATATTTGTACATCGGTTACCACATATACGTCAGCTTTATTGCGTATTATTTTTTTGAGTGGCTTAGTCCACATACATGGTGTGTAGGGTTGATAGGTCTTTCGAGGTCCTATGTAGTGTGTTTGGTTGGATAAGCTTGTACAGATATTTTGGGGTGTGATTGGGGGACGGAGAGGTGTGTTGGCTGGATGGGTGGGTTTTTTTATTACTTGACTACATTCATACGCATCTGTTTAAGTGACTGGGTGTAAGATTATTTGACTGTATTATATCTGACTGAATAACATTTGTGATTGAGTGTATGTATATGATGGTGTGCTTGAATTGTTAAGTTTTGTTGGGACATTAGTTCAGAGTTTGCTTTCTGATTCTGTATATCTCTGTAAGTATGTTTCGCTATCAAACTGATTTCTGTAATTCTGTTATTAGTCACGTGTCGAACTCACACTGAGCTCGTGTAGCTCACCCCCTTAGTGTTTTCCCCTTTTAGGTACATTTACGTGTTCTGATGCTGGGCTCGGTATACAGAGGTCTCGGACTGTAATAACCCAAAAATTTTTACACTAAAATATTATTCGTGATATAGTAAAATAAGGAAATAAAGTGACAAAAAGGGAAATTTTGAGTTATGTCAATATTGGGAAGTATATTATGATATATTAATTCAAGAAATGACTAAATTGTAAAAGTGAGAAAATTTTTGTTGCACAAGAGTAAATACTCAAAATTTGAGGGGTTAAAGTATAAATATGAAAAAGTTAAAGGACCAATAATATAAATATTTTAAGGGTGGAATGATCTAGAAACTAAGGAAAATGGATGAATTAGGACCAAATTAAATAGGTGAAGAACTATGAGGGACTAAATTGCAATTTTTGTAAATTAAATGATGACTCAAGGATGGAATTTTAAAATAAAATAAAGGGCAAAATGGTCAATTGGAAGAGAGAGAAATCTAGAAAGTAATAATGATGCTAGAGATATTTTGATATTTTATAATTATTTAATTAGATAAATATTATTTTATTAATATTTTAATAAGATATTTTATTAGTATTTTATTAGTATATAAAGAAAGAAAGATCAAGAATTCTCATCCTCCTTTCTCATGCAACTAACGTGAGAATAAGAAGAAGAAAGAAAGTTTTCCTTTTCTTACAATTTGGTCCTTCCATTAAAAATTCACCATTTTCACCTAGAAATCAAAAGAATTTCCATAGCCATCAAGAGAGAAAGATGACAAGAAGACTATGGGGAGTTAGAATATCAAGTTAGATTCAAGAAATAGAAGCTGGAGGAGAGAGAAAATTAAGTTAAAGATTGAAATCAATGAAACAAAGTAAGAACATCAAGATTTCAATATATTTTTAAGATTAATACTATTGAAAAAGCATAGAATTGATGTTAATGTAGAGTTTTCTTATAATGGTCTTATGTTCTTGATATGTTAGTGAAGAGAAAATAAGATAAAGTAATGAGAAATAGTATAGAGAAAGAAAATAAGGGTGTTATAAACATGGTAAATAAACATCTTGCACTAAAATAGCTTTGGACAGCAGCAGTAGGCTAATTTTGAAAAATCACCATAAATTTTTAAAATCGAATTATAGTATGAAAAAAATATGGAATTAAATCTTATTTAGTCTAGTTTCTTATAGAAGAAACAATGTAGGCAATGAAATTGTGAATTGTGAGATACAATAAATTTAGTGAGACAAGGTCAGAATGATTTCGGGTTCCCCTGTTCTGACTTTGGAAAATCATCAAAAATTGGATAAAAATAATTAAGGGCTTAATTTTATATGTTTAAAATCCTTAATGAGTATATTTTCAATAGAAATAATCGGGAACATCATCCGAATCTCGTACGATAAGATAATTAATTCTTAGTGAAGAAGGGAACTGTCAGACAGCAGAACAGAGGCAACTTTAAAGCATAAACTGTACTTATTGGCTTAACCAAAAATTCTGAAAATTTTATGGTAAGAATATATATGAGTATAGTTTCATGAAAAATTAGTAGATCTTAATTTGGAGTTCCATAGCTCCATATATAAATAATTTAGTGACTATGACATGGATGGATAGCTTTGAATATACATATAAGTCAATAGTAAAATTATTGATAATGTTACTTGTAAGCATGATATATACATTAAGGATGTGGAATGGAGAGGAGGAGGAAAATATATATGAATATTCAGCTAGCATGGCTAATTTGCATGTTTTAGGCTCAGGGACTAAATTGAATAAAAGTAAATCTTTAGGGGGCAATTTTGTAAAAATATCAAAAATGACCAAATTGAAGGGAATGAATTGTTTTATTATCTAAATTAATAAATTGAATGAAATTATCAATTTAAGATTGGGTGAAAATTGGGAAAATGGTAAATTACCAATATGCCCCTAAATCTTGGTATTTCTACAATTTAGTCAGGTAGGTTCGTATAACTTGAATGAGCATGTAAATATGACAATTTAAATATTGTATCGTATTTTATATGATGTTTGAATTGAATATATGAAAAGGATGTTACATGAAACATGAAAATGAATACTAAATAATATAAATTAATTGAAATTATTCTGAAAATCTTGGTAATGCCTCGTATCCTACCCCGGTCTCAGGTACGGGTATGGGGTATTACACGGACAGTCATGATTTAAAACAGCTTTAATAGTGTTATTATAATTTTTAAGATTATAACTAAACAGTTTGTGTTGTAATTACTATTTGAAAACTGTGGTACGAAATTTTGTGTTTTATGCTCGTAGGTGTCGTTGGGACTGCATCTTCTTTTGAAATATCAGAATTTTACAACTGAGAATTTTTACACAACTTAAATACTGTTATGTTTTTCGGTTTGTAAAACTAAAATTTTCCTATTATCACTTCGGTGATCAATGTGACCTTCGGGATTCGGCCTAAATGCAACACCGCTAACCCGTATCCATCACCGAAATAAGGTTACGAAGCATTATTGGACTTATCACTTAAACAATCATACATTTCATATTCATTTCTCATATCCAAACAAAATTCATTCAAATTCAGTCATATAGTCCTTAACACGAGTCCTCGAGGCCCAAAACAAGCATTAAAAACAATTCAAGACAAAATTAAGAACTCAAGGAAATTTTGGGAAAACATTAAAAATTTTCAAAATGTAGATGAAACATGCCCGTGTGGCCAGACCGTGTGTCTCACACGGCCAAAAGGCACGCCCGCGTCACAGGCCGTGTCCCAGCCCGTGTCTGACCCCATGTAACTCACTGACTTGGGTTACACGATTAGACCACACGCCCGTGTGCCAAACCGTGTACCCTTCGAAATGGCCTCACACACCCGTGTGCTAGGTCGTGTGCTAGGCCGTGTGAAAACTGAAGAGTATACTGACTTATGCCACACGGCCAAGCCACACGCTCATGTACTAGGCCGTGTGAAGCTACTAACTTGATTTCTAAATAAGTATCAGGGGACACACGACCGTGTCACCTGACACATGGCTGAGACACACGCCCTTGTCTCTGCCCGTGTGGACAAAAATAGACCATTTTCCAAGCCTTATTTCTCACCCAATGTGTTACCAACCTACACATACCACATAACATATGACCTTATTATCAATAGGCATTCAAACCAATAACAACCAAGTCTAAATCATACAATTTCATTATCAACAATCATAAGCTCTTAGGCATCTCAAATGATCATTTTAAAAACATGCCAAAATCACCTCCAAAAACTACCTAAATGGTCAATTACATATATGCACTATTTTGCCTAAACATAACATGCATACCATTTATCAAGTTCACCTTTTAAGTACCAATCTACTAATACACAATCAAAGCATTCCCATGGCAATCATAAATCATATAAGATGAGGCTAGCCACACATGTATATACATACCAACATATACCAAAGTAATCCACATTAAATAGCTAGTTACATAACAAAACATATAGGCTTCCATTAGCCAAATGACCTATATATGCCATATAACCAAAATAAATAAAGTCCAAATGTACCAAAAGGAAAGTTTGATAGTGCGATGCAATCTCCGACAACTTCCAAACCGAGCAAGCTTTCGAATCACTATAAAATGCAGAAAATTAAACAAATGAAGCAATTAAGCTTAGTAAGTTCAAATGTTTTAACACTTAGCTTACTATTTAATCACAATTTAAGTAAATAAACATAGCATAATGCAACTCAATTTGATCCAAAAGCCTAACACATACTCAATCACATGGTTAGACATGAATTCACAAATCTCATAGATTCAATTCACATATGATTCACATACATACTTGTACTGATATACATCAACCTCTTACTCTTTCATATCATCAATATGCCCATTGAACCATTTGGAATAATATCGGATACTCGGGAATCTCACACACTAAGTGTCAATACATGGTCGAAACCATCTCAATCTCATATCTCATATAAATTATCACTCTCGAGCTATCACTTGGTCTGCTCACACAAGCTGGCGGTCAAGACGTAGCTACACAGTGTTGCTCACACAAGCTGACGAGTAACCGCAACACATGCCGAAAAACTCAGCCATCGGTAGAACTTGCGGAACCAGCACTTAAAACACGGTAACCCCTAATGACATGTCATTTGTATCTTATCTATTCCTAAGGTTCAATCGAGATCTCATACGTCACCAAATCTTCGTCAAGTATATCCGTGAAATCACATTCATAAAGAACGCAATATTAAAGCATTTAACACACAATTATTTAATGCTTATTAACATATGAACTTACCTCAAATTAATACGAAGACAATTGACCAATCAATCTACTACTTTGTTCTTCCCCCAATCTAATTCTGAACGTGGATTTTCTTGATCTATATAATCAAATTTAACTACATTAATATTTATTCTATTCAATTCAATCCAATTTCATAATTTGACAAAATTACTATTTTTGCCCCTAAACTTTTGATTTCTTTACAATTTAGTCCCTCGCTCATAAAAATGCAAATTCATGCAATCTAGTCCACACCCATGCTATCCGAATATTATCTAAGCTTAAAGCAGCCTATACATTTCATTAATTCACACATCTCACCACATAATTTTTACATTTTATAAATAAATCCCTATTTCACATTTTCAACCAAGATCACTTTACGAAGCTTGTTTGACTATCACTAAACTTTCATTTTCATCCATCAAACATAAAAAAAAAATCCACACACATTCATGGAAAAACTCTATACTTTTAACAGTTTCACAAATTAGTCACTGGGTTAGCTAGGTTAAGCTACAACGACTCCAAAAAACATTGAAATCAATAAAAACGAGACCAAAAATCACTTACATGCACAAGGAGACTTGACCAAATGTTATGAACCCTAAAATGGTGTTTTTCCTCCCTTCAATTTTGGCAAGAAGATGAAATGAAGAAGAAAATTTGACTTTGTTTTACTTAATTTGTTTTTATTTATTAAATTACATATACAACCTTTATTATAAAACCTTTAAAACACTTAATAATGTGTCCATATATGTCCACTCACATTATGGATGGTTTAATTACAACATAAACCCTCCAACCTTTTATTATCAAAGCTATTTAATCCATTTAGCTTATAGAACTCAAGTTTTGCACCTTTTGCAATATAATCATTTTTTATCAAATTAAGCATGCAAACGATAAAATTTCTTAACGAAATTTTCATGTGACTCTACTATCATGCTGTACACAATAAATGAATAATAAAATAAATATTTTCACCTTGGATTTGTGGTCCCGAAATTACTATTTTGATTTCACTAAAAACGGGTTGTTACACTAAACCTCTAGACTGGGTTTTGGGGCGTTACAAAAATTTATCATCCTATGCAAATTGTTGAAAATTAAAAACTAAATAAACTTATTATAGAAAAATGTGTTAAATTTTAACCTCCAAGAGACAAGTGTATTAAATTGCAATCCTAAACAGTCATTTGTAAGGATTTGGACCCATATTACCTAATAAACATTAAGCAATATTCCAAATATTTAACCAAAACTTTATTTGATATTATATAAACTTCTAACAAATATAGTATTTAATAATATTTTTTACACCACATCGTCAAATATCATATATACACACGTACACACCCATACACGATAAAATAGCATTTAACGTTGGATGAAAGAGAAAGGTGGACAAAAGAGAGATACGCCGATAAAAGCACCTGAAAACGCTATACAATCAAAACCTCCATCAAATTCTTCAGTGAAACTGAAACTATGCCCCCCTCTCCCGGCCGCCTTTGCAGGGCGAGAAAACCTCTAATCTAAAACCAAACATATTTACTTTTTTAGATGTATTTATAGATGTATGGTACTGATACATAGTGTAATTATATCGGTATAAAAACAATGTACGAATGATAGCTTAAAATAAAAATGAAAATTCTCATTTTCTTTTATATATATTATGTCCAAGATTTTCAAACACTATCATTTGGGTCCCTCATTTCATGTCTTCATCCACTGCCTTTTTGTCTTTGTTTCTTTGTCTGCTCTCTCTTTCTTTCCTTTTCCTTTATAGCTTCTCCACTTACTTATATTTGATATCTTCATCTTCTGCGGATGGTAATGGCAATGGTGGTGCAAGAAGATGCGGTGATTCCGAAGAACCATCTTTGACTCGTAGACGTACCAATAACGAAATCTGGCCAGGGCCTTTTCTTGAAGACCTTGTCCTTCAGGTCGCCATTGATGCTTCTCGTTCGCTTGGCCGCCTCGCCGTAGCTGCTGCACTTGCCAATGTGTTTCAAGTATGTCTTTCATCTTCTTCCTACTCCTCGTTTTGGTTTGATTCTTTTAGGAGAGAATTTTGAGTGCATTAGATAATCCTTTCCTTTTAGAAGCTAGCTAGTCAAAAATATCGTTTTCAACCCTGAAACTGCACTACAATTTTACAGACACTGGAAGCTCAGATAATTAGTGTCAACTGTCAAGTCTTAGTAAGGGTGAAAACTGATTTTAGGAAGGGAATTGACTTTGGATTGGTCCATTTTCTAACTAATATATGTCCCTTTCAAATGATGTCGCTTCGGGCAATGTTAGTTATTCATTTCCTTTTTACCACTTTCGAAATGTCTACTTTTGGACCTCTTTTTCACATATTGAGTAGTGGGAGGGGCAAACAATAAAGGTTGTTTTGGTTTTTGAATTCCCTTTCTTGGAAAGGTCCTTTTTAAGCTCTCTAGATTTTTCCAACTTTTTTGACTGAATTGTTAAGGCGCTGTAGCGACATAAAAAAATTTTGGTTTCGGGTCACTAATTGTGGCAATCTAGTGAAAAAGGTTTGAAAACTGAAGTTCGATTTTAAAATAAAAAGGGAGTCGCCACCGATCCTTTTCTTAGGTGTGATCGGTCACCTACTAGATTTTCCTTTAAAAATAAAGAAAAGGCCAAGTTAAGGTCTACGCTAAAAGTCAGAGAAAAATTAGGGTTCGGGAGTCGGTTACGCACGAGGAAGGTATTGGCACCCTCGTGACGCCCAAAATTGGTATCTCATAAACACGTGTTGTCTTGATTTTCAAAAAATACAAGCTCAATGAAAAATTTTGTCTTGATCCGATTAGAAGAATACGTGAAGTTTTAAATTTTTAAATATTCTTTTTTAGAAGGATATACCGTCTTAACACGAGTCAATTGATATTCACCCAACATAACGATGAAATCGATGACATGGTGTTAAATCGATATATTACCTTACGTATTGAAATTAGTAAAAACACGAATAAATATCTTAAAATAATGAACACCGGGTAAATATACAAGAATGGACGGGAAACGAAAGACGACAGTTGGAAATACATGACAGTTGGAAATACATCATGGCACATAATACATGCAACAATGATATTAAAAAAATGACAATACACACGACATTAAATATAACAATAGTATCATATACGAAAATACAATGAGAATACAATGAATATACGTATAAGGATAATTAAGAGTATATATGCAAAATATATATAAATGTATATATGTATATAAATAGTAGTGGTGTTGGAAACATACTATATATAGTGTTAGAAGTATATACATAAGATAAAAAAATATATATAACTATTAACGATAAAATACATATGACATTTATTGGACGTATTTAATACATACATACCTTAGAAATAATAAATATAATAATAATAAAAATATTTTTGTACATTACACACGTGCATACACATATATATACATATATTTTAAAATAAATACATAGTAATATTTGAATAACATAATAATAAATATGAAGATACATGAAAATAATACTATTTATAAAAAAATATATATACGTATAAAATATACAATAGTATTAATCATAAATATACTAAGAATAAAGATAAATAAAATAATAGTATATATATGATATGATATATTAGAAAAAGATATATTTATATATATATGTAATATCATTCAAGAAGATATGAAAAAAATAATGATATACAAACAATATGGTATTAGAGGTATATACACAGTATTAAAGATATTTACATAGCATAATATCCAAAACATATACATAATATAGTTATAAAAATATATATGAGATAATATGTAAACAATGTAATATAGTATGAGAAATATATACATATTAAAAATATTCATAATGATATACAAAGTATAATATTAAAGAGAACACATGTGCATAACATATAAAAGAATAAACGCATATAATGTTAAAATATTTATGTAATGTATACATATGGGAATAGAAACACTAATAATAGTATTACACAAATATATACAAAAATATATTAAATATACATACATATGCATACATGATAAAATATACATTACTACATATAATAAACATGAAAAAAGTAATAAGTATGTAAAGATTATAATTAATAATAATAAATAACAGGAAATGAAACAAAATAAATTTGAAAAATAAGCAGTGGATTGACAAAAAGGGTAAATCGAACTTAAAACAACATTTTGGGGCGAATTTAAAAATAAAATAGCAGGAAAGGACTATCTCAAACACGCGCGAAAACAATGGGGGCCAATAGCGCAATATTCTCTGCTGTCAAAACGCTGTGTAGCAGGGGGGACTAAATCGAAAAGCGCTAAAATCATGGGGTCAAATTGTAAAACCATAGACACTTAAACGCAAATTCTCAGAAAAGTGGAAGGGTCATTCGCGCAATTAGACCCTTCCGCTAAAACACGCGGATCCCCTCTGTGCTGGGTCGGGTTGCTTTCGGGTCAGACGAAACGGCACCGTTTTGGCATTTAGGCTTGGGTACTGAAACAGTGCCGTTTCAGTGGGTTATATAAGCCTAATTTTTTTCCAAAAATTTCATTTCTTCCAGCTTTAGAAAAAAAAGGGAGAGAAAGCTCTCCTCTTCTCTGGGAAATCCCAGATTTCGATCAGGGGACCGATGAGCTCCACCGCGCGGTGGCCGGAAAACTAAAAGGTATATTTTTTTTGTTTTTTTTTCTTTTTATATTTTAATATACATGCATGTATAAGAGATCACTTAAAAAAATAAAATGAAAGAAATAGAATGAAAATCACCTTAGATTTTTTCGATTTTTGACTTTGGATCTCTGCTTTGGTGTTAATTTTTCTGTGTTTTTTTTTATATTCCAAAAAAAAAAAAAACCTTCTTCCAAAAACTTTTCATTTGGGTTTTATAAACCCTTTACATTTATTTTTAAATTGTTTATGTCCCTTCGTGTTTAATGCTTGCAGGTATGGCGGCGGTGGAGACGTGACCGGTGGAGCGGCGGAGCAGGCTAGTTGCGGTGTCAGAGGGCAGGTTGCGGCGCGCATGGGGGTAGTTGGGAGAGGGTGGCACCGAAAGTAGCTAGGGTTTCAGATTTTCTGAAACCCTAGTTTGACTTAGGAGTTTTGGGTGTTGGGCTTCTTGGGCCTCCGGGTTTTGGGTTTCTGCTAGGTTTTTAGTGTTGGGCTAGGGGTTAAGTTTAGTTGATGGGTTGTTGGGTAGGTTTTATGGTCTGATTTGGGTGTAAATGGGTCATTCGGGTTTGGGTAATTAGGCTAATAGGTTGTGGGTATTTGGGTTTTATTTTGGGGCCCAAAATTGGCCTGTACAGGCGCCATAGCTGCTAAAACTCCATGGGATTCTTTCTTTATTAGTGCTAAAATGTGCAAACTGACCCTTTGAGGGTTTACTTTACTTCTTAAATGTGTTGCGAATCATATATAGCTTTTAGCATAATTTAAGGCCATATGCTCTCTTTTTGTACTTTGTTCTCTTACCTTCCTCATGTTCTACATTAGATATGTCCCAAACTTGTTAGATATTTCACGTTATTTATGATTTTGAATCTTTTGACCATTGAGAAATGTGACCAAAATACATTAACGATTATTATTTAAAAATTTATGGGTTGCAGTGCAGCATGATGAGTGCTTCATGCTTACCTCCCCTTGATTTAGTAATAACGTGTGTCATTTTATGTAAGGCGTGAAAGTACAGTTTTTACCCTACTCAACCCATAATAATTTTTTATTGCAGGAGCACGTTAATGAGAAAACAGAAGCTTTGGGATGTATATAATCAAGAGACTTGAAATTCAAGTGAAAAAAAAATAACAGATTTTGTAACATTTAAATAATATTACTACTAATTTCCATTCAAACGCGTATTATTGTCAATTGTGGCCCCAAAAAAATGATTATAGAGCAAGAAAATGATAAGTAATTTACAAGCAACAGAGAGTGAAACGGGTAAAATTTTATATGATAATTGAGAAGAGATTGTATGAAACTGTGATTTCACGTCATTCCTATCCTTTTTCAATAGGAGAATGACAAAACAGATTTTCTCCCTAATTTTTAGCGTTTTTAGTTGATTAGATTTTTTAGGAGGAAAACACTGGAAATCAAGAGGAAAAATCTTATTTGTCATTCTTCTATTGAAAAAGGATAGGGATAACGTAGAATTACAATTTCATACAATACTTTCTCATTATAATTATAAGCAAAGATTGGTGTTTAAAATAATAAAATATTAAAAATTTCAAGGCTTTATGGTTATGTAGATGTAGCTGATGATGGTTTTTGTAGTAAAGGCGTGAGGGGATATGGGTCAAAAGTCAGCATTGGCAAATGACCAAAAGGAAATGGAACCCAATGCTTGTTTATATTGAATTTCATTTTAAACATTAATTCATTATCGAAATTTAATTAATATAAATTTATTATGTATTAATTTATAAATTTTTTTATCCAAGTGGAATGTAGTAAATATTAATAAATCAAAGGTATGGTGATGAAGCCTGGTGGAGATGCATCCCGATTCCCAAGTCCCAATAGTATGGGGTAAGTAAGACTGACTGAAATTCAGAGTGAAACAAGGGGCAGAAGAAATTAGTGAGGTAGGGAAGCCTCATTCAGGATTTAAACCATGAAAAGAAAAGACGCAAGAAAAAGGGTAGCCTGACGGTTGAATTATGTGATTAGGTCTTTGTGTCTATGCTTCAATTCAAGACAAGTCAGTTCAACGCCGATATTCCGAAAAAAAAAACAACCACTATTTATTTTCTTCTCTTCTTTTATTTATTTATCAAGAGCTGTGTTTTTCTATCTCATTTTCTGACATCTGAACCTTCTCCTCCCATCTCTATAGTCTCTAGTGCCTACTTTCTCCCTATAAGCTATTCACGCGCATGCACTTAGCTTCCCATTTGGAATTTATTATCCTATTTTCAGTACTCATAGATTTCAAATGAAATGATTTTACATTACAAACACACCCTTAACCCGTATCCATCGTCGGAACAGAGTTATGGAGTATTATCGGATTTAACAGATCAAATACGAACATTTCTAAATTATTTAGAATACATGTAATAAATTAATCAAATTGTTCATTTTATGAGCCTTCGAGGCCCAAAATATGTGTTAGAAACAAATCGGAACTAAACCGGATACTCAAGAAATTTTTGCAAAAACAACAAAAGTTTTCAAAAAAACATAGGACACACGCCCGTGCGCCTAAGCCTTGTGGCTCACACTGTCAAGAGACACCTCCATATCTCAAGCCATGTAGGTATTCAAAGTAGGGACACACGGCCGTGTCCCAACCCGTGTCCATACCGATGTAACTCTTTGACTTGGGTCACACGGCCAAGCCACATGCCCATGTACTAGGCTGTGTGTCACACACACGACTGAGACACACGCCCGTATCTATGCCCGTGTGAAAATACCTGGCATTCTGTTTTGAAATTCTAAGGTTGTAGGGGACACACAGCCAAACCACACGCCAGTGTGTTAACCGTGTGGACTCAAAATAAACCTTAAACATTAAGTTTACAATTTCCTGCAATCTTAAACACTAAGCAACTCAAAAACTATTCGTTCAACCCATCCAAAACACGATCAGTTACCTTTTAAACATGTCAAAACAACCAACCTAGTTACCTAACCAATGTACCCTTATAGATACTTCAAAAACATTATCAAAATATTTCAAGTAACATCTATCAAAACCAATTTAAAACCATGCCAATATCAACCTAAATTTTGCCTATATTATGTTCATTCATGCATCAACCTAAATATGCCATATTATAGCCTCAATAACACATATATTCATATATATAATCAACCAATATCAACTTATAATATTAATTACAATCATTCCACAAAATGATAAGCTTTAAACAACCTAGGTATATGCCAACATGAAAAGAAGTATACATCACCACGTTTTGAGTTTGGGATCGTTGATGGATGCTGATTCGGCAATCAGACTTAAGTACCTAACCTGTGCACGGAAAACAAAACCGTACGCTGAGTATAAACTCTGTGATATTTCTACAATCCGACTACTTTAAGTAAAATAATATAACATACACATGTAATCATACATTAACAATAGTCATTCAATTGATCAATTTAATCATACTACAATCAATTCTTATCATTTGCTATCTCAATTAGATTTTCACAATATGTCACACAATCCATATGTATCATTTCCATTTCACATTCGATATTTCCAAATACTTTTTGTAGTAGCCCATTTCTGCCCGGGCCCCTAATTAAATAAATAAAAAAACAAAAATTAAAAATTAAAAATAAAAGTTCATTTACAGTCCATAAACAGGCCTCAAGGCCTGATAAGCCCAAAACCCGCTACACTTGTGACCCAATTGGTCTAAACCCGATAGCCTATATCCCGGTTTAACCCAATACCCGTTTACAGCCTTAACCCAAAACATATAAGGCCCAAATGGCCCAATTTGTTAACGGAAGACAGAGAGGCCTAGGGTTTCAGAAACCCTAGGCGCCGCAACCATCCCAAGCATCACGCCCTTTCGTCTCGCGCCGTTTCAGTGGGCTTCATCGACTCAGTGACTTCGGCCTTGTATCACGCCGCGATCAACGCGTGAATCAACGCCAGCGTATTCACTGACGGATTTTTCATCGGTACCTGCAAAAAAGGAAAACAATAGCAAAAGAAACAAGCATGGAAAGAAATCAAAGGATACTTTCCCAAAAATGTAACAGAGGGTTATAAAAACCCCTTTTCTTTAATCTGTAAGAGGGAGTTTTTTTTTTATATACAAAAATACAAAAAAAAAGATCAAAGAGTTAACTGAAGAACAGAGGTGATATTTTTTTTTCCATTATTTATTTTGAATACAGTATATAGTAAATACATATAAAGAATAATAAGAGGGTTACCCTTTCGATTCGCTGCGAAAAAATGAACTTTTGAAAATCCCGACCGCCGAATAAGGCGGATCAGACGGTGGCGCGTGGACGCATGGGCGCATGGGAACGGAGGCTCGATAGAGCTCCGAGGTCGGCCCCAAATCCTCTTTCAGAGGATTTCTTTCATTTTTTTTTTTAAAACCAGGTTTCAAAATGAATTTTAAGTTAAAATTTGGCTTATATAGCCTTATTAGAACGACGTCGTTTAGCTTAAAACAATAAGCTCCAAAACGGCGTCGTATCAATGCTGAGGATCCGCGCGTTGACCCGTGACCCGGGGAGGATCTGCGTGTTTTTGGAAAACGGGCTAATTGCCCAATTAGTCCTTCCGCATTTTATTATATATTATATTATATACATTTTATTATATATATTTTTTTTATATTATTTATCATATGGTTTATATTACTATACATTTTGTTTATAAATTATATTATTCCTTACATTACTTTTATTTTATTATAAAATATACATTATTTTATTACTCATTAATTACATATGTTTTTTTATTAAATAAATATGTGTAATACTACTATTTAGTATATTTTTTTAATATATATTAAGTTATTATATCCTATAACATGATTTATATATTAATTATTTTTTTAAAAGGGTTCTCCTTTCTCATTCTTATATTATTCTAAATGTTTTTAAACATCTTTATTTTTATTTTAGTTGATGTGTTTATAATTTGCTTACTTATTTTTGTTTTCTTCCATTTTGATATTGTTTTAGTAGGTTAAATCTTCATAGATTATTTGTTATTTTATATCATTGTTTTTACATATTTGCATGAAATTAATTATTTATGTTAATTTAAGTTACATTTGCATAAAATATTATCATATATGTATATTGCAATTTATATTTGTTGTATTCATTATGCACTACATTGTATTTTGCATGTAACAATAATGCACGAACATTTATGTTATTTATGATAATATATGCATAAAATGGTAATGTATATTGTGTAATTTATGCCATTATTTATTATTTTCTATACTATATTTGCATAAAATGATAAAGCATGTATTATGTAGCTAGGTTTATTTAATATTAATTTCTTGTAAAATGTAAAATACATTATTATTTTTCAAAACAAAAAATATCTCATTTGATTCAAAAGGAATTTTAAAAAGAGTCAATGTTTTTGGTATTCAGGAACTCGGAAAGTAGTGCCCCAACACGCTGGGTTGTGATTTTCCGTTTGTCTGAATGTCTAAAACTATCCTTTTAAACGAGTTTTATAAATCACAAGATAATTTCAGTTACGAAAGTTTAAAGATATCGTGTCCAATTATGCTGGATGTGATGTTTGTACTCTTTTGAAGCGAAGGAATCTTGATTCTTTTTAACTCAAAACATTACGGTTTTAAAGGAAATCTCATTTCTAAATTCTTTCAAACTTCTAACATTAAGACAAAATTATTCAATTTGGAACCATTTTTGAGCGCTACGAGGGTGCTAATCCTTCCTTGTACGTAACAGACTCCCGAACCTGTTTTCTCGTAATTTCGTAGACCAAAACGTTTTGATAAAGTGATCCAATCACACTTTAAAAGGTTGGTGGCGACTCATGTTTTCAAAATACCCTCTCCAATTTAAAAAGAGGTTTCGACACTTTTCACAATACCACTTCTTTCAATTACCTCTATTAACATGACTCGGACTCCGATGGATACGCAGATCCAACCAAAACACACCAGTTTGGCACCCAGTGCCTCATCGGATAATTCGAAGTAATAAGTTGACACTCAGTGTCACATCGGTTAAACCAAAGTAAATTGGTACCAAGTACCTCATCCAGTTAATCCGAAGTAATAAATTGACACCCAGTGTCTCATCGACGCGAAGTCAAAGTAACCCCTGAACTCTTCCAATCCTATGGCATGCCATCTATATCCGACTCAGCCCGATATAGTTAATAGGGTTTCAATTCACAATTCAAATGCAACAATATCCAATATTCAAATTTCACATTATTAACATATTCATATAATTTCAATTAAATATCAAAATGCTAAATACTCACCTCAATCACTCACTATAAACATTTAATCAAAATACAACAATTAATAATTAAATTCAGATTATAGAAATACAAACCGGAGCTTCTAAGCTATTCCTAGTCAACTTTATCTTTTCCTTTCTTAGTCGAGGTTTTCGGCACAACGTTGGCTATGGAAATTAGAACAATTAAAATTCATCAATACAATACAATTCAATTTCACATTAAATATTTCAATTTTTTATTCAACATTTGCCTAAATTCCAATTTAGTCCCTAAACAGAGACTAACTTTATTTCTTCAAAACTAATCATTCAATTTCCACTTTAAACTAAATTCAACTCTCTAATTTCACTTAAATCCATAAATTTCAAAATTTTCACAATTTAATCGCTATTACTCAAAACTTATAATTTATTTTATAATTCAATCCCTTTTTCATTTCTAACTTAAAATTCTATCAATTTAATCCCAAATACTTAAATTATTCAACATGAATAACATCTAAAAACTCAATATTTTATAAAATTTCAACATAGGTTAAGTAGTATTTAATACTAGGATTCTAAAAACACAAAAATTACAAGAAAATGGACTAAATTCACTAACCGGTTGAGCTTGAAACCTTGAAATCCCTAACTCTCCTTCTTTTCTTTCTCTCTTTCTTTCTTTTTCTTTCGTTTTTCTTCTCTGTTTCTATTGTTTTGTTTCTTTTCTTTTATTTTTCTTTTATTTAAATATTATAATATAATATAGTATATATACTTAAATTTTAAGTTTTATTTTAATATATATTTTACACATGTTTTTAATGTTATGCCACCTCAATTATGGCTATTGGCATAATTGCTCCTTTGGTCCCTTTAATTTTTCTTTAATCTATAATTCAACTTTCATCCTTTATGCAATTTAATCCTTATACCTAATTTCTCTCAATTCAAGCTAATTCACCTAACTAAAACCTAATTAATTACACAATTTACTTCGTAAATATTAAATATTTACAAATCCGTTTTACGAAAACAGAGACCTAAAAATACACTTTTTGATACCCGTGACTATCAGGTCGTTACACTTCTATTTGATCCTACCTTAACCCTAATTTTCTTTACTGCATGAACTCTATTTTTGTACTTCAGCTTCGGGGTTTTTTTTCCCTTTACCTAAAAATGATTTTGCATGCAGGTCTGTTCGACGTGGCAAGTTGTTTCTCAATCTTGTCCACTCTGGTATCGTCTCACAAGCAACATACAGGGTCGTACTCGCCGCATGCATGCGACGTTGTAAGATGAATACATATATCGTCATCGGATGACTCAAAATTTTTGCGCTGAGAGATCAGTTCACGTCACCCTCCACTTCGATCCTTTTGACGTTGACTTATCGGATGGGCTAATGTGCTGTTGCCTCACCCTATCTGACACTCGCCTAGCTTGCGGCTTTCGATGATGGTACCATTTGCTTTTTCGAGCTTGCCACCCACCAACATGTCAACACTTTCCTCCCCCAACACCGTAACTATTTTGATCGCTTCTCACGCGCCGTATCCGGCATTGTCATCGCCCACCCCAGAATCATTTTTGCTACTTTGGATGACGACATCCACTTGGCTATAATAGATAGGCAGCCCATTGCTCTTCGAGCCTACATGGGCAACGTCTTGGACGACAATACATTGGTGGACTTCACCGGATGTGGGTGTTAGTGGGTTAGCCTTTACATAGGTGTCTCTGGCCGTGCTTTCCACATTTGAGATGGTAACACTGAAGAGCTGGTCTACCTGAACGCATCATTGATTGACCCAGAAGCCATGATGGAGTGGCACATGTTGACTGAGTTCATTGAAACCATAGGCTAAGTGAGGATGAAAAGTCAGGAATCGGCTATGGCATGTACGGATTCGAGTTACATGATTTTAGACTTAATAAAATAGGAGTTCACATTGTACGATCAGCAGCATAGAAGAGGACTTAGAGTGACTTACTTCGACACCAACAACGAGGCGTTTATCACAATTGACAACCGTAGGTGGGCTATCGTCCGCTGCGCTGGTACGTTAGAAGAGGTGTGTAGATTCCACACACGGCATAATAACGCCATTTGTTGGGTGAACTTAGGGTACGCGCTAATGTGCGGTGTGGGTGTGGTAAGGACATGGGAGATAGAGCAGGGGCAATACTTGTATAGTTTGAATAAGAACATAGGGGCTATAAACGCGATGGTGGCAGATGATAGGCACGTAGTAACTACAAGTAGGGACACCACTATATACCTATGGGATTTTGGTGCATAGTAGCTTATGGTGAAGCCAAGGGTAGTGGTGTTGTTTAGGGCATAAGAAACTAAGGGAGGAATGTAATCTAGCTTAGGGAAGTGCCAGGCGTGTTTGTTTTAGGTACTTTGTCAAGTTTTAGACATAATTAGTGGGGGAAAGTATCGGGTATTCACTTGCCTAAGGGATACTGCTTTAGTTGGTGTATTTGACCTAAATTAACAATGAAATCAAAGCATAACCCATTAGCTATTTTTTAGGAGAATGAAATGAGAGGAGGAATTTTATATTATATATTTTGTTATTTGATATATAATTTCTTGTATTTTTTTATTTAAGTTAAACAGCTACATTGGATCCATAAACTAAATCTCCATGATGAGATATATTAATAAAGTACAATTATTCCAAAGTTATAGATTTATATTGAAATTTTATCACCACTAGATTTGTGATAAACTTTAAAAAAGGTAATAAAATAGTTATGTGCCTTTCCAAGCCAACAATTGATTTCAATGTTAAAAATGTCCAAGTAATTAAATATAAAGGCTTTTATGGGTATAGATTAAAGAAAAGGGACTTATTTATAAAAGCTTATTCAAATAAGTTATTATAGTTTGAGAGGTTTTTTTAATATATATGACAAAAGAAAATGACTATTAGGTGTGTTTGGGTGAGGAATTCTATTTGTATAAGGTTTTACTTATTTGGGTAAATATATTAGAGAATTTCAAAGTTTGTAATTAATTTCTAGAGAAGAATTTAATTGCTCAATTTCTTTTTTGCAAATTCCATCTAAATAGGTGATTTTTTTTCAAATTCCTTATAATTTTATTTTATTTAATACACATGGTCCCATTATATGATAAAAAATTTAACTTCAAAAAACCATTTTTATTTAATTAAAATTATTTATAGAAATTTACAAATATAATGATATCCATATTGAGTATTTTTAAATTATTTATTTTATATAATTATTCTTATTTTATACTTATTTTTTAATTGGTAAAATTTCAATAACAATTTTTTGCTATTTTCAATTAGCTATGATTGATGAGAATGTCAGTACTGGAAAAGTTGCTTTACAATGTTTGATATATACTTATAAGTATTGAATAATTTTTATTTATTTATTTTCCTATGTTAAGATTTCAATGGATTGTGATTTTTTGAATTGTGATTGAGGAGAATGTCATTACTGTGAATGTTACTTTATAACGTTTGTAAGTATTGATTAAAATCTTATGTTTGGTACATTCAACACATTCCTGAGAATGAAATGATACTTTACAAAATTATCCTTATTAAATAAAAATAATATTAATATATTGTTAATATTATTTATTATTAATAAATATTTAATAATATTTTTCAATAATCTTTATTATTAACCAATATTTGAATTAATCCAGTATGATTTTCTCATGTTTTGATCTAATCCATTATATGAATACATTTAAAAAAAAATAACTTGATTATTAACTTTGTGAAGATGTACAATTTGCAATTTTTTCCTCATTACATTATACGTATAAATTCAAATATATTCATATATTGCATCTATGACTTGAAATTATCTTAATACTAATTTTTAAATTAGCAGCTTGATTTAGATGCATGACATTTTATTCAATAGCTACCAGATTTTTTATTTTTAACTCTTGAATTTTCATGTAAGCTTTGTTAGGATGGCATGTCATGCGTCATTCTTGATTAGAAAATTGGGCAATAAACTAGTTTAAAATTGAATTTGAGAGTAGGTGATGCCAATGTTATCATTGGAGCAATGGGATATCATCTATGAATAGACTTGTTTTTCACACAATGTATCTTTCATGAATACGTTTGACTAATAGTTGGACTAATGGAGGTATTAACTTGGAAAAAAGTAGTTTAGGTATCAAGATGGAAAAATGATATAGTTTAGGTACCAATCTATGTGTTAAGCCTTTTTCTTATATGCTAAGTTAACAAAGAATTTAAAAATTATGTCACACCCCGGAATGTTAGGTTTAAGTTGAAATCTTGATTTTGGTTATTAATTTGAAAAGCTTACAATTTGAGTGGGCTCTAGTGGGAAAAAAAGGAATTGGCGAAGTGATTGAGGAAAGGTTCGATTTCAAACTTTAGTTCGGTTAATTTTGAACTAAAATTTCCTTAATGGAGGTACGATGATTAGGGATACCTACATATTGTTGTTGAATTGGTTTTGGTGAAGGCAGTGCGGGAGGACTATATAAAGGGGGAAATTATTCTCCGGTGTTACTTTTCATTTTTTTGATATTTCTTCATTTTCTTCTTTGGTTCGTCCTGGAAGAGAAAATGATTAAGGTGAGTTTGTTGGGAAACATATTGTAGTAAACATGTAATTATTTTCTATGTATTTAAACGATAAATAAATAAATAAAATTAATTTCACATTTCACTATTATGTCTTTTGTTTTTCTGTCTTTCATGTTTTACATGAATAGCAAAATTGTAAGCAAATATTAGCTCATTAATTATCTAAGTTCAAACTAATTATAAGTGGCACTGTAAGAACGTTTACATTGCGAGAAAAAAAACTTACTTTAGTAGATAATCTTAACGGATTTGTAATCCAGTAAAAGAATCAAAGTGAGCATTTGATTCAAATACTTGGAAGGACTATTATGTCGCCTACAATTCCAATTGGAGAGATGACTAGTCTTGGCTATCGAAGTAGTTGACTCCATAGGTAGAGACATAGATGTACTCATTAGAAGAATGATACATTGGACTGGACCCAAGATGAATTAATTCCGAATCCATTTGTGAATTAATCCATTTGTGAATTAATTTACTTGTGACGTTCATGGTGTGACTTACCTAAATCCTGAGTTAGCCACTGACCATGCGTAAGTAACTCATGTTCTTTAATATAAGTGGAGGCTTTTGCTCTAAAGATGATCAAGCCCATAATTGGTATGTTGGGTACATGACTTGTGTATGGTATGGTTTTACTAGTAATAATGGAATTCATAACTCAATTAAAGAGTTAATGATATCCTCTCATTGGCATTGTGTGGATTGATAAATATGAAACGTGGCCATGGGTTGCTTATTCTCGAACGAGTAATTTATCACAGTCATTTGTTGATAGTAATCATATTAATCATTAAAAAGACATAATGGTGACAACGAGATAAAATAAGATTGTATTGGGTGAACGAATTTAACTCAAAGGAATCAAGGATATCATATGAGAGTAATACACACATAACGAAGTCATTAGAAAAAAAAATCGGTTGAATCAATTTTGTAAATAGTATATAATAAGGAATTTTCAATCATGATACTTTTTGTGAACTTACTCCATGATTAAGTAAATTGCGAATTATTGGAATGATCCTTCTAGATATAATTGCAATTACTCGAGCTTAATTCTATATATTTGATTGGTCCCTCTGCAAGCTCAACAAAAACTCGATCAAACTACATTTGAATTAGAAGAAAATTCTATGACTTTGTAAATAATTTAATTAAGTTGATTTATTTGATGTAGAATTAAATTAGGCAGTCGTGAGAATTTTTCAACTAGAGAATTTGATTCAAGAATTTTCTTGAAAAATTCATTTGGAAAATCTAAGTGATTTTTGGGAAAATTAATTTTGATCAAGTAAAATTAAATTAAGTTAATTAAAATAAATATGATGTTTCGAAAATTAATTTTCAGTTAGACAATTGGTCCAATGGATAATTAAACTTGAAAATTAGACCTTATATCAAAAATTAGGCTCGAGAACCCAAAATCGAGACTGAGACCAAAAAACTGATTGAATCAGGCCTGGTATGTGAAACTGGATCGACAGTCCAACTGGTGGTAGGACCAGACCAGTCAAGTCGTCACTGTCTCTGACCTAATACCAACTCGATTTGTCGTGAGGGTATCACACATGCAATGGCACCGTCGAACACGATGGATGGTCCTTCTACGGTTGAGCAGTGAAGGAATCACACTCCTATTGGGCCTCTACTGGATAATTTGATTTCAAATTAACTATTCCAAAAATAATATTATTTTAATAAATTTAATTTAATTACTATATTAATAGTATATTATTAATTTAATATTAAAATGATTATCTTAAATTTAATTTTAATTTAATATTTATTTTGATAAGTATTATATTAATTTAATATTAAAGTGATAAAGTTGAATCAAAGTTGAACTCTCTAAACTCTCCCTATATAAAGAGAGTATTGGATCATTATTTTTCACATACTTGAATTCAAGAGAAAGTTGTAGAAAGAAAATTCTCTAAAGAAATTATTTTTAATATTAAAAATTCATTATATAAAAAGTATCGTTATATTTTTAATGGGTATTGATACTTTTTGTTAGTTTTTGAAAGGTCATAGAATGCAAAAATGGTATCGATAAAATTTAGTATCGATATAAATCAACAGGTATTGATATAATTTTAAAAGTATCAATACTTATTGTTTTTGTTTAAATTTTTTTTCAAGTCAAAGAGCAATTTTGGTATCGATAAAAAATGATGCATCGATAGAAATGATGGTAATATTGATACATTTTGGAAAATATTGATGTTTTTTGTAGGGGGTAGTTTTTTAATTGTTTTAAGATAGTTTCAATAAATTTTAAGACTTTAACATTTTTTTTGAACTTTGGTTTCAAAATGTTCTAAGTGTTCAAAACAATTTCTACTATGTTTGGAAGTCTTGAAATATTTTTTATGCTTTGAACTTTATTAATTCTTTGTACTAAAAACAAATTTTACATTTAAAAACATTTTTGCTTGTTATATCAAAATAATTTATCAAATAAAGCTAATTTAACAGATGAGATTGAATGTTACCTTATCAACAAAAGGAGTTATAGCTCATGGAACAACAGTAGTTTTTCTACAAAACTTAGATGACATTTCTTCAATCCTCGATAAATCTTTAGCATGGTCACCATGATTTGCAACACCATGTTTCACACAAGCATCAATCAAATGTTGGTCTTCATTATTTATATGTGTTCGATCCTTCGTTACCTAAATCTGCCTATACTATGATCTTCTTATTCCATTCATTGTTCTAACAAGTTTTGCAGTAGAATTGAACTTTTTTCAATCTCACATCATTCTATAACAGTTGGGTTTAATATGTCCAGCTTTCTCACAATAATAGCATATAGTCTTTCTAATATTTTTATTCATTGCCTCATGACAAAAAAAAGAATTCTCATATTTAATTTTAACAAAAATTTGGATGAGCGATAAGTTCCTTACTTTTATTAATATAACCAAGTCCTCTTTGGTTTGGTTCAATTCTCCTTGAGGCCAAAATTTCATCAAGCTTCTCAATTTGGCCTCCAAACTTCTTCAAGATAGCATTTCCATCATCTAGCTCGCTTTTGGTTTCTTTCAAAGCGTTACCCTTTTCTTGGACCACAATTTCAAGCTTTTATTTTTCTCCTTTAAGGAGAATAATTTCTTCCCTCAAGAAACATATGGCTGCAAGCATCCTCCAAAGATTTAAAAGGAACATCATCATTATCCGAATCTTCTTCAAAATCTGTTGGAACATGGTTTGGAGCAATAGTAGTAAAAGCAACATAGTTGCTCACATCTTCATCTACATCGAGACTTTCTTCATCACTCCAAGTGACTGTGAGTGACTTCTCATTCTTCTTAGTAATAATATGTTTTGATTGTTAATGACCAAGTCCTTTGCATTCATAACATTGAACATCCTTCTTCCTTGTCTCATTGATATCTAATTTAGTTCCTTCCTAGCGAACCTCTTCATGCTTTTTGTGAGTAAGGCTAATTACTTTATGATCTCATCAATTTCCTCCACTATCTGTTCCACTGTCAGGATAGCCTTTTGAGCATTGAACGCTACGTTCTTTGTAAACTCATTTTGTCGATTTTGCTTACTTTATATTCAGCTCAAAGGTTTGGAGTGAGCCAATTAACTTGTAAATCTTGAGAGCTGTAATATTTTTTGCCTCCTCCATTGCTGTGACTTTAATGGCGAATCGTTTTTGTAAAGACATCAACACTTTGAGTACCAATTTATCATCAGAAAAATGTTCACCAAAACAGAAAGCCTCATTAGGAATCTTACATAATCTTGCATAAAACTCAAAGATAGTTTCACTCTCAAACATTCTCAAATTTTTTAACCTAGTTGTTAAAATCTAAATTTTTGACATGCGTACGATATCATTTCCTTCATGTTGGTTTTTTAGGATTGTCCATGCCTCCTTAGCATATGCACATACATAACTGACTTTAAGTTGTTCTAGGTCAACTCCATTGAAAATGGCATTTAAGGCTTGTGAATTTTCATAAAAAGCCATTCTTTCTACATTAGTGTATTTGCTTCTTTCTTTAGGGTGTGTGGTGCCATCAACAACAATTACAGTGGGTTGAGTCCACCTATTTCCAATAGCTTCCCAATTTGCTTCGTTGACAAACATAATGGAATCCCTCATTGAGTAATCGAACTACTTTTCTTCATGGATTTCATGGTTGCATACCGGATAAAGGATCACCTTCAAATAACTTTTGAAGTCTGCTCTATAACCAATTGAAAAATAATTAGACTATATATATGATAAATCAACTTTGCTTAACGTTAGTTATAACGACAATTAGAATGAAAACGAGTAGCGTAAAAAATAAGAGCAGAAAAGAATTGACACATTAATCTTTGTTAACACAATTTAGACACAATGATCCTACATCTGCGAAGCCTTCTCCAACGAATGATTTTATACAATAATTGTCTGAATCACCAATTAACTTAAGTCCAATATACCCTTACACAAAGAAGTAATTGCAGCCTCAATACCGACCAAAATTGTCACAAATCAATCACTCAAATACCTCACAATACAATCAATAAGCTCTCTGTAATGACCCAAAATTCACGGGCATTGAAAAAGTATGTTATCGGGCCTTTGTTTTAGTGAAGCAAATTACGAAGTTAGTTGTGTGTTTAATTAGGTTTTGATTAGGTGAATTAGCTAGAATTAATAATAACTAGGAAAAATGACTAAATTGAAATAGGTGTGAAAGTTTTATTAAAGATTAAAGAAAATAAAAAGGACTAAATAGGAAATTATGCCAATTGCCAAATTTAAGGCGGCATAAGCATAAAAATCTAAGATTTTTATGTGTTAAATATATTATTATTATTATTATTGTTGTTGTTGTTGTTGTTGTTGTTGTTGTTGTTGTATGGTAATGAAATTATACATGTGTAATAGTAATAATAAATACATGTACACTTGTAATATAATTATATATTTACTTATTATATAAGTAAAAGATATTTATATTATTATAATATATTATTATTAAATTAATAAACAAAGGAATTAAAATAAAATAAATGAAACAAATGAATAAAAAAAAGTAAAGAACAGAATTGGGGGACGAAAACAGAGAAGAAAAGAATGAAAGAAAGGGAAAGAAAGAAAAAAAGGAAATTAGGGATTTTAAAATTTGAAGTTTAATTGGTAAGTCAATTTAAGTCATTTTCTTGTAATTTTTGAGTTTTTATGATCCTAGAACAAAATACTACTAAGTATGTGCTGAAATTTTGGAAGTTGTTAGATTTTTAGATACTAATTTTGTTGAGTAAAAGTGTGAATTAGAGATTGAATTAATAGAATTTCTAATTAGAATTGGGAGAATGATTAAATTGTATAATGGGCTATAAATTTTGTGTAATAGGGACTAAATTGCAAGAAATTTGAAATTAGGTATTTATGATGAAAATTAGAGAGTTAAGTTTAAATTTGGTTGAAAATTGAATATAAATAAGGTATGAATTGGGATGGAAAGATAGATGATTTTGGTTAAGGATTAAATTGGAATTAAGGTAGAAGTTAAATAGGAAATTCAAGTATTTGATGTGAATAATTATTGTATTAATAATTGTAAATTATTTTAATTTTCGTAGCTAACATCGAACCTGAGACATCGGCTCAGAAGGGAAAGTAAAAGATTGTCGGAGAGTAACTCAGGAGAAATTCTAGTTTGTATTATAATTCGAATTTATTTATTATTAATTGTGAATAGTGATTAATATGCATGGTAAGAGAAATTAAGGTGAGTATTGATATTGAATTGAATGAAAATGTATTGAATTGTGAAAATGTGTGAATATATGGATTAAATATTGATTGAAAGGTGGAAAAATGATTGAATTGAAAATGTGAGAAATATGAAAATTGAATTGAGTTGAATTATGAGTTTATGTGATTATCTGAATTGAAATGTATTGATTGAAATTTTAAAAGTGATTTGGAAACCCTATTAACTGTATCGGGCTAATTTGGATATAGTTGGCATACCAAAAGACTGGGAGTGTTCAGGGATACTTTGACTTCGAGTCGATGAGACACTGGGTGTCACTATATTACTTCGGATAGATTCGATGAGGTTCTGAGTACCAACTTACTTCGACTTGGCCGATGAGACACTGGGTGTCAATTATTTGCTTTGAACTATCAGATGAGGCATTGGGTGCCATACTGGAGTGTTTGGTTGGATTTGTGCATCCGCTAAAGTCCGAATCTTATTAATAGGGGTAACGAATGAAATGGTAAAATTGAATGAAAGTAAATGATCTTGATTGAGAAATGAAATAAGAAATGAGAAATGAGAACGAATAAATGAATGAACCAAAGGTTTAAGGAATGATTGATGAATCAATGAAATGAGATTATGAAAATGCATAGTATGAACGATTGTTCACGAATAGACAATAGTGTATTGATGAATGAAATGAGTAAAGAAAAGCTATTTAGAATGGCTATGGCTGTTATGTAATGAATAAGTATATTTTGTTGATTTGTAAATTTTAATAAGCATGATTTGTATGTTATATCAAGTAATTTGAATTATAGTAATATCGTTGAGTATATCCATACTCGGTAATGCAGATTGGTTGTTTTCCGTCTGATTATTAGTTGAAGTCAAACGTTTCGGTCCAGCATCCAAAGCCAATCCCGATCTCAGAAAACTTTGGTGATGTATATTTCTTTTGGTCAAAGTGGCATGTACCTAGGTTATGTATGAGTCATTTTGGAATTGGTAGTAAATAATGTGTTTGAATAGTTATGTGAAATGATAAGACTATGAAATGGTACTTTTGATATAAAGTTTAAAAATGAAAATTAATGAAATTAACTAAATTAGTTTGAATATTATATGTAAAATTCTTATGATTATACCTTGAGTAAATTAATAGGTTAATGTTTTGATATGATTCAAGTTGAATTGTATATAAAATTGTATTGGTTGTGATATTGGTTTGAATTTGGTACGTTTTAAGTTTGTAGGGTTGGCTAGATGATTAAAAATGGATTATATTAAGCCCACACGGTCCACACGGACGTGTGAGCCCTGTATTTGAGAAAAATTTTGGAATTTCACGAAAAATTTCTTGAGCACTCGAACTGGTCCCGAATCACTTCTAACACGTATTTTGGGCATCGAAAGTCCTTAAAAGGGACATTATGAATGTTTTACAATATGTATATTTTTTATTTGTATAATGTTCGTAATATTAGGGGTGAGCAAAACTCGATTCGACTCGTAAAAATAAAAAAATTGAATTTAGAGTTAAACGAATCGAGTTATTCGAGTCAACTCGAATTTTTTTTCGAATTTCGAGTTTGAATCGAGTTGAGTTTTCGAATTCGAATAACTCGAATAATTCGAATAATTCGAATATCAAATAATAATATTTTACATTTTTACCCCAAACTCCCAAACCTTTTTGATTTTCCCTCAAAACTTTTACTCCTTCCCACTTTCCCCCCAAAACTTTTACTCCCCTTCCATCCCAACCCCCCAATCTATCTAAAATCCATTTCCCACCAAAATTTTACTCTCTCGTTTACTTTTTTTCAAAATTTTACTCCCAAAAACCCTCAAAAATTTTTATTTTCCCCTAAAATTTTTACTCCCTCTCACTTTCCCCCTAAAATTTTTACTTCCTTCCCATCCCATCTCCCATCTACCCCAAATCCATCCCCCTCCCCCAATTTTTTTTTTTAATATTTTCCCTCCAAAATTTTACTCCCCCTCAAACTTTTATTCCCCAAAACTTTTTATTTTCCCCCTAAACTTTTATTTCTCACCTTTTACTCTCAAATAAAAAATCAAAAGTTATCCACAAAAAAAAATCACTAAACATAAATAGTAATAATTTTATTTATATCTACTATTTATATTATTAAATTAAATTTCACATTTTATATTATTTATATTATTGAATTGTTTAGTCATATTGAATATTTATATTAAAATTAAATTATTAATTATGCCATTAAATATTCATGTTAAAATTTTATATTGGTATTAATTTCACATTTTATCTTTAAAATAACTTTTATTAAAAAATCATATTTTTACATTTAATATATTTTTTAATTCCAAAATACATAATGACAAGAATCTGAAGATAATTGAAAGTGACAATTAAGCAAACAAAGAAGCTAACTCGTATATAAAATATTAATAAATAAATTATGAGGTGATGAAAGTTAATAAAAATTTTGATTAAGGTGGACAAATTTTATTACGATGGGTGACAGTGGTTACAAGGACCCAAAATTATTTTATAAAATTTAACTCGAATAAATATATTCGATTCGAATTCCATCTCACTCGACTCGATTCGAGAAAATTTCAAATCAAATTAGGATGATAAAATATGATTCGTCAACTCGATTAACTCGAAATTTTTTCATTCAATTCGATTCGATTCGATCGAATGCTCACCCCTACGTAATATATTTGAAAGATCCGGTAATGCTCCGTAACTCTATTCCAGTAACGATTTAGGGTTAAAAGGTGTTACACTCTCTCAAATATACCTAAAAAAGTGCCACAAAATAATCATAAGAACAAAACAAAGTTGTTGACAAAGACACTTTAAAAACTATTCTTGATGTGTGGCATAAAACAACTTATTTATAGTTTTTTTTTTTTATAAGCTTTAAACTTTTATTCCATTAATTATCCTAAATATTTATCACATAAAAGTTTTCGTAAATCAGTCTTTCAATTGCTCCAAAATTCTTTTGAATAAATGTGCTATTTATCTCTAAAAATAACACTTTGATAATAAAACTATCGTGCTTATCCAATCATCTCAAGCAATTCATTTAGGAGTCTGAGCACCTTAGTGAACCCATGAATCTAGTTTTGTCAAATATGTTAAATTCAAATGGACTGAACTCTGCACAAAAAGTTATTGAAGGCCCAAGCAAAAACCAATTTCGACATAACAAGACATAAAACGAACAGCAACTTTCCCAATAATATAAAGTCTAAAATGCAAACTATATAATTTTAATAATTATAATAATAAGAGAATAATATATTTCATATTAAATTAACACGAAATTTCCGGGAAAAAAAAAGAAAACTATTCTTGAAATCATGAATACAGAAGGTTTGATTGTGGTTGAATTTGTGTAAGTATTCATTCAATGAATATTTTGGTTTAAAATATTTGCTTTTGAAATTTTTAATACATATTTTTCATTATTATTTGTAGGGTTAGAGAAAAAATAATGTTAAATTAAAGATATTTAGAGGATTTATAAAATATATGTTTAAAAATTGTGATTATTTGAAATCGAGTCCAATTTTATTATTTATTTAATATATAATTAATTTTATTTTTTATGATATAAAAATAAATATTTTATATTTAAAATAGCTTAAAATTTTATTTCTTTTAAAAATATTTATGAAAAAGATCTTAAATTTTAATAAAATAATATTTAAGAATTATAAAAATAAAATTTATTTTATCAAAATAAATTTAAAAAATAAAAAAATTAACATAAAAAAAGCGAAAATCAAATCGAGCTAAAACCGACTTATAATCAACTATTCAAAAAATTTAAAAAGCTGGACGGAACCAAACTGATATCTCACCTAATTATTTGGTCATTACGTACTGGCAACTTACAGAATGTTTTTTTCAGTATCCTTTCCCAATAATTACGTTGCTAACCTAAAGTCAAAGAATGCAAATTCTTACATTGTATATATATATATAACTTAGATAATTATTTGAAAATCTAACTGTAAAAGGTAATATAAATTTAAATAAAATTATTTATATTTGACCCACAAATTATGGTAATCATAATTAAATGTTATATGGATACAATTAAACCTAAGTTATTCATTCAAGAAAAATAAAATTATAAATGGAGACAAGATTATTTGTTAGGGATCAACTCATATAAACAACGAGAAAGAAAGAATAGAGAAAATTGAGTATACAAACTTATATGAAAAACCTCCTTCAAGAGGATAAAAAATCATGGTAAAAAAAGACTTCACTAATAAACAAACAAACGAAGAGTATAATGTGGAAAAATTTAAAATAAAATAAACTCTAATCCTAAAAACAAAACTCTTTGACTACAACACAAAATTCTCTTAAAGCTCTCTCTTTATCATCTCTCAAAATCTGATGTTATGAATATGTTTATTTTAAGGTTACTATGGCTTTTTTTTATAGGCTAAGATTAGTATAATCAGAGTTTAATTGAGAAAAGTACTCTTACTAAGAATCTAATTACGTGGTTGCTTTAAGTTAGAATTCGTCGTGACGTTACCTCTGCTTTGCTTTGTTTCGAACATCGTTGCGTCGCTACGACATTGTGTGATTCCTTATCGCGACGTCGCTTCTGCTTTGACTTTGATTCAATCGAGAAATGCGAGAAATTATTAGATGTGAAACTAGGAGTAAAAAGAAATAAGATTTTGTCCATTTCAATTTCTTCATCATTAACAATATATTTATTTAACCTTCCTTAATGTTGATACTTGATGAGATTCAGGTGATAATATATTCAAGATATAGCGGGTTATAAAATAATTCTGCATGAATCAGATCTCAACTTTATAAATTTTTTTTTTTAAATCTGAAAATGAAGAATATTCCCAGGGTCCGTTTTAATGCCTTACTGAAACTCAATATGAATCATTTTCGTAATAGAAAAATTAGGCAAATATCATCATTAGTCCTTTTAATTTTTATTTTCTTCTTAAAATGACGTTAACTATTTATTTAATTTCAAATTTACATCCCAATATTTAAACCCTTATACATGCAATTTCATTTCAAGTTTAATGCCACTTCTACATCCATATTTAAAATTTCAATTTATAATTTTTTTCAGCTACTTTAATCAATTTATATTATTACAATTTTTTTAAAAATAATAATAAAATAAATACAAAATCTATTTCACTCAACTATCTTGAATAAACAATTACTAAATTAACTTACTTATCTTTTTTTTTTTTTTTATGAATTACAAGAATGAGACTCGAACCCAGATCACACCTATACATCATTCTTTTATACCTAAAACATCTAATATGTTGCATGAAAAACCTATGCAAATATTAATTTCTTTAATAACTATTATTTAAATTTTAATGATTTTAATAATCTTTATATTCACCCGTTGACAAATCATAAAAATCTCAACTTAATTTGTGGATTTTGATAGCAAAAAGGAGTTAGAAGCGTTGATGGGGTGGAGAAATGTTGAATCAAATCAGGCCCACTTATCTTATCTCATCAACCAACATCTAATCCTCCTATCTCTACTAATTCTCATTGCCTCCTTCCTACTTTATTTTTCATTCCTTGGCCCCACCCAAGGCGACATCATCCACCACTAATCATCATTACACATTTCAATCTCCACAACCAAATGAGACATGCAACTACGTATATTACAATTATGATGATATATGTTAATACTGATAAAAAGCAGAGATTTCTACATCTTCTCTTTCATCTCAACCTTCTACGATATTTTTACCTTTGGTTTCTTCTTTTCAACTAAAGAGAAAAAAAATACTGTATATTACAATTCTCTTCTAAAACATTCACAGCTCTCTGCCTGCTTTCCTGTGATTTTTAATTTAAAAAAAAAAATTACCCTTTTAACATATTAGGTTTCTATATTAAGTTTTGTTTGGAATCTTCTCCATTGGAAGTAAAAGTGGAGAATTTCTAGTGTTTCTCTCCTGCGGTTGGTATGAACCATGAAAGATGCTGCTGTCGAACGATGATGTTTAGGTGGTGAACTTCAATTGTGATTAGAAAGAACAAGGAAATGGGAAGAAAATGAAACTCTTGTTGTTGTTGGTATCCATTTTCCTGGATTTGCACTTGTTCGGGATCTGAAATCTCAGTCTTCTCTCTATATAACTGTTGAAATGCCGCTCCCTATTGGAGATGCAAATGGACTCTCCGGAAGATTGAGTCCCTGGCTGCTGCCAACATAAAATTTATCCACTTTAATGCCTCTCATGCACCAAAATTGCATGAAATATTGGCTATTATAGGACGCAAAACCTTTTATTATTGCTTTATTCATTTAATGATTGCAGTTCGTTAATTATGGTTTGGATAAGTGAAAAGACTGAGGTTTCGGAACGCAGAAACCAGACACGTACCTATCCTGGTCATTATAATTGGTACTAATATGCTTCACTTTGTCCTCACTGGTTGAACCAGTATTCAGAACATCCAAAAGATAGTTGAAACGCTCCGCGGTCGGGAAATCCACCGCTTGGTCTGCGCAGGCTACAACTGTAGTTTTCCAATGGTTAGAAACACATACAACGAGACTTGAAGAATCGGTTGTTTCACTAAGAGAATTTGGTTATATACCATCTGTGTGCTTCAGCTCATCCATTGAGTAGCCAAAATAGAAGTGATTGGTCATATACTGCTTTGGTGCTAATTGCAACTCCGAGAAACGCCTTCTCTCGAACTCCAGTGTTTGCTCGCGATCGTCGATTAGCTGTTTCCGAAATGGTCTCGAGTTATCACAAACTCTTGGCACTGTAAAACGGGCAGGCAATTTGGTGTTGAATCAGAATAAGCTACCAATATGTTACTGGAAATATTAAAAGATATAAAACAAAGCATAAAATGAAAAGGTAGTAACTTGATTGAAGTTCAGAATCCCCGTCTATGAAGTGTGGACCGTAATACATAGGAGGATGCTGTAATTTCTCAGGATACTTCCTGCAAAAACCGAGAGGGAAATAATCGATCTGTCATTGACAAGAACATCAATAAGATTAATCACAAAGCAAATTATTTCACCAACCAGTTTATTTAAGAAGCAAAACAAAAAGTTGCATGCTTTGGTGACTACAAATGTTTTGGCAATTAGACAGATACAAAAGGTTCATTTTCAACAACCATCTATTCACAATTGCAAATGGAAGCCATGCAATGTCTGCATAAGCCGGTAATATGTTGATTTTACCATATGAAGACGGCAACCAGGTCAGGGAAAACATAGGAGTCAAGCACACACCGTACATCCGTCCTTTGAGTTTGAACCCCCAAAGTTTTTAATATAAACAAGATCCAACTAAATATAGACGAGATGAAGTGCTAGAGAATATGATCATTTAATATGCTATGAAACTGGAAACTTTACCTATCAACAAGCCTTGATTTTTCCCTATATGGTTTCACCAGAACACGAGCCCCACATACAAAATGAGGATTTCCTTTAGCCAGAATTTGCTTCACTGTCTCAGCGTAAACAAAAGTGACAAATCCAAACATCCTCTTCTGTTGGCACGGAATCCTAACGTCTTGCACCGGTCCGAATTTGCTATAGAATAATTTTAATGGAAACATAAGATCAAATACAACAGATGATAAAATGAACAACTTAAATTATCTTCATAATGATTTCCTTACTTGAAGTAGTGTGAAACGTCTTGTTCGGTGAAGGTACTCTCAGCTGGAAAGGTAAGGTATATCTGCCTAGAACCGGCAACTATTGCACCGGGATCATTCCTCTCACTGGCATACTCAAGGTACTTGGGAGCATCTTCTGCCAATATCACCGCGTGCTGCCCATGGGGCCTGCAAATCAATATGACAGTTAAATCCAAACATTTCTTTTTTCAGCTAATTGTGTAAATGCAAGGTCCAACATGAACACCATTCGCATTACCCACCTGTCAATGAGACGAATGCTGCTCTTCAATCGAGCAAGAAGCTTGGTCAGACTATAACCAGCCTTACCATGTCGTTGGCTCTCAGTAAGATACCCCTCAGCTTGAAGTGTCCTCCCATACTTCTCATAATATAATGTAGGCAAAGAGGCAATAGAAACAGGCAACCCTCTCCTTGCTTTTAGAAGCTCGGTGAGCTCCAACTCTAGCTTTTCAATAGTCCCAGGAGAGACAACATTATCTTCATTACCGGCCTCGTTCGAACTCGAGCTGAAAAGCTGTGAAAAGCTCTCCGGCATAGGCTGGCCATGGAAGTACCTACAATTGTTTCCATGCTTGCAAAACCCCTTGTTGAAGTAATGGCAAATCTTAACAGGGAACTCAGGCAAGCTAGGGGACCTTCGGCTGGTTCTTGCACCCAATGCAGGTTCAGAATAATAGTAACTGCTCGAAAATTCAGAACCAACGGAATTGGGAAGTTCTAACTGATCTTCCATGTTCAAGAAATGCATTTGGCTTTGGAGGCTATAATCTTCAGCAACAGCATCCGAATACCCTGGCGGGGCGAATTCCAAACTATTCACATGTTGCTCAGCAGCAGTCACTGGGGGATCCCAGAAAGGAGTAGCGGCAGCTCTTTGGGTCGAAACCACACAGGAAAATGGAGTTAACTGCATGGGGAAGTCGACCACAGGGGTTGGACTCACCTGAGAAACAGGTGGTTTGTTTAAGCTGAGTTGGGATTTAGCCTTGTGGATCAAAGAGTGGAGCAAAGCGTCAGGGCTAAAGGCCAAACGGATCATGTCCAGGTCCCCATTGTCTTGCAAAAGAAGATAACCGATAATTTTAGAAACATTCTCAGGCTCCAATTTTTGGATCCTATTGTACACAATTTTGGTGGATTCAGTAAAATCCATGGGCAGGGCAGGTTTCTCAAAAAGACCCTGCAAGTGCAAGCAAAGATTGGAGAAAACACACAATGAAATAATCGCAAATGGAAATAAGCTTTGAAAAAAGATAGCAATATATGTGATTCTAGGACAGGGAAAACATTAGCTGTAGGAAATATTATGAAGGACCAAAAATAAAAATAACATTAATGCCTAGAGAATGAACCACAAAGTTCAAACCAATATGGGTAAGAAAAAGGGACGGATGCAGGTCAATTGTAAATGACTGACAGCACAACCAAAGCCTAATCTTAGTAGACAAAAGCTGGAATTTTTTTTTCCAGTTACAGAATAGCTAATTAACTTCATCAGTGTCTGAATATAGCAAAACATGTAACATTAATTGGCTTCAAAGTTCAAACATTAACCATAAAACCAAAAGCAATATATATGAATGAAACATTAACCCTTTCCTCTTTTTTTTTTTTTTTTTTAACCTTTCTGTTTATCTTCTGTTTGTTTGTTTGTTTGTTTATTATCATTCATGGAAACATGTAGTTCCGCAAATTGAACACTTTGCTTTATTAATTTACAAGCTTTTTTTTTTTTTTTGGAAGCAAGAACAGTTTCAAAATTCATGAGCATTAACCAGTAAGGAAAAGGGGGGCCACAAAAGTCAAGAGTTTCTGCTTGTTTTTTCTATTTGAAAATACCCAATGAAACTGAAGATGTGTTTCAAAAAGCAGAAAAACAAAGTTAAACACAGTTGTAAGACAAAAACATGAACCGAAACTTAGTATCCTGTCATTTTAAAAACTCGTAACCACATTTCCTTGAAAACCCATGTCGGAAAAAACATCGTTTTTACCAGAACTAACCATTACAAAGAAACCCCATCAAATAAAAACAATAAAGAAAACACACCCACAACTTTGTTGAGCAAAGATCTAAGATACCCACCAAATCTAACAGGCTCCAGAAGATGAAGAAAGCTGAAGAAAAAAAATCAGAAGAAACAATCCAAGGCCTCAAATTCTTCCATGCCCATCATTATTGTTCCTTTTTCTCTCCCTTCCTTTCTATGGAGTTCTTTTTTAGCTACTTCTATAATTCTATCTTCTTTCTGGTTTTCTACAATTCTTATTTCTCCCCAGAAACGACACTCCTTTAAAAAATATTGCCAAAATGACAGAAAGGATAGCCTTTAAAGGGCGCCTTGTCTTTAGTTCAAATCAACACTCACTTAAATAAATCAATATATACTCATTTTCCCATGTCTTTCTCTCTCTCTGAAAAAGAAAATACACATAAAATATTTATACATATTTCTAATTACAGTAAAGAGAAAAAAATAATTTTGATTTGACTTTATTTATTTAATTAAAAAAAAGTCACTACTTTTCCAGTTTATGTTATTGTTGCTGTTGCTCTTATCTTTTTTCTTTATAATATTTATAAAAAAATTCAAATGTTTTCTTGTTGCCACATATTTTTTAATGTACAAAAGAAATTAATTAATCAATTAATTATTATAAAATTCCAGGTTGTAGTTGTCGTTACAGAAAGTTGCGGGAATTTTATTGAAAATGCGCCTGGATTTCCGAAACAGTTCAGTGATTTTTTGTAATGTCGTAATTACCCTTATTCATTTCATGAAATTCCCCCATTTGCTGCTTAATTATTTTAATTTTAACAAGAAAATATAATAATAATAATAATAATTAAAAAGAACTTGTTCGGAAATATCTATGCGGCTGAGCTCTTCATACAAAAAACTCGAACTTCGTTTTTGTCTCTTTCTTTTTTTTTTTTAATTATTACTAATTGAGAGGAGAAAAAGATCAGATGTGTAACACTGTAATGGGGTCAAGTAAGTTAAAACAAACGGCTGTGATGGAAGATTGAGAAAGCTAATCAAGAGCATGTTAGCCACGTGGCTGATATACAATCTGATTCGCGAGAAATACGGGACAATCAGAGGATAAGGTGGGGCCCACATCATCCGGTTAAGTCCATATCTTACCTGGCACGTGTGGATCCCACTTTCCTACCTAAGTTCGCTTCTCCGTGATTGGTGCTCGAGCTCAGTCCCGCCTCAGTAACTTTTTTTTTATTTTTTGACTGAAAGAAAAACGACAAAATGGATTCTTTTTAATTTATTTATATATGTATTCCTTTAAAATTCGGCTACTGAATTATGAAGTTAATAAAAATAGAGGGAAAAAAAAATTTTTTTTTAAAAAGGTGGGAGTCAAAGAAGGAAAAAGGAAGACAAGGGAAGTTAGGGTAAAAAGGGGGAAAAATGGATGCTGTGGAGAGCGGTTCAAACGGCAGGAAAATCGGGTTGCTAGTTACCGTGAACCGCTGACGGAAAGTAACCTAGATTTTGAGGAATCCAATCTGATTTGGCGTTTCAGATCGGCGGGAAAAAATGTCGGGTCGTTATGACTCTCCGTTAGAACCGGGACTTCTCGTTAAACTTCCGGGCATTTAATTATTGGCTTCAAACTTGTACTTTCTAGTTCCAATTTATGTCTCTCTTTTTTCCACCTTAATTTAATCCAAAAAAAGAAAAGAGGGTTTAATATTTTGTATGGACAATACTAAAAATGTCCTAATCTATCCCACTATTGAAACAATGACGTTTTTGTTGCCCCTCAAAAAAAAAAAAAAAAAAAAAGCTTTAGATGTAATAAAAATCAGTATAATGAAGCGAATTCTCCATCCTCCAAATAAGTATTTTTCTTATCCTTTAATCTTGTTTGTACATTTAAAGTGTTAAGTTATTGAAACATTTTTGTATTGGTTCATGTATGATTATCTCATCATCAAAAAAATAAAAATAAAAACCGAAATTCTTGATTTTTGGTAAGTAATTTTCTCATAGTTAATTGAAAATAGGGAGAAGGAGTTATGGAATAAATAAAATGGTTGAAATGGCGTCGTAAATAGGGATGGGGTTGAGAAATCCGAGAGCATTTATAAACAACATGTTTTGATTTATTCCGTGTGTAAACCGTTACTTAATCCATCAACTTCGATAAGTTGGGGTTAAAAGGAGTCCTCCACTCACGTGGGCCAAATCCAGACAATACAATTAACTAAAAGGCAATTTTATGATTTAATTAAGGCTTGAGTGATTTATACACCTTTATCATTGTCAACCTATGTATTTTACCACATTTTGATGCGTGATGGAATTATTTTTGTCGCCTTGCGAGATGGGGGTGAATTCTTTTTAATATTTTTAATAAAGTCACTATTTTTCAATTAATATTTTATTTTAAGGATAATTATTCGTTAAATTTTTAAAGTGTTTATATATATATATATATATATATTTTTTTTTTTGAACAAGCTATGTATGGGTAATTATGAGTGACAAGTTATTGAGAGAAGCAAATAGTGTTTCAAAGGATTTTATATCAAGTTATTGTAACTTGACTAGTGACTCATAGTATGAATGTTTTGTTTCATACATTACATAAAATTAATTATGGAATATAATTAAAATATTTGTTAAATATAGATTTAAATTAAAAAAATTTATATCATATATTTATTCTTAATTTTTAAATATTTTTTTTAAAAGTCAAATTTTAAATGTAAATTTTGTATAAAATAATATACTATTAAAATAAATAAAATAAAATTGACTTAATTGAAAATATTCTCTATCATTTTTCACATTTTTATATGAAAAAAAATCTATCAAATTATTTTTATTTTGAACTATTAAATATATATAAAAAGTTAAATCATTAAAAATATTAATTTTACATGTTCACCAAATAAGGCATTGGTGAAGCATATTATTATTAGTATAGGTATCAACTGAATTCAATTTTCTTTACAAACAAAAAATATTAGACTGCATTAATGCCCTTACTATTTTGCTATTTAACTTATAATTTATTGATTTTATTGTATTTTCTCTTTACTCGTGAGTTATGACACTAAATGCAACTAAATATATTATTAGAAATTCTATTATATGCGTATGTAATGTAGCCAAGTATTTAAAAAATGAAACGTGAAATTTGAAACTAATAATAATAACAATACATATATAAAATGTACAAAATTAAAATTAAAAAATTAAATTAATTATGAGTAGAAAATCAAATATATATTTGAGAGAAAATATTATAATAAATTATAATTTTAAAAAGGTAATATGCAATGTAGTATGGGTATGTAAATCCAAGATATCACAAATTGCTACATCATTAATAAATAAATTAAAAAGTTGAAAGATTTTTTAATAAAAGTCTAAATTTATTTAATTATAATTAAAATTAGAGATTACAGTTGTTGGAAGAAGTTTTGAATAAACACTTAAAGTTGTATTAAAATTCCTCCTTTTGTATGTGAATGGGTCCAAAACTAATTAGGATTGAGTAAAAATATGTTAGAAATGATTTTGGTTTGAAATTAAAGTTGAATTAAAATAAAAAGATAATTGGAATTTGAGAAATCATAAAGAATTGGGGACAACGAAGCAATGGTCCGCTCCAAATAGAGTAATAAGTTGTTTGGAAAAGAAGTTTAGTAAGTTAAAACTGAGCATATATAACTTTAATAAAGCACAAGAAGGTACGTTTTGATATTGATTTCATTTCTTTACTCTACATACCCTCCCTTTTTAATACAACAAATTGGTTGCATTCAACTTCAACACAATGAAGGTATGAATCTTAGAGTAGGGTAAACTATACTCATTTTTACTTTAAAATAGTCTCTGTTTTAATTATGCTTTTACCCGCACACTGCATCAAATATATACATTTATTTCCAGGCAACAAGTGATTAGGGTTGCATCCAAATTTTCTCAACATGGCGGCAAAGAGGGGTGAAGAGGAAGATATATTATCAAATTAAAATTTGAAGAAAATGAATTTAAAAATAAAAGAATATTTAATAGTGGGTGAATGTATAAATTTGCCCTAAAACAGTCCATCTCTCAAAGCCCACCTCATTAAATAATTTAACAAACATAAGCAAAGACATGAAACATTTGGGAAAATGAAGGAAATAATTAAAGGAGGAGTTGCATTAATTTGGATGTGATAGCAAGACGGTCAAATGTTGGTACCAAGTGTAACATCGTATCTAAAACAAATGCATGGTGGGTTTGGGTGTCTCTACACACTACTGTTCACCTTCTGATGTCCCTTCTTTACAATAATGCGTGTGTTAATCATCAATTTCAACTTGTCGTAGATTACCAAATTTACTGATAAATATGTAATGGGCAGACCGAATGCAGTTACAACCTTTTTATCTATTTTGGCTCTCTACATTTCTTTTTCTACTTCTTAATCCCTTTCCTTTTGAATCTATTTCACCCACGGATTAACCCTGTAACACACTAGCACTGCCATTGCATCAACTTGTCGGATTAATCTATTTTGAATGAGATCTAAAATCAAGGTAGGTTAAAATGGTTTCTATAAATTCCATCTCTTTATATTTATACTATTAATAATTTTTTTAATTGAATTTGTTACAGATTATTCAGGTATTAATTAGAAAATTATTAATATTTTTTTTATTAAATGACTACCATAAGGGGCGGTGCTATGTAGAAGCCCCATGGCCCCCTAAATTTTTTTTTTTAATTTAGTCCTTTGTAAATATACTATGACACTCTTAAAAATATAAACAGCCTCCTAAAATTTAAGATTTTTACAATTTCCCTTTTTGCATATATATTATAGCCATCCTAAAAATATAAATAGCCCCCTCCAATATTTTTATAGTATTAAAAATAATATTAAAATATAAGTAGGTCCCTCCTAAAAATCGATTGTTACATAGCACTTTTAATTTTATCTTGAGCCCTCAAGATTGACATCTTGACTCCGCCACTGACTACTATTATCATTTTGATGGTCTTTTTAATATTTTTAATATAATGTATTTACCTATTTTAATTTTCTTTTACTAACAAGTTAAACTATTTTTTTTATTTTAAATTTGTACATATTGCATGTGTGTTATTATTATTAGTTTCAAACTTTACATTTCATTATTTATTGTATATTATTTTTAAACACACTTGTGTTATAAATACTTGGTTTCCATGTGCATACTCATGTGATAGGATTTCTAGTTATTAATAAAATCTTTGATTGAGTTGGTGTCATGAGTCCACCAAACACCAACTCGGTTAAGAAAATTACGAAATATCTTTCTGCAATTAAATTTCCGTAATTAAAATAAGCTACATTATTTTAGGGTACTTTAGCCATTTTGTGTTAACAAAATAAAAAACTATAAATATAAATATTGTGGGATTTGAACCTATGCTAAATGGATTAATAGAACCTTAAATTTTCCAATCAATTGAAGCTTCATTTTATTGTTTTTCTTATATTTTTATTTTAATATGCACAATTTATTACTATCATCAATTGTATATTTATACTATTAATACTCATTTAGTATTCTGAATCCATTGTATTTATGTGTTTAAATTTTTTTTACTCATAATTTAATCTAATTTTTTTGATTTAATGATGTACATATTTTATTTTTTATTATTTATTGTATGCTATTTTCAAACACACCTACGTATTCTAAATACGTTATCTCCACACACATACGCATGTGATAGAATTTCTAGTATTAATACTTTTGCTAATTGAGTTGGTGTTATAAGTCAACTCGACACTAACTTAGGATTGATGACAATACCATGATAAATAATGGTATTCATTAAGTATTCTTAATATGATGTATTTACATATTTAAATTTCGTTTTATTCACAATTTAATCTTTTTGTTTTGTTTTAATATCGTACATATTTCATGTGCTATTATGATTAATTAGTTTCAAACCTGACATTTTATTATTTAATATATGTTATTTTTAAATACACACATGTGTTCTAAATCTATGGTTTCCACATGCATACGCGTGTGATAAGATTTCTAATTATTGTTAAAAGTGTTTTTAAATGGTTTGTTTGGACAACACTGAGTAATTAAATAAAAGTATAATTATCACGGTAGTAATTTCACTCTCTTGTAATTGTAGACACCAAATTTATCCGGGCTCACTAATACCCGACCCACTAACCCATTAACCCATTACAAACCCAACCCAAACAAAAACAAAAGACCAACCCAAATCCAAGCTAAATCCAAGACCCAAATCAGAAAAATTAACCCTAACCCCTATTGACTATGCGGCGCCGAACCTAGCCCCGACATCCCCACCTGCTCCACCACCAACCCTGCAAAGAAAAGACGGGGATTAAATGCAGAAACAAGAAGAAAACAGGGGAGGGGGTATTCGGCTATATATTTGAGAAGAGAAAATGTATTTAGCGGGTTACAGACACACAAAAAAAAAGAACAAATACAATTTGAAGCAAAAAAAACATACGAACATTGTAATACAAAAAAAGGATAGTTGAATATCAAAAGGTGATTTTTCCGAATGTTCTTGATTTATTTTCTCTGAATCTATTTCCTTTTTCACGATTTATATATATTATAGCATAATAAAAATATAGAAAAAAGAGAAAAGAAGCCATACCTTACGATTAGGCCGTCGACCCTTTTGCTTCGTTGAAATCAGAGTTTAAAGAGGAGAATCTGAGGCCGACAAGGTGATACGCCGTGGTTTGCGAACGCCGGTCGCCGTCCCTAGTAGCCGGCTGTCGTTCTCGAAGGAGAACCATCTGAATCGGTCGAGGGAGATGAAACAGAGAGGCTGGGGGCTGCCTTTCTTTTTTTTTTTTTGGCCGAGTGAAGAGGGGGAGGGGATTGTTTTTGGCATGTTTAAGTGACCTGATGGAAGATTTTAGGGTTTCTTAACCCAGATAACAAAACGGCACCGTTTAGGCCTGTTCTAGTGGCTTCAAAACGGTGCCGTATGAGCCATACCCGTGCGACCCGATCCGATACCCAGGGGATCCGTGTGTTTTGGCCTTTGAGGGCTAATTGCGCCCTAGGTCCCTCCCCTTTGCACGCGCGATCAATCGCGTCTCGGTCATTCATTTATTTTTCTTTTAAAATTCGCCCTGTAATTTGCGTGTGTTCGCGCTTTAGTCCATGTCTCTGCTCTGCATTTTAGAACTTGGTTTATTTCCAGTTCTGGTCCTTATGTGTTGATGCGCATCACATGTTGATCCTCTTTTGATTACTTTATTTATAAATTGGCCCATTCGTTTTAATTGCGTTTTAATTAGGTCCCTCCTTTTCTATCCTCTTTTTAAATTGGATCTCAATTAGGTCAATTAAATTCATTTTTTAGTTTTCTTTTTTATTTGAGTTTATTTATTAATATTAATTGTATTACTTGCATCATTTTGATTGTTTATATATTGTAGTCTAACTGTAAATTCACCTTATATACATCATTCTATATTTTATGCATTATCATTCATATTATTATTTGTATTATTGTTATCCTTTAGTTTATTATTATTGTTTACCATCATTTTCATTGTCAACATTACTAATGTATTATTATTTTTTCTGTTAAGATGCTCTTATTGTATTTTATTTCATTATCATTATATTATTATTATTATTATCATCCCATTAAGTTAATTAATTTCATATTAATTCTGTCATTTATGTACGTATTTTTCTTTGTGTTGTTCCTTATTCGTATTTATTTATGATATTATTATTAACCTTTGTAATTATTTTTCGAGACATATCATGTAGTTCACATTATTGCCATTTTAACACATTTTTATTACTCTTATTACTTTTATTTTATTATTGATTCTATGTTGTTTCATACATGTAATTATTTTTGCTTTGTGTACTTTAATAGATAATTTTGTTGATTAAAAGTGAATCGTGTACTTAAATTATTATTATTAGCGCATGGAAATATTGGTATATATATATCGAGTCTATAAAGTTATGTATTTTATGCTCATGGTATTCTCTTGTACATGTATAAATATTTTTTTAAATCTTATATAACCTATGACTAATTTAATTTTGGTATGCATATTCCTTTTATTCTAAATTTATTTACATATATATATATATGCCCATAATTTGTAAATTCAATATGTTCTTAAAATTATTATATTTGTATTACCTTTGCATTTTTTTTATACACATAAGTTGTTAATTTTAAACTAATATTCTTCGACTTTTCGTATAACGTTCGATTTAAATATTCATTTTATAAAATACATTTTAATGATCACATACATACTCCTATTTTAATTTTGTAAAAAAAGTTTCTAGTTTAACAATTCACCTAATTTATAGTATGTGCTCATCCTTTAAAACTTATTTTATACACATATACATATTCTTCTTTAATTTCTATTTGGTTTTTGTATTTTGGCATTTGAATGCGGCATTAGGTTATATATATTATTGTGGTATATTATTTTCGTTTTGTATTGCCATCATATTAATTATTCTTCATCCATGATTAGGAAATTGGTAATATTTTTAAAATTTGGTTGCTATCTTGTTAGTTTATTAAACAAATTATGTTATCTCCTTCATCCATCATAGCATCCTATACATTCATATTATCCCGAGTTTTTATTTCCTTTCCGGTTTTCAAATATTGTTAATAACTTTTAACCTTTAAAAATAATTATCCCATTTTATTTCAAATCAAATTAGCATATTACAAGCCGCTTTCATAATTATTTGTTGAAATTTCTTAAAACGAAAGCGATGTTCGATTTTTAGCAATTCGAGGAATCGTGCCCTACCGTGCTGGGTTGCAATTTCTCGTTTGCTCTAAATAATCGAATACCTCTTTAGAATTTCATTCATGTTTTCTAAAAACTTTTTAAAACAAAGGAAATATTCGATGTTTAGCAATTCGGGAATAGTACCCTATCGTGTTGGGTTGCGATCTCCCATTTGTCCCAAATAATCGAATATCCCTTTTCAATTTTACTCGTGTTTTCTAAAACAAGGCAATGTTCGAATATTTGGAAATTTGAGGAATCGTGCCCTACTGTGCTGGGTTTCGATTTTTCGTTGGACTAAATAGTCGAGCATCCTTCCGTAATTTACGAATTATAAACTTTTGGAAGTCGAAATCTATCGTGTTTTCGAGGATATAAAGGATCGCATCCTACCGTGCTGGATGTGGTGCTATATTATTCTGAAACAAGAAAATTTTGATGACCAATTCGGATTATTCAAATGTAATAAAAAAAGGAACCTCATTTCAAAAACATTTTAAATCTTAGACACAAGGACAGTTATTTAATCGGTTTGGTACCAATTTTGGGCGTTACGGAGGTGCTAACCCTTCCTCGTGCGTAACTGACTCCCGAACCCTTTCTCTCAATTTTCGTAGACCTAAAATTATTATAAATATAATGTTTTATTAAAATGATTTACTTCAAGGTGATCCGATTACACCTAAAAAAAAAAGGGTCGGTGGCGACTCCATTTTTGCTTTCTAAAAAAGTCGATCCCTCATTTTTAAGTCGAAAAAAATGGTTTCGACAGTAATTATAAAGAATTGTAATTCTCTAAACCTGTTTGACTAACAAAGTGTAATTACATCGTAATTTCTTATATCATGTTTGGTAGTACAAATAGTAAATTCACAGTTACAAACAATTACAATGGTTATCAAAACATATCACCGTTATGTAATTGCAAGCAATTACCCTTACACCTAATCATTAGGTGACTTTCTAAACACGCCTTAAAAAATAAAATATTTATTTTAAACTTGATGTTGTAAAATAGGATATATATATATATATATATAGTTAAGCAAATTTTTTTTGAAACTGACTGGTACTTTTATAAAGGAAAGAAATCATCATTCGGTTACAGGCCTTGGAAAATAAAGAAAAACAACTTACTAACTATTGGTCACCGAAACGGTGCATTAAAAAACTCAAAATAAAAAATAAAAAAACAAAAGCTCATAACTTAATAAAACAATATGGAAAAATGAAACGACTGAAAAACCTCTGGCCTAGATATCATTTCTTCCTCCCTGTTATTCAAGAATTACCCTGTATCAGTCTTTTAAGAGACCAAAACTTCTTCCAAATCAATCTTTGTAACACCTCAGTCTCAAGCAAGGTAACGAGTTCTTCGGACCAACTCTAAGTCACACCATCCGGACTCTATTCTTCCTTAACCACCCTCATCCCCTCTTCCTCTATCATGATTTACCATCCTTTCCACCGCCTGCAGAGCCGCCTCTATCTAGTATTGGGGGTCTTCATACCTTTTTCCTTCTAATGCCGTTTTATGGGTTGCTTTGTTGGCTTCTTTAGGTACATTTTTAAAACTCAACCTTCTAAATTTGGGGGATCTCTCCTTTATTTCTTTAATCAGGTTGCTGATGTTTGATCTATATTCCTCCAAGAAATTAATTTTGTGTATTATAGATAACGCGTCACCTTCCACACAAATATCTCTGAAACTCATTTCATCTGCCATGACTAGAGCTTGAAGACACGCCCTTGCTTCTACCGTAACAGGATCTGGAATATTTTCCCATGGAAAGGTACATGCAGCCATCACTAACCCTTCTTTGCTCCGTGCTACTATGCCTCAAACTGAACTCTTCATGTGTTGATTAAAGGATGTGTCAAAATTAATTTTTATAGTGTCGTCATCTGGTGGTTTCCATGTCTTTTCGTTAACTCTGTTCGTACATTTCGATAACTCCCCCATAATTGTTATTTCTGCATAATACGCCTTGATAAATGCCACTATTTCATTTGCTTGATTCCTTATTCCTTCATGATAAATCTTATTGTGATTGTACCATATAGCCCAGTAGATAATTGATCTAATCTTGCATGTTTCTGTATTATGGCTGTTAAATTCCTTCTCTAACCAATTCTTCCATATGGGTTCTCTATTGCATAATGTATCTGTCATTCCCATCCCTTGCAAAATCTGTTGTGTGAAAGTGCAACCTCGGAAAAGTTGGCTTATTGTTTCCTCGCCAGCTTGACATATTGGGCATAGAGTATTTGTAACCAGTTTACGAGTTTTTAGATTGTGCAGAGTGGGCATAAATTTATTTGCTATTCTCTACATGAATATACGAACTTTACTAAGTATTTTAAGTCCCCACAGTTTTGTAAAAAAAGTAGAACTGTCTTCATTATGTAATCTAGGATTCCCTGATGTATTAACCCATTTGCATCCACTTTTAACTGTGTAAACCCCTGTATTGTCTCCTCTCCATATAAGTTCGTCATGTGGTCTGCTACTCATTAATGGAATTGAAAGAATACATTCCAGTTGCTCTTCTCCGAATAGTGAACGGATAGTGTCTTGCTTCCAGGTAGAAGTTTCCCTGTCAATTAAATCAGCAGCAGTAATAAATCTGATATCTATATTCTAACATTGAATTCTTCCATTTCCAGGCCCCAGTAACCAGACATCGTTCATATGTTGATTGCGTCCCCATTCCTAACTCGCCATCCAATTCCCTCTTTAAGAATACGTCTAGCCCCCTAATACTACGCCAGGTAAACGAAGGGTAAGATCCTTATTCAACACTAAAAAAATCCCTATTGGAAAATATTTTGCTTTCATTGTAATATCCCGAAATTTTTACAGTAAAATATTATCAGTAATATAGTAAAATAAGGAAATAAAGTGACAAAAAGAGAAATTTTGAGTTATGTCAATATTGAGAAGTATATTATGATATATTAATTCAAGAAATGACTAAATTGTAAAAGTGAGAAAAGTTTTGTGGCTCAAGAGTAAATACTCAAAATTTAAAGGATTAAAGTGTAAATATGAAAAAGTTGAAGGACCAATAGTGTAAATATTTTAGGAGTGGAATGATCTAGAAACTAAGGAAAATGGATGAATTAGGACCAAATTGAATAGATGAAAAACTATAAGGGACTAAATTGCAATTTTACCAAATTAAATGATGACTCAAGGATGGAATTTTAAAAGATAATGAAGGGCAAAATGGTTAATTGGAAGAGAGAGAAATCTAGAAAGTAATAATGATGCTAGAGATATTGTAACAGCCTAATTTTTAGTGGTATCGGGAATAGAGATTTGAGATCACCAAATTCAACGGGTGAGTTAAAAATTTAATAAATTAATACCTATGAGTCAAATGCGAATATAAAAGCATTTTGAATTAGTGAATTTGGTGATTTGAAAGAATTAATTAGGTAAATTGGGTCGAGAGTGAGGTATCGAGACCTCGACTTTATAAATCGAGCCATAAATATTTTTAGAAATATTTATGGAGTGTTGGTGAGGTAGTATTAAAATTTAGACAGAAAATTTTGACGTTTGGGTGGTTAATTAAATAAAAGGACTAAATTGAAAAGGGTGTAAAAGTTGCTAGAGGATTAAATAGCTTAATTGTCAAATGAGGAAGGACCTAAAGTGAAAATAATCCTAAAGGAGATATTTTGGGCGGCAATAGCTGAGAAAAACCAGGAAATGGATGAAATAAGGGCAAAATTGGAAAATTGCCAAAATTGGCTAAATAAAAATGGGACTAAATTGGAATATCTAGAATTCTCTTCATTTCTCTTCATATTCATCAGCTGGAAAATAGCCATGGAGGAGGGTTCAAGCTGGTTTTCATAATCTAGCTTCATGTAAGTTTAATTCTTTCTTTCTCCTTGAAATTTTTATGTTTTTGTGACTTTTACAACTAGGTCCACTTGTTGAATTCATTAGTTTTGATTTTATGAAAGAAATTGAAAGTTGATATGAATATGTTCTGGAAGTATATGATGATTTGGCATGGAATTAGAGATTTAAATTATTTATATGCTGATTTTATTGAAAGAATTGAATAGAAAGTGAATGTTTGAGACCTAATTGTAAAAGAGTTTGAAGTTAGAGTTCCATATAGAAATCCTGAATTTCAATAGTTATGAAATAACTTATAATGTCTAGAAAAAGTATTAATTGAGAAAATTATCTTAATTGAGGGGTTAATTGAGCAAGGACTGAATTGTATGAATTGTGAAATTTGGGGCAAAATGGAAATCAACATTTTGCACTAAAACTGTTTTAGACAGCAGCAGTAGTCTAACTTTGAAAAATCACCAAAAATTATATAAATCGAATTAGAGGATGAATAAAATATGAAATTAAAGCTTATTGAGTCTAGTTTCTTATAAAAGAAATTATGTAAGCAATGGAATTGTAAATCATGAGATATAATAACTTTTGTGAGACAAGGTCAGAATGATTTCGAGTTCCCCTGTTCTGACTTTGGAAAATCATCAAAAATTGTATAAAAATAATTAGGGGCTTAAATTTATATTTTTAGAATCCTGAATGAGTCTATTTTCAAGAGAAACAAACGAGGACATCATTAGAATCCTGTACAAGAAGATAATTAATTTTTAGTGAAGAAGGGTCGGAACTGTCAGACAACAGAACAGGGGAGACTTTAATGAATAAACTGTATTAATTGGCCCAACCAAAAATTATGAAATTTTTATGGTAAGAAGGTATATGAGTCTAGTTTCAGGGAAAATTAACGGATCTTAATTTCGAGTTCTGTAGCTTAATATATAAATAATTTAGTGACTATGACGCAAATGGACAGTTTTGAATGTACATATAAGTAAATAGTGAAATTATTGATAATGTTACTTGTTGCATGTTATATAAATTAAGGATGTGGAATGGAGAGGAGGAGGAGGAAAATATGTATGAATATTCATCTAGCATGGCTAATTTGCATGTTTTAGGCTCAGGGACTAAATTGAATAAAAGTAAAACTTTATGGGCAATTTTGTAAAAATGTCGAAATGACTAAATTGCATGAAATAGATTATTTTATTATTTAAATTAGTAAAATTTAACGAAAATTATCAATTTAGTTCAAGATCGGGGGAAAACATGTTTTAGGGATTAAATTGAAAAGTGTTGAAATTATGGAAATTTTTGATATTTTATAGAATTCATGGACTGTTATCAATATATATAAGAATAATAGTTGGAAATAAGGATTAAATCGCAAGAATTTTATTTTCCTGACCACAAGGATGAAATCGTCATTAATTAAAGGTTAGGGCAAAATGGTAATTTTGCTTAGAGCATTAATTAAATGCATTAGAATATGAAATGAATGAAAATGATGATCAATTTATTTAAAAGAGATCCGGCGACTCAAATATGAGACTCGATCGTGAAAAAAAAAAAGATATCGAGATCAATGAAATTATAAACACAAACAAGCAATGAGGTAAGTTCATGTAACTTGAATTATATTCTTAAATACTTGAAATGTATGTTATTGATGTGAATATGATTTGAATGTTCATTGTATGAAAATTGATGAAACGTTGATATATTTGATATAAAGGGAAGAAATCCCGGTTGAATGAAAGGAAAATTCGATGGATCTCTCGAAAAGGAATTGACGGTAAAAAGGATCTAGCCCTGGACGGGTGATCCTATCCTGATATAGCCCTCCCGAAGAATATGTGGAAAATGGATTTAGCTTGGAAGGGTAATCCGAATTAGGTCTGAATTTAGCTTTGGACTGGTAATTCAGATCCAAGCTCATTAGAGTAATTGTCGTTGCGGGGATTTAGCTTTGACCGGTAATCCCGACAATACTCTATGAGTTTATATTACAGAGATTTAGCCTGGACGTAATCCCACTTTGTAAGGATGAGGTTCGCGGAGTGTGCTCTCGATATGAAATGTATAAGACCATGGTTGAAAGATACCATGGCAACTGATATGAACGTGTAAGACCATGGTTGAAAGATACCATGGCAACGTGATATGAAATGTGTAAGACCATGGTTGAAAGATACCATGGCAACTTGAGATGAAATGTGTAAGACCATGGTTGAAAGATACCATGGCAACGTGACATGAAGACCATGGTTGAAAGATACCATGGCAACTGAGATGAAATGTGTAAGACCATGGTTGAAAGATACCATGGCAACGTGACATGAAATGTGTAAGACCATGGTTGAAAGATACCATGGCAACATGACGGAAAGCGAATAAGACCATGGTTGAAAGATACCATGGCAACATGACAGAAAATGAGTAAGACCATAGTTGAAAGACACTATGGCATCATGTCGAAGATAAATAAGATCGTGGAAGAGAAACGCCAAGATATCTCATGAACAACTAATATTCGTAATATAACAAATGGTTAAATGAAATGGTTATACAAAATGGTAATGTGAAATGTTTACAGGAATTGGTCATATGGAAATAAATGTACAAAATAGTTGTATGAAATAATTAATAAGATAGATAAATGAAATAAGTATAGGTACATGGAGTTTAAATTATGTTAAGTTTAATACTTAACTATTACCAAATAAATATACCTAAGATATAAGAAATGATGGTGCATAAAATGATGATATAATAAAATAAATGATATATGTTATTAAAGAAACGGTAAGAGAATGATATGTATTATGACATGTACATATGAAATTATCTTTTATATGTTAACATAAGGAAAATATGTAAGTTAAGACGAGTATTAAATTCAAACATGACATATTGAGAAAATAAGAATTTATATGAAATATGTGTAAGTACACTAACAAGTGTTGATTGTTGATGCTTGGGCAAGTGCCAAGCCATTGATTGAATGGTAATATATTTATTGGTGCATTGAATTGGTAAATATTTAAGTAAAATTTTTTTAGTGATCTGCAAATGGTAGTAATGCTCCGAAACCCTATTCTGGCAGCGGATACGGGTTAGGAGTGTTACATTCATGACACGCGCAAATAAACAATGAGGCTGCACAATAATTTTCCACCCCTATTTCGCTAACAGGGCAAAATTAAAATTTTCTAAATCTTTAAAACCTAATACTTCCTTTGCTTTGAGGAAACACATATCACTTCATTTGCACCAGTGAATGCCTTTATTTGTTTTGGAATTTTGCCACCAGAATTTACACATTAGATTTTCTAATTTTTGGCAAAAAAAAAGTTAGTAACTTAAAACATTGCATAGGATAAATCAATATAGCTTGTAAAATGGATTTTAAGAATACCTCTTTACCCCTAGCTGATAGTAGCCGCAAACTCCAATTGTTTAACAGTTTCACAAACTGTTCTTTTATGTCCATGAAAGCGTGCTTGTTCTATTGTCCTACAATAGTCGGCAGCCTTAGATATTTTTCAGGATTATTAGAAGTCCTTACTCCTAAAATTTCACCCACCTGTTCTTGTATTTCGGAGTCTACATTCTTACTAAAATAGATCAGCGATTTTTTAAAATTAACCAATTGGCCAGAAACCTAATCATATTCTTTGATCACATTCTTCATATTATTTACTCCTTCGATTGAGGCCTCCCCAAACAGCACATTATCATCCGCAAAAAATATATATGACACCAAAACATTACCTCTTCCCACATTGGTCCTGACCAGTTTCACTTTCGTTTTGGCCAATGTAATTAATCGTGAGAAACCTTCAGCACAAATAAGGAATAAATATGGACTAAGTGGATCTCTTTGTCTTAACCCTCTTTGATGTTGAAATTCTTCCCCATTTCTTCCATAAAGCACAACTGAATATGTCACACTACTAATGCATCTCATAATAAGTGAAATCCATCATTTACAAAATCCCATCCTGCGCATCATTTTTTTCTAAGAAACTCCATTCTATTTTGTCCTAAGCTTTACTCATGTCAAGATTTAATGTGAATCCTTTCTTCGATGTCCCTCTTCTTTTTCTGAATGAATGAAGGATTTCATATGCCACAAAAATATTATCCGTGATCCACCTACCTGAGATAAACACCCCTTGATTGTCTTCGATGCAGTAACTAAGTACCTTCCAAAATTGGTTGACAAGTACTTTTGAAATAATTTTGTAAATCACGTTGCACAGATTTATAGGTCTAAACTGGCTCATTAACTTTGGTGAATTAACCTTAGGGATAAGGACGATGCTTGTATTGTAACACCCCTATCCCGTAACCGACGTCGGAATAGGTAAGGGGAGTTACCGGACAGACAAAGCGATAAACCGTAATTTATACATATTTATAACCCATGCTTAACGCATTTTATGAATGATTTCTCCTTAGATTTGGTGAATTCGATGCTCCTGATGCCTTAGTTTCATGTTTTATCCTTAGGTAAGCATAGGAGAACGAAAGAAACGAGAAACGGGCCAAAAACGGAGAAAATGGGCCAAATCATGAAATCAACATGGCCTGGACCTCCTCACACGGGTAGATTACACGCCCGTGCCATTTTAACAGGCTCGAACACGGCCTGAAGTAATTGTACACGGTCGTGCCACACGGGCGTGTCTCTGTCGAACCCTAGTTAAGCTTCATTCGAAAAAGGCCAAATTTTAGGGCTTATTAGGCATTCCAAAGCCTATAAATACACCCTAAAAGAGGAAGAAAAGGGAGACGAAGAATAGGGAGTAAGGAATTACTCCGAGGAAGCCGATTGATCCATCTCAGAAGCCGAAGTTTTTGGTTTCTTTATGTTTTGTAATTTTTATTATTCTGAGATGTGTTCTTGTTTAGTTATGAACTAAACCCGTAAATACCTAAGGGAGATGAAACCTATGACTAAACTTTGTTATTATTTCTGAATCGTATGATAAATATTTAACTTGTTCTTAATTACGTGTTCTTAATTCTTGTTTTGGTATTTCAGGATATCACTTAGAGTTACTACTATTAGTTGGAGGAGGAATAGACCCTGACTAAGAGTAACTTTGTCGTAATTAAACGAAGTTGATTGCGCGCCTAGAGATAGGGTGAGAAGATTTTGCCAGATTAGGGTGAAACCTAATAAGGGAAACCATAGATCGAGTTAATGCAACCTTAAGGTATTAATTAGAGATAACTCTCAGTTATTCAACCTAGAGATTAGACATTGTTAGTCTTGAAAGGGATAATAATATACATTAGAGATTTCTACGGAACAAGTTGAATGAATAAATCGTCCGGCTAGAAGCCAGAATAACAAATAAGAGTCTAGGTGGATTTTTCCTTAGGTATTGTTTCAATCAATCGTTTTCCAGAACAGTAGTTTCCCAATTTTTATTTTCTGCAAACTCTTAGATTAATTAGTTAGTCAAAACAATCCTCTTTTATTCGGCTAGATAATAAAAAGACAGTCATTACTAGTACTCATAGTCCTTTGGGTTCGACAATCCGGTCTTGCTAAAGCTATACTACTATTCGATAGGTACATTTGCCTACGTCGTGATCATAGTTAGTTTTAAGAATGAGTCATTACAAATTTATAAAACTTATCACACGAAAAATCGACGATCAAGTTTTTGGCGTCGTTGCCGGGGACTAAGATATTAGGAACGCTCAATATTTATTACTTTAGCCATTTATTTTCTTGCAATTTAACTTTAATTTTTACTTTACTAATTTTCTTTCTTTTTCTCCTGGCAGGTTTTTATAGTTTATGACTAGAAGAAACCCGTCAGGACCATTGCTTTTCGATGAGGAAATTGATCGTACAACTCGTAGTGAGGCACTGAGAAATCAAATCAAAGCAATTTTAAGATACACAGAAGAAGAGCAAGAGGACGATATCTCAACTATTATTGAAAAGATGGCTGAAAATCAAGACAATCCACTACCTCCAGCCATACCCGCTGAATTAGCAAATCAGAATCCTGTTCCTCGTACTATGTATGATTATGCTAAACCTAATTTTACAGGAACTGAGTCAAGTATAGTTAGACCTGCTATTGCTGCAAATAATTTTGAACCGAAACCTAACACGATTCAGATGATACAGCAATTTGTTCAGTTTGATGTTTTGCAGGAAGAGAACCCCAACACGCACTTGGCAAATTTCCTAGAACTGTGCTACACTTTCAAAATTAATGACGTTTTTTATGATGCCATTCGTCTTCAGTTATTCCCTTTTTCACTGAGGAATAAAGCTAAACAGTGGTTGAACTCACTACCACGAGGGTCCATTACCACTTGGGAGCAAATGACAAAAAATTTCTATTAAAATATTTTCCACCGACAAAAATAGCTAAGTTGCGTAATGATATTTCTTCTTTTGTGCAGATGGACTTAGAAACGCTTTACGATGCATGGGAGAGATTCAAGGACCTTTTGCAAAGGTGCCCACACCATGGGTTACCTCTATGGTTGCAAGTTCAAACGTTCTACAACGGTGGGAACCCTTCGACAAGACAAATGATTGATGCAGCTGTCGGTGGAACCATTAATAGCAAAACACCTGAAAAGGCTTTTGAACTCATTGAGGAGATGTCACTGAATAACTATCAGTGGCAAGTCATGAGAACTAAGCCAACGAAAACAGTAGGCGTTTATAACGTCGATTCGGTCACCATGTTGTCAAATCAAGTAGAACTTCTGAATAAAAAAATCGATGGTTTACTTAGTTCTACGCAGGTACATCCAGCGATGAGGTACGATTCAAGTGGAGGAGGTGTGCCTACAGAATATCTACCATTCAATCTACAACCGAAGAGGAACAAGTCAACTATATGGGTAACAATATTTTCAGATCTCAAAATAACCCATATAGTAATACTTATAATGCAGGTTGAAAGAACCACCCAAATTTCTCTTGGGGCGGTCAAGGAAATCAAAGGCCACAGAATTCTCAAGGATTCCAACAGCCACCTTATCAACAGGAAAAGAAGTCGAACCTTGAGGAGATGCTATCCAAATTCATCTCGGTGTCAGAAACTCGTTTTCAGAATACCGAGACAACACTCAAAAATCAACAAGCATCAATTCAAGGACTCGAAACTCAGATAGGGCAGCTGTCCAAACTGCTCTCCGAACAACCACAAGGTGGTTTACATAGTAACAGCAAACCAAGTGAGCATGTGAAAGCAGTTATACTAAGAAATGGGAAAGTATTACCAGAATCTAAAAAGAACCTAACACAAGAAGCCGTGACAAGTGAAAGGGAGGAGGAAAAATCCAAAAATAGTGAGGAACCAGTACCGAATGAGTATAAACCACCAGTTCAATATCCAGCAAAATTGAAAACAGACCGCATAGATGCACGATTCGGTAAGTTTCTTGAACTTTTTAAACAATTACATATCAACTTACCTTTTCTTGAAGCTATCTCGCAGATGCCTACATACGCAAATTTTTGAAGAAGCTCCTAACAAATAAAAGAAAGTTTGAAGACTTATCTATAGTGGAACTTAACGAGGAATGTTCAGCTATACTCCAAAATAAATTGCCAACCAAACTGAAAGATCCAGGAAGTTTCACTATCCCTTGCTTAATTGGTAGTTTGAATATTGAGAAAGCACTAGTCGATTTAGGCGCTAGCATTAATTTGATGCCATATAAAATGTTCAAACAACTTGGTCTTGGGGAACCCAAACCCATTAGGATGAGTATTCAACTAGCTGATAGATTTGTTAAATATCCTAGGGGTATTATAGAAGATGTACTTGTGAAAGTAGATAAATTCATATTCCCTGTTGACTTCGTTGTGCTTGATATGGACGAAGACATGAAAGTACCTTTAATCTTAGGGCGTCCATTTTTAGCCACTGCTAAGGCTGTAATCGATGTGGGTAATGGTAAATTGGTACTTAGAGTAGGTGACGAGGAGATTATCTTTAAAATTTATGGTGCTATGAGATTTTCTAGGGAACAAGATGATTTATGTTATTTTATTGACTCTATTGATCATGCTACTCAAGACTCTTTTCAGGAAATTATACGATAGGACACGACAGAACTGTGTCTAGCTCAAGGGGAGGAGGCAGATGATGACCCCAATGAATGTTTCTTAAGACAAACAGAATATGAGGGTATTAAGATGAACGATGAACTTAAACAAAAACCCTCTATTGAAGAACCTCCCAAACTGGAACTTAAACAATTGTCAGATCATTTGGAATATGCATACCTTGGAAATAATTCTACATTACCAGTGATTATTGCTTCTAACCTGCAACCCAAGGAAAAGGAGAAATTAATCTAAGTACTGAAAGAACATAAAAAGGCCATAGCTTGGAAAATTTCTGACCTCAAAGGGATAAGCCCCTCTTTTTGCACCCATAAAATTTTAATAGAAGATGAGTATAAGCCTTGTGTGTAAGCTTAAAGATGACTGAACCCCAATATGAAAGAAGTTGTTAAAGCTGAGGTAATTAGACTTCTAGATGCTAGAATTATTTATCCTATTTCTGGCAGTTCTTGGGTAAGTCTAGTGCAGGTTGTTTCTAAGAAAGGAGGCAAGACGGTCGTGGCTAACAAGAAGAAAGAGTTAATCCCAACAAGGACAGTCACAGGTTGGAGAGTTTATATTGATTACAGGAAGTTGAATGATGCCACAAGGAAAGATCACTTTCCATTGCCATTCATTGACAAAATGTTGGAAAGATTATCCGAACACATGTACTACTGTTTTTTAGACGGACTCTCCGGCTACTTCCAAATTCCAATAGCTCCTGAAGATCAAGAAAAGACAACATTCACATGCCCATAAGGTACGTTTGCTTATCAAATAATGTCTTTTGGATTATGTAACACCCCTGCCACTTTACAGTGCTGCATGATGGCCATCTTTGACGAACTCGTGGAAGATATCATGGAGGTATTTATGGATGATTTATCGGTATTCGGTAACTCTTTCCATATTTGCCTTAAAAATCTAAAACGAATTTTAATAAGATGTAAGGAAACGAACCTTAAATTTAATTGGGAAAAGTGTCACTTCATGGTTCAAGAAGGTATAGTATTAGGGCATAAAATTTCTAGTAAAGGGATTGAAGTGGATAAATGTAAAATTGAAACAATCGAAAAATTACCACCTCCTAGTTCAGTCAAAGCTATTAGAAGCTTTTTAGGACATGCCGATTTTTATAGAATATTTATTAAAGATTTTTCTAAAATAGCTAAGCTTTTGACTAAATTAGTAGAAAAAGATATGACTTTTAATTTCGATCAAGAATGCTTGGAAGCATTTAACACCTTAAAAGATAAATTAATTGATGCTCCAATTATAATTGCACCTGAATGGAACTTACCTTTTGAACTAATGTGTGATGCGAGTGACTATGCAGTATGTGCAATTTTGGGACAGCGAAGAGACAAGCACTTCCAACCTATCTATTATGCTAGCAAGACATTGACAGCCGCACAAGAAAACTACACCACCACCTAAAAAGAATTGCTAGCTATGGTTTTTGCATTTGATAAATTCCGATCATATCTCATATTGTCTAAAGTTGTTGTCTACACTGATCATTCTGCCCTTCGATACCTCCTAACTAAAACTGATGTAAAACCTCGACTTATTCGATGGATTTTGTTATTGCAGGAATTTGACTTAGAAATTCAGGATAAGAAAGGAGCTAAAAATCTTGCGGCGGATCATCTGTCTAGGCTTGAAAACTCAAATATCAGAAAACTAGATGAAGCCGAAATTAATGATTCGTTTCCTGACGAACAATTCTTCGCTATATCTGATTCTGAGGTACCTTGGTTTGCAGACATTGTAAATTTTTTGGCCGCTAATATTATCCCAAAAGGGTTGACACACCAGCAAAAGAAGAGATTCTTTAGTGATGTGAAACACTACTTTTGGGACGACCCTTTTCTTTTTTGCATATGTGCAGATCAAATCATTCGAAGATGTGTTACAAGGTCAGAAACATGAAAGATACTGGAACATTGCCACTCAGGACTAACTAGAGGACACTATAGTGGAACTAAGACCGCACATAAAATACTTGAATCAGGTTTTTATTGGCCCTCGTTATTCAATGACGCCAACAGGTATGTGGCTTCTTGTGACAAATGCCAACGAACAGGTAACCTCTCCAAACGTGATCAAATGCCTTAAAACTATATGCTTCTATATGAAATATTTGACGTTTGGGGTATCGACTTCATGGGTCCATTCCTGAGTTCGTTTGGGAATAAGTACATCTTAGTAGCGGTTGATTATACGTCCAAATGGGTAGAAGCCCAAGTTTTACCTACTAATGATGTTAGAGTAGTAGGATACTTCCTTAAGAAACTCTTCCCAAGATTCGAAACACCTAGAGTAATTATTAGTGACAGGGGCACTCATTTTTATAACACCCAATTTGAGAAAGCTCTTAAGAAATACGGAGTTTACCATAGAACAGCCACCCCATATCATCCTCAAACTAGTGGACAAGTCGAAGTGGCAAACCAAGAAATTAAACGAATTCTCTAAAAGACAGTAGAATCAAACAGGAAAAACTGGGCAATAAAAGTAGATGATGCTTTATGGGCTTATAGAACTGCTTTTAAGACTCCCATAAGAACATCACCGTCCAGACTCGTTTATGGGGAAAGCTGCCATCTACCATTCGAACTAGAGCACAAAGGTTTTTGGGCAATTAAATTTCTGAACCTTGATCCTAAACTTGCAGGATCAAATAGGTTGATACAGCTGAACGAGTTAGATGAGTGGCGAGCCAATGCAAACGAAAATTCACGGTTATACAATGAAGTAACAAAACGACGCTATGACGCTTGCTTGAAGCAGCAAAAGCAATTCGAAGTCGAAGATTTTGTCTTGCTCTATAATTCAAGACTCAAATTATTTCCTGAAAAACTTAAATCACAATGGTCAGGACCTTTCGTAGTTCAATCTGTCTTTCTATATAGAACAGTAGAGGTAAGTCACCCATCACAAGGAACTTTCAAGGTAAATGGTATTCGTCTCAAACTTTATAACGGCAAGAATTTTAAAGATGATGGAGAGGAGCTACGACTCCATGAACCTCCCTGAATACATCAGCAAGGGAAGTCGAGCTAAGACTATAAACAAGCGCTTCTCGGGAGGTAACCTGAGTACTAATGGTTTTTATTTATTTAAAATTTATTTAAAATTTTAAAATTTTTAATATTTAGATCACTAATTGAATCTTTGAACACAGGTTTACCACAGGGACACGGCCAAACACACGGGCGTGTGTAAAACCGTGTGGAACCAGGGCAAGAATTTCTCAAAACACGAGCAATGATAAACCGCCACCGCTGTGTAACATGGTCGTAGGCGAACCTGCCAAAATAACATGGGCATTCGACACGCCCCTATCTGAGGACCGTAGTCAACACTGAGAAACTAACACGGCCGTGAGACACGCCCGTGTCTGACACCCGTGGTCGACACTGCCAAAATAACACAGGCGTGGAAGAAACGAACCATATCACACACGGGCGTGTCTGAAGGCCGTGTGATGAACTCCCAATTCACGACCCACACGGGCGTGTGCGATGACCGTGCCACTTACAAAATTATATTATTTCTTTTACTTCCACTTTTATTCTTAATTCTTTTTTTTATAATTCATGAATTCTCTAAACACGGCTTCTCTTTACGATTACTACCAGCTTATTTCTTCCTTAACATCATACCCTACTCTATTGTCAATCATTGTTCTCACCAAACTAGGACATTCATTCAGTACGCAGGAAGTTTCAATTCTCTGCCTATCTTATGATCTTATATTTTTCTTATATATCTAACCTTGTACATTGAGGGCAATGTACATCTTAAGTGTAGGGGGTATTTATTTCATTATCTTAAAAATCCCTGAATATTATTTTGTTCTCTTGTGAATCTCTCATATCATGTTTAAAATGAATTTTGATTGACTGATAATTTTGATTGATATATCTTAAATTAAAACATAGGCATTCATGCATTGATTGTTAAACTTTAAGACACTAGAAAATCAAGTATGATAAGATGATGTTTAAGAATTTAAAATTTTAGGTTTTTTCCCCAAATTTAGGTATTATCTTGAATTGAATCCCAAAGATTTAAACATCAAAAAGCCATAATTTTTGTGAGATTTTTGAGCCTTTTGAGCATCTATTAATTCTTTCATGCTCACTTCTATTATTGCTTTGAGTGTGCCAATATTGAACTGTTGTTCTAGAACTTGTCTGATTATGCGTGTTGAGACCACACTATTTGATTTGATATATCAAAATGTTAGAGGCACTTAGGATTAACCCACTCATGCCATGAAAAGCCTACCTCCACAATTAACCCTTAGTAAACCCCTTTAAGCCTAACAAACCATTCCTTGTATTACCCTCAATATTAACCCTTAACCCATTATTGTTGAAATCTTCTAAATTAATTCGATCCCCATTTTTTGTCGAGAATTGAGTTGGGTAAATTGCTTAGCTATGTCTTGTTCTTAATAATTAGTTATGATTATTTAACTTGTTCCTAAAAAAAAATACATGTATACATATTAGTAGTTATCTTTTGTTATAAGCTTCATTATTCAAATTCCATAGTCAGAAAGAAGCTATGTTGTATGCAAGTGGTGAGTAAATATTTTTCTAGTTAAGTAATTTTTCAGTTTAATCTCGATTCTAACCTTTTCTTTCAGCTTGTGACTACACCCCTCAACCAAGCCTCATTACAACCCTTTAAAGACCTTTTGATTGATGTATCGTCTCGATTTATAGTGGTGGAGATTTGATTTTCATGCAAGCCTATGGTAATAACTTTTCATATTGACTAATGAGTGCTAATTTCATTGTCCTTAAACACTTCAAGTGATTTGAGTGAATCTTTAGTGAGGATGTTAAACTCTGTGAGGTTTCGAATCAATGATAACTACTTAGATTAAGGGAGATGCCTAAGTTTTTCATGATTAAATATTCAACTTGGAATGTTTGAGGCTTTAATGTTCTTATAGTTGAGTTCTCAATGTATGATTACTTATGAGATGATTTGAGATAATATTGATCGGAATTATAGGTTGAGAAAAATGAGATTTTAACTATGATCCGAGAATTTTGCTTGAGGACAAGCAAACGCTTAACTGTGGGGGTATTTGATAAATCGTAATTTATACATATTTATTACCCATGCTTAACGCATTTTATGAATGATTTCTCCTTAGATTTGGTGAATTCGATGCTCCTAATGCTTCAATTTCATGTTTTATCCTTAGGTAAGCATAGGAGAAAGAAAGGAACAAGAAACGGGCCAAAAATGGAGAAAATGAGCCAAAGCACGAAATCAACATGGCCTGGACCTCCTCACAGGGGCAGATCACACGCCCGTGTCAATCTGGCAGAATTGAAACACGATTCACACGAGTAGCTCACACGCTCGTGCCAATCTAACAGGCTCAAACACGGCCTGAAGTAATCGCACACGGCCGTGTCACACGGGCGTGTCCCTGCCAAACCCTAGTTAAGCTTCATTTGGAAAAGGCCAAATTTTAGGGATTCTTAGGCATTCCAAAGCCTATATATACACCCTAAAAGAGGAAAAAAAGGGAGACGGAGAATAGGGAGTAAGGAATTACTCCGAGGAAGCCGATTGATCCATCTCAGAAGCCGGAGCCACTATCAAGACTGAAGATCTCTCCTCAACCTCCCATTCAGGAGTTTTTGGGTTTCTTTATGTTTTGTAATTTTTATTATTCTGAGATCTGTTCTTGTTTAGTTATGAGCTAAACTCCTAAATACCTAAGGGGGATGAAACCTATGACTAAACCTTGTTATTATTTCTGAATCGTATGATAAATATTTAACTTGTTCTTAATTAGGTGTTCTTAATTCTTATTTTGGTATTTCAGGATATCACTTCAAGTCACTACTCTTAGTTGGAGGAGGAATAGACCCTGACTAAGAGTAACTTTGTCGTAATTAAACGGAGTTGATTGCGCGTCTAGAGATAGGGTGACAAGATTTTACCGGATTAGGGTGAAACCTAATAAGAGAATCCATAGATCGAGTTAATGCAACCTTAGGGTGTTAATTAGAGATAACTCTCGGTTATTCAACCTAAGGATTAGACGTTGTTAGTCTCGAAAGGGATAATAATATATATTAGAGATTTCTACAGAACAAGTTGAATGAATAAATCGTCCGGTTCGGAGCTAGAATAACAGGTAAGAGTCTAGGTGGATTTTTCCTTAGATATTGTCTCAATCAATCGTTTTCCACAACAGTAATTTCCCAATTTCTATTTTCTGCAAGCTCTTAGTTTAATTACTTAGTCAAAATAATCGTCTTTTATTCGGCTAGATAATAAAAAGACAGACATTACTAGTACTCATAGTCATTTGGGTTCGACAATTCGGTCTTGCTAAAGTTATACTACTGTTCGTTAGGTACACTTGCCTACGTCGCCCCTTGCGCGGGAGCAGGCCCATTACTCTCAACATCGTCAGCTACGGCTCTATTGGGATCCACTGCTATATAAAAATACATTTCAAATGTCAGGATTCATCACACTATCACAGTTTCAGACATATGGCATATATAGCTAGACTCACACATGCTATGGTAGTCCTAGAATCGACTAAACCATAGCTCTGATACCAATTTAAATGTAACACCCCTATCCCGTGAATCGACGCCGAATATGTAAGGGAGTCACCTGATGCATGATATTACGAGAACAACACAGATTCACCGATGTCATATAACATTAATATATTTGGATTCATCCATAATTCATCCATTAAGATAGTCTACGAGACCTAAAACATACATTTAGGGAAGGTCAGAACTAAACCGAACCCATTCAAGATTTTCAGAACTCAAACAAACTTTTCAAAACTGACAAAGTTACACGCCCGTGTGACTAGGCCGTGTGACTCACATGAGCAAAAAACACGCCCATGTGGTCCAACAGTGCCAAAAATAGGTTCTATACTGACTTTTTAACACGGCCTTGTGCCATGACCGTGCAAAATTTAGCTAGCTACTAACTTTTTCACACGGCCACAAGGCACGCCCGTGTTCCCTGACCGTGTGGCACAATGCAGGCTTAGTTTAAGCCAATTTGCCACCCATTAAGGGTCCAATCTCACAAACATTATTAAACAACAATTACACCAACATTTCTAGCCAATTCCATGCTAAAAAATGACCAAAACACCTTAGAATATAACACATTTCAAAACATACATCAAAACTATGCATAAACATATCATTTGTTAGCCAAATTCAAATGGCATAACTTTTACATACATATCAACTAACCCATTCTAGCCTATACATGCCATACTTAAGAATATATACATTTCCAAAAGTACCAAAAAGAGTTGGATAGTGTGATGATAATCCTCGACTATCCCGAGCCTTCAGTAGCAACGATAACTGTAAAACAGGCAGAAATCATACAGAGTAAGCTACAAAGAGCTTAGTAAGCCAAACACAAATGGTCTAATTACTAAAGCATATATATATATAGTACAGAACAACAATAAGATTTTATAGCCATTTCACAAAGTTGTTCATAAACTTAACCATGCTCATTTGCTTGTATGCATATCATTTTCATTTCCATGATTCCGAACCTACTTCACATTCGCTGTTTCGCAGAACTGAGTCTTTCATATTCAGAAATTAAGTACGATACAAACGTACCTATATAGATTATGCATTTCACATATTCATTTTCATAACTCATACCTTGTCATCGATGGTTCAGAGACGACACAGATATTCATAAACGAGTACAATACCAACGTCCCGGATGTGGTCTTACATGTAATTCAGTATCGATGCCTCTATCCCAGATAGGGTCTTATACAAAATCAGATACGATGTTGATGTCCCGGACATGCTCTTACACGTAAATTTCAAATCAAGGCATGTGTCCTAGATACAGTCTTACACGATAATTCAGATCAATACCAACGTTCTTTTATCAGGCTCTCAAGGCCGTCTAATGCAGATAACAGTTTATAAACATAGAAGTTAATCAACTTAACACATAAGTGTAGTTTGACTTACCTCGGACGGATTTCGGATAATAAAACGAGTATTCTATTCAACTATTTTAGACTTCCGATCTACGCCCGATTTTCTTTTTCTTGATCTAATACAATACAAATTCAACCATTCAATCATTCATTTCATTCAATTTAATCCATATACACATATTTTGGGCACTTTTCACTTTAGCCCTTACATTTTCACACTTTGACAATTTAATCCATTTTTCACAAAATCATCAATATGTAAAATTTCTTTACAACAAAGGCTAGCCGAATTTTCATGGCTTCTATATAAGCCCATACAACATGTTTAATTCATAATTTAGTCCTTCAAAACCTCATCTTCACAAATTAGCCCAAATAGCTCATTTCATCAAATATTTAAAAACAAAACATAATAATCTAACATATATCTTTCTTAACCCATATAAGAGCACTACAAAGCTCATATAATCATCAATGACACAATTTATAATCTTCAACAAAAATAGAAATTTAAACACGGGTTTTGAAGAACACGAAGCAACGATCACAGAAATGTAGAAATTATAAAAAACTGACGAAAAATCATACCTTAATCAAGGATCAAAGTGCCAAAACCCTAAGATGGCTTTCTTTTTTTCTTTTTATTATGTTTTTCAGCAAGAACAACCAAATAAGAACCAATCTGATGTTTTATTTTAATTATATTAACATTAATTACTTAATTACCTAACCATCCTTTAAAAATTTATTTATTTGCCAAAATGCCAAGCCATGTCTCTCACTATCACATAATGGTCTTATTGACATGCAAGGACTTCAACTTTAACAAACCATAGCAATTAAGCACTTTAGCAACCAGTAGGCAACTTTTACAACTTACTCGATTTGGTCTTTTTTCATAATTAAACACAGAAACAGACAAATTAAATCACAGAAATTTCACAAATGTAACTTCACATATCACAGACACAGAAAATAATATTAAAATATTTTTTTCACACTCGAATTTATGGTCCCGAAACTACTATTCCGACTAAGGCTAAAACCAGACTGTTACATGTATTATTAATTTTCTCCATATTTCTTCTATCTTTCAAAACATCCAAACAAAACCTGGAAACTTCCTCTCCAACAATATGCCAATATTTTTTATAGAAAATTGCAGGAAATCCATTCTTACCTGACGCCTTAAGAGGGGCTATAAATTTAACCACCACTAGACTTCTTCTTCTATGAACTTTGCCATCAAATCCCTATTGTGCTCCTCCGTTATACATGGTGAAAAAGACTCCATCAATCTATTGCACTCACTAATTTCCTTGGATGGAAAGAGATCTTTGAAGAAAGCAACCGCTATTTTAGACATCTCCTCATTATCCGTAACCAAATTCCCGTTCTTATCCTCTAAACCCTTAACCATATTTTTCTTCTTACGATATAATGCACTTCTGTGAAAAAAAGCCGTATTTTTATCTCTCATCTGAAGCCAATTAGTTCTCACTCTTTGCTCCCCAAAAATCTCTTCTTTGTCAGCTTCAAGGTTCAGTTCAAGTTTGATCTCTATAATCTCTTCCAAGGTTTCTTCATTAATTTCGCTAGCTCCCAATTCAAACAATCTGGCATTAAGCTCTTCTGTTCGCTGTTCCCTTAACTTTTTCTCCTTTTTTGCCCAGTCATTTAAACTCTTTCCCAGCTCCTTTAACTTCACCAGAACATCATGATCATTTGAAGACCATTCATTTTTTATTCGCTCCTCACATCCCGAATTCAGAATCCAATCAGCATTAAATCAAAATTGTCATTGTTGCCCCACAACTTGCCTACCTCCATCCCTATTTGTATTCACCACTAATAGGCAATGATCTGAGAAACTATGTTGTAAGTGGCTAACTGCAAAACCTGGGAACAAATCCCACCACTTTGGACTCGCTACTCCTCGATCCAACCTCTCCCTAATATTATTGCTAATAAGCCTACCCCTTTTCTACGTGTACCATTGCCCGGAGAAACCCAAATCGGTCAGTTCACAATCTTCCAATACATTCCTAAACGCTTCCATTTGTCTTTCCTCTCTAATTCTTCCCCCTTGTTTTTCAAAAGTGTATAAAATTTCATTAAAGTCTCTCGCTACTAACCAGGGCTTGTTTTTCCCATGCTACAATACTCTTAACAACTCCCATGATTCCCTTCTATCATGCTCCACTGGTGTCCCATAAAAACCCGTAAATCTCCATGAGACCACCTCATTCTCTTCTTCAACCTCTAAATCAATATAAGACTTTGAATAGCATTTTAAAGTTAAACTCAATCCCTCCCTCCATCCTAATGATAACCCCCCATCGAACCTATCGCGTCAACATCAATACCGTTTATAAAACCACACTGTCTTTTTATTGACTCCATTCGCTTGCTTGTAACTTTTGTCTCTATAAGAAACAAAATTTGGGGCTAAATATGTCTCAATTTGTTTTTGAGACGTCTCACTGTTCGTGATTGCCCCAAACCACGAGTATTCCAACTTAGTATTTTCATTGCATCTGACCGGCCAACTTAACAATGGTTGCCGATATCTCGTTTTCCAGTTCCAACATACTTCTGTTTTCTTCAGTATTTCCCACTTCTGTATTAAACCTCTGCCTCTTTTTTCCTTCCACAAATTCCACCAGTAATTCTTCCATTTCATCTTCGTTTCCCTTTTCCAACTCTAACTTTTCACTAACCCTTGTTTCTTTATTTTTTCGAATTTGTCTTATGAATCGCCCCAAAGACCCTATTCCCCCCTAAAATCTCTATTATTTAATACGTCCATACTAAAATTCATGTCTCTTATTTCTCCATCAATTTCCATATCCATCCATCTTTCAGATTCAGGTTCCTCACGAAGCCATCTACTCGTCAATTGACCACCCTTTCTTCGTGCAGCCCTCAGCGATAAGTCCCACCCAAATTCCACTTGTTGATTGCCTAATATCAGTCTGACCTGGCAGAAACTTTTGCCATGTCCAAGCCGACCACAAAGGAAACAAAATAGTGATAATCGCTCATATTGAAATAAGGCGTATATAAATCTGTTTGGGCCAAGACATATTTACTTCTTCCTTTTGAGTGGGTAACGAGTATCAAGTAGAACTCAAACTCCCATAAACCTACCAATTCCTTTAGTGACCATCGATGCGTCATATTCCATAAATCGTCCAGTGAAGTCCCTAAACTGTCGTGCCATTCCTTCCGTAATAAAACCAATCGGGAGATTGTGAATTTGCACCTAAAAAATAGTATCCCATAGAGGAAATAAATTTGGCTCCTCATCCCCTTTTAATTTGTGAAAAACAATTAGGTGCCGATTAAAGAACCATGGCATACCATCCATAACTCGTTTCAGATCAATCTCGTTGTAGAATTTGAACAAGATTCGCTTGTCCTCCAACTCCATGATAGTCACCCCTCTTAGCGGATGCCATAAATCAGCCAGAGTATTTTTTAAAGAAGGAAATTTCATCACACTATCCGTAAGGACTCTTCCTACCAAACATAAATTGTATAATTGAACATTAGAAATATCATCGCCTAATACCATCATGGGGTCTTCCTCTTCATCCATAATGTTGAGATTAGCTAGATCTTCATCCACTGTATTGATATCGCCCATATCTCTCCTTCAATTCTCGAACCAAGAGATTCCTTCAAAAACGTAATAAAACCCTTCTAAAACCCTAAGAAAAGGGAATTTCGTGCAACAAGGCAGACTAAAGAGATCCTAACTCGTGCTACTCGGCAGACTTCACTCTCTAATATAAATATTAAAATAATGTTATAGTTAAGCAATATTTAAATTCGTTAGTACATTGACTCAAATATATTTTTTAGGTGTTTATTATTATCATGATGCCATATTACTGTTTTGATATTAACAAATATACAACTTATATTATAGTTTAATATATATAATAAATTAATTTATGGTATTAATAAATATATATGAAATATAAATTTTAAATACTAAATAATTATATAAATTATTTCTACAATTTAAGTAAAATATATAAATCATATTTAGAATTTAGAATTAATATAAATAAGGAGAATTTATAATTAAGAGCTCAAAATAGTTTTGAAAAATCCAAGCTATAATTTTTAGCTTCTTTTATTTGACTTGAAAAACCAATTTGAAAAATTAATTTAACTTAAAAAAGCACTTTTATAACATAATAATACATACGTTCATATATATATATATATATATATATATATATATAAATCAAAAGTGATATTTATTAAGATTTAGGCCTTATTTTTTTGTTGCATTTGGTGTTTCAAAAGTGTTTTTTTTTTTTTATTATCACAAAAGCAATGAAAAAAACATGATTTTTGGAGTCAAAATGGCCGTGTTAAGTGCTTTTTCGCTCAAATGCCAATACAAAAGCTAGGGTTTAACTGCTTTTGATTTTTTGGAAGTGAAAATTATTAAAATATCTTTATTTATATTAATTATTTAAAAGGTATATAAAAAATAGATTAATTTATAGTTTATGTATTATTATATTAAAATTTTTAAAATATTATGTAACATCAATTTTACAAATAATTTATATTAATTACTTAAAAGAATTTTAAAATTTATACTTCATGTACCATTATATACTATCATATCCAAAACAAAGCATTTTAACCTTCAATAATAATTTTTTACAGCAATAGGAAAAACGAAAATTTAACAAATCTAACTTTTTAAAGTATTTTTCTATCACACTTTTAAAAAATATTTTTCAGAAATTAATATTATGGATTTCCAAAAGTGATGGTGCGAATGGCGGGGATATAGTGATTGTCTCATTGCCACCAAAATACAAATCAGGGAATGTCATGTCTCTTTCCATTTCCACTTCTTAACCATGTTCACATGGTCTAGAGTGAGAAACCCAGAAAATATGGAACCATCAATCCCCTGTCTCTGTGTTATATATATATATATATATATATATCAAATTTGTGGCTTTCCTTGCTTTCGCATGATCTTCGCATCACTTTTAAAAGATTCAATATTTCATATATTTCATATTTCGCATTCAATCGTTATACCAATTAAAAAATTAATAGTTTTTATTTAAGTTTTATATTAAAAATTTATTTTAAATTAAATCTTATTACGTGTAAATCTTATTTAAATTTAAGTTTAAATATATTTTAATTATTAATTAATTATTTTTTAATACTTATAGTTATAATTAATTAAAGGGGATTTTGAATCACATAATTATACATGTAATTTGCTTAATTCAGATTTAATAAAATTAAATAGAGTACAAACATAAAATCAGCAGGTACATTAAAATGTAATAAATAGATTCTAAAACAGTTTTAGAATAAATTTTCCTTTTTTTGTTGGATCACAATTCTCTATTACATTCAATTAATAACATTGTTCTTCCTTGCAATTTATGGCAGTGGGCGTGGGATGAAGGTAAGAAGATTGGTGGCGACTTTAACCAGGTTTTTTAGAAAGAAGTCCTCTGGTATGCAAGCAGACATGACATTAGGTTAGGTTTGTATATGAGAAGAATTGTAATGATGAGCACATTGTTAAGTGTTAACCTTAACTGCTAATATCAACCATTGGTACAACATTTTCATACACTTGTACAATATCAAGTAATTCAATGCAACAACATCAACCGACACAAGTGGCAACAACCACATCTATATCAAACATTCATTTTAGGCGTTTTTAGAAATTTTAATATTTTTGTGTTTGAATAATAATACATAAAATTAATTTTTTAAAAGTTATTTTTAGTGAAATAAACCCAATATAAATATATTTCTTACAAAATATTGTAATAGAATTTACATTCCACAATTGAAATTTATTATTGAAATAAAATTATAATATAAAATAATTAATTAATATAATAAATTATATTTATTGCATTATTAAATATAAGTAATTAAATATTAATGTTTAATAATGTTGAACATTATAATATTTTTATATATTTTTTAAAATTAAAATTAAAATTATTAATATAATGATATTAGGTTTGATTCAAGTTAAATTTTATATAAAAATAAAATTACTCATAAATGAGTCATTTTCTGAAAAATGATTTACACTTTTCAAACTGGTAAGTTAGCTTACAAGAAAAATATGTTATTTTCCATTGATTTATAAGTCATTTTCCATTAACCAATATGTTTTCCATGAAATAAGAATAGGAAAATGCCAACAACAAAAAAAAAACACATAAGTTATTTTCCATGAAACAAACACACCCTTAGATTTTCATAATTATTTATTTTGTTGACTCGAACTGGTTATTAATATGCTAAGAAAACAAATTATGTAAGGAAATGATGGCAGAAGTGGGCACTTTTGATATCATTACCTAAAACACAATAAAAACAATGGGCGAGATATTATTTATGCAGTTCGGTTTCTCTCCGCCTACGAAGTCTAGCTCAATGAGATGAATCCACTATTCTAAAGTTAAACCTAGTTCAGATAGATGAATCCACTACATTTGAACTCAATAAAACAAGAGACCTTAGCCTTGTCACATACTCATGATATAACAACCTCACTCTTGTATCCAACGACTAGATTTCTCACATCGAATTTTTCCCCTTGAGAACTTAAATTGTAAACCCACACAACAAACTATTTAACTATCTTTATTGCACTCTCACAAATTTTTTTTTCCATGAACTCATAATTGTTCTATAGCACCCCTCACTCGACCTAAAAAACGGAACAATTACAGAAATTTAATAGACAATTCAAAATGAAAACCATTAAATTCCATCATTTCAATCATTAGTACAATTTAAAACCTTTACCAAGTCTTATTCGAGCTTGTGTAAGATGTAAAGTTTACTCGAAATCAAACAATGACCAAACTGCAAAGATTTCAAAAGTTCAGAACGACGTTGTGATGTGAGAGAGTTCCTCTCAAGACCTAATAAATTGGATTGGCCTTGTTGCGACAACGGAGTTTCTCATCGCAGTATGACCTGAAGTCTCAAACTCATCGCGACGAACTCTACATGATGTCACGACGTGAACCCTGTTTCTGGTGTAAATTATGACATTCATCATATATATTTTGAAGTAAGTGCATCCATCATATAATGTGAGTATAAAAAAGATGGTGCAATGTATATGTATTCAATCAATGCAATATCTGTTTTAAGAGAATTAGGATTATGCATATTTTAGTGTAGATTATTTATATCTACTCTTCATACAACTAAAATTGTAAAACGATTGTAGTTCCAAACAAAGGATTAAGCCTTTTACATTTTCTTCTAGAAATTTGAAGGCCCAAAATCTGGATGATCCAGTTAGGCTAGGGTTGAAAACGTGAAGATTCCAAGTTCCGCTCAAAAACACATGAAAGAAACCCAAAGGGAGACTATGTCTATGACCCAGACATTATTCCTTTCTCTTCTAAAACTACGGGTTTTGGAAAAAGCAATATAAGCCGATAAAAACCAAATTCCCACGGAAGGAAAAGGCTAGAAGGAAGGAAACTAATTAGTTAGGGGTTTTGTCGTAGGACTGTGATTCCGAATCCGATCCATCGTCGAGAAGGGGAAATGTATCAGTGGAGGAAATTCGAGTTCTTTGAGGAGAAATTGGGAGGAGGCAAATGCAAAATCCCGGAGGAAATCAGTGGAAAAATCGAGTGTGCTTCCAGCGGAAGAGGAAAGCTCGTGATCGGCTGCGATGACGGCAGTGTAAGCCTCCTGGATCGCGGCCTTAACTTCAATTTCGGCTTCCAAGCTCATTCTTCCTCCGCTCTCTTCCTCCAAATGCTCAAGGTAAAATATGACTCTCAAATCTTTGCGATTCAACTTTATGTTTTAATAATAATTAACAATAACTTTAATTGATCTAGTTTTTTTTTGATTGATTGATGACTTTAATTAGCAACGGAATTTTTTGGTGAGTATTGGAGAAGATGAACAAATATCACCTCAGCAATCAGGGATGTGCTTGAAGGTATTCGATCTTGATAAAATGCAGCCGGAAGGATCGAGTACCACTAGTCCTGATTGTATTGGAATTTTGCGTATTTTCACCAATCAATTCCCTCAAGCTAAGGTCTTCTTCTTCCTTTCTCTCTTTTTATTTTTTCTTAAAACGTGTTTAGAGTTAGCTGTTTATTTCATATTATTGCAAATTTGCTCTCTTTAAATTCAATCTCGTTGTAAAAAAAATCAAAGCTATAACTTCTGCTATTCTTTCTACTTTCAGAAGCAATTATATGCATAAACGGTTTGCAGAGAAAAGCCAACGATTTTTTTAGCATGGATGTCAAAAAGAAAAAAACTTTTTGTCTAACAATCATGTCTTGATTAGTTGTTTCATTTTTATTATTTTATTTCTTTTATATGCAAATAACCTCTAGTAATAAAAGGCTAAACCAACTTGTGGAATACCTGAGACTAGAGTTTAGTGTATTTCTAAACTCTTAATGGAGTCCTTACACATTGCAGATCACATCATTTCTAGTCTTAGAGGAAGCTCCGCCGATATTACTTATAGCTATTGGGTTAGACAATGGTTGCATTTACTGTATCAAGGGAGATATCGCACGTGAGAGAATAACCCGGTTCAAGCTCCAGGTCGATAGCTCATCTGGTGAAGGGAATTCATCAGTTACTGGACTAGGTTTTAGACTGGATGGTCAAGCCCTTCTATTATTTGCTGTAACTCCAAATTCTGTGAGTTTGTTCAGCATGCAGAACCAACCTCCTAGGCGGCAATTATTAGATCAGATCGGATGCAATGTCAATAGTGTCGCAATGAGTGACCGCTCGGTATGCATTTTTGTGCCCTTTACTTTTCTTTAACGTGCCTTAATAACCATATATATTTATCTAAGAAGATAAGTGTTTCTCTGTTGTTTTGTCATTAGGAGTTGATAATTGGTCGACCTGAGGCCGTGTATTTTTATGAAGTAGATGGGCGTGGTCCCTGTTGGGCTTTTGAAGGAGAGAAGAAGTTCTTAGGGTGGTATCGTGGATATTTATTATGTGTTATTGCTGATCAAAGAAATGGAAAGAATACCTTCAATATTTATGACCTGAAGAACCGGTTAATAGCACACAGTCTAGTTGTTAAAGAAGTTTCTCACATGCTTTGTGAATGGGGCAACATAATACTTATAATGACTGACAAATCAGCTTTATGTATTGGTGAGAAGGATATGGAAAGCAAGTTAGATATGCTCTTTAAGAAGAACCTTTACACTGTAGCTATCAACCTGGTTCAAACACAGCAAGCTGATGCTTCTGCAACTGCTGAAGTACTTAGGAAGTATGGTGATCATCTTTATAGCAAGCAAGACTATGATGAGGCTATGGCACAGTACATCCACACCATTGGTCACCTTGAACCTTCTTATGTAATACAAAAGTTTCTGGATGCACAAAGAATCTACAACCTTACAAATTACTTGGAAAATTTACATGAGAAGGGGCTCGCTTCTAAAGATCACACCACCCTTCTGTTAAACTGCTATACTAAATTGAAAGATGTTGAAAAGTTGAATGTGTTCATTAAGAGTGAGGATGGTGTTGGGGAACATAAATTCGATGTGGAGACTGCTATAAGGGTTTGCCGAGCAGCAAATTACCATGAACATGCCATGTATGTTGCTAAGAAGGCTGGTCGCCATGAATGGTACTTAAAGATTTTGCTTGAAGACCTTGGCAGATATGATGAAGCTTTGCAATATATCTCTAGCCTTGAACCAAGTCAAGCTGGGGTGACAGTGAAGGAATACGGGAAGATTCTCATAGAACACAAACCGGCAGAGACAATTAATATACTTATGAGGCTGTGCACTGAGGATATAGAGTTGGCTAAACGTGTAACTTCAAATGGTGGTTACTTATCTATGTTACCATCTCCTGTTGATTTCCTCAACATCTTCATCCATCATCCACAATCTCTTATGAATTTCCTTGAAAAATATGCTGACAAGGTAAAAGATTCTCCTGCTCAAGTAGAGATCCATAACACACTCTTGGAGTTGTACTTGTCCATTGATTTGAACTTCCCATCAATCTCCCAAGTTAACAATGGAACGGATTTTAATATTAAAGCAAGAACAGTGTCCAACGGGAAGTTAGCAGTTGATGGTAAGAATTCATCTATAGAAAAGGACACGCTGGAAAGACGTGAAAAGGGGCTACGTTTGCTTAAGAGTGCATGGCCAGCTGACCTGGAACATCCACTTTATGATGTTGATCTTGCTATCATCCTATGCGAGATGAATGCATTTAAAGAAGGCTTATTGTATCTCTATGAGAAAATGAAACTTTTTAAAGAAGTGATTGCTTGCTACATGCAAGTCCATGACCATGAGGGATTGATTGCATGTTGCAAAAGGCTAGGGGATTCTGGTAAAGGAGGGGACCCTACTCTATGGGCAGATCTTCTGAAGTATTTTGGTGAACTTGGGGAAGATTGCTCTAAAGAAGTGAAAGAAGTATTGACATATATTGAGAGGGATGACATCTTGCCTCCCATTATTGTTCTTCAAACACTTTCCAGGAACCCATGTCTCACATTATCTGTTATTAAGGATTACATTGCCCGAAAACTTGAACAAGAGTCAAAGCTGATTGAAGAGGACAGACGAGCTATAGAGAAGTATCAGGTCGGTACTAAGTTATTCTAATGATTTTTTTTTATATATTGCAATTGTGTTACTGGTCTTTTGATCACCTAACCAGCTTGCAATGGCTGTGCATATAGTTTCCCAATTATGTAACTGGAGAGTTTCACCAAAAAACATTCCATAATATAACCAGTACCGGAGTGTAGAAAAAATGTTATAGTATTGTTAAGAGATTAAAATGACAATTTCTGAGCATGTGAGACAAGAAGATTAATTAATTATAATTCAAAGCTGCAATAATGCAATAGGTAACGTTTACTGCCCTTTTTGATAAGATCCATTTGTTTTCTCAATTGTTTCAGCTTTGATGAAATATGGATTTTTTCCCCATAAAATTTGCCATGATAGTCATACAAAATCATGTTTTTTGAGCTTTTTTTTTAACTCAATGAGTCTTTGGATTGCACAGGAAGACTCAATGGCAATGAGAAAAGAAATTCAGGACCTTAGGACAAATGCCAGGATATTTCAGCTGAGCAAGTGCACTGCTTGCACTTTTACCCTTGACCTACCTGCTGTGCACTTCATGTGTATGCACTCATTTCATCAGCGTTGCCTTGGTGATAATGAAAAGGAATGCCCTGAGTGTGCTCCAGAGTACAGATCTGTAATGGAAATGAAAAGAAGCTTGGAACAGAATTCAAAAGATCAAGATCAATTCTTCCAACAAGTCAAGAGCTCAAAGGACAGATTTTCCGTGATTGCTGAATATTTTGGGAAGGGGGTCATTAGTAAAACGAGTAATGGTTCCACAGGAACTGCTAGATCAGACAGCGTCTCTCCCAGCAGTGGCTTCTGATTTTCTTGATTGTTGTAATTTGTAAGTGTTCTTCCTTAAGCATGTCTCTTCTTTTCCATTGAATTGCAAGGTCAATATTGTGCAGAATCACAAAGACTAGAGGTAAAATAATCTATGTGGGATCATGGCTTTGTTTGGGGCACTAGCCCATGTGACCGATTGCTCCTTTTCCAAATTGGACTGGTTCAGATGATGAGACTGCATTGTCGGTCCTGTAGAGAGTAAATTATAAGAAGGATACAACCTCCGTGATATTTCAAAATGGAATACTCATTTGTTGTTTCCACTCAGAAGGTACAACATCACATCTATACGCATTTCACGATTGTAGCAGACTGGTGAGTCATTGCAGCATCTATTCCTTGTTTTTTTTTTTTTTTTTTTTTTTTTTTTTACTCTGAGGTTGCATGCTAGAAGTTTTCTTGATTACCTGGCAACAAAAGTTTAGGCATTGAACAGTTTCACTAAGGCAGGATCTAGCTTTTAGAGGTGAAGAAGTTATTGCCGCATTGTAGTTATGATCATAAAACTTGCAAGTTGTAACCTACCTATTGATTTATGCAAGTCTAATGTATTGTTATTGGGTTATTTGGTACTCGAGGAAACCTAATGTATGTGAGCTTTAAATGCTGTATTTGCAGTTAAATTGCCATTTGAATTTGTTTTCTGAATGAGCTTTGCTGTTGGTTCAGTGGTATGCTTAAGCCATGGATCCGGCTTGGAAATGGATTATTACATAAATTGAAGGTCATTAGGTGTTTTGTGTTAAGTTCCTATTAGATGATATGCTACTGTGAATAGTGGTAAAGGCCAGTACAAAAGTGTCTTTGCCAGCTAATTGCTGGGGAATCAATAACTAAACGACGTAAGAACATCATCAACTTGGGCTCTTAAATCAAGCTTTTTTTTGCTACCAAAATATATGAGGTGGTGGTGTTTTTCTTGAATAAACCAACTCTCACTTTGGGCAAATGCTTGTCATAGGATTGGGGTTTTGGGGTGGGGTGGGGGGACCTACAGAAAGGCAAAGGTTCCGAAGCCAACAAAACCATCTACTTTGTTTCTGTGTCATTCGTCCTTTTAATTTTTCGGAATCTTGTGTTGCGCAACACTGTCCTGTCCAAAAGCGCTTGTATTTTTGTTTTGCGTCTTGTGAGGGTTGGCCCTTTATATATTGCTTTCGCTTGTTTGTTTATCAATTGTTAAAAGTTATAGCTCTAACAAAACGTTAAAATTGTATTGAAGGTGGGATTAGAATCTGAACCACCAAGTTTTTCAGTGCATCAACTTTGTTATTTAATCAATATCATTTAATCAATATCTGGATCCTATTTTTCAACAGCCAATAGGGCGTCTTTCTTGGATTGAACTGTTGACTGGGAACATGACTCGTGGAAGAAAGGAAAAAAACAGATGTTGATAACCACCGGCAATTATAAGAAAATAATGAAGTTTGTCGTGAAGAGGAAGCCGATAACATATCAAATCATGCAGGTTTTGATTGTGGAAGCATGAATAGTTAAAAGGTTAGGCTAGTTTTAATCAATCAATAATGGCAATTTGTGGGACCATCATCCATACAATTTACCAAAATGATCATAAAGAGAGCCTGAAGTAAAAGAAAAGATTCAAGGCATAAAATCCCATTACTTGCACCATAGCAGGTCTTCTGTTGTTTAGGACAATCATAGTCCTACAATAAAGCTCGACTTATTTATATTCACTTCGTAGAGTATCAGATTCATCCTTTATTTAAACTGAAGATTTCTTTTATTCTTTTTTGATAATCCTTTAAAACTGATTGTTTTCTTTATCTTAAATCAAGGAGAATATACGGGTTCATCAGCCAAGATTTTTACTCCACAAACGGAACACAAAATGGTATACTCAAGTCAGCGGCTACACCTTACCGACCCAAATCACACTTCATATCAACTTTCCATGTCCAACCATACAAATAAATATACCTCCCCAACTACCATATATTTTTCCTACATTATGCATTACTGCTGTCATTAACAAACACAAATATATATTTACACACGTGCAACATTTCAGAAAAGGGAAATGCCCGAGACTGAATTTCTTCAAGAAAAACAAACCGAATTATCACCATTTCCTTGATATAAACATAAATGGCACTCTGTTTCAAAGAACAAGATGCATGATACAACTATAATAATTAACATATACCATATATGTATATCAAAAGAAAGGCTCGTATACGTAAAAGAGTTCTTGAAGGAAGAACTATCAACAACACCTTTAACAGATTTTAGGACAAAAAGTTCAGTTTTTCCCCTACTTTTTGCTCCCTCAACGTGAAGAAAAACAACATATACGTAGATAAAAAAGCATATTTTGCATCATGGTTCCAGCTTCAAGGAAACAACACGTGACTGTCTGTTGCGCTTTGCTACCTTAACAAAGAATATTGAAAGGCACGAAGGAGCCCACCATGGCCTGCGAACTTTTTGCTCTCCTTTCAGGCAAGCCACTGAAGGATACATTTTCAATATATCAATCACAAAGAAGCATATCTACTTCTAAGAATGACTTACTCTTGTTTCACCAGACAACAAAGAGAGAATATATCCATGCTGTTGTGCATGAAAGATATTGTTTTCTAGAATAGCAATCCAAATACCATTAAACCGTTATAAATATACTGCAAACAATAGAGGATAGCCTACCTATCATGCAAAAAAGCATCGACAAATCTCAACCAATCAATATTCCTATTTACCAATTCATGCATAGAAGGCACTGCTCCCACAAAACTTGGATACCAAAGGAAGTTGTTTGAAGAAAACGGGCAAAATGTTTATGCTTCATTGGTGATAATGCATGCAGCTGAGAGAAGTGCCCATGTTCTAAAATACGGTTCAATCAGAGAAATACTACTAATAGAAATATGTCTCTTCGCACAAGAATAAGGAATAATCAAGCAAATCTAAAGATTGAAGTCACTTCCAAATCTAGAGGCAAAAGCTTTGTGTGTGGGTGTGCATGTTTGCATATATATATAGAGAGAGAGAGCACCGAGAGAGAGACCTTTTATTCGTCTGAGTTCCTTACATAGCGTGATAAAGTCTCCCCATTTCATATGACACCGCCTTATAAATCGAAGAATCTGTTCAGTTGTGAACATAGACATGCCTTCCAAGTATTCTCCATTGACACCATTTTCTTTGAAAATCTGACGGTAGCTACCAAGATTTATCTCTTCCAACCACATTCCAACATCCTACCAGAACGAAAAGATAAACGTGGAAAAGTATGTTATCAAATCATTGTCCATGCCAAAAGCTTTCATGTTGAAGAACAAAAAACAAAAACATGTTCCAAAAGCTTCACCTACTGCTTCAAATTCAAAACCTGTTGCTTTACTTAACATCATAAAGTAAACGACCTTTTGCAGCAACTTTTTCACTAGTAATGGCTCAAGTTATGCACAAATTACCTTGTTGCACAATTTCGGTTATCAGAGTCATCACTATCAGTTTCTGTTATCAGAAATGAATGATACTGATAATGAAGAGAGAGATTGTCTGCATATTTACCATACAATATCTGCAGTCACCTAGACCAAGCTACTCACATTGTAGTTACAGTCGGGCAGCCATGAATCTAGATATTTCATTTATCCATACAAACAACCTCACCAACTTTCAATAGGAATGCTCAACAACGTAAATGAAAGTTCTGACAGAGACAAGAATATTGCAGAGAAGTTCAAGCTATCTTAAATTCGTGAAACCACGGTCCAGTAACAAGAAAAAACAAGTGGAATCACCAGAAAAAATACCAATATGTCTAACCCCATAACTGAACTACTCATTCCAAACACCCCAACAGAAAGAGGGTGAAAATGACAACCTTAAACAAACATTTAAATGGACTGCTACTAAGCCATATATAAGTAAGAGAGCAGACTCTAAATCACCTAAATTAGAGCCAACACAAAATGTGTTCATCAAACAAATGATTTTTATCTATTCCTGGAAATAGATAAATAAAGAGAGATGGGAATATATACCAAATTGATAGCAAAGGAAGCAAAATAAATCTTTCATTAGTTAAGATAGGCAATAAAAAGTGATCACCTTTTTGGTCTAGTCAATTCACTTTAACAGTTTCCAAAAATCATAAGATCAATAACCCAATATCTTACAATCGATAATAAGTTTTGACGAACAATTTCCAAGTGAAAAAAAAAATTACAACATAATTAGCAGAATTCCACAATTAAGTAGCAACACTAAATCTCACGAAAAGAAAAACTAAAGATCTAAACTTCACAGGAACAAGATCCAATTAAAATCAAAAGTAAAAACAAACAAAAGAGAGAAAGAAGTACCTCAACAGTCCAAATGAAGAAATCGAGTGGCTCAGGCGGGTATTCTTTGGTCATCTCCTCTATTATTTCAACAGAAATTCAGCTTTTATATTGATCACCAATTTCCCATCAAAATTAACGCTGCTTGAAACGATAATCAAATTAAAACGGACCGAAAGAATAACTGTCCCTTTGATTCCCGGGAAATTAAAAAGAAAAATGGAGGATAACAGTTTTGAGGTTAGAGTGACAGTTGTTGAGATCCCAATCCTTCTCCTCTTTTTCCTCTTTCTCTTTCTTGGTTTATTTTTATTTTCACTTTTTTCTCGGGAAACAAACACGAGAGCAAAAAAGAGTGAGAAATGGAAAACAGGAAAAAAAGAAAAGCGGTACCGTGTGGGAAAAAAAAAAGAAAGAGCGAGAATTTTAGGGTTGGATTTGTTTTTCCCTTTTTTTCTACATTTTAGATTTTTTTGAGACATTGAGATTGAGATTGAGATCGTAAATTTGTTTAAATATTGGACAACAAACTGTAATTATCCACTTTTATCTCATTTCTCTATTATTTTTTCATCATTAAAAACTTCATTTAAATATTAAATTTATATTTGACATTAATTTTTGGATTATTTTTCAAAAATATTGTTGTTTGGAATTTATTCTCAAAATATGTGTTTTCCCCTTAACACATGAAACTTCAACTCCTGGAGCTTTGTCCTGAATTTGCAACTACAATTTGACCTACCTAAGTCAACCCTCCAATTCCAATTTAACCCAACCATCCCCACTTAACTTCAACACTCTAGATGTTGATATTCACATTCTATATTTTATTTTATGCTTTCAAATAAATTTTTCTATTAAATTTTTCAAAGAATCAATTAAATGTTGATGTGTCATCCACGTGTATGCCATGTTAAGGAAGTTAAAAATGATAATTTTTCTATCCATTTTTGGGTGATTTGACAAAAAAATATAATTTTAAGGATTAAAAAAATAAAAATAAATGAAATGAAATTGTGTAATGAATGCAAAGTAAAGATTTTGAAGCTTTTAGACAAGTTGTTTCATAATGTGGTGTGATAAAAACTCAAATTATAAGATAAATTTGATACTTGAAAACATTTGAATAGAAGATATCAGCAACAACAACACACATCGCTAAATTAGATTATTTTGTGTTATATCATATAATTAGAAGATTACTATTTGCACATATCTATATGGAAAGAACTGTTCAAATAAAAGTTTATTTTTTGTTTCCAAAAAAATGATTTTTTATAAGTGAATATCTTATTAACTAATACAACAATCACAAAAATTGGAATGGTTATATGTTAGAATGATTTTGGTCCATCCCTCACCAAAATTCAGGTTGCAGGGCATGCCAATTACTTTTTACACTTCAACAACTCTTACAGGAAATTGTTTACATTTCACATAAATTCTTCCAAAAAAATATATATTTAGGGTAGATTAATATTTTCTATATTCGTTTTTTGTTGATAAAAAATTCTAACTATATAATTATAATGGGCAAAAAAACATTAATTCTTAGACTTGTGAAAAAATACAAGTAGGGTTACTCATTTGAATTAAAATCGATCCCAATAATAACTATATGATTAAGTTGATAAACACATTAGGGAATATATATTAAATTATGGGGCACTAAATAAATAAAATTTTGATTGAGATGATAAAGTTAAAATATTAAAAATAATGATATTTTAGGTTTAAATATGATGAAATTTTACGTAAAACATAAAATGATAAAAATACCCTTATTTAATTTATTAGTTTAAGTTAAAATCACTTACATTTTAAATAAAATTAAGTCGGAGTTATTAAAAAGAAGTTGGAATAAAAAAATTAATTTGTAGATAACAGAAATAAAGTCCTGTAATATGAAGAAATTAAAGTTGAAGTTGTAACATAAATGAGTGGAATGATGCAAATTTATTTTATCCATCAAATTAGGCATCGGCTTCTTTGGTTCCCCCAAAATGGAGATAAAAGTGATCCTAATTTCTTAAGCAATGTCTTTGTTTGCATTCATGCCCTTGTCTTCAACAATATAGTTTTTTTCTTCTACAACATGATTAGTGTGTTGTGTGCCCTTAATTTCATCTTTGATTTGGGTGTTAAAAATTAAGCTAACTATATTAGTCCAACCACTCACCTCTAAATATCCCTCATTTCTTTATTCCCCCCAAAACCTAAACCTTACTAAAATCCCTCAACTCACCTTAACAGCACAGTTTGATTAATTGAAATAGAATAAGATTATAATAGAATAGTCATTCTGTGGGAATGAAATAGGACTGTAATGAAATTGAACAGATTTAACAGTAGTTTGATTAAATGAAATGAAATGAATATTATTATAGTATTTGGTTGAGAATAATAAATATATAATAACAAAAAAAATTTGAATGAAGAATATACCTTTTAATAAATTAAATTACGTAATATAAAATATTTACCCTTAACTAAAGTTAATAATATTTTTTTTATATACATTACAAAAATAATCAATTATATGTATTAAAAATTCAAAACAAAATAATAAAATTTTAATATCTATAAATATAATTAAGAAATAATATCTATAAATATAATAAAAATAGTATTTTAAATACATAATTAACAAAACAATACGAATAAATGTATTTTTCACATCAATTTAATATTAAAGAATAATATTTTATTTTTATATTTTCTAAAATTTTTAAAAAATATTTTATATTAAAAGATTTGAATGATTTTTGTTCTTATTTGCATTAAAAAAATAAGGGAAAAACACAAAATGTGTCCCATACGCACATACATCGGAACTTAAAAAGTCATAAAGAAAAGTGCAGACCGAATTCAAATCAAATACAAAGCAGAGAAGAAAAGTAAAGAAAGAACAAAAAAAAAAAAAGAATCCCGACCATTAAAACCAGTTTCTCCCAAAAAACTCAAAACAAAGAACCAGCTAAAACTCTCCAATCTCTGGAAACCAAGAATGCATGAAGCCATCAACAAAACCCAGTAGAGAGTGGAGCTTCAGTGTCATCATCGGAGTGAAGTATAAAATTTCCCATGAACCAAAGCCAAAACAACCTAGGGCAAAAAGGAGCAATTCAACCTATCTATCTCCGCGACTCACTCCACCATCTCCGGTGCTTCCTCAATCCAGAATCGTTCCTCAGGATAGCGACACCCCTCTTTGGCCAAGGTATGAGCTGCAGTATTTGCTTCTCTCTTAACATGATGTGTACCAGCCCGATTTTAGCTAAATCGGAACAGTAGTTTCGGAACTACAAATTTGATGTCAAAAAATTATTTTAATATTATTTCATGTGTTTACAGCATGAAAGTATGAAGGTGTGAAATTTTTGTGAAGTAAATTCATCGTTTAAATGGTTAATTCGAGAAAAATGACTTAATCGCGTAAAGTGTAAAACTTGTGTGCTATTAGTTAAATGTGTCTAATAGCTATGACTTATTAAAGTGAAGGTCCTTATGTTATAAATAGACCGTTTTTATATTGGGTGGACAATTATGGGCATAATATAAATGTTTTAATGGTTTATGAATAAGGTTAAAAATGTAAATTAGTAAATAAGGTTAATATTAAAACAAAACCAAAATTAAGTTTGATTATCATCTTTTGTTGGCTGATATTGAGGAGGAAGAAAAAATTTGGTTCATTTTAGGGTTCAGTCAATTGGGAGCTTAATTGATCAAGAAAGAAAGAATTTGAATTTAGATCGGGGGAAAAGCAAGGTTATCGAGTAATCGATTCGACCGTCAATTTCAAACACGAGGTAAGTTTGTACGTGATAAAATTTTTTATAATTATGCTTTTAACGCTTTGATATTGCATAAATTGTATATACGAGACTACGGCCATGTTCGACGATAAATTGACAATGTTTAGCACTCAGTGTGCGATTTGAGATAGCTTCGGCTATATACGGCACTTAGTATGCGAAACATCGAGTAAGGCACTTAATGTGCGTAATTATAATAGCTTCAGCTATGTGATGACACTTAGTGTGCGAAACATCGAGTAAGGCACTTAGTGTGCGGAATTATAATAACTTCGGCTATGCGATGGCACTTAGTGTGCGAAACATTGAGTATTCGACAGTGCTACAGGAAGGTATGAGTTCATTATGAATTTGTACATGTTTGTACATGTAAGTATGAAGATCAAATAGAAAAGATTATGACTTTGCATATTAGTATATGAATAAGTTATGAAAGGTTTGATTTTATCATGAATGTCCATTAACTTGTTTAAATTGATGAATTGGATTTTATGAATTGTTGAGTATATTAGTATGAACTTACTAAGCTATGAAGCTTACTTTGTGTTATTTTCCTATGTTTTATAGAGAATCAAGGCTAGCTAGGATCTGGGAGTCTTCGGGAACATCATTGCACTATCAAACGTCTAATTGGTACTTTTGAGTTGTGTATATATGGTATATGGCATGTATAGGCTAGTTATGGTACTTTGGTTGTGAATATAGCCATATGATTTGGCTTGTAAATGTATATGTTTTGTTTTGTATATATAGCCATGAGTGATGGCTTATTTTAGTATGTTTTGGTATAAATGTGGTTATGGTTTCATAATTGCTCAAATGGTTATATTTTGAGTTTGGTAAATGATTTATATGGTGTGATTGAAGTTGATAATTTGAGAAGTTTTATGCTTGTGAATTGATGTTTGATGATATAAGTGTTGAATAGGTAATTGACATTAATTTGGTTGAAATGGATATAGTATAAATTGTGCATTTGGTTAGTGATTTTGGAATACCTATTGTATGATGAAATGGTACCATTTTGGTTGTTTAGGTGATCATGAAAAAGGGTGGCAAATTGGCCTTGCAAATGGCCTATTTTTGTCCACACGGGCAGGGACACGAGCGTGTGTCTCAAGCGTGTGCGACACACGGTCATGCTACACGGCCGTGTGTCCTCTAGTGTTTAAATTAAATTAAAGTCAGTATACTCCACATGGTCTCACACACGAGCGTGTGACTGGCCGTGTGGCACAAGTCAGTATACCCCCTAAATGGCACACGGCCTAGCACACGGGCGTGTGACTTGGCCGTGTTACATAAGTCAGTATACCCTATAGGATTGGTATGGCCTAGCACACGGCCTGGCACACGGGCGTGTGTGGCTGCTTCGAAGGTCACATGGGCTAGACACACGGGGGTGTGGTCGACCGTGTGACCCAAGTCAGTATGTATGCTTTGTTTTCACACGGCCTGGGAGACGGATATGTCCGGAGCCGTGTGAGGCACACAACCTGTTCACACGGGCATGTGACCCTTGTATGTTTGAAATTTTTATAAGTTTTCAAAATTTTCGTATGTTATCGGTTTAGTCTCGAACCACTTTTAAAGTATGTTTAAGGCATCGTAGGCCTTTATAAGGGACAATGTGAATATGATTGAATAGTGTTTGAGAATGGATGAATAAATGTATGAGTTATGTATGTTAAATGATATGTATTGGTTGGTAATACCTCGTAACCCTATTCTGACCGTGAATACGGGTGAAGGGTGTTACATGATGGAAAGTAATCTACTTAAAAAAACCCAACATGTGTTTGATATCAACTATAATTGGACTGAGAACTGATCTATCATTCGTGCTTGTATGTAATTTCTTTATAATCGTCAATGAATCCCCCTCAATCTGGACGTAGCGGAAACTAATCTCCTGCGCAAACCAAATTGCCTATTCGCACGCCCGGGCTTCTGCAACAAAGGCATTTGCAATATTAGTATAAGGGTAAGTACAACCCCCCAAAATCAGCCATTTTTCATTTCTTGCAATAATTCCTGAGATAGATGTTTTCTCTTGAAGATTAAAAGCTGAATCAAAGTTAAATTTAATAAAGTCCGGACTAGGTGGTCTTCAATAAATCTATGTAGTGGGGCAACTAGGGTATCGCGTTGTTTCTAGGGCTTTGATTTCAACAAGGTAGCCTAAAATGAACACTACTAAATCATTCATTGTTTGTCTTATACCCTCGTGGATTATTTTATTTCGTGCAAACCAAATAGACCAAACAGTTAGAGTCACCAATTTTCTATTTCTATTATCTGTTGTTTGGAAAACCTCTACTAACCAAGATTTTTAATCTTGATGATTCGACATAAGGGGCACTGTAATTTGCAAAAATGTCACAATCTGGCTTATTACTGAGTAGAAACCTAGTAGGTGATCAACAGATTCCAAATCTATTTGACACAATGGACAAAGAACAGGAGTAGTAATATGACGTTTGTTTAGATTAGCATACGTAGGCAAAAAATTGTTGTATATTTTCTACATTGTAATTTTAATCTTCTCTGGAAGTTGTAATGCCCATAAATCTGAGAAGAAAATATTTGCAAAGGTAGTTATAGAAGTAGGCAAATCTTTCTGTAGTTCAGAGTTTCCATGTACAAGTAGCTTGTAACCACTCTTCACTATATACACCCCCGATTTGGCCAGCCTCCAAATCTTAAAATCGGGTAGTTTTGTCCTGGCTAAAGGAATAGACAGAATGGCTTGCACTTGATCCTCATTTGTAATATCACAGAAGGTCGCTTCATTTCAGGTACCACTTTCCTGATTAATTAGATGAAACACTATTGTATACCTTATATCAATTTTTTGACATCTAATTCGACCATCCTCAGGTCTTGGAATCCAATGATCATTCCATATATTCATAGACTCCCCATCATCAATGCACCAGCCCAAGCCCTTTTCCAACAATCCCCTAACACTTATTATGCCTCTCAAGGTGAGGGAAGGGCAAGAACTCAATCTCGTGGATAATAAATCAGTATGCGAATTAAATAACCCTATTAAAGGAAAGTCTCCAAAGTCCAAAAAAAGAAGCTGAAAAAGGATGTAACACCCCTAACCTACATCCGTCGCCGAAATAGGGTTTTAGAGCATTACCGATCAAACAAACATAATTTCAATGCATTTCATATCATATAATATTCAAGTCAAAACCAATAAAACTCATACATATTGTCCCTTATTCGAGCCATTGAGGCCGGTTAGGTCGTGTGTCTCACACAATCCAGTCACACGCCCGTGTATCTGGCCGTGTGGACTCAAAAAGTACCTTTAACAATAAGTTTACCATTCCCTGCAAGTTTAGACAATGAGCAACTCGAAAATCATTTGTTTAACCAATTCAAAACACAATCAAACTCATCCAAATCATATCAAACGAACATCTTAGGTGCCTAACCAATATACCCTCATAGGTACCACATTTGTATCATCATTTCATACCATTTAAACATCATTCAAATCCAATTTATAACCATGCCAAATTCAATTTACTTTGACTAATTCATGTTCATTTAAACATTAACTTAAACATGTCATAACATGACCTTAAACATAAACATATATTATATGTATATAACCAACCAATATTAAACTTATAATCCCATTTACTTTACAATCAATCTACAAAATAATTATTATTTAAACACCCTAGGTACATGCTGACATAAAAGGATAAAACATCACCACATTTGAGATCGAAACCGTTGTTGGATGCTGAATCTGTGATCAAAATTAAGTACCTAACTTGCGCACGAAAAACAAAACCGTGCGCTGAGTAAAAACTCAGTGGTATTTCTATAATCCGAATATTTAAAGATAAGAAATTACAAATATACAATTAAAATATAAACACATATTATTATTTAATTATTACAACAATCATATCATATTTCGTTTGTTTCACAAATATCTCAATTCTCATACTTGCTATATAAATAGCTTTTCACAATTTATTTCACATTTCATTTCTTATACCTTGCCATTTCAATATCAATCATCAAACTTTATTATTCATTTACCCCTATTAACACGACTGGGACTTAGACGGATACAGGGATCCAACCAAAACACACCAGTTTGGCACCCAATGCCTTATCGGATAATTCGAAGTAATAAATTAACACTCAGTGTCTCATCGACTAAACTGAAGTAAATTGGCACCCAGTGTCTCATCGACTCGAAGTTAAAGAAATCCCTAGACTCTTCCAATCCTATGGCATGCCATCTATATCCGACTCAACCCAATACAGTTAATAGGGTTTAATTTCACAATTAAAAAACAATCAATATCCAATATCAACTTTTCATATAATTACATATACATATAAATTCAATTCAATATCAAAATACCAATACTCACCTCAATCACTTACCATAAACATTTAATCAAAATACAATAATTAATAATTTAATTTGGATTATAGAAATATAAACCGAAAATTTCGAGCTATTCCTCGTCAATTTTATCTTTTCCCTTTTTAGTCGAGGATTCTGGTACGACGTTAACAATTGAGCTTTGAACTTTGAACTTTGAATCCCTAATTTCTCCTTCATTTCTTTCCCTTTTTCTTTTTTTTTTCTCCCTGTTTTATTTATGTCTTGTTTTTTTTATTTATTATATTTACTTATTATAATATATAATATAATATATATACTTAATAATTAAGATATAATATTATAATATATATATTTTAACTTTAAGTTTTATAGATATCTATCTTATGCCGCCTCAATTATGACATTGGCATAAGATTTACAGACTAAATAAGCTGATCTATAAGTTGAATTATAGCGATGTATCAGTCAAAGATGATCATGACGACAAGGAATAGAGATTCATTGGTTTTTACAGAGCATCTGGTGTTATAGATAGGAATGATACTTGGAATTTATTACGACGACTTGGACAAGACCATAATTATCCTTGACTCGTTAGTGATGATTTCAACGAAATATTATTTTCTTTTGAAAAGGTAGGTGGCATCCGTTGAGAGGAAAAGAAGATGGAGGTTTTTAGGGAAGTTTTAGAAGAATGCCAATTAATGGATATCGATTGGTTCACTTGGGAGAGAGGCAATCTGGTGGAAACAAACATAAGAGAGAGACTTGATAGAGGGGTTGCGAATGATCAATGGCTGACAAATTTTCCTCATGCACATATTTGGCACTTACCACATTCTTTCTCGGGTAATTATCTGCTTTTGATAAATTTAGATCAAATGAGAGAAACGATAGGGGTAGAAAGGTTTAGGTTCGAGGCTTGTTGGACAATAGATGAGTTGTTAGAAGGGGAAATTGAAAGGTTATAGAAGGCTTCCTTGAGGTCAATAATAAATAAGTTGGACAACTTACAACAGGGTTTGACGATTTGGTCTAAGTCAATCAAAGATAGAAGGGCGGGGTTGAAGAGGGCTCTTACAAGGAAACTTGAAGGTTTGGCGAAAATGGAACGTGATAGTGAGACATTATCTGAATTTATTGATACCAAAATTCAGTTAAATTAAAAAATTACTAAAGACGAAGTATTTTAGGAGCAACGAGCTAGGGCAAACTGGCTTCACTTAAAGGATAAAAATACCACTTTTTTCTATAAATCTGCTACTGCTCGTAGACGTATGAACACAATTTCTCGATCGGATTGGGAGGGTGGACATGAAGTGTTTGATGATGAGGGGATCGGGGAAGCAGCTGTTGATTATTTTCAAAGCTGTTCACATCGAGCGGGATGGGGATATTTCTAATAGTCTATCTGAAATTGAAGTTAGTATTAAATCTGACATTAATGCAATCTTTTTGTCTAGATATATGATAGATGAGGTTTTTACAGCTTTGAAGAAAATGGGTCCAACGAAATCGCCTGAGATTGATGGTTTTCTGACTATGTTTTTCCAACGATATTAGCACATAGTTGGAAGTGATGTCATCGGGTTTTGTTTAGGCATACTCAATGAAAGTAAATTATTGGAGTTTGTTATTATTACTGATATAATACTACTTCCCAAAATTTCAAACCCGACAAATTTGGTGAACTTTAGACCCACTAACCTTTGCACAGTCATTTACAAACTTGTGGCTAAAAGTAGTGGCAAATAGGCTTCAAGGCGTTATTGAAAAATGTAGTGATTATGCGCAAAGTGTATTTATTTTGGGTTGCTTGATCTCAGACAATATTATTCTAGCCTATGAGCTGTTACATATCTTTTGGCAGAAGTGTTATGGGAAGAAAGGGTACATGGCGGTAAAATTGGACATGAGCAAGGCTTATGATCGGGTTAAGTTGGGTTTTTTGAAAGAAGTGATACTACGTATGTACTTTAGAAAGGAATGTGTGACTCTTATTATGCAATGCATTACTTCGGTGTCTTATTCGGTAATTATCAATAGTAAACGATGGAGGATTTTCCATCCAACTCAAGGGCTTCGTCAAGGTGACCCTTTTAGTCCCTTTTTTTTTCTAATATGCAGTGAAGGACTACCATCCTTAATGCAATTGGCAATTAGTGGAGGATTGATAAAAGGTGCTAAAGCGAGTAGGCGGGGTCTGGAGATATCACATCTCTTTGCAGATGATAGTATTATTTTTGGGAATGTGACTGATAGGGGGCAACTTTGTTGAAAGATAACCTCAATAAGTATAAAAGCTGCTTAGGTCAGTGTGTGAATTAACATAAGTCTACAATCTTTTTTAGTACAAATACACCTCTAGAAGATAGGATGCGTGTATCGGGAATGTTAGGAACGAGGTATTTGTCAAATTCAAAAAAAATATTTAAGGCTTCCTAATATGATAGGAAATGGGAAGAAAGCTTAGTTCCAAAACCTTAAAGATCGGATCAAATTACGGATTGAAGGCTAGAGCACAAGATTTTTATCACAGAATGGTAAAGAGGTGTTTATTAAGTCCGTCTTACTGCTATTCCTACTTATGTTATGATGTGCTTTTTATTACCTAAATATTTTTTTAGTGAATTGAAAAGTTCGATAAGTAGGTTCTGGTGGAAGAAAGGGTAAGGTAGGAGAGGTATACATTGGTGCGATTAGCAACAAATGTGTTTAATAAAAGAAAAATGGGGTTTGGGCTTTCATAATATGAGTGCTTTCAATGTTGCTTTGCTAGCAAAGTAAGGTTGGAGACTTATCAATTACCTAGATTTGTTAGTTGTTTGAGTTCTTAAACTTAAATACTTCCCTAATTTTGATTTCCTTAATGCAAATTTGGGTTATGTACCATCGTATAAGTGGAAATGCATTTGGGCAACAAAAGGGGTATTGTATGAGGGGTTTTGTTGGAGAATAGGGACGGGGAAAATATTTTGATTAATGAGGATGCATGTATCCCAAGGACAGTTGATTATTGTCTATCTAATGTCAATCAACGCATGCATAATCGTAGAGTTGTCGATTTAATCAATGTCACTACTAGAAATTGGAAAAGGGAGTTAATTATCAATACATTTTCAAATAAAGATGCGAATCGAATTCTCCGAATACTTATAGCATTGTCTGACCTTGATGATATCTTGGTGTGGTCCCCCCCGAGTGAATTTTCAGTCCGCAATGCCTATAAACTATTACAAAACCTTTCAAGGAGTCCTACGTTTATGCTTTACAGAACCACTTCCGAAATTTCTACAAACAATTGTGGAGCCTTAAACTATCCTCTAAACTTCTAATTACATTATGGAGGTTATCACGACATTTTATTCTTAATCTTGTTAACTTACAGCGACAAAGATTGGTAAGTAATGTAGCTTGTCCATGATATGCACAAGAGGTGGAGTCAATGGATCACATTTTTCGGGTTTGTCCTGTATCTATTGAGACATGGTTAGTCTTAGGTTTTTCTCATATATTAAGTAAACCTTAGTTGGATTTTGATCATTGGCTTACTTGGGTTTTCGATGTTTGCTCTTCTCAGTAAATACGTCTAGTTAGCATAGCTCTTTGGGCTATCTGGGGAGACAGGAATGTCAGAGTTCATGAACGTAAGGTCAATACTGGTCATGATACTGCTCGTTTCATCAATAGTTATAGCATTGAGTTAGAGGTAATGGAAAAAAGGAAACTCACACAAGAGTTTGTAAGAGCAAATTGGAAGAGACCTTCGGGATCAATTATAAAGATAAATTTAATAGTGCTTTTAATAACAACATGTTCAGATCAACAATGGGGTTAGTAGCATGGAATATGGAGGGGCAGGTGCTATTTTCCTGTTTGATGCTCCATAAAAACACTCTGTCGAGCTTCACCGTCGAAGTGATTATTTGTCTCTGTGCAATACAAGTGGGTTTGGAGAGAGGTTGGCTAGAAGTAACCGTAGAAAAGGATACACTAGTTGTCATAAAAAAATGTCAGTCATCAACCTTAGATGAATCTCAATTAAGTGCTTACATTCATGACATTCAAAGAGTTAGATTTCAGCATATTGACTTTTTTCACTGTAACACCCTTAACCCGTATTCATCGCCGAAATAGGGTTACGAGGCATTACTGATCAATACACGTCATTCATATACATTTATGCATTCAATATCAAAATCCATTCATTTCAATCATATTGTCCCTTTTAAGGTCCTATGAGACCTTAAAACAAGCTTAGAAGTGGTTCGGGACTAAATCGATAACATATGCAAACTTTGAGAAACTTAGAAAATTTTTCAATATTTAAGGATCATACGCCCGTGTGCCTCACACGGCTACCAGACATGTCCGTGTGAAAACAGGGCATACATACTAACTTGCACCACATGGTCGAAGACACGCCCGTGTGTCATGGCTGTGGGAAAACTTGGGAGGTTACTGACTTGGGTCACACGGCTGGCCACACACCTATGTGCCAGCCGGCGTGCCACACACGACTAGTAGACACGCCCGTGTGTCTAGGCCGTGTCAAAACTGTAAGGGCTATTGCCTTAATTCAAAATGGTACCCCAAGGGATACACGGCGGTGTAACATGACCATGTGTCGTACACGGCTGAGACACACGCCCGTGTTTCTGTCCCGTGTGGATAAAAATAGACCATTTGAAAGGCCAATTTGCCACCCTTTCTCATGCTCACTTAAACAACCAAAAAGGTACCAATTCATCATACAATAGGCATCACAAAATCATTAACCAAATGCACAATATATACCATATCCATTTCAATCAAATTCCATTATCAATTCAAACCAAATACCTATTCAAAAACTTATATCATCTAACGTTCATTCAAAAGCATATATCCTCTCAATTCATCAACTTCAATCATACCATATAGTCCTTTACTAAACTCAAAACATTACCATTTGAACAATTATGAAACCTTAGCCACATTTATACCAAAACATACCAAACCAAACCATCACACATGGCTATCTATACAAATAAAAACATATTCATAATAAGCCAAATCTCATGACATATTCACAACCAAAGTACCATAACTAGCTTATACATGCCATATACCATATATACAAGGCTTCAAAAGTACCAACAAAAATGATCGATAGTGTGATGATGCTTCCCGACGATCCCAGAGTCTGAATTAGCTTTGATTCTCTATAAAACAAAGACAAATAACACACAGTAAGCTTTATAGCTTAGTAAATTCGTACCAACAATACTCAACAGTTTATAATATACAAATCATCAATTAATAAACACTTAGTAGTTCTTATACCATCATTCAATTCTAATTCATGACCATTTCTCATGTATATACAAATTCATAAAACTTCATACACATAGTATCAACTACCATATAGGTATCGTACGTACCTATACTTTCCCATATTTATTTATCTCATTCTCACCTCTTTGTTCAATACATAAATCGTTCAGAAATCTTTCAATGCTTTAAGAACTCACACACTTAGTGCATAAATGTTTAATCGAAGCTATAGCGATATTGCACACTTAATGCCTTCACATTAAACCGAAGCTATTTTGGTATCGCACACTTAGTGCCACATAAAGACGAAACTACTTCAATTCGCACACTAAGTGCTATATATAGCCGAAGCTTTCTCGAAACGCACACTAAGTGCCAAACATAGCCGATTTGTCGTCGTATGCATTCGTAATCGCATATATACAATTTATACAATATCAAAGCATTAAAATATAATTGTAACAATGTCTATCACGTACGAACTTACCTCGTACTCGAAATTGACGAATCGGATCAATTACTCGATAACCTTCGATTTTCCCTGATCTAAATTCGAATTATTTCTTTCTTGATATATATGTATTCAAAATTAACCCATTTAATCACCAATTCATTCAATTTAATCCAAAAACACATTTTAGCTAATTTACACTTTGGCCCTAAACTTTCACATTTCTTACAATGTAGTCTCTATTTCAAAAATACACAAAATTCACACAATTAAATTCAATTATATGCTAGAAAAATTTCCTAGGGACCCCTAGCAGCCCAAAACTTTCATTTATTTCACAATTTAACCTCTCAATTTACACTTTTCTCAAATAAATTCCTATTTGACATTTTTTTCAAAAAATCCCTTTACATAATATGTATATCAAACACCAAGCTTGCATAATTCATCATTAAACATCATAAAACTCATGAATTCATCAATTTAATTTCATAAAATCATCAAAAATTTCAGAAATTAGGGTACGGGCTAGCTAGTATTCAAAGCAACGATCACAAAAATATAGAAATCATCAAAAACCAAGCTAAAACAGACTTACATGCTTGAACATCAATGGCCAAACCATCCAAAGCTTTCAAAACCCTATTTCCTTTCTTAAAATCGACTATGGAGAAGATGATAACATAAATTGGCTTTTTCTTTAATTTTAATTATCATTAATATGCCATTTTACAATTTTAACCTTAATGAATCCATTATAAAATCATCTAATATTAGGCCATTTATGTCCATATCCATTATCAAAGGTATAATTACAACATAAGGACCTTTCATTTAATGCCTCATAGCAAATAGACACTTTTAACTTATCGAATGTAACTTTTGCATTTTACGCGATTTAGTCCTTTAGTCAAATTAACCGCTTAAACAATAAAATTACCACACGAAACTTTCACACATATATAATCACATGCTGTAAACACCAAAAATAATATTAAAATAATTTTACAATCTTAGATTTGTGATTTTGAAACCACTGTTCCGTTTTAGCTAAAATCGAGCTGTTACATTCACACACCCAGATTGGCGAATAGCCAAGTGAACCTCTTAGCGATAGAATCATTGAAAAGAAGTGAGGAATATTACCTAGAGGGAGGAGTTCTAGTATTTGTTGAGAGGTTGATGGTAGCAGAAAGGTTGTGTGAGCCAGATTGAAGTAGATCGGAGAAGGGAAAGGAAGAAGATGAGAGAAATTATGTTTTAAATTAAATGTGAGTTTTTTTCTCTCTATGCACTGAACCATCTGAGACTAAATTGATTGAAATGTTGGAACGGGTGCTTGGTGCAAGCTGATTTGGCAACATATCGGTGGATTTCTAGGTTGTTCCTTTTTTTAGTTTTTTTTAATATTCTTTTGTTTTTGGCCTTTGGTTCAGTCCGTTTATTTAGTCTACTTGCTTTTGATTGTGGACTTATTTTATTTTGTCTTATTTAATAAAATAGTCCAACCTGTTTTCTTTCAAATATATATAATATTAGAGAAATCATGAGTTAAAAAATGATAAGAGACATTTAAGTTAATTAATTTGTGGGAGATGTTGGTTAATGTGTTGAGTCAATTTTGAGAAGATTGATTTCAAATATATGTTTATATAAATTAATTAGAAGAATATTGAAAAGTCAAATTTGAGAAAGATGATCCAATTCATCTTTCCTTTTATCATTCATACTACTAAAATTTTCTCAATTCCGTCAAATTTTTCATTAAATAATTGACAATTTCATTAATTTGAAAGATTGAAAATCAAGTAATAACAACATTAATTAAAATCAAAATGAAAAAAAAATCTAAACATTAGAGATTAAGTTTAAGGTAAATTACACCAACAGTTACTCAACTTTGGGGTAGCTAACAAAACAGTCACATTGGTTTCTTTTCAGTCACTCAACTTTAGAAAAATAACAAAACTGTCACTAGCGTTATAAAAAAGTGACAAATCAGTCACCCACTAACATTTTCCGTTACAGACCTAATAGGGCATGTGACGTGGCCAGTTAACTAGCTGACGTGGCCAGTAAACCCATCCAATTTAAGAAGAAATTGAAAAAAAAAACCTTAATAACAGAGAAGAAGAAGAAGAAGAAGAAGAAGAAAAAGATACTGTAAAAAAAAAGTCTTATTTGCCTAATTTGGCGGGGTATGATTCTTTGCCATTGAAACGCCATGTCTTTGCTCTTCTTCTTCTTCTTCTCCTTAGCTCTCTTCCTATGTAACCTTCCACCATTGTTGTCCCAGCAAGACTGATCCTTCAACTTCTCGGATTTCCCATAGACTCCATCTCAAAACAAGTTTCTTATCTTTAAACAAATTCTTCGTTGTTGGGTTTAAGTCAATGGGTTCTTCTACAAAACTTTACACTTTCTTTGTTTGGTATTACAACATATCTTGAAATAACACCCTTGTTTGGTTGGCTAATGATGATTATTCGCTGACCCAAAATTTGTCTCTTGTCATCAGCAACAATGGCGAGCTTCATTTAATAAACTTTTCGGGCCAAAACTTGTTACCGGGACAACCATCAGTGACTGGTAATTAGAATTCAAAGAAGCTGGTATTGGAAGATGGGGGGAATCTCATTTATGGGAATTGATAGAGTTTCGATTTTCCAATAGATACCATTTCACCCAGCTAAACAATGAAAACAAATAGGACGACTATTCATTCAAATAATGATAAACTCATCTTCCAGAACAGCAAAAGCCTAGTTTTCAATTCATCTCAATACTAGGCCACTGATAATTCGTTTCAAAAACTGTAATCAAGTGGGGAAGTGGTTCAAGCTAATTGGGCAACTTTGGTTTCTTGCGATTTCGGCTACTGATAATCCCTTCTTTCCTTTTGGTAGCCTATTTGCCTTGGACAAAAATCATCCCAAATCCCTTCTTCTTCTTCTTCTCTTCTAATAAACCCTAAATGGCTACTGATATGGTTGTTTAAATTGGTGCTAACTGGTCAACTATTAGGTTAATAACACCAAGCAAGCCGTCATCTACCACGTCATTTTGTCGTTACATATGTAACGAAAAACGGCAAAAAGGATTGTTTTGTTATTTTTTTTAAAAGTTGAATGACTGAAATGAAACTAATGTGACTGTTCCGTTAGGTACCCCAAAGTTGAGTAACTGTTGGTATAATTTACTCTTAAGTTTATTATTCTACTTATTATAAAAAAATAATTTTTTCTTTTAGACAACTATATATATCCAATGTTGAGATTTATTTTTTGATTTACTTCAAATCATATGAGTGTAGAACTATCCATAATCCTTCATCAACTCTTAAATAAGAGTATAATGTACTTCAGTGCATTCGAACATATGTCTTACTGACAATAAAACCAATGCCAACTGAACTAAGACTAAATCGGTTGATGTTGGGATTTTATTTTATTCCAAGTGTTGTAGTTTTTGAGCTTTGGTGTGTGCTTATACTGAGACAAGTATTCAATCAATTATCTAAGCTCCGATTCAATTCAGTAGTTGCCTAGCACTACCATTCATATATATGACCTAGTACACAACTAGAATTTATTAGAATTTTAGAGTCATTAAAGAGAGTATAAAACTTTTTCTCCTTTACGATTTGGGAAAAGTACATTTTTCTTTGTTTTATACATTATCTCTTTAAATAGTGATTGTTTATATTATTAAGTGTTGCACATTATATTTTCTTAAAGGGAGATATAAATTCGAATTTGGGGATGATATTGTTGGAAGGAATAATCACAAATTCCGAACATAAACCCTAAAATAAACATAAAGAATACTAAAAATAAAAATATTTATTAGAAAGTAATATCAAACCGGTATAATATATAATATATATATATATATATATATAAATACTATAACTCCCTCGTAAAGAAAAAGTTATTCCCTTCACTCCTCAAGATTGAAATACAAATCATGTACCCAAATAAAATATTCATTCAATAACTCGTCTAAAGCGGAGCCATATCAAAATATAAGAAAAGCCCAATAGCTTAAACATGGCACCTCATAACATAAATAGAAAATTCTACAGTAACGGGCAGCATTTGGGCAACCCACAAATCAATTCCAAATACTAAGCTTCCCACGCATGCTTTTACTCTAATATCATTTTTAATTTTACTTTCTCATTAAGCATTAAAAACATCTTCAATCCGGCTTAGCAACTCACTCCATTTTCCATTTCAACAAATCTCAACTTTAGTTTCAAAGTTATGACTAATTCTAACCCTATATCACTTCATCAGCATCAGCCCTTTCTTTCTGTCACTTGTGCTATAAAAAGGGTTTGCTTCAGTCCTTCAACCTCTTACTACCTTTAGAGGGTTGCCATGCCCACACTACCATATTGGAGCTGCCCTCACTAAACTCCTTTTTTTTTTTTTTTATAATTATAATGGCAATGTGAAAATACAAACAACTCATAGGCACGACAAGAAAATTCAGAGAGAGAAGTAAAAAAAAAAAAAAAAAAAAACATAAATATTGAGCGTTAGAGCAAATAATTTTTGAGTAATTATTACAAGTAAAATCTATTTGCTTTCTACACAATCTTTCAACAAGTCCTCTGTGGTTTTGTAATATATAATTTAAAGGCACCTTCACCTTTTTATAGCACTAATATGCAAATACAATGGGATTCCCAACCTGTGCTTTTTCTTAATTTTATCATCATTAAAATGTGTAATATTTAAGTTCAAATATTAAATTATTTTTTTAATCTCAGACCAATATATATATAATAAATCGAATGAGTTGGTGATAGTCAAGATCGTTTTACTGAAATAATATACTAAAAATCACTAACACACAATTCATAAGGATTTTTCAATTAATTGCCTTCAAACTACAATATTTAGATAATATTTTAACTTAAAATCTCAAATTTTCATGCCTCAACTTTAGTATTCAGCTTAATTCAACGATAAAGGAAAGATTTATGTTTTCTTTAATTGCAGACCAAGATTAGATTATTAACTTCAAACATTTCATTAAACTATTAGAATCTTTTCATTTAAGTCATCGGGCTATTAAAATTGATGTTGTATGGCTTTTTTTTGTTTGCACCGCCTATACTAATCGAAAGCTCTCATTCCCCTTCTCTTTCGTAGTTCAATTTTTATTCATCGAACATATTTAAATGTCAAGAATCTGTGAATCAAAATCCAAACCGCTTTTTTCTCTGATTTTCGATGATGACCATTAGTTATATTAGATCTAAGATATATTTTCCTACTCACCAAATGGTATTGATCCACTGTACAGATTGTCGTACCGTTGCTTGAAGCATGCTAGTCAAATTAAAAAAAAAAAAAAAGACTTAACAAATAGTGACTTAACTAAAAACTTTTAAATAGTTCAGTAATTTAAATAAAAACTTATGAATTATCAAGTTAAATTGAGCAAACCAGTTGAATGAGTTAGTTTTTATTTCAACAGGTCGGATTATTTAATCTTGGATGTAGGTTAAAGTGAAAAGGTAGGATAAAATAGTTAAGTCGAATAGGTTTCAATTTTGAAAACCAAAATCGAGTTAATTGAATTACTTGACTTTGATATATATTATTTATATTTATATAATTTTTAAAATACTTATATCCAAACTCACTAATAATTTTTATATATTATACAAAAATTAAACTCAGTTAATAAATTAAGAGTAATTATTTGATAAAAAGGTGATTGAGTTTTTTTAACTCCACAAACGAGATTAAGAAAACATCACTTGTCCTTAATTAATATTTAAAAATGATAATTATATAGTATATTGGTAATGAAAAATAAATAAATAGGGCATGTGGCAAAATTTTAACCCCTCTCATGGAGTTAAAAATTCCCACCTTTTGTATATTATATAATTATACATTTATGCCTCATTTGGTTACTACAAGAGGAAAATACTTATTCATTACATATATATTACAATTAGAAAGATGAGTAAAAACTCTTTAAAATAAGCGAAAATTTTTCTTCCTCTTTGATAAAAATAAGTTATGGGAATGGCTACATATTACCAATTGAATTGGTTTATTGCTCACTCTTATACTAAAACGTGAGTAAAATAATAATATTCCTACCAAATGTATTAAAAAATAAAGATTAAATATCAATTAAAGACATTTGTTAACTTTTTAATCTTGTTTGTGCAGTTAAAAAACTCCAATGCCGATGTATCAAATAATTATCTATAAAAAAATGCATAATAATTTTTTAATCTAATTTATGGAATTAAAAGATTGTATGATTTGTGTAATAAATCTTTTTGAGAAACCGATGTCTTACTCCATTACTTTGAAGGAAAAAAACAAGAGAACAATAGCCTGACAAATAGTTTGGTCCGATTCGGGTGCTGTTTAGGCAAGATCCGAATCGAACCCATCATTGATTTGAGATATTGATAGGGTGAATAGCCGGCCTATTCAATGCTAGGCATAATGAGTATAAAGACCTCAAAAATGCTCTTTTCGTTCTATGAATCTTAAGGTGTATGAAGTTTTATGTTTGATTTTTTAATCAGGATGGTAGAAACTATATTTAATTTAGGCTGATCTAGGCCGAAAATAAACCTACGTCAAGATAACCCTTCCCCTCTTTGAAACACTTTGGATCTATAACTTTTCTGCCTTGCTTTGTTTTGCTGCTATAAGAATTTGGTGTTTTTTAATTTAATTTAATTTGTTCAATAGTTTACCATTTGCATAATTTTTTTTTATAAAATTTCCATACTAATGTTAGTTAAGTTGAATAGCTAAAATAGATGAATTCCATTTTTTTAAATTTTAAGAATAAATCAATTCAAATTAAATTTTATAAGTTTTACGAACAAGTATTTAACACTTCTAATTTTTCTTTAGAATTGGAAGACAAAACTTATAAAATATATTCCTCACGATATAAAAAAAAAATTAATAATTTCTTATCATCAATTGATCTTCTAATATTTAGATAAATCAAAATTAATATATAATTTTAAGATTTATCAAAAATTAGTAAAAGTACATTTTGTATGGAGCAAAATTATCATTCTGTTAAATTTTCTTTTTTTTTTTTTTTTTTTTTTAAATACTGATATAGCATTTTCATATAAATTTTTGAGGTGAAAAAATGTGATGGTTAAGATAAAAAATGATTGTATATAATTTTATTGAGTCAATTACTCATTTACCCATTACCCATTTATCCAATTCATTAACCTCTAAAATCAAAGCCCATTTTTTTCTTCCTTTAACCTGGATATCACTCTCTTTTATCTCATTGCTCTAGCGATTTGTAACCTCTAAATTCAACAGAGGGAACATTTTGCTCCTTACATAATTTACAGAGATTATTTTATTTATTTTTTCAGTAAAATGATAAAATGCAACTGAGTTCTACTACTTTAACCATCAAAGTTCCTATGTAATCTGTCATGAAAGTTAATAAAGGAAGCGTAATCTACCACGAAGTTTATATTTTGATTACTTAACTAAAAAATATTATAATTTGGTAATTAAATTATTCAAAAGTTTTCATTGAAGTAATTGACTGTAAAATCGATGTTATATGGTTTTCTCTGTTTGTATTGCCTGCACCGATTGAATGTTCTCTTTCCTTTCATCTTCTACAGTTCAGTTGTTTTTTCATAAAATAGCTTTGGACATCACAAATTTACAAACCCAAATTCAAACAAATTTTTTCTCTAATCTCTGATCTTCGACACAAATCATTAGATTGACTTGAATTTAAAGTTTATTCTTCTACTCGTCGATGGGTACTAATCCACCATACTAAACATCCAATTGTCATTTGGAGCTCGTTGGTAGAATTTATTTTAAAAACTTAACAGCCAATGATTTAAATAAAATTTTTTAAATAGTCCAGTGACTTAAATGAAAACTTTTGAATAATTAAGTGGCCAAAACTAAAATTTACTCATAATTTAGTGACTAATAGTGTAGTTTACCCATAAAAAAATAGAAGGAAAAAGAATTGTCGGATCTAGCTGTCATAGGGTCCACATGTTATTGTCACGGTCCCATAATATTTAAAATTGAAACACTGGGCCGATTTGGAACTTTTTGGCTGGCTCGGCCTTGTTAAATTATAGCGTGTGGCATAGAGACGTTACATGAAAATGAAAGTTCCTATTCACTTTCAACCCCATTCTTTTTTTTTTAAAAGTTAATATATATTCAAATAATTACAAAATATGTTAAAATAAATCTTATAAAAATCACACTTAACAAAATCTAATTTTAAAATTTTAAAATCCTATCATTAAACCAAAACCTTTTTCATATATGCTTACTAATTTAAAATTTATAGAAAACACACGTGCACACGTTAAACAAGGCCATTTAACTTTTAATAACACTTATTAAAAATTCAATCTGTTTCGCACATTACTTTGTGCCTCAAATCTAATTGTTAATCAACTGTAACATAAATAAAATTATATAAATTCAATTCAATTTTGATGTTGATTGACTCTTAACTCAAGTGACATAAATATTGTCGTTAATGTAGGAGATAGCGGGTTCGAGTGTATTAAAGTGTTACGAGTGGTTTTAGCCATTACGTCATCCAATAAATAATAAAAATTTGATTTAATCCTTTAAAATTTATAAGAATACAAATTAAAATGATAAAATATATTTTTACTATTGTAAAATATACAATTTAATTCCCATCCTTCTACAAATTTTTTTTTCTAACTTCACTCTGTCTCTATCATACAAACTATTTATCCACTTTATAATTTTCAGAATTTTAGAGATTTACCAGTCAAAACAGTACCTATATAAGCTTCTTTTGATTATGAATAAACATATTGTCTTGATTTAATTTTTAATTTTTATATTTAGCCTCTTTTTTTTATCAATTTATTCAACTGAATTTAAAAATTATAATATGAATTTATATTTAGTACATCATCCATATATGAATCACGTGATAAAATAATTTACAAGCAGTGAAAAATAAACACAAAGATTTATCAAAATTTAAAAGAAAAAGAGCATCCTTCAAAGAAAAAAGGTTAATACTTTTGAAGGTTTATAATTTATTTAATGTGATATGATTTTTTCTGGATATAGTAATGACTATTTTTTTTTATATAATATGAATGTGTCAAATATAAATACTTTAATTTTTATAAGAAATTATAATTACAATTAATATATCAAAGTAATTATAATAATATTGATTATTACAATGAATTATCAAAATAATAATCTAAATATATTTAGATGATAATAAATTTGAAAATAATTTAAACTTGATAGCTTAATATTCTTTTAGGGTTTTTTTTTAATACAATAGTTACAACTTGTTAAAATTATTCCTCTTTTTCGACTTTTTAAACATAATATCATTTTAATGCTGCTACAAAATTATAAGAGGGAGTAATTATATTACAAAGTAAAACTTCCCTCAAGCACAAGCATGTCTAATAAGGCATCATTATTAATTATGAAGATGACAAACAGGACATTGATTGGGCATTGGCCAAGTTTAGTACATATTAAGTAAGCAATTATATGTATTCATATCAAAGCCCCCAATGCTTAATCATACTCTTTCCCATTCAATAGTTTCCTTACCAACTTCAACAAATCATGATATAAGAGATAACCCTCCCTTCCTAAACTTTTTTTAACATTTTAATTTCATACCAACAAATTTAACAGATGTGTTTGTTGTGAATCAACGATGTTCTAAATCCTATCATGATTTTGCTTATTAAAAGTTGGCCATGGATTTAAAATTAAACTAATCATCTAATTGATGTATTAAAATCGATCGATAATCGAATTATTAATTTTATTTATATATTTAAAAAAATTAACTCATATATAGTGATAACTGAACTTTTGACATATCATTAATACAAGCATTATTTTGAGACGTGATTAGAATTCATGTTGGGTTCAAACTTCGGTATTCCTTTTTAAATAAAAAATAAATCCAACCCATTTAGTTTATTATTTATTTAGTTATAATCTAATGATTTAAACAATTGGATGTTTAATCCAGTTGTTTTTACTTTCAACATGATTAGTTAAAAGGAAAAAGGAAAGAGAGGTAGGTCAATGTCCAACTGGATTTTGCAATAATTGACCCTGAATGTTGTTGCTTAAGATGGCCCATTCATTGAGGCACTTCAAACTTTGTGCTTCCGAAGTTCCCATCGCCGTCTATCCTCCGCTGATGAATAGTTTATTGTTCTCCCAAGGGAATTAATCCCGATACGCTTCCACAAACCATCCCTTTGATTCGTTTTCAACTCGACTCAAATCATCTATATAATCAACTTCAATTTTACATTTTTCTTAGATAATAATAATAATAATGTGTAATTGCAATAAACTCTTTTAATAATAATCTTATTTGTTTCTCTAGATTTTATATATGATACAACTGTAAAAACATATTAACATGAGGAGATAATTGTTGTAAATTTATTTTAAAATTCATATAATTAATTTTCATAAAATAAAGAAAGTGAGACTTATATTCAAAAAAAGAAAGATAGTGAGAATTAAATTAACAAAATTAAAAAACGTACAACAAGTGCACCATTTATTACTTTTATGCATATTTTATTTTATATTTTTTCACATGGCTAATTATAAAGTTCATAAATCTAATAGGTTCAATTAGTCGGTATGAGTTACTAAATTCAAGTATTCAGTTTATATGTTTATAATGTTCCAAATTCATAGTAGAATATTTAATTAGGAAATTTAATAGTTTATTGAATTGATATCTTTAATTCCACTAATTGAAAATTATTTTAATTTAATATTTTATTGAAATAATATTTTAATTAAAATCATTTTCATTTAACAAATGATAATTAATAAGTTTGCGTGTATGAATTAGGTATTTACATAAAAATTTAAAAAATATATTGTAATAAAAAATTAATTTAATAAAGCAGTGTACTTGATGATTATGAATGCTATTGTTATAAAAAGTTAAATAAATCATAAAAAAATGGGGTTTGCTAAAAAATTGACTTATTATGGGAAGGATTTAGTTCACAGTCGGTATAGTTATTGACAAATGTGAGTTGCCATTATTGTAAAAATAATTATAATTATTATTCTTAAAATATTAAAACCCTAAACTTTAGATACCAAAATTTAGACATAACTTTTAAATCTAACTAAAAAAGAAAATAACAGATAACAGATAGTGTATTCACATACTGTCAACCTATAATTTCCCTACTTATTAATCATGTAAAATTTTAAATTAATCTGATATTTTTAGTTTATTTATTGAAAATACTATTTTTTATTAATATTTATTTAACCGTTGATTTTTTTATATGAAAAAACAATTAAACATTCTCAAATTTTTTTTTACATAATCACTATTAATATAATATATAAATATCAAATTATTAAATATTAATAATATAATATATTATGAAAAACTCATCATAAATCCTATTAGTATGATGAATAGGTCATCATAACTCCACCTAATCTTAAATATCCTATTTTGAACTAATTAAATTCGTGAAGATGAGATTCATAATTTTAAGATAATATAATTATTAAAACCCTAAACTTTAGATAATTTAGACATAACTTTTAAATCTAACTAAAAAGAAAATAACAGATAACAGATAGTGTATTCACATACTGTCAACCTATAATTTCCTACTTATTAATCATGTAAAATTTTAAATTAATCTGATATTTTTAGTTTATGAAAATACTATTTTTATTAATATTTATTTAACCGTCATTTTTATATGAAAAAACAATTAAACATTCTCACCACTATTAATCTAATAATAATATCAAATTATTAAATATTAATTTAAACTAAAACTTAAAATCCTATGAAGATGAATAGGTCATCATTCATAAATTAAATTAAGATGAGATTCATAATTTTTAAGATAGGATTTAAAATCACTTTTTGTAAATAAAAGTTATTATGATTCAAAATTAATTAGTCAACAGTTGTTGGTTGAATTGTAGTTCGATTGATATGCGTATTATTGTCAATATAAGAAGACGTAGATTCGAGTACGTTGAGTTGAAAATGAATTATAAGTAATTTTAAGAGTTATATAAAAAAAAAAGAGATATAACAGTTAAAAAAAATACTAATGAATTGAGGAGTAATCATTCATATGGTTTCTCAAACAAGAATCATAGCCACATGTTTAGTTTGGGAATAAAAAAGATGTGGTAAAAAGGTTAATAAAACAAAAACGAAGGTAAATGATAAAGTTAAAAAATGTTAGACAAAAGAAAACATGTTCCCCATTTCTGAAGACAAATAAAAACTAGTAGATATGAAATACAAATTGGTTAAATTAATGAAGATGATGTCTAAAAGCTTTCTAATCTATCACATGGTCAAGCTAATGATAGCATTGATTAATTAATAGTTTATTAAGCAGCGGTGGGTATGTAGTATATAGCCCACCAACATTTGGGTTGCTGCCTACATCATTAACTAATAATATTACTATTACCATAAATTATGAAACTTCTACCTTTCCGCCACCTTTCTTTTTTCCTTTTGTTTTTTTGTTGTTAACTTTGCTGCAGAAAGTCATGGTTTAATTCCTGCTTTGATCCCTTTATTGTGAAATATGATTTAATTTTACTTAAATTTGGATCCTCCTACTTCTTTTGTTGTTAGCATAAAATAATATATGCTTGCACTGTGATTATATTAATTGAGCCTGAGGGACTCTATTCTGTAACATAAAAGAGAGAAGTCGTTTTTTCATATTAGAAACTTATTACATGCTTCATTGAGAGAGATGTGAGCAAACGTTTATGAATACAAATTGAATTTATATAGTAAATAATATAATTAATTACCGCCATTTCCATTGAAACAATTAAGCTACTGTTGTGAAGCGGAAACCATGGTTAGGTGACGTGAATTGTAACAGGGGGATGTGCAATACCAAGTTTAGCCTTCACGGTGTCAGACTCTGACTCCTTCTTTTGTTACAGTGTCTGATTCAGTCCGTATACCTGAGCTTAGCTCAGCTGCAAAACAGCAGAGGAAACAAATTATCTTCCCTCTTTAAACTGGTGCAGTCTCTTTCTACTAGCAAAAAAAGTAAAACCCAGAAAATAAAAATTTAAAAATGGATGTGGTGAAAAGGTTTACAAACTTTGATGTGATATTAATAATAAAAACTTTTTAAAAAAAAAAATAATGAAGGCTTTTATTTTAATTAATTTTTTCTTCTTGTTGGAAGGGTGGTTTGTTTGCTTTTGGGACCTAAACCTTCCCCACTTAGATGATGAGATAATCATGTGACCCCCCTAAAACCTCAGTTTCAAATGCTGGGCTCCGTGACTGTGTTTAAAAGGGCCAAAATAAAGAAAAAGAAAAGAAAGACAAGTTACTGACCTCCTTTTTTTATCCAAAGTGTGATGATTGATTCCAGTTGGGTTAACTCTGAAACCAAGCGGGTTAAAGTCTAGAAATTTGGGTTTCAATATGAGGTTTTTGTTAATCAAGTTGCATTCTTGATACCACCTTTTTTTCTTTTTTCTTTTTTTTGTTTCTACAGACATTGAAGGAAGGTTGAGAGAACTTGGATAGGAAAAAGCCAAAATTTTTCAACTTACTCCATTTAATGATTCCCTCACAGGTTGCCCAAAAAGACACTGGGTTGGGTTCAGGTTGTTTGTTTTGGCATGATTGCTGATCTTGTTTTGGTGGTGTTTCAAAAGAAGAACATGTCTTTTGATGCGAGCATATGAACTTTCAAGTGGATGGTATGGAGTTTGGACCACTTTGGTTTCTGGGTAAAGTGGATAATTGGAGCTTGTTTTTGTTGAGAAATGAGCTGGATTGTCTCCTGAGTTGTGCTGTCGGTTAGGTGAATGAATTTTTTCTCTTTTTCATTTTGACAAACTTGAATCTGTTTTGAATTTTGGTGTTGGGGTCGCCTTGGTGGTTTTACTTTCATGAATTTGTTCTTCTTCTGGAACTGGGAATTTTGTGAAGGTCTTAAGGCGCCTTGGGGAAATACATAAGTTTGCTTTGCTCAAGATGTCTATGAACGGCAAGCTTTCTGGTTCTAATTGTAGATTATCAGCAAATTTCAGGCTGAAGAAAGCTAAGGAGACTATGCATGGGCCCAATTCTTTCAGAAAATGGAAGAGGAACCTTCTCTTCCTCTGGCTTTTAGGCTTCGTTTCCACTGGGATTATTTGGTTCTTGTTGAGTTTCAACACTGTAGCTTTGGACAGCAATAAGAAGACAACCGATTCTTGTGAGGAGAAGGCAAGAATCTTGCTTCAACATTTCAATGTTAGCAAGAACCAATTTCTTGCTTTAGCTTCTTTCTTCTATGAATCAGATCAGGTAACTTTTTGTATCTTTCTTAGCTTTAGACATCCCTAGCTGCAATTAGTTTACATACCGACAAAGCTGTTGCTTTTAAGGTCTGGTTTCGGTTATGAGGGCTGAATTTGGTCAATATAATGTGATAAGACAAATGTGGCTTTGTTCTATCCGATTTTTCCTTTCTGGAAGATAATGTAGAATAAATATATTATGTGGTATGTACTGTTTTTTTTTTTTTTTTTTTTTTTTTTTTTTTTTTTTGCTGGAAATCATAGAAGATATTCATCTGAAAATAGGGTCATGATATGATTCTGTAACCTATTTTCGAATCTTGTTATTGCCTTCTTCACTCCTTGTATGGTTGGATAATGAGTCCCAGAAAGTTGCTCTCTTCCTGTTTTTGAAATATATTATTAAATTGATGCATTAGTCCTCATTCTCATTCAAGCATGAAGGGCCGGATCCCTTTAAATTGTTCTTGTGCTCAACTAATATGTGATTCTTCAAAGAATATTCTTATTTAGACTGGAAATGTTCTCTAAGTTCCTTCCCAGTTACATTTCTTTGGAGTGGAATCGTATGAACATGTTTTATTATTTAATAGCAGCTAAATGTTAACGAAAATGAAGTTTATATCCTTTTCTTGATAGGCAATGCTATATGATACTATAACGGTGAACAGAATTTAAGATCTAGATAGGTGGTTTAAGATCAAGAGTATTTCAAGATTCCTTTGACAAGGCAATCACATCTTCGTGAAGATAGGATTGAGTTCTCCATGTCTCATTTTAAATAAATTGTTTGTTGTGAAGTTGCATGAACAGTCTTTCCAGCTACGAATATGGTTGCCAAAATGCATGTCTTAGATTTTCTATATGAAAATTTTATCATGCTCTCATTCCTCTGCATATTACAGATAGCATTTCTCGAATGTGGCAAACATTCAGGACTTGAAAAGCCATGGAGTGATGATGTTACTTGTGCTCTTAAAGTACTGTGTCCAGAGAAGCAAGACTCCAGAATGCAGCAGGTGCAGATTGTAAAAACTACGGAACTTAAGGATCAATGTCCAGTCCAAGTTGAGAATATTCACAGCGAGCATGACTTGTCGTTGCTGGATCACCATACTTATGTCTCACAAAAATCTGTTTCATCAATATCACGGGAGCATCATAGTGGTGGAAAGGTAGCATCTAGATGTTAGAAAACACCTAACAGTAGTAAATATTCAACCTTTTAACTTCGAAAAGCTTAGTTAATGCTGCACAATGCATTCTTCAGACTGATGGCTAAAACTTTGCAACATAATTTTGCTCCTTTCTTTACTTGATCACTAAGTAATGTTATCAGAAAAAAAAAGTTGTTTGTTTACACTTGTGGAGCACACCACTGGCTGATAATAATTTTGGCTGCAAAGATTTCTGAAAAGAAGCTGATAAATATATTCTTCTTTTCTTAGGTATATATGTTCTCATAAAACTACAATGTGTAAAGGAACATCGAATGTTAAAGACAATTCAACTTAGAGAATACAATGAATTTTTATAATTCTTGGTTAATAAATTCTGGTATTCGTTAGGAGTGATATGATGAAACTTACAGTCTCAATTGCAAGCTGAACTGTCAGGATTATACATGTGATATAATGATGGACCCTTTTCCATAATCAGATAATTTCACTCATATGCATATATATAATCTTACTGAAATTGCATGCCTCAAAGTGCTCCATGAGTAATGCTATTAAAATAACCATAATTTATGTTGTTTTGGCATAAGCAGAACATCTTGCAAGGAAGTGCATTTGGAGTCCAACGAAAAGACAATTTCAAGAACTTGTCTTTCTGTATGGGGAAAGGATGTTGGTTGCTTCTTGTTGGAGTGATACTGAGCTGTAAGATTCCAGGAGTTTGTTTGAAGCTCAGGTGGAAACGAAAGAATGAGCCAGCTCCATTGCAACCTGCAACTCAGCAATTACAGCTGCTGTTGCAACAGAAGCAGCAGCAGCAGCAAGACCAGAGCCCTCCCAAAGGTGCTGGGAAGTGGAGAAAGAAACTCTTAACAGTTTTTGTACTTCTGGGGATCCTTACATCCATCTGGTTATTTTGGCATTTAAACCAAAAGATCATTCTGAGGAGAGAACACACACTCGCCAACATGTGTGATGAGAGAGCACGGATGTTGCAAGATCAGTTCAATGTTAGCATGAATCATGTTCATGCCTTGGCAATTCTTGTATCCACTTTTCACCATGGGAAGCATCCATCCGCCATTGATCAGGTCATATTCTATGTGCTTATATCTGAATAAGTAATGTGTTTCTATTTTTACTTACATGGATTAGTGTATGGCTATGCTAATGAAAGATGATGGCTTGCATCACTTGACTACTTGGTCATCTATGGAACCATAGTTCTTGGCTTAAAATTGTATATGAATTCCTAGTGCTTACAATGTAGACAAGTTTGGCTCTTGTTTTATGTCTATCTGAACTACTATTTCATGTTTTCTAGAAAACATTTGGTGAGTATACTGAGAGAACAGCTTTTGAGAGGCCGCTTACCAGTGGTGTTGCTTATGCGTTGAAAGTTCTTCACTCAGAGAGGGAGCAGTTTGAGAAGCAGCATGGATGGACAATAAAGAAAATGGAAACTGAGGATCAGACTTTAGTCCAAGATTGCCTGACTGAAAATTTGGACCCTGCACCCATTAAAGATGAATATGCACCAGTGATATTTTCACAAGAAACTGTGTCTCATATTGTCTCTATTGACATGATGTCTGGACAGGTATGTTTTGCTTTATCTCAGGCTGCACTGAATATTTTATAGCATTCAGTTTCAGCCGAAGTAGGAACTAGAGCAGGAACCAAAGTAACTCAGCACATACCCTCCCTACTGAAAGTGGGACTACCATTTAGTAGGGAAATCGTGCAAATTTCCTTGAACTTCAAGTTTTTGAATGATGAGAAATGATTTAATTGGTTATAGCATTCAAGTTTCATTTCAGTGATTTTGCAAACATTGAGGATGAGTGTACTGTGAGACTTGCTAAATTTAATTTGCTTAGCTACAAGTATATAATCCACATTTTCCCCAATGTTATGTTTGATTGCAACACTAAAACATCAAAGTATTAGGCAAAGGGATCAACAAGCACGGAAACACAAAGTAATAGGAGTATGATATTTATAATCATAGCAGTGAATTGGAAATCTTCTTCAATACCAGGTTAAAAAAAAAATTAAAGAGCCAACATCAGATCCTCTTTTATCATGTTGTAATAGTCTGTCTACTTAGTAGGCAACTAGTAGTTATAATGTTGAATACAATTCCCTTAGAATTGTCCCTACTTACATCTTCTTACTGCAGCTTCATTTAGCAAATAATGTTATGTTAATTTGCTGTTTATGCTGTTCACAGCAAGACCTTGAGAACATCCTGCGAGCAAGGGCAACCGGAAAGGGTGTATTGACATCACCTTTTAAGCTATTAAAATCCAACCACCTTGGTGTTGTGCTCACATTTGCAGTTTATAACAAGGATTTGCCTCCAGATGCTACACCTGAGCAACGTACTGAAGCGACTGTGGGGTAATTATCTCTTAAACTGTTAATTGAATTTCTATACATCTGACAAGTACTGTTGTTGTCGCTGTCAGTTCAATTTTACATTTGAATAGTCAGTTTCAATTGCAGGTATCTGGGTGCATCTTATGATGTCCCCTCCCTGGTGGAGAAGCTTTTGCACCAACTTGCTAGCAAGCAAACGATAGTTGTCAATGTGTACGACACAACCAATGCATCTGCTCCAATCAGCATGTATGGTGCTGATATAACCAATACTGGTTTACTGCATGTTAGCAGCCTTGATTTTGGCGACCCATTAAGGAAGCACGAGATGCACTGCAGGTTGGTGTTTTTTCCCCTAAAATATGAATAAGAAGTTTTAATGTTAGCAAAAAGATGTGAGATATTATGTTTCCTCAAAACTGGAATTTTTTGCTCTTGTAGGTTCAAGCAAAAACCTCCATTACCTTGGATGGCAATCAATGCATCTGTGGGAGTCTTAGTTATTACTTTGCTTGTTGGTCATATCTTCCATGCAGCTATATGTCGAATCGCAAAAGTGGAGAACGACTGCCGACAGATGATGGAGCTCAAAGCTCGTGCTGAAGCTGCAGATGTAGCTAAATCTCAGGTTCTTTCGCTACTACTAGCAAACAAGTCTCTACTATAAAAAAAAAAAAAAAAGATTGGCTTAACTTTATCCAAATTCATTTTGTTAGCGATTGTTGTTCTAATGTAAAATTTTCTCCTAAAAAAAATGACTATAATGGAATAGTTCTACAGTGTTTTCTAACTTTATGGTTTTCTATTTTGTAGTTTCTAGCTACTGTTTCCCATGAGATCCGAACTCCAATGAATGGTGTTTTAGGTGATTAGAAAGCCCTTCAACTCTCCAGTCCAGCACAACTAATTAAACTGTGGTATTTACATTTTGTTGTTATATCATTCACAGGTATGCTGAAAATGTTGATGGACACTGATCTTGATGCGATCCAAAGGGACTATGCTGAGACTGCTCATGCTAGTGGTAAAGATCTTATATCGCTGATAAATGAAGTTCTTGATCAGGCTAAGATAGAATCAGGCAGGCTTGAACTTGAGGATGTGCCCTTTGATCTACGCAACCTTCTCGATAGCATTCTCTCACTCTCCTCTGACAAATCTAATGATAAAGGAATCGAGGTAAAACCAATATGTCTCTAGTAACTCATCTGGTTTCCTTTCTTCCGTTTTTCTTGTTCTTACATAATCTTGTTTGTTTGTTTTATTTGAACATGAGAAGTCGGCGGTTTATGTATCTGATCGGGTTCCTGAAGTTGTTGTTGGTGACCCTGGGCGGTTTCGACAAATAATTACTAATCTTGTTGGAAACTCAATTAAGGTTTGTTATGTTTGAATTTATATGTTTCTTCCCTGTTTGTTGCATCATACACCTAAAACTTATATCACCCAAAGACTTGGAAAAGGATGTATGTCTTCTGAACTTGATGCATTTTCTTGCGGATAATCGAGTGGGGGTATCACCTTGTCCTTTTATTCAGAAACTTATATCAACATACATGCAGCATTATGGAAACTTAATGTAAAGATTTGTTTTCAACTCTTGAATGCCGGGGATTCACAGTTCCATGGTTCTTTCGTGTTTAACTTGCAGTAGAGATCCGGGAAATCAGATGAACATTTAAGTTCCATTCTTTTCCCCAAATCTTTTGAATTTGTACATGTTCTCTAACTTAGAACTTGAAATTGCAGTTCACGCAGGATAAGGGACATATTTTTGTCTCGGTGCATCTGGTAGATGAAATGAAAGGCACATCCGATGTGGGGGACAAGGTGCTACAACAAGGCTTGAACTTAGTTCAGGACATGTCAAGCAAAACCTATAATACATTAAGTGGTTTTCCAGTGGTAGACAGATGGAGAAGCTGGGAGAATTTCAAATTGTTAAATGGAAAAGATGCAAAGGATGACCCTGAAAAGATTAGATTACTTGTAACAGTTGAGGACACAGGCGTCGGGATTCGTTTTGATGCACAAGATCAAATTTTCACTCCTTTTGTGCAAGCTGACAGTTCCACTTCACGACATTATGGTGGGACTGGAATAGGATTGAGCATCAGCAAACATCTGGTGGAACTCATGCATGGGGAGATTGGGTTTGTGAGTGAACCGGGCGTTGGCAGTACTTTCTCATTTACTGGAGCTTTTGGAAAAGGCGAAGTAAGTTCTCTTGATTCCAAATGGAAGCAATATGATCCACTGGTTTCAGAGTTCCAAGGATTGGGAGCACTGATTATTGATAATAGAAGCATCCGCGCTGAGGTCACAAAATACCATCTTCGAAGACTGGGAATATCTGTTGATATAACTTCCAGTTTGGAGTCAGCATGCACCTACGTGTCGAGCATTTTCACCACAAGGTAGCTAGAATTATTGTGGTGGTACTTTGTATATAAGAATTTGAGGACAATTAATTTTCAACCGCAGCATTCAACTTACATTGGTTTTGCTGATTCATTTTTATTATTTCTTCTGCAGCGCATTTGCACATTTGGCCATGATTCTTATTGACAAAGATGTTTGGAATCAAGAAACAGTTCTTCAGTTACGATCTTTGCTCGAACAACATAGGCAAAATTCCAAACTAAATGTTTCAACAAACCTTCCGAAGATTTTTCTTTTGGGTACCTCCATGAGCCCTGTGGAGCGCTCCAAGCTTAAGACTTCTGGTTTTGTAGATAATGTGCTGATGAAACCTCTTCGGTTGAGTGTCTTAATTGCCTGTTTCCAAGAAGCCCTTGGAAATGGTACAAAGGGCAAAGTACGTAGAAAGAAACTGTCTACACTAGGGAGCTTACTTAGAGAAAAGCGGATTTTAGTCGTCGATGACAATAAGGTTAACAGAAGAGTGGCAGAAGGTGCTTTAAAGAAATATGGAGCAATTGTCACCTGTGTGGAAAGAGGCCACGATGCACTCAACAAGCTTAAGCCACCCCATACTTTCAATGCCTGCTTCATGGATCTCCAGATGCCAGAAATGGATGGGTAATCAATCCATAACAACCCTTTTAACTTTTTTTTAGCATTTACTCGGTTAATACATCAAAACTACGAGGCAATATTATTAAGTATATCCAGATGCCAGAATGTTGATTAGCTTGATAGACCTTGGTCTAAACATCTCCAAGATATGTTTTAATGGAAAGAGATCCTTGATCCTGATACTTAAAATATTATTTGCAGGTTTGAAGCAACTAGGCAGATCCGCAGTGCGGAGAGTGAGGTGAATGAAAAACTTGCTTCTGGAGAAGCATCTATTGAGATGTATGGAAACGTGTCCCACTGGCACATTCCAATATTAGCAATGACAGCTGATGTGATCCAGGCTACATATGAAAAGTGCCTGAAATGTGGGATGGATGACTATGTATCGAAGCCTTTTGAGGAAGAGCAACTTTATTTGGCCGTTGCACGGTTTTTTGAGTCTGGCTTATAGAGTGGAAGGTGGTTCAACTGTCTTTGCTTTGGTCGACCCCTATGACTTTCAGTTGTCTTAACAAGTGACAAGCCTCAACTGACATGAGTCTACGCAGGCCTATGTCGTGCCTCATGATGGTGGACGACTGAAATATGGTAATTTATGGCATCACTCCTTATCTATGATCTATAATCCATAAACTGGCGACTTAAAGTGATGAAAGAAGCTTCTTGATATCATGAATACATAATATTTGATGAAATGCCGAAGCCAAGATATGATCGTAGGATGTTTACCATGCGGGACTTTATCTTCAGGAAATGCCGAGCTTTCATCCAAGAAATTGCTTCCAAGTGTGTCAAAAGAGTACCCGAAATCATCTGATTGTCTTCCATTTATACAATCAGCCAAGTTCAAGGGACAAAGTGGTATTTTTATTTAATTTGTAATTAAGTGACCTCCATTCTTTTTGGCCTCTCATCTCATATCATATGTTTTCACCTAAGCAATAAAAATTAATGTGAGTTCTTTTCCATGTTTCAATTCATCGAGTATTTTTGCCTCTCAATTTCTTCTATTTAATTTTGAAGCTCACCAAACTTTTTTCTTTAGGAAGTTTTTATTTCAATTTTTTGGTCTTTCTTCTACTCTTTGCTATTTCTCCATTTTTCTTTCGTTTTTGCTCTATATCCATTAATAGCTGGCCCATTGAAGAAAATTGGTAAAGGTAAGGTGAAGATATGAGGACATCCTTAACACTGCCACGATTGAGGGGGATTAAGGATCTCCACCATTGGTACAAATTTTCAGTTAAAAACGACCACCAGTTAAAACGACATCGTGGGCAATGGGAAGGTCATATTCTCGTCCTTGTACATTTTTTTGTTGGGTTTTCATTTACCCCCGCATCCTTCGCTTGTGAGGGTGTTGCAACGTAATTATTATTATTATTATATTTCTCTTAATCATAACCGTGTCGATAATATCCCCTTTAACCATCATAATATGATATCAATTGTTATAACAATTAAGTTTTAGATGATATTGGAGTTGACAATGATGGTGGTTCACATCGTAAATGATGCAGAAAGCCATTAAGACAGTTTATCTAAGTTGAGAGGGTGTTTAAATATAGTGTAAATTATGTATATGATCTTGTTTATCTCTCCTGAAAGAAGGGATATTTGCAGGTGAAGAAGAATTTAGAGTGATTATTTAATTACATGATTGAATAGAATCTAATTTAGGCATATAATAAAATATGATTAGGATGTTACCAATTTTAAAATTAGCAAGCTTAAAGAGTGAAAACATTAATAAAATTGAATCTGATGTGATGATTAATTTTAGTCACATTGTGATGATGCCCTCTTAATAATAGTGCATAGTATCCATATATGAGAAGTATAAGAATTACTTCAACATGATGATACAATAACTATTCCCATGAACACTTTTAATCAATAACAATTTATTATTATATAATTTTATTTGATATAACATAAACCTCATCCATGCACAAAATACTTACTTCCAAACACGAGACACTAAAATATACTAACAAAACATGAAGTTTAGACAAAACAGAAACATGCAGATGCAAATGGAAGGTCCCCTTTGTCCTAAAATTTCAAGCATTTGGTCGGAAGATTGACAGAGATTTGAAGGCAAAGAAAACTCATTTTCACCCATCGCTTGTCTTTTTCCTTCATCAAACTTTGCAAAGCTTTGACAAATTTAGAGACATGGTTACATCAGTGTTAAAATAATTTATATGTTGGAGCCATGCGTGGAAATTTGTATATGAACTCTTGAGGGTTGATTTCATCTTTTATTTTTCTTTAAGACAGCGAAGCAGTCAGAATTTGAGACTTTTTGTCTTCGGATAGGAATGTTGAGTTTATGGGATAGGACAAACGAAAATATTAAAGGACCCTTTTTTATATTTAATTTTTTTTAATAAAATGCTTAGAATTATTTATAATTCGTCTCTAATTTTTGAATAATAGATAAAAGTACTTTAATGTACTTAAATTTACATATTTCTATGTTAACAATAATATGGATACAATGTTCCCCTACACATATATTTTAGATTTTGTAGCCATCCACTTGTTTCATTTACTACATACCATGTCAAACTTATGTTTTTGGCTGCATGTTAAATCTAAAGACAAAAGTTGACGACTTTTTTTACTCATCTACACTTTTTTTGAGGGAATACAATGCTTTAATTGGAGTCACCCATTAAGTGGATTTTAACTCAGTTATGATTTATTTTACAAAATAACAAATATTATTTGATATATTGGTAAAATTAGAAACTTATATGCATGAAATGGGTTTTATAAACTTAAAACACTTTAATATTCATTATTTCAACTTTATCATTTCAACTAAAAAAATCATTTTTAATTTTTATGTTATTGTTGAATAAATTCATTATATAATTGTTTTAACCCACATAGTGAATGTGCCCTGATCTAGTTAATATTAATTAACTTAAATTAGGATAAATATGCAAATTTGCCACTATACTTGTAAGTGGAAATTAAAATTTTCCATTATACTCCTCGTTGATTGGTATTTGCCATTTTTCTTATAAACTAAAAAATAAAATTACCATTAGACTTTAACTCTATATTGAATTTTGTTGCTTTACTTTTATTTGATTCACTTTTCTTATTCAATTTTAATTTAAAGTAATTTGAAGACAAAATTTAATTAAATTAAAATTTATATTATACTTTAATATTTAACAATAATAATTTAATTAATATGTAATTGAAATTAAATAAATATAGTTATTTTATAAAAATAAACTTAATTTTTTCTTTTGCGATATATATATATTTTTATTTCATTAAATACAAATTCTAATTTAATTTATTAATTTTAATATTTAAAATTTAAATTATTGTTAACTATTAAAATAAAATATTTGAAATAAAATTCTTATTAAATTATTTTTTCAAATAATCAATATTAACATTTATTGTAAAATCAACTAAAACTCAAAGTTGGTGGCTAAATTAAATAAAATTCAATCATATAAGAGTTGAATGACAATGTAACATCCCTCGCTCTATCCTATCGCTGGGTCCGAGCTACGGAATGCTACATTCATTTTTGGAACAATAACAGATAATTGCGTGGCATTTAATCATTCAACATGTACAATTAAGCCTCAATCACATTCAATTTATGTTGAACAATCATTTCTAGGTCTTATATGAGCTTACAAAAGCTCTTTTGTTAATCTGAGTATGAAATAGGACCAAATTGCAAAGTTTAAAAGATTCAGGAGCGACGTCGCGACTTCATCACTTCCATGTCGTGACGTCGTCAAAACAGTAAGTCACATCACAACTTCATGTCGTTCGACGTCGTGATGTTACTTACTGTTGGCCAACGTTGCGATGAGGAGGCTGGTCGTCGAGACGTAGACCCTGTTTTTGGCAAAAATGCACAATTTGATACTTAATCCAAAGTTTCCAATCAAACCTTTCAATATATTCACCTAAAACATTTCGAACACATAACATTTAATACCAAAATAAGTCATTTAGTCGTTTCTAATCAAAACCAATTCAAATTGAGTTCAACCTCATTTCAATACATTCAATCAAATTCCAAATGAACCTATGTTAACGTGAATCAAATCAACCATACACCAACACATATTTCAAGCATGACAATCAAACGTACCATTTTTAACTAGGGACCAACTTAGCCGTTTTATTTATCTCATCCTACCAACATTAACATATCAAGTTTAAAATAGATTCATATCTCTCCTTCCCAAGAGCATCAAACATTATGCATTAATTAAATCAAATGCCATGCCCAACATTCAAAATCATCATATACCATAGTCATCACAATTTTCAACTCATCAAGACTTTTATACATTAAGGATTATACCAAGATACTTACATACATGCCATAACCCTAGACTCAAAATGATTATATAATTACTGATTCAGTGATAGTGTGAGCTTCAAGACAATTTGACTTGTGACAATCTACAGGAAAAAGAGAAAACAAACAAGGTAACTATATAAGATACTTAGTAAGTTCATATGTATAGTATAAGACTTATCTCAAAACTTTTGACACCTTTATGATTTAATCCTTACTTTAATTTAGTATCCCGCAACATACTTCTCAATATTTTCTTTTATCATCTTTATATCATTTTCTCATTTTACCAAAAAATCAATTTTACAATATTCATTTTAATACTACTGTTATAATCTATCAATTTTAGGGGTGTTACGCCCTAAGCCATTGACCAATTAAAAATCTATAGCGATTGGAATTTTACAATTTAGTCCTTAGACCTTAATTAACTACTAACTCAACACAATTATCGGACCAAACTTTAATTCGCTAATATAACATCCTTGTAAGTATTAATATTTAATAATTATGAGCTTAGTTTACGAAAATGGAGTTCTGAAACTATATTTTTCGATACCACTAAAAATCGGGTTGTTACAGGCAAATTTACTAATATTTTTCAAAATATAATGGCAAATGTAAATTAAAACAGAGTATAATATAGTATGATGACAAATTTGCACTTTAACTCATTAAATTATTAAGTTAGATGAAATGAGTTTGCAGTTTAATTTAGACCTTGTTTGATAGACCATTGAAAAAAAAATCTATTGAAAATTAATATTTAATGATTTAATTTTTTACACATGTTTGATAATCCACAATAAAAATAATCTGATAAAATTTTTCCATAAAAAAGTGTGAAAAATAATAAATAGATAAGAGCTACTTAACACTCAATGGAGAATATTTCAATTAATTCTATTCTATTTTATTTATTTATTTTAATATTATATTATATTATAAAAAATTTAGCTTTAAAATTTGGCTTTCATTTGGAATAAAATGAAATGCTTAAAATTTTAATGATAAAATGTAGAGTTTTGTTTTTTTTTTTATAATTTAAAATCTATATTTATCAAAAAATCTAAATATATTTCTTAATTAATTTTAAGTAATATATCAAACCATTTTATAATTTAAATTCACTACTTAAATTTTTAATACTTAATTTTTCTAACACTTACTTTTCAGTATTTAATTTTTCAGTTTAACAAACAATACGTTAATTAGTTTATTCCATTTAAAAAAGTCCACTTTTGTAAGCTTGAAATTCAATATTGTTATTCTTACACTACATATCCCAACACTTGTCCTTTAGAGGAGTTGATAAGCTTTTTTATATAAATGACCCTAAAATTTTGATTAATTACGAAAATGATTCATTTTTCTGATTATATACTTAAATGACCTGAAATTAATAGTAAAAGTTAGTGGAGCCAAAGAAAATGGCGCCACCAATATGCCATTTCAGCCACCAAAATAAAAAAAAAAAATCAATTTTTTGATGATGCCAAGAAGAATGGTGCCACCTGTATAAAATATCAGGGGAATACTGCTATTTCTCAATAATTGGGGGCTTTAACAAAATCCATTTTTTGGTGGAGCCATTAAGTATGGCGCCACCACGTTTTTGATGTGTCTCGGGTTTTTTTCTATTTTTTTTTGTTTCTAAAATTAAAAAAAAATTGCTATTTTATTAAGTGGCTCCAGAATGGCGCCACCACTTTATTTATTTTGTGTTAACCTTTTTTTTAAATGTGTTTTTTTAATTTAAATATAAAAAATATATATTTTATTTGATGGAGCATTCTCTTTGGCATGATCAAATAGCTATATATAATCCCCAGTCGCAGATTAATCTAAGTTGAAGAATTTTTTTATTTATATTTTGTTAGAGGATGGATGAGAGAGAGATGATGAGTGTTTTTTTTTATTATGTATTTCTATTTTTGTTTATTTAGTAACTTTTTAAATTTGAAGGTATGTTTTGTTTAACGATAACCCGGTAGAGCTTCAACATCGGTAAATTTAATTATTATTTTCGGATGCCAATTTTTTATTCGGTAACGAGTTCAAATTGGTTATGTAAGTGTTTTCGTTAGCTGTGGTAGGACGATAACGGTTTAAATTGGTTATACAGCCAACAAGTGGATTATTTAGGATTCTTTAGGTCATTGGGATATTTGAAGGTTTTAAAGAATTACAAATCGAACCGCACGGGTGAGATCATCAATGTCGATAACATTCGAGCTATAATTTAATAGCACTGAGAAACTTGCTCGTGTTGCTGTAACGGGTTTAAATAGCTCCACCTAATAAAATAACATTTTTTTTAATTTTAAAAAAGCTAAAAAAATAAAAACTATAATAAAACTAAAAAAAAATAACTATAATAAAACTAAAAAAAAGCTAAACATTTAAAAAAAAAAGATTGACAAAAAAAAAAATTCAAGTGGTGACGCCATTCTAATTGGAACCACCCTATAAAATAACATTTTTTAAAATTAAAAAAAAAATCTTGACACATTAAAAAAGTTGTGATGTCATACTTAACGGCTTCATTAACAAATGGATTTTTTTAAAGCCCCTTAATTATTGAGAAATAGTAGTATTTCTCTGATATTTATATGGGTGGTGTTATTCTTTTTGACACCACCAAAAAATTGATTTTTTATTTCGGTGGTTGACATGGCATATTGGTGGCGCAATTCTTTTTAGCTCCACAAACTTTTACTGTTCATTTCAGGTAATTTACGTATATAATGAAATAAGTGGGTCATTTCTATAAATAATAAAAAAATTAGGGTCATTTATATAAAAAAAGCCGAGTTGATCTCTTAACGAGTCATGTGTATCTAGCGAGACTAAGCTAGTACACCATCCACCCTTTATCACACGCGAACCTAAATATGATGAATCTCACACAATAACATATCTTCACTAGACACATGTATAAAATTTAAAATTATTGATTATCTATTTTTTTTTATAAAATATTATATATTAATACGTGACATCACTGTTATTATTAAAAAATCAAATCGAATCTTAATGTCCATGATCCTTAAATATGTAAATAATCTTATCTGCTATTATAAAAGAGCTAATGCAATAACTCACACGACTCTTCTCAACTCAACCAACAAAACGAACCACCCATGTTCAATGACTCACCGCGTAGAATCACCAGTCTAACCACCATTTGTTTTCCTACTAATCCAACTCGTTAATAAATCTAAAATTTTGCAAAAGTGCTGTTTTTTTTTTTTCTTTTAATCTTTTAGATTTTCGTGTAAAACAATTCATAAATGAGACAAAACGACTTTTGACCAATTGATTTAGGGTTGTTATTAAATTTAATATTTCAATATAAATATATAGAGAGAGACTAAGTTCAAACTTTAAGTTTTCAATGACTATGCACGAGAAGACTGTTAAATAATAAATCTTTTATCCTTTTATATATATAATTCTTAGTCTATTAACTTTTTAATCCATGAATAGAAAATTTATAATTCCTTAGTGGACAATTTTTGTTGTTTATCAATTTGAAAAATACTTCATTAACTAATTTCTATTGGAATAATACATAATTTTGTTCTTAAATTTGTTCATTTGTATTTAGTTGGTCCCTAAATCTTTTTGAATCTAGTTGATCTCTGAACTTATATTCCGTTAACCAAATTGGTCCATCCATACTAACACCATTAGTAGCCTCTCAAAATGTCATGCGCAAACATTATTTATATATTTATATATTAATTTATGTTTGCCATGTGGCACACGAAGAGGTTGCCATGTTGTACCACCAGATTGGCTAGCAATGCACGTCAACACAACTAACGATGTTAGTGCAGAAGTACCAACTTGGTTGACAAAATATAAGTTCAAGGACCAACTAGGTTGAAATTTTTTTTTAAGAACAAAATAAGTACAAATAGACAAGTTCAGGGATTAAATTATATATTAACCCATTTCTATTTATATTTTTGAGGTGATAATTTTATCATACATCTCTATCAAATTATAAAATTTTATAGATGACTCATTAATGTTTATATTTGGTTAAAATAAAGTTTTTGTATTCTTCGAAAATTTGAAATTTAATTTTTATACTTTTTAAAAATAAAGAGTTCTACTTTTTAGATTCCAAAATTTAGGTCTAACAATTGACTGAGAAATGTAATAAAAAAAAATTAATAGTGTTAATAATTGAACTTGAATTTTGAAATCTAAAAAATAAATGAACAAAATTCCTAAAAATAAAAGTATAAAAAAGATATTCTAAATTTGCGAAGACAATATCAACTTATAACATATTTTAACCTTAATTTTTTAAAATGAGAAATTTATTTTAATTATTTATAAAATCTAATAGTTTTCTTATTTCATTCAAATTGGAGCGTTGTTATGGGCAAATAGGGACGTTAGCACTCCCGAAAATAGAAAAATATTGCTTTTATTCTCCTTTGAAAAGTGAAAAATTTTAATCTAACACTTCATTTTACCCTTTAAAATTTATAATTTAACTTGAATCCTTAAAAATAAATAAAATTTATAATTTATTTTTTAAGTTTTTTATAAAATATTAACTTAATATAATAATAAATTTATACTTTTGACTTGTTCAAAAAAGTTATAAATCAATTATATATATATATATATATATATATATATATATATACTAAGTTTGTCCCTGCTAAGCTATCCCCTTTTTTAACTCTCCTTCCTTAATTTGAAAGTTGCTTTTGATGTGATACATACATTTGGTTCTAATTCTACTATTACTTAATTCATTCAATCAAAGGTGGAGCATAGTAGAGATTCAGGGATTATGGTACTGGTAAATTTTTAATTTAAATTTTTTATAATTTATAAAATTTTAAATTAGTAATGGTAAAATTGTACTTTGGCTCACTCAAAATAATAAAAAAATAATTTAACCCTTTAAAATTTATAAAGATATAAGCTATTAAGATGATGAAATTATATTTTTATTATCATAAAAAATTCTAAAAAAATTTTCAAACTCCGCCATCGGAGAGAAGTAAAACTAAAATATATAGTTCAAGAGTAATTGTTGAAATTTAATTTCATTAAAATTTGATGATAATTATGGATGATGAGTCACCAAAACATAAAAGAACTAAAAAATAGGAAGATCATGGTTAGGTTGACAAGACTCATAGTATCCTCCAAACAATGGATCAATAATAATGATTTAGAAAATGTCACATTAACTTAGACTTAAAGTCACATTAACTTCTAATGTAATGGACAAATAATATTTAAGTAAGAGAAAGAGATAAGGGGGCCACTAACTTTGGGGAGGGGACAAAGAAGAAACAACATACCCTTTTCCTTGAATTTATTTGATTCCTTTCAAAGCCCACCCTTATCTTTTTCTAAAACTAATTTCTAACTAAATACATTACTTCCTTCCATTTCTCTTATTCTTCAATAACCAACCAAAATTAACATGCAACTAAATTCATTCATGGTTAAAAACTTAACCAATACTTTTATCCTTAGAATTAATCTTATATTAATTGAAATATTTTATTCCGCTATGGTAAAAATTTCAATCCAAACCAACTCTACCAACAGATTTCATCCATATTGCTTGAAATATATTAAGGATGTACTAGTTGGTATTATAGAAAAGAATATTGATAATTTTGGATTTATTGACGAGTGGGTTTGTTAAACATTGAATAGTATTCTTTCATATTTCTAAATATGATTATGTAGGTGTTTTCTTTTTCTTTTTATATTTTTATAAATAAAACCTTTTCAAAGCAATTTTATTTTTATTTTTAAACTTTAATAAGTTATATCTATGTTCTAAATTTTTATATATTTGTGTTCATACATTTCATTGTTTATTATATATTAATTTTTACACACAAATATATGTTTTAAATAGTACATTTTTTCCACATGCATACGCTTCTAATAATAATAATTCCAAAACAGTATATTTAGTCATTTTTAACCTTAAAAAAAAAAGGGGGGGGGGAGAAATTGCATCTATGAAATAGTGTTTAGAATTGAAGTAAAAGGTAAAAAGTTTGGCTCTCTATAATTACATACATTTTCTCTTTCCTTCTTTCTTTAAATAAGTTGAATGAGCCGATTGAATCTTAATTCGATTGGTATGGATATTATTGTCAATATAAGAGAAGGTGAGTTTGAATGTACTTTAACATATTATCCTCCTATTTGTATGATTAGTGTTCTAAATATAGCAATAAAATAGAATATTAAAAGATAAAAAGAGAAGATCAAAGGAAGAGATCATGTTCAGACATAAATATGTAATGTTATTTTAATGTATGGACGTGATCACTTTGATTTGGGGTTTTTTTGAAATTTTTAATATTTTAAATCATAACACCATGCATTACAAAATATATAATTTCTTAAAAATTATAACACCAAGTTTAGGAGAACTCATGTAATTCATTATCCGAATAAAACACAATTATCAAGACCAACGTTCACATGCTCTAATTTTTACTTTTTAAGTGTTGTGGGTTTCAATTTAAAAGTTTAAACAGTGATACTAATTCAATAATTACGGAAAATTGATAATTTTATTTATAATATAAGTACACAAACCATGAGTATTCTTACTTTATTTTTCATATTAGTTACATAAATATAAAATTCTTTTGGTGGGGGAGACATTTGACCAAATGTGAAATTAAGAAGGGCATTATGGTACATTCAACAAATCCAATAATAATAGTATAAGTAACTTGCAAGACAACTCACACTGTATGTTTTAATTGTTATGCGAAGGGGTTTGATAATGCATCCCTTTTTCTTTTAGTTAATAAAAAAGACTGCACATGCTGATGTGACTCTTTACAAGAAAATAGAAATAAAAACAAATCATATGCTGTCTCATTTCCAACCTCCTTTCCATCTCTCAAACCCTCTTGTTTTCTTCAACTTCAATTTCACCAAAAGCTGAAGATTCCTTAGAATAAGGTGCGGTGCCCCCATTGATTTGACGTTGGAATTGAATTTGTTCTTTTATTGAATTTAAGGTTTGTTCTTCTTCCTTCATTGATTTTTTTTTTTGTGTGGAGTTCTTGAATTCTGTTTTTTTTTTTTTTTTTTTGGGTTTAGCTTTGTTTTGGTGATTGAACTTGTTTTGAGGGTTTCTTTATTGGGGGGGAGGGGGGAAGTGTGTATTTTGGGGAATGTATTGAGTTTTGTGGAAATGGTTTGGTGAGGATCAACTAACAGTATGATGGTTTTCAAGAATTTCTAGTTTTTGGTTGGAAGTTTAGTTGTTTATACTCCAAGTAATCTGCTCTTTCTGATGTTCAAAGTTTTGGGTTTTTTTTTTTTTTTTTTTTAAATTAAAAGAAGCTTGAAATGGCTCTGTTTTTGTTCAGTTTTCAAAGATCAACTTCCTTTAAGCTCTGCAACTGGTAGAACAGGGTGCCTAATGAATAATATGATCTAGTGCTGGACATGTGTTTTTTACTTACTTATGAAGTGCTAAATAGGTCGAACTCTGACTTTATGGAGCAAAACTGAAGCTGTAATTGGAGTAAAAGTCATTTATGTGTAGACTGGAATTGAAATGTTGAGTTGTGATGGTGGATTTTCATTTGGCTAAATCTTGTTCAAGTATCTAACTGATTTACTTATTTAATGATTTTGTCTCCTTTTGCTAGAAAGTTGTGTTGAATAGGGAGGTCCCTCATGTATCAACCTAAGAAAAGAATGTAGCAGGTAGAGTAGGTTGGATCATTCGATTTTGTTACGTTAAGGTTTAGGAACCTATTATCGAAGTGGTTTTAAGTAACCAAATTTGCATATCTCATCTTTACGAATCCGGTTAATGAGGAAGTGTTTTGAAGATGTCGAGATTTCATCTCTGATCCCATCGATATGGAACTGTTTCTTGATTTCTTGATATAGGTTTGTAGATGTCAAAATTTTCATATCTGTCTAGCTAATCCATGGGGGAGAAAAGGGAGATAATTTTAGCACTCTAGAGGGTACATAGAAATATCAGTATGATTTTCAGTACTTAAGTTTACGAGTCTGAATCACTTCATTTGAGTTGAATAAAGCCTGGCAAAATAGGAGAGAAATAAAAGCTTTGTTTTGTTTGCATAAATACATACATATATATATATATGTATTCGTATATAATATTCACTGCTTATTCTCTGCTTTAAATCTACAGCAAGAGGATATGGAAGAAATAAAACCTTCTGGATTGTGATTATCTGTATTCACTGATCCGTTCTGTATGCTTATGAACCTTAGTTTCCTTCCCCACTTTGCAAATAAAGTTTGATACTAAAACAAATGTTTCACTTAGGGTTCCCTGAAATTGAAATTGAATGTTATTGTCGGTCGGCATGCTGAATCTCGAACTTCTGTTACAACCTCAGTGCTGTCATTCGGTCTTGCTGAGCTTGTTTCAATATTTTGCAGATCATAAAGAGACAGATGGAAAGAATCTGGGCTGTCGAGGCTGAAGGATCATGGTAATGTTCATTTGTCTCTCATATGTTTGCAAGCAGCATTTAGCTAATAAAGAGAATGCAAGGTTTCTTAAGTTACTGCTATTATGACCATGATGAAAATGCTGAATTCTGACTGTTTGGAATTTTCATTTTAGTTGGAAACAGTCCTGCCAGTCTCGAATCCTTTGATTGCTCCAACCCCCACAAGGAGACAGAAACTGTTCTGGCAAGCTGTCCATCAATGCAAGCATCCCAGCAACACAGAAGCTCAGTCATGGCTAGCAGATTGTACCGTCAAATAAAGCAAGAAGTCAAGCCTGAGCCCTACTGGTTACCTCAACTCCCACCTATTGACCCCTCTCTCTGCTATAGTGACAGTAGCCACGAATTCCACTTCACTGTTGAGAGTTCCAATGAAAATTTTTGCACTTTGGAGTCATCCTCTGCAAATGGCAGTTATAATGCCTACAACTCTACATCACTTGTCGGTTTCTCACCAAATGGAAGCCCAATGTCACAGCAAGATTCTCAGTCGTATCCATCCGACTTGCATCACTCTCCTGACAATAATGGTGGCTCTCCTATTAGTGGTTCCTGCGTAACCGATGATGTAAGTGATTTGAGGGATAAGCTGAAAGAGCTGGAAACTGTGATGTTGGGCCCTGATTCTGATGTTATTGACAGTAAGACCTCACCAGAGATGGGCACATGGAGACTTGTAACAGATGCAATCTCCAGAGGGGACTTAAAACAGGTCCTTGTCTTTTGTGCAAAAGCCATGTCAGATAATGATCTCTTGATGGCGCAGTGGTTAATGGATGAATTACGCCGAATGGTGTCGGTTTCTGGGGAGCCAATCCAGAGGTTGGGAGCCTACATGTTGGAAGGGCTAGTGGCACGACTAGCCTCCTCAGGGAGCTCAATCTATAAGGCTTTGCGATGCAAAGAACCAAAGAGTGCTGATCTATTATCTTACATGCACATTCTTTATGAGGTTTGCCCCTACTTAAAGTTTGGCTACATGTCTGCAAATGGAGCCATTGCAGAGGCCATGAAAGATGAAGATAGAGTTCATATTATCGATTTCCAAATAGCTCAGGGGAGTCAGTGGATCACTCTCATCCAAGCATTTGCAGCTAGGCCTGGTGGACCACCCCATATCCGAATAACTGGTATTGATGATTCCACATCTGCATATGCCCGTGGAGGAGGCCTAAACATTGTGGGAAAGAGGCTGTCTAAGCTTGCAAGGTATTTTAAAGTGCCATTTGAATTCCATGCTGCTGCCATATCTGGTTGCGAAGTCCAGCGGGAACACCTTCAAGTTCGACCAGGAGAGGCCCTAGCTGTAAATTTTGCTTTCATGCTTCACCACATGCCTGATGAGAGTGTCAACACTGAGAATCATCGTGACCGACTCTTGAGGCTAGTTAAGAGCCTGTCTCCAAAGGTTGTAACCCTTGTGGAACAGGAATCTAACACAAATACTGCTCCATTCTTCCCAAGGTTCCTGGAGACACTGAACTATTACACAGCCATGTTTGAATCAATTGATGTGACTCTCCCCCGGGAACATAAAGAGCGGATCGATGTTGAGCAGCAATGCCTGGCAAGGGATGTTGTTAACATCATAGCTTGTGAGGGGGCTGAGAGAGTGGAACGACATGAACTCTTGGGGAAATGGAGGTCTAGGTTCAGAATGGCAGGGTTCACTCCTTATCCTCTAAGCTCCTTGGTTAATGCCACCATAAAAACCCTACTTGAGAACTACTGCGATAGATATAGGCTTGAAGAGAGAGATGGGGCTCTGTACCTTGGTTGGATGAATAGGGATTTGGTTGCTTCCTGCGCATGGAAGTGATTTACATTTTTGTCCTTTTACTCTCTTTAGTATTGTCCTCGCACATTTGAGAACAGGGGACTTGAACTGAGGGCCTCGTAGTACCCTGTTCTTTTACCATTGATCAAGGCCTCTGGCATGCATGGAAGTGACAATGATGCTTCTATTGATAGTGTTAATTTTAGGAGACTGGGCACTACATTTGGTAAAAAGTCCTCTTTCTCTTAGCTGCCAAGAGCTTATAAGCGGGGTTTCTTTTTAACCATGTACTTCTTATAAATCACGGGTTATCCACCTTTGCAGTCATCTCATTCCATTGTTTTCTTTGGTTCGCAAGCTGTCATGGAGATCCTACTGACAATGGAGAAAGAAGCTTAGCAGCCATAAAACCACAAATATGTTATTAACCAATAAAGGTAAAAAATAACTGCAAGGATGCCCTCGATAAAAATTACCAGTAACAAACTATTTTATATCAAACCATACTGTCAGATAAAATTACTGCACCTTTAATCTCGCATTATTTAACAGGTTAAATTGTTTTACACATATGGTTTGCCAATATGGATACAAAAGTGCAGCCTCAACTCCAATACCCCAAATAGATCCATTTGAATACACTGCCATTTGCGACTAACTATCAGCCCCAGCTCAGCTTTGAACGGGTTCTGCGCTAGGCATTCGTTGCTCATTGAAAGTACACTCGGAACGTGGAGTGATATGGACCATCTTATCAATGCAAACAGTATCTTTTTCCGATTTCATTTCTAATTTGCTACTCAGTTGCTCTTTTGATGTATTCTGAGAATTTGATTTACTATGAACAATCGTACCACCGTCAACCGCATCGCTTTCTTCACTAGGATCCAACTTCTCAATCTGTTGCTCATTTGATCGATTTGCAGGACCTGATATAGGTGCATCTATCAGACTGACGCAAACAGTACCGCTAAAATCTGACTTGGTTCTCAACTCTCCATCACTTGATTTATTCTCAGCTACAGAACCAGAATAAACAACCATGTCGAGGCAGACGGTCTCACTTTCTTCTACCTTGGTCCTTGATTCGTCACTATGAGCTGCTGAATGAACATTTACTCCCGTTGTATTGTGGGTAACACTCCTGGTTGGAGGCAAATCATGATCATGTTGTCCCTCATAAGTAGTTATAACCAATTTTGCATCATGCGAGGCCCTCTCAACATGTTTCTTGACAGGGCACCCAGGACTTGAGCACCTGTAATAGCTCCTACATCACAAGTGAGATTAGTTTTAAAAGCTACAATATGAAATATATGTAAAGGAAGGAAAACTTTCTAAGATCAGAAAGTGTTAAGTAAAATGCATTCACTCTCCGGTTATTATAAGAAGATATCTGCAGCTGGGAAAACAGTGTAATCATCAGCATAGCTAATGAGCTGAGATAAAAATGTGCGTAAAAGACCTTAATACATACCTTGGATTTGGATTGCCTTTAACTAACTTTTGCCCATATTTGCGCCAGCGGTACCCATCATTTACAATATCAACCTCACTGAAAGTCTTGATAACCATACGTGAGTCATTGGTTCGCTTCTCCACTGGAGATGCATCAGCATTGCTATTTTCTTTCTTCCTACTTATATTTGATGACTGTTAAACAAAGATTGAGAGATAAACTAACACACTAGAGAAAGAAACTAAGGTACCTTCGTTTTGAGACGAGATGATCATCATCACTGTCAGCAACATTCTGTATCCTATTTGATTTTGAAGCTGCACCCTTAACATCTTCACTGACAGCACTAGATAAAGGTTGAGAACCACTTCTTGGCTCAATTTGGTGAGGCATTTGCGCATCCAATGACTTGTCTTCAAATATGAGGCCAGTTATAAAACAAGATTTTACACTTCATTCGATTAGACTAGACGCAACTGATTAAGATCTTTACTTACCTTTGACAACAGTTTGCAATGACTTATCTGGTCGCTCTTCAACAACAGAGACAGCAAAACCAACAGCTAGTGGAAGGTTCAGTGGCTTTGGATGATCATGCTGACCAACATAAACAGTGTCAACCATTTTCCCATCGTGTGAACGTTCTAGTTGCTTTTTCGCTCGGCAGTTTGGATGTGTGCATTTGTAATAACTTCGAACAAATTCATTTCCTTTAACAAGTTTCTGCCCATATTTACGCCAGTTATATCCATCCTGCGATGCTCTCTCACGTGCTACAGGACTGCTTCCTTCCATACCAGGCAACAGATAGGGAGCCTGCTTGGTTATCACAGAGGAAGCATTTCCTAATTTCTCCAACTGTGAAAGTGGGTCTTTCTCTGATTTAATCAAGGGGGTTTCTCCTCCTTGATCAGATTGTGACGAGGGAATTTTACCATCAGTGTTATGTTGCAATGCATGACTCCCAGTATCTGGGCTCGATAATTTATCTTTACCAACTTCATCTGTTACACACTCCCCTGACGGAACCATCTGAAGTAAAGAATCTTTTATCAGTTAAAAGTATTTCAGCAAAACCTAGCTACCATTAAATTAGCAAGCCCAAACATGAAAATGGCATTTGAAAAACATCTTATGTATACTAACACAATAATGCGTGCATAACTTAATGGGGATCGGACTATTCTGAAATGAACTTGCTGATAAATTTAGAGAATAATAATCCTATCATATTGCATCAGCTGATGACTGCCATGCTTGATTAAGAATTTCAAAATTAACAAACCTTTGCGGAAAAATTAAGCATTTCAAAAGCTTTTTTTTTTTTTTTTTGTTTATCTTTTCCTGTTACGATTACGTTGAGCACGACAAGAAACGCTTCAAAACGCCAACCAAACAATTCCTAATTCAGGTAGTAATACAACCATGAAATTTAAGAGGTTAAATTAAGAAATGTTCGTCCTATCCTTAAAACTAAAGCTAAGAACCATCAAATAAACTGAAAAATCTCTCACTTTAAGAACGAAAATTGAATTTTATTATCCAACAATTGAAAATTTAATTCAAAGAGTATGGCTTTCAAAACTCTGTCGCTCTTTTTCTTCGAGTTTCTAGGCAACCAAACAGAACAAACAAATTATGAACCAGAATTTCCAGAATTACGCGGGAAAACGATAAAGGCAATTCAATTCACTCCAGAAAAAATAAATTAGGTACAATTAAAAAAAAAATTGAACCAAGTAAATAAAATAATTTTTTTATAAATAAAAAAGGTTTACCTATGTAAGTGTTTAAGAGAGCCGCAAGGCAGATCAAGTTGACAAAGGGGGAGTTGAGGATTGGATCAGAGGCGTAGATCAGAGCGGTGATGGAGGTTGGATCCGGGTAGCGAAAGTTGGTTAGCTGAAGGATGGAAGTTGTAGAGTGGGGAAAGAGCGTTTCAGGTTGTTATTCTGATTAAAGAAACAACCAAAATAAGTCAGGAAAGGAAGAAGAGCGTTGGGACAATAATCCACTACGGTCGCGAACAATCCAGCATCTATGTCTCTTTTGTCTTCATACGCTATTAATTTTGTGTGTTTAAAGGTAAATTTATCAATGTGACTAAACTATTACGTAATTTATATTTTAGTCACTCAATATTTTAGTCACTCAATTTCAAAAAGTTACAAATTAGGCACTAAACTATTTGAAATTTACAAATTGGTATGTTAGATATTCTTAGTTACAATTTCTTATAATTGAGTTTAGAATTTTATTTTATTGTTCTTTCCTTATTTAGACTATATAGACATATATATAAACACACCAACTCAAGAGATGAAATACAAGCAATTTCTCTGGACTCTATTTTCGTATATTTCCTTTCTTTGTTTTTTATAACTGGTATCAGAGTCTCTTGGCTTGATTTAGTGAGTTGGTATTTCATTGTTTTGAACGCGAATGATTTGAGTTTTTTGTGGGTCACTTGTTTAAAGTGATTTTTTGGGTTCATCGTAGGCATAAGACCACCATTGCCTTCGCCATCGATTTGCAAATTTCAGTCACTAGAGACCTTGTGCGTGAGGCTCACATGCCACCTGAAGAAAAGCAACTCACATTCATGTGCCAACACGTATGAGTGTGTGGAGCGTTGTTCGACCATCGACTTTCGTTCGTGACATTGATTCTTTGGTCCGACCAAAGCCCAATGGTCAACTTGCTTATTGGAGGTGGTTTGGGGGATGTTTTGAGGTTTTTGCTAATATTTTGTACTATTCACTATTTGGTTGCTTTTTGGGTGTTATTTGGTCTCTATTTGGTTGTTGTTTGGTGTTGTTTCAGCACTATTTTGTTTTTCGTTTTCTTTGCTGAAATGAGTCACTTTGCTTCCTTTTGGAGTTAGGCAAATCTAATACAGATTTTATTTCCTTTTCATCCAAATGGATAATTGATTCAGGAGCTACAGATCATATGAGAGGTAATCCCAACATTTTCTCTACCTTTTGATCACATAATTCACCATGGTCTGTTACTATTGCTAATGGTTCCTGTCGAAACCATTTTGGCGAAGGGAGAATTTTGAAAACGGGAGTCGCCACCAAACTTTTTAGGTGTGATTGGATCACCTTATAAAACATTTTGGTCTACGATATTGTGAGAAAACAGGTTCGAGAGTCGATTACGTACGAGGAAGGATTAGCACCCTCGCAACGCCCAAAATTGGTACCAAATTGAATAGTTTTCTGTCTTAATATCAAAAGTTTGATAAGATCCCTTTTTAAAACTGGAACAATTTGAGTTGAAAATCGAGATTCCTTCACTCCAAAAGAGTACAAACATCACATCCAGCATGATAGGACACGACATTCTTAAACTTTCGTAAGTGAAATCATCTCGTGATTTACAAAATCTATTTAAAAGGATATTTTAGACATTTAGACAAACGGAAAATCGCAACTCAGCATGTTAGGGCACTACTTCCCGAATTTCTAAATACAAAAAAACATTGCCTCATTTTTAAAATTCTTTTGGATTAAATGAAATATAAATTTTTTTTTAAAACAATGATGCATTTAACATATTACAAGATATCGATACTAAATAATATAAACTACATGGTACATACTTTAACATTTCATGCAAATATAATATAGAAAATGATAAATAACGACATAAATTACATAATGTATATACAATAATATTTCATGCAAATATATAAAAATAATAAATAACATAAAAATACAAATAATTTACAAGATAAAATTAACATACTAAAACAACACTAAATAAATTAAAAAATACGAAAATGAATCAACACATTATGAACATATGTAAAATAAGTCAAAAAAATAAAGATGAAAACTAAATACCGTTAAGATAAATGAGGTATTAAAAATATTAAAACAATATATAAATAAATAAGGAAAATTAAAAAATGGTTAATTAATTAATAAAAAAATATATGATATAATAATTTAGTATATATTTTATAAAAATAATATTATATTAAAAAGGAACAAAACTTCATAGTAAATTTTAGAGTATTACATAATATATTAAATATTTAATAATGATATATGTATTATTTAATAATAATTTATAAATTTTAAAATTATACATAATAATAAATAATAAGATTATATAATATATAATAAGATAAAAATAATATAATGAATAATATATAATAAAATGATATAAAATATAAAAATTAAATATATAATAAAGTATAAATAATATAATAAATAATACATAAATAAAAATATATAATATTTTTTACACATATAAATAATATTTATAGTAAAAATAAATAATATATAAAATATTTAAAATAAATAAATTATATATAAATATTTAAAAAGGATTAAAATTAAATAAAAATAAAACTCTAGGGTTAATTTTAAAATAATAAAAATTAGGACCTAATTGAAACACACGCTAAAATCTGAGGGACTCACTGGGTAATTAGCCCTAATCTCAAAAACGACGTCGTTTTGAAAATAAGTTTTATAATGGCCATTGGGACTAAATTGAAACAAAAATAAAAGGTTAGGGCCAAATTAAAATAAAAATAAAATGAAATTATAAATTTTAAAAATGCGGAAGGATCAATTGGGCAATTAGCCCTTTAATAAAAAACACGTGGATCCTTCCCGGGTCACGGGTCAACACGCGGATCCTTCACTTAAACGGCGTCGTTTTGGTGCTTATTAAACTAAGCAAAAACGACACTGTTTTTATAATACTATATAACTCAGATTTTGGCCCAAAAAAATTATTTTTTAAAGCTGGTTTTAAAAAAAAAAAACTTGAAATCCTCTGAAAGAGGAGAAGAGAAGAGCCCTCCGGGCTTCGGCCCCCGTTAGGCCAAGTTCCGGTCATCGGGCTGCACGCGCCCACGCATCACACGCGCCACTGCACAAGACGGTTGGAAGGTTAAAAGCCTTCATTTTTCAGGCGAATCACAGGTAATCTCTTCTCTTTTTTAAATACTGACAGTTTTTTGTAAAAAACAGTTCATATGTGTTGAACAAAAAGAAATAAACAATAAGGAATGAAATATGTAACTAAAAATCACCTTTTTTAAAAAAACTGCTCGTATTTCTTTCTTGTATGTATATATGCGTATCTGTTTGCATATATGTAAAAAAAAAAATCCTTTTACAGTTTCGAAAAAAGGCTTTTATAGCCTTCTATAAATTGTTACATTTTGGGAAAGAAATCTTTGATTTCTTTCCATGTTTGCTTCTCTTTTCTGCCGTGGTTCTTCCTTTTTGCAGGTACTAGCGAGGATATCACGGCGATGAGTGCGCTGGCGTTGATTCGTGCGCCGATTATGGAGCGATACGAAGCTAAAGTCACGGCGCCGATGGAGGTGTCGATGAAGGGTCACTGGAACGGCGCGAGACGAAGAGGCATGACGATTGGAGTGTTTGCGGCGCGAAGCTTCTGGAAACCCTAGGTTTCTTGATTCAGTTTAGGCATTGGGCCTTCTTGGGCCTTGCTGATTTGGGTCCAGTTTGAGTATTTGGGCTAAAGGGTTTCAGGTGTAATGAGGTTCAAATGTGGGCTACCGGTGTGATTTGTAAATGGGCCATAAGTAGTGCTTCAATTGGGCTATGTAAATAGGCTAGTAGTTTGGGTTTTGTAAATGGACTGTAAAAGAACTTTTATTATTTTATGTCTTTGTTTTTTTGTTTATTTTACGGGCCGGGAAAATTTGGGCTATTACAGTTCCACTTATAAAGTTGTTGGTTTTGGAAATATTGATCTAATTTCATCTATCACCTTATCATCGGTATTAAATTTACGTAACCTTGCCTTCAATTTAATCTCTGTTAGTAAACTTATTAGTGATCTAAATTGCTCCATTTGGTTTTTTTCCTAATCATCGTATTCTACAGGATCTTGTGACAAAGTGCACTATTGGTAAAGGGCACGTATCTAATGGTCTTTATATTTTTTACTTGTGGGTTCCTTGATTCGTGGCGCATCCTACTGTTCTCTCATCAATGGAAGCACATTGCTAATTAATACATCCTTCTCTTTATTTGTTGAAGAAGTTATGTATAAAATTTTAAAACCTACCTTTTTTTGGAATGTGAAGCATGTCACTTTGCTAAACACTGATGGAGGCCCTTGAATCCAAGAGCTAACAAACGAGCTAGTTTCACTTTTAAGTCACTCAGACATTTGGGACCTTTCCCAATTGTATCTAAACTTGGATTTAGATACTTTGTTATGTTTATGGATGATTATTCTTGAATAACATGGATATACCTAATGAAAAATTGGTCAAAGGTGTTTTTTTATTTTCGAGCTTTTTGTGCTGAGATAAGAACTCAATTTAGTGTTCGTCCAGGATTTGTGAAGTGATAATGCTAAAGAATACTTCTTTTTTACTATTGTAAGGCATTTTTGAACCAAAATGGGGTCCTTTATTAAACCTCTTATGTTGATGCACCACCTCAAAATGGAAGAACAGACATCTCCCTCAAAATGGAAGAATAGACATCTCCCTAAGACAGCTAGACCTTTTTTATTTCGAATAAAAGTTCCTAAAGAATTTTGGGTTGATGTTATTTTAACAACTTTTTTTTTGATCAATTGCGTGCCTTATTCCGTACTTGATGGTGGTAACCCATATAATGTTCTATTTCTATCCAAACCATTATTTTCAATGAAACCAAGAATTTTCAGAAGTACCTGTTTTGTTTGAGATGTTCGACCTTATGTCACTAAGTTGAATCCAAAATCCTTATTTCTGGGGCACTCTTACCTTCAAAAGGGGTACAAGTGTTATAGTTTAGATCTCAACAGGTATTTGGTGTCTATCAATGTTGCATTCTCAGAACAAGTGTCATTCTTTTAAAAAGAAATGTCTTCGAAATTTCTGAAATAGGGGGAGGAAGATGATTGGTCAATTTACACTATCACTAGTGAACCAAAGAATTCTAATTCTTTGACTTTTGCTCTGACAAGACCATCAATTACTCAAGTTTATTCCAAACTAGAGAGAGTCATGATACATGTCCTACACCGATGTCTTCGTCATCTGATCCAATCTCAATCTCAAGTGACCTTAACCTTGACCTTTTTCATATTTCTAATTTTGTTTCATATAGCCATTTGTCTCCTTCTTGTTCTTTAATTGCGTCCCTAGATTCCGTTTCATTGTATAGAAACACATTAATTTAGGAGATGAAATACTAGCATTAATCTCACATTTTTTAGATTGGCTCAAATCTATTACTTTTGTGTTAATTATATCGAATGCAATTTTAATCAATGTTTACAATAATAACTTGGATAATTTATGGATCTAGCATACACATTTAAATGGTGAACTGATGATTAATTTATTAGAAAACAATGAATGAAAAAATATATTGGACAATATCATGACCCCAAATTTTTGGGTAATAAAAGATTTTGGAATAACAAATTTTTTATTTGAAGTTTTAAGAGATATAGGGTATGATAGAAAATTTTCATTTAATTAGTTGAAATACGCATAAAAAAATAGTTTATTTTTAATAACATTCTTTTAGAAATTATTTTCTCATGAATATTAATATAAATGGTAAAACAAAACTACTAATCTTTTATTTTGGTTTAGGTTACTAATTTTTTGGAGGTAAAAAATTACAACTGCTCTCTAATCTTTACCATTTGTTATTCATCGACTTTAATTGATTCTTTTAAAAGTAAAAATTTTATTTTTATTTTTGCATATGCTATGATGAATATACTCTAATCATTACATTTTATTTTGCTACTTTAGTCAATAAAATTTATCAATGTTATACTTCGCTACCTAGTCTAACCACTTATTATCTTTCATATCAATGTATATTGAGACGTACCATTCATGCAAAAATCAAATTAAATTAATTGATTTTTGTACCTTATTCTATCACTCTTTAACATGCATTCTTTCTGAAAAATGCATTAAGATAATAGATATATATATATATATTACATGCAAGGAAATGAAACGATAAATAAATTAAAAAAATTAATGATAAAAAGAATTTTCATTCAATCGTTAAAATTTGAAATGATTGTCGATTAATAGATAAAATGACAAGTTTAAAGATTATCAATTAAATGTTTAATCCAAATGTTCAATGGCCGAGAAAAATGAAGTGTTCCTAAAGATTTTAAGGATTATGGCTAAAGGAAAGTGAAGTGTTACTAAAGAATTTAAGAATTCTAATGATTTAATACCTTTTTTTTTCCTTACTATTGAAATTGTTTTTTCTTCAACTAGTTTATGAAAATTTTTTAGTTAAAGTTAATATTTAGAATGAATATATTTAATTAAAATTAATTAATATTTTAAAAGATGAAATATTCAAGTGATATCTATGAATGAAAATTATAAATCACAATTTCACAAAGGCCATGTCAAATTTTATGTGTGAATACATTATTGGATAAATATGTCACAATTTTAAAAATTAAGATGGTTATTTGTTTAGATTAGATTGCATGCCGTTTGCCAAATATGAATATTAAATTGGACAAAAAACACAAGTACTATATTAAAAAAAATTGACAAATCTCAAGTATCAAATGATGCACTAAGCTTATATAAACAATAAATAAAAGCTATCGTAAATGCATGTGATCGCTCAATTTAACATTGTGAATGATTAATATGAGTCACATGTGATTATTGTTAAATTTGTTTTGAGTAGGACTAAGCAAAAATAAAATAAAATAAAATAAAATTGATAAGCCATAAAAGTAACATGTTTTTAATCATATTTTTGATGCGTATTTGGATGATTTATTATGTAAATTAGTAAATTTGGTGCTCCTAATCCTTTAAATTCATGTTTCTATACTTACGTGAGCATAAGGGAGTGGAAGGAGCGAAAAACACGCCAAAATCGGGCAAAAAGAGTTGTTTTCAGTATCCACACGGCCTGGGCATTTCCACACGAGCTGGCCACACGCCAATGTACCAGCCCTTGTCTATATCATTCCCCATTTCCCAAACACGCAGAAAAACCCAATTTTTAGGCTTTCTGAGCATTCTAAAGTCTAAATATCAATTAGAAGAAGATCTAAAAGGGGCATTCAGATGAGATTGAAGAAATTACTCGAAGAACACCATTGGAGCCAACTCAGAAGCGGATCTCCTTCAAGATTGAAGATCTCATTTTAACTTATTTCGAAGTTTTAGTAGATTTTTTTATGTCTTGTAGTTTTTTCTGATTTTGAGATGTTTCACTTTAGATTATGAACTAAACTCCCTAGATACCTAGGGAAGATGAAACCTATAATGAATCTTATTATTTGATTTCTGAATTACATGATAAATACTTGATTCTTGTTCACAATTATGTATGTTTATTTTGTGCTTTAATATTTTAGGGATATTAATTCATATTTAATGTTCTTATTTCAGTGGAGCAAAAGTCCCTATTTAAGAGTAGATCTAGTATACTTGAGTGGAGTTGCATGTAGTCCTAGAAATAGGACGACATAAATCTACCGGATTAGAGTCAAATCTAATAGGAAAATCTATAGATCGAGTTAATGCGACAATAGGGGTTTTAATTAGAAAGAGATTTCGATTAATCAACCTAGAGTCAGTTATTCTTACTCTCGAAAGAGATATTAACATAATTTAGGAATTTCTACGGATCAAGACACAAGTGAATAAATTATTTAATTCAGATTCAGAATAATAAGTGAAGTCCAGGTGGATTCTTTCCTGAGTATTGTCTTTCTCTTTGGTTATCTTCAAATATTTTCCTAATTCATTCTCTATCGCGTTCTTAGTTAATTTAGATTAGTAAATTTAGATTAAAACAACCATCCCAATTTATCGGCTAAATAATAGAAAAATAGTAATTACTAGTACTTTTAGTCATCGTGGATATGATATTCCTTACTCACCATAGCTATACTATTGTTCGATAGGTGCGCTTGCCTTTGTCGTAATTATAGTTAGTTTAGTGACCATCAAGTTTTTGGCGCCGTTGTCAGAGACTAAAATATTAGGAATACTCGATTTTTATTAATTTAGCCATTTATTTTTATTACATTTTATTTTTGTTTTCAATTTAATTTTTGTTCTCTAATTTTTTCTTTTATTTGCTTCTAGCAGGTTCTTTTAGTTTTTGACTAGAAGAAATCCATCGGGACCATTAGTATTTGATAGTGAAATTGAAAGTACAGCTCGCAGAAATCGTAGAAAAGCAAGGTAGAGTCGACAGATTATAGTGGAAGAGTAAGATGACGCTATTATTATTACTGAGGAGATGGCTGATAATTAGAATAATCAGCTACCTCCTATGATTGCTGTGAATCCTGCAAATCCAAATCCTGCAAATCTGAATCCTGCTCCTCGTACTATGTTCGATTATGCCAAGCCCACTCTAACTGGGGTTGAATCAAGTATTGTGAGACACACCATTGTTGTGAACAATTTCGAACTAAAGTCAAATACTATTCAGATGATACAACAATTTGTTCAGTTCGATGGTTTGGAAGACGAAGATCCAAATACTCATTTGGCTAAGTTTCTGGAAGTCTGTGATACTTTCAAGATAAATGGCGTTTTTGACGATGCCATTCGCTTACAGTTGTTTCCTTTCTCATTGAATTCCTATTAAATTACTTCCCACCGGCTAAAACAACTAAGTTGAGGAATGATATCTCTTCTTTCGTACAGATAGACTTAGAGACCTTATATGATGCATGAGAGAGGTATAAGGATTTATTGAGAAGGTGTCCTCACCATGGGTGACCTCTATGGCTACAGGTTCAAACCTTCTACAATGGTTTGAACCCCTCAACTAGGCAGTTAATCGATGTAGCAGCCAGTGGTACTCTGAACAATAAAAAACCTAAAGAGGCTTATGAGTTTATAGATGAGATGTTACTAAATAATTATCAGTGGCAAGTCATGAGGACGAAGCTGACAAAAGCAGCTAGTGTTTTTAACTTAGATGCAGTCACCATGTTATCGAATCAGGTAGAACTTTTGAATAAAAAAATTGATAGTTTATGTGTTTCTACGCAGGTACATCCGGTGATACAATGCGACACAAATGGAGGTGGAATAAATAATTCAGAATATTTACCCTTCGGTCCTAGCATGGAGAATGAGCAAATAAATTATATGGGTAATAATTCTAGACCTCAAAATAATCCTTATAGTAATAACTATAATGCAGGATGGAGGAACCACCCAAATTTCTCATGGGCTGGTCAAGGAAACCAAAGACCACAACCCCCTCCAAGCTTTCAACAACAACCTTACCAATAAGAGAAGAAACCAAACCTTGAAGAGATGTTGGCAAAATTTATTTCGGTGTTAGAGACCCATTTTCAAAACCCGTTTTCAATTTAGGGGCTCGAAAATCAAATTGGACAGCTTGCTAAATTGGTTTCAAAAAGGCAGCAAGGTAGTTTACCTTGTAACACCGAACCCAACCCAAAAGAGCATGTGAAAGCAGTTACAATAAAGAATGGGAAAGTGTTGGCTAAACCTGAAAAGAAGCTGTAACAGGAATTTGATAAGAAAAATGACGAAGGGGTAAATTCCAAAGTGATTGAAACACCGGTGCTTAAAGAATATAAACCACTGATCCCACATCCAACAAAGTTGAAGAAAGACCACATGGATGCACAATTTGGTAAATTTCTTGAACTTTTCAAACAGTTGCATATTAACTTACCTTTTATTGAAGCTATTTCACAGATGCCCATATATTCAAAATTTTTGAAGGAGCTATTAACAAATAAAAAGAAGTTTGAGCAACTATCCACTGTGGAACTCAACGAGGAATATTCAGCTATTCTCCAAAATAAACTACCAACTAAGCTGAAAGATCCAAGAAGTTTTACTATTCCCTATTTTATTGGTAGTTTAAACATTGAGAAAGCATTAGCTGATTTGGGTGTTAGCATTAATTTAATACCTTATAAAATGTTCAAGCAGTTTGGTCTTGGAGAACCAAAACCCACTAGGATGAGTATTCAGTTAGCTAATAGAGCTGTTAAATATCCTAGGGGTATTATTGAAGATGTCCTAGTAAAAATAGATAAATTCATATTCCCTGTTGATTTTGTTGTACTTGACATGGTTGAGGATGTTGAGGTGCCTTTAATTTTAAGTCATCCTTTTCTAGCTACTGCTAGAGCTATCATTGATGTAAGCGATGGTAAACTTGTGTTTAGGGTAGGTGATGAAGAGATTATTTTTAAAATCTATGATGTCATGTGGTTCTCTAGAGAATAAGATGATTCCTGTTATTTTATTGAATTTATTGACCATGTTATTCAAGGTTCATTATAGGAAATTGTTCATAAAGACACGTTAGAACTGTGTCTTGTCCAAGGAGAGGAGGTAGATAATGATACTGCTATGATAAGTGAGACAAAAATTGATTTAGATTCTAATGAGTCTTCACTGCGACAAAAGAATTATGAGGGAATTGAGGTAAATGATGAATTAAAATTAAAACCCTCTATTGAAGAACCTCCCAAATTAGAACTAAAGAAATTACCAAATCACCTAGAGTACGCGTTTCTTGGAAACAATTCTACATTACCACTGGTTATTGCTTCAGATTTGAAGTCAAATGAGAAAGATGAGTTATTGTAAGTATTAAAGGAGCATAAGAAAGCTATAGCTCGGTAGATTTCTGACATTAGAGGGATTAGTCCTTCTTTTTGCACCCATAAAATTTTGATGGAGGATAAATACAAACCATGTGTGCAAGCTCAAAGACGACTAAATCCTAACATGAAGGAGGTCGTTAAGGCTGAGGTAATTAAACTTCTATATGCTGGAGTTATTTATCCTATTTCTGATAGTACTTGGGTAACTCCTGTATAGGTTGTTCCTAAGAAGAGATGTATGACTGTTATAGCCAACGAGAAGAATGAGTTGATTCCAACGAGAAAAGTTACAAGATAGAGAGTTCGTATTGATTATAGGAAGTTGAACAATTCCACGAGAAAATATCACTTCTCTCTGCCATTCATTAATCAAATATTGGAAAGATTATCTAGGCATATGTATTATTGCTTCCTAGATGGACTCTCTGGCTACTTTCAAATCCCGATAGCTTCCAAGGACCAAGAAAAAATGACATTTACATGACCATATGGTACGTTTGCTTATCGAAGAATGCCTTTTGGATTATGTAATGCTCCTGCTACTTTTCAGCGTTGCATGTTAGCCCATTTTTGATGAACTTGTAAAAGACATTATAGAGGTATTTATGGATGACTTTTCGGTATTTTGTAATTCTTTCCATCTTTGTCTTAAAAACTTAAAACGAGTTCTAATGAGATGTGAGGAAATGAACCTTGTGATTAATTAGGAAAAATGTCACTTTATGGTTCAATAAGGGATTGTGTTGGGCCATAAAATTTCTAGTAAATGGATTGAGGTTGATAGAGCAAAAATTGAAACCATTGAAAAATTACCTCCCATTAGTTCAGTTAAGGCTATTCGAAGCTTTTTAGGTTATGTTGGGTTCTATAGGAGGTTTATTAAAGATTTTTCTAAAATAACTAAGCTTTTAACGAATTTGCTAGAAAAAGAAGTGCCTTTCGATTTTAGTCAAGAATGTTTAAAAACATTTAATACTCTTAAAGAAAAATTAATTAATGCTCCGATTGTGGTTGCATCTGATCGAAATTTACCCTTTGGGTTAATGTGTGATGCGATTGATTTTGTAGTAGGTGTAGTTCTTGGACAGTGAAGGGACAATCATTTTCAACCAATTTATTATGTCAGTAAGACATTGACAGATGCACAAGAAAATTACACCACTACAAAAAAAGAATTGCTAGCTGTGGTTTTTGCATTCGATAAATTTAGACCATATTTGATATTATCTAAAGTTATTGTTTACATTGACCATTCAGCTCTTCGTTATCTCCTAACTAAATCATATGCAAAACCTCGACTTATAAGATGGATTTTATTATTGTAGGAGTTTGATTTGGAAATCCAGGATAAGAAGGGAGCTGAAAATCTTGCAGCTGATCACCTTTCCAGACTAGAGAATTCACATCTCAAGGAGCTTAATGAGAATGAGATAAATGACTTGTTCCTTGAGGAACAACTTTTTGTTATAACCTATTCTGAAGCCCTTTGGTTTGTAGATATCACAAATTACTTCGCTGCTAACATTCTACCGAAAAGGGTTGACACATCATCAAAAGAAGAGATTCTTTGCTGATGTGAAAAATTATTTTTGGGAGGATCTTTTTGTTTTTTGTGTATGTACAGATCAAGTAATTCAGAGGTGTGTTACAAAATTAGGAGCGAGTAAAATCTTGGAACACTTTCACTCAGAACTAACAAGAGGACATTACAGTGGGACTAGGACAGCACATAAAACACTTGAATCAGGTTTTTATTGGCCCACACTATTCAAAGACGCTAACAGGTATGTTACTTTTTGTGATATATGCTAGAGAACAGGTAATATTTCTAAACATGATGAAATGCCTCAAACTTATATCCTCTCATGTGAAATTTTTGATGCATGGGGCATTGATTTTATGGGCCTATTTCCTAGCTCGTTTGGTAATAAATACATCCTAGTAGAAGTCAATTATATGTCAAAATGGGTAGAAGCTCAAGCTTTACTTACCAACGATGCTAGAGTGGTAGTTCGATTTCTTAAGAAGCTCTTTTCTCGATTTGAAACACCTAGAGCGATTATTAGTGATAGGGGTAGGCATTTTTGTAATGCTCAATTTGATAAAGTTTTTAAAAAGTATAGGGTGCATCATAGAACAGCTACCCCTTATCGCCCTCAAACTAGTGGACAAGTTGAAATTGCAAATCTAGAACTCAAACCTATCCTAGAAAAAACTGTAGAGTCAAATAGAAAGGATTGGGCGATAAAAGTATATGACACTTTATGGGCTTATAGAACTACCTTTAAAACACCCATAGAAACATCTCCTTACCAACTTGTTTATGGAAAAAGTTGTCATTTACCGTTTGAACTAGAGCACAAAGCATTCTGGGCAATAAAATTCCTAAACTATGATATTAAACATGCAGGTGAGAAGAGATTGATGCAGCTGAACGAGTTAGATGAGTGGCGAGCGAATGCTTAGGAAAACTTACGACTATATAAAGAAGCAACAAAGCGATGCCACGATACTCGTTGAAGTAGCCTAAGCAATTCGCAGCTGGAGATCTTGTCCTTTTATACAATTCAAAGCTCAAGTTGTTTCCTGGAAAACTGAAATCAATATGGTCAGATCCATTCGTAGTACAAACCGTTTTCCCATACGGTATGATAGGGTAACCCATCCAGCATATGACACATTCAAGGTAAGTAGTCATCGACTCAAACTTTATAGTGGTGACGATTTTAAAAATGATAGAGAGGAGCTTCGGCTCTGCGAACTTCCGTAAGTGCGTGTATAAGGTAAGTCGAGCTTAGACTTTAAATAAGCACTTCTCGAAAGGCAACCTAAGTGTTAACACTGTTAATTTTTTTATTTTTATTTCATGGAATTTTTGATAATATTAAAAAAAAAGTGTATTTTTGACCTACACGGCCTGGACACACAGGCGTGTACTTGGCCATATAGATCTTAAGACTTAGTTTTGAAATTTTAATAAAATCGACAGTAAGTTACACGGCCTAGTGACATGGCTATGTGACCCACATGGCCTGGACACACGGGCGTGTCCTTGGCCGTGTGGATCCTGGGACTTAAATTTTCAAAAAAATCGACAGAGACACGGTCTAAAATAGTTGACATGAACGTGTGACACGGCCGTGTAGACCATACGCCTGGACACACGGACGTGTTTTAGGCCATGTGAAACTTGGAGCTAATTTTTTCATTTTTAAAATAAGTTAGAGAGTTACACGGGAAAGGCACACGGTAGTGTGCGAGACACAACTGAGCCACACGGGCATGTCGAAGTTTACAAGGGCGTGGGAAAAGTGAAGGAGGTTGCACACGGCCATGCGACACGACCGTGTGAAGACTATAGCCCCCTTCTCATTTTTTGTTTTGTCTTTTTCTTCAAACTCCCTAACCTTAGTCGCTGTCAGCCTTCCTCTTGCCATTCTGACCAGCCACCTCTCTCTTACCCTCCCCACGCTCACGTCTCCTTCACCGTCCTTCGACCACACCCCTAGCCACCAATAGAGCCGCCCCCTTCTCCGGTCTTTCTCCTTTCCTCTCCTCCTCTCTTCAACCCACACACGAGCCACCCTTCACAACCTCCATCTCTCCCTCGGCCTCCTTCTCCTCCTCTTTGCCCTTTCCTAATCCCGCGCCACAAGCCTTGACCCCCACCGCCGCACATCTTAACACCCTCTTCACCCTTTTCCCTTCCCTTCTTCCCTATTGAACCACCCTTATTCCACCCATTCGCGCCACATAACTCCGCCCCAACCCCTTCTATCGCCATCGCATACCTTTGACCATCTCGTCAAAACCACCACCGTCAGTTACATATTTTTTGACCTACTACTACTACTACTACTACTATTACTACTACTACTATTATTATTATTATTATTATTATTATTATTATTATTATTATTTCTTTATATATTTCTTTGTTAATATTATTTTACTTTATTATTTTTACTACTTTTACTTGTTTTTTTATTTATTCTTGATTATTTAGTTTTTTTAATTATTGATTTTGTTTATTCTTAATATAGTTCTGGACATGTTTATTATTTTATTTTATTTTACTTTATTTTATTTTATTCCTTTCATTTGGTAGTGTTATCCATTTCTTTTGTTTTAATTGATTTTATTTTTTATTTTATTCTTACTAGTCTTGATTATTCATTTTATTATTGCTCATTATTAGTTTCATTTATTCTTACTACGTTTTTGTTTGGTATTGGCATTTTGCTTATTAGTTTTATCATGTTAATAGTCAATTTCGTTATTAGTCCAATTGTTGAGCTTAACTTAGATTTTGATTTCCTATTAGATTATATTTATCATGTTGGTTCAACCATTTAAGTTATTTGATTGATTTATTGCAGATTCATTATGACGAACACATGCGGCGAATTTAAGGTCGCCGTCCCCGCTTTGAAAAAGCGGAAGACCTTTGGTGCGACCTCTTCTTTGAGTGCCTTTGCCGAGGTTCGCCACCCTTATCTCCGATTTTCAGTGGGTCCTCAGGAGGATTTATTTCAGCTCCTTCGACAACACCCACTCAGCTTAGGCCAATGTATTGATTGGGCCGCGTTGGAGCAGGTCCACCTAGCTGATCAAGTGCGCACCTTTATTATTACAGCCCCATAGGACCGGTTTTTCTCTATCATCAAGCCCATATACATGGAGCTTACTTTGGAGTTTTGTACTACATTTATTCTATAGCAGGTGATGACGACTCATGACGAGCCAACACCATCACTTTCAGACTCAGTGGCCTAGTGCGCCAGATGACTATCCCCGAGTTCGACAATGCTATGAGACTCTACGCTGAGGAGTTTATGAGTGTCGAGAACTTTTTTCGCCTACATCGGCACATCTATTACTTGCCATCTCGTTGTTGGGCAGAGCTTACGGCGAGTAGGACACTTTATGACGTGAGTCACTCGAAGGCGACTTCTCTCTCTCTGGCTTTACGGTATCTTCATGCCCTTTTAGCTCACGCTTTGACCGGTAAGAGAGAGAGCATCAGAGTCGTAAGTACTACTGATGCTTATTGTCTATGGAGTATGGCCACCGGTCATATCTTTGATTTGGCATACTTCATCGCCTTAGTCTTCCGTCATCAGACTGACCGCCACGGGAAGGGTCCCATCTATTTAGGCCCTTATGTAACTCGACTTGCTCGACATTTTGGTCTTCTCGACACACCGGAGCAGTCCTCTACACTTAAACTCACCGGCTAAATGTCGCCACAAAGAATCTCGAGCATGATCCATATGAGGATGATTGAGCGGCGTCGTGGAGTGGATCCTCTTCAATACCAACTATTTCATTCTGACGCTCAGAATGAACCCGAGAACTTCACTAATGATGTTCCTCTCCAACACGAGGACTCACCTCAACCTTCACCTTCGAGTCAATATCTTATTTCTTCTACTGCTACTTTAGCGGACCTCTTTGAGCGATTCACTCGTTTCAAGCAGCATTACTTTCAGCGGTTCAACAGTATTGATGTGACATTAAAGCAGATCTGTCAGCATCTCCATATCTCCTCCTCAGCTCCGGCGACTCACGACACTGACGCGTCTGATGATGAGGACCATTAGGTTCATTCGTTTTTTTTATTTTTATTTTTATGTTTATTGTTATTTTCTTTAACTTATTTCGTTTTTATATTTTGAACTATACTTTTATTTTTATGGTTGTTTCTAATCCAGTTTTAATCCCTTAATCTTTTTCAGTATTTGTGTTTATTTTCTTATTTGTTTGCTCGGAATCGTGCTCTACATTTAGATTACAATCCCGCTTTTCACTATTTTTGGGCTTTCATCCAATATTTAGGGCAGTTTTAATTTTCTCCCACTCTTATGATATTCTGTTTATATGTGATTATCTATGTTTGTACATTGCGAACAATTTACATCTTAAGTGTGGGGAGGTTATTTATATAATTAATAGAAAATCCCTAAATTATGTCTTATGTTTAAGTAATTTTCTCATACTATTATTAGAGTGAATTTTTATTAATTTGTGATTTTTATTGATGTGTTTTAGATTAATTTGCTGATAATTGTGTATTGGTTGATTTAAACTTTCAAACATGAGAGAATCAAGCATGATAAGTTTATTTTCAGAATTCAAAATTTTAGGTTGTTTCCCTGAATTGAGGTATTATCTTGAAGTTTTAGATTTGCAAGATTGACATCAAAAACCATAATTTTTTGTGAGATTTTGAGCCTTTAGAGCATACATTTTTCTTACTCATTTTTATTATTGGTTATGAGTGTGTTAATATTGATTTGTTATTCTAGAACTTGCTTCGATTATGCATGTTGAGACCGCACATTTGATTTGATATACCGAGATGATAAAGGCACTTAGGTTTTAACCTACTTATCCCATAAAAAGCCTACCTACATAATTAACCTTTAGTGAACCCCTTTGAGCCTAACACACTGTTTCTTGATTCACCCATTAATTTTAACCCATAACTCTTTTTTTTTTTTTTTTTTTTTTTGCTCATTGAGAATTTTTCCTATTTTGTTGACTCTATTTTTTATCGAGATTTGATTTGGTTAATTGCCTGATTAAGCCTTTTGTTTAAGTTGTTGAATTATTTCTTCTTATTCTCAAAAATAAAAAATAAAAAATACATATATACTGATTATTATTTAATTTTATGTTAATTGAGCTTGAACAGTTAAATTCATATTTTGAGAAGAAGCTCGTGTTATTCTTAAATAGTTTTCGATTGATGTAATTGTTTTTAATTCAGCATTTGTTTATTTTTCTAGTTTGGTAATTTATCAATTTAATCTCTATTTTAACCAATTTTTTCAGCCTTTCTCCACACCCTTCAACCTAAGCCCCATGACAATCTCTTAAAGACTTTTTGATTTGTATATCATCTCATTTTATAGTGGTGGAGATTTGATTTTCATGCAAGCCTATAGTAATGACTTTTCATGTTTGACTATTGAGTGGTTATTTTTGGACCTTAAACACTTTGAGTGATTTGAGTGAATCTTTAGGGAGGATGTTGATTCTTATCAATTTTGGATTAAAGGTAATTACTTAGATAAAGGGAAATACCTATATTTTCATGTTTTAAAAATATTCGACTTGGATTGTTTGAATCTTTAGTGCTCTTTTAGTTAAATTATCAATGTATGATTATTTGTGAATTATGACAAAACATTATTGATGAGAATTATAAGTTGAGAAAGATTAATTTTTAATTATGAGTTGAGGATTTTGCTTGAGGATAAGCAAATGCTTAAGTGTGGGGATATTTGATAAGCTATATGTAGCGACGTAAAAATTTTGGTTTCGGGTCGCTACTTGTGGCGATTAAAACTTGAAAACTTAAATTTCGATTTTTAAAGTAAACAGGGAATCGCCACCGATCCTTTTTCTAGGTGTGATCGGACACCTATTAGATTTTTTCTTTAAAAACGAGAAAAAAGGCCGAGTTTAGGTCTACGTTAAAAACCATAGAAAAATTAGGGTTCGGGAGTCAGTTACGCGCGAGGAAGGTATTAGCACCCTCGCGACGGCCAGAAATTGGTATCTCATAAACACATGTTGTCTTGATTTTTAAGAAATACGAGTTCAACGTAAAACTTAATCGTGATCCGATGGAAGAGAAAAAACGAAAAACTTTTAATTTTTGGTTTTTGGAAAGGATATATCGTTTCAACACGAGCCAATAAATTCCATCCAACATAGCGATAAAATTTACGACTTAATGTTAAATTGATATATTGCCTTGGTTATCGAAATTAATTAGAAAACAAGAATGTGATTTTTGAAGCAATGTAAAATAAAATTAACATGGAATAAAAGTAAAAGGGTAAAATATGTTGGAGCGAAGAACATACATGACAATAAAAATACTAGCTATGCTTGCAAGATTAAATATAATAATAATGTCGAAAACCAGACAACAATGAAAACACACAAAATATTAAGAGTATATACACAACAAAAATATATATAGGTATATGTACATGATATAATATGAAAAATATAATTTAGTATTAGAAATATATACATGATATGTAAAAAACGATATTGAAAAATATATATACATATAAAAATAATCTAAAACTTTAATATTTACATGATGTATACGCATGAGGAGAGAAGCCTATTATAATATTAGACAATATATATATACTCATATATATTAGAAATATACACATACATATGCTAAAATTAACAATAATAGTAATAAAGATAATATAGCAATCTACACAAGAAAACAAAAACATAAATAGAACACAACTGATAATACTAAAATATATATATATATATATATATATACTAATATATATAACACATAACTACAAAGCTAAGAACATATTAATATTAATAATAATACTAATGTTACGTAAAGAAATACTTATATATATATTAACGATACATACATATATAATAAAATACATGAGTAATACAATATTCAACATATACATGATATATGATAGGATAATAATATACATAATAAATAATATTGCATATATAACAAATATATATTATAATAACAGTAAGGATCATAAGAATATTGAAATATAAAGACTAATATGGCATTAGAATATTAAAATAAAATAACTAGAAAAACTAAATACAAATACATACACATACATGCATATATATACAATTATACATTAAGATATATAATAAATACATTTAATATAATAAATATAAATATTAAAATCGATAAATATCAAGAATGATAGTGAGTAAATTGAAAATAAGACAATGAATTCAAAAAGAGGACTACATTGAATTAAATAACAAAGTTTTGGGCGAAATTTTAAAAGAAAGTAAACGGAAAAGGGCTGAATTGCACACGCAAACAAACCTAAAGGACCAAATCAGATAATAAACCAACTTCCTAAAACGTAGCGCATGGCAGAGGGTTAAATCACAAAGCGCAACAAATTAAAGGGCTAGATTAAAAAGTAAAAACGACTTAATTATAAATCCATGAAAAAGCGGAGGGGCCAACTGCGCAAATAGCCCCTCCCTAAAAAAACACGACGATCCTAGCCCCCAATGGGTCGGGTCTTCGGGTCGTATTCCAAAACGACACCGTTTTGGGGTTAAATGGCAGCCCCCAAAACGACGTCATTTTGGGGTGCTATAAAAGGCCCAAATTCTTTAAAAAATTTCATTTGTGCTGATAAGAAGGAAAAAAAAAAGGAGGGAGGGAGGGGAGCGCGATTTTTTTTGAAGGCAAGGCGATCAGCGATCTGTCGATCATCGACCACCGTCCGTCAGCCATGTCTGATGGCGGAAAAAGGTAAAAATTTCCTTTTTTTTCTTTGTTGTATTTCTTAGTATATAATATGTATCTAGATGGAAAATAGGTTTAAAGAATGAAATTAAAATAGAAAATATAAAAATCACCTTTAATACTTGTATTCTGGTTGCTCCACTGATATAGTTTTCGTGTTGTCTTTATATTTTGAATCTTCTTGTGTATATGGAAATATTCTTTTTTATTTTCGAAAATCTAACCCTTTTACAATGGTTTTCATTCGGCTTTTATAGCCAGTTTTACAAATTTTCCTTGTTATCTTCCTTGCTGTTGCGTGTCTTTCTCACTTTGCAGGTATGGCATGGAGTAGATGGTAACAGGTGGGGGAGAAGTCTGGTGGCTGACATGGTGAGGCAGAAGGGTGGTTGCGGCGCCGCAAGCTAGGGGGGCTAGGGTTAGATTTAGGGTTTTTGCTTCTGATTAGGTGTTTGGGCTAGGTATTGGGCCCGGGTTTGGGTTTTAGTTTGGGTTGAGGAGTTAGGGCTGAAAGGTTGAGGATTATTGGGTTTTGTTTAAAAGGGGTAATTGGGTTTGGTATTAGTGATGGGTTTAATTTGTAATTGGGCTGTGTAGTTTAAAACGGCCCAAAATTGGCCTGTAACACTATAAAAGTAACATATTTTTAATCACATTCTTGATGTGTTTTTGAATGATTTATTATGTAAATTAGTGAATTGATGCTCCAAATCCTTTAAATTCATGTTTTTATAGGTAAGCATAGGGGAGCAGAAGGAGCGAAAAACAAGCCAAAATCGGGCAAAAAGAGTTGTTTTCAGTATCTACACGGCCTAGGCATTTCCACACGGGCTGGCTACACGCTCTAGTGACAGCCCGTGTCGATATCGTTCCCTGTTTCCAAACACGTAGAAAAATCCAATTTTTAGGCTTTCTGAGCATTCTAAAGTCTATAAATATCAATTAGAAGAAGATCTAAAGGGGGAACTCAGAGAAGATTGAAGAAATTACTTGAAGAACACCATCGGAGCCAACTCAAAAGTGGATCTCCTTTTAACTTCTTTCGAAGTTTTAGTGAATTTCTTTATGTCTTGTAATTTTTTTTATTTTGAGATGTTTTCACTTCAGATTATGAACTAAATTCCCTAGATACCTAGGGAAGATGAAACCTATGATAAATCTTATTATTTGATTTCTGAATTACATGATAAATACTTGATTCTTGTTCTCAATTATATATGCTTATTTCGTGGTTTAATATTTTAGGGATATTAATTCATGTTTAATGTTCTTATTTCAGTAGAGTAAAAGTCCCTGTTTAAGAGTAGATCTAACATAATTGAGTGGAGTTACATGCAATCCTAGAAATTGGATGACATAAATCTACCGGATTAGAGTCAAATATAATAAGGGAATCCATAGATCGAGTTAATGTGACAATAGGGGTTTTAATTATAAAGAGATTTCAATTAATCAACCTAAAGTCAGTTGTTCTTACTCTCGAAAGAGATATTAACATAATTTATGGGTTTCTATGGATCAAGACACAAGTGAATAAATTATTTAATTTAGATTCGGAATAATAAGTGAAGTCTAGGTGGATTCTTTCCTGGGTATTGTCTTTCTCTTTGGTTATCTTCAAATATTTTCCTAATTCATTCTCTGTTGTGTTCTTAGTTAATTTAGATTAGTAAATTTAGATTAAAACAATCATCCCAATTTATCAGCTAAACAATAGGAAAATAGTAATTACTAGTACTTTTAGTCTTCGTGGATACAATATTCCTTACTCACCATAGCTATACTATTGTTTGATAGGTGCATTTACCTTTGTCGTAATTATAGTTAGTTTAGTGACCATCAATAATAAAGCTGACCAAATCAAGAAATCGAGTTGAGCCGACAATTCTATTTGATTCAGTTCAATTTCGATTAGATGATATCATTAAACCATAATTCAATTTAAGTTTATTCCATTGATCACCTAAAAGTAAAAAAAGAACATTTGGAAATTTCAAAAAAAACCCAATATTGTTTGAAGATATAAGTTCAATATATAGACCCAATTAAAACCCAAAACAAAACTTATTGCTTCTAAATTCTAAATATAACTTTTATTATACTTTTACATATTCTTTAATTAAATAAAAAATAAACCCTAAATCTAATTCAGTGTCAGCCTCTCACGAATTCATTGCTTATTTATTATTGTTGCTAAAACTTCGAAGAATTCAAATGTTCATCTCTTTTTTACTTACTGTGTTCTTTTTCTATTATTATTGTTCTTAAAACTTCTAACATTTTGGTTATGATTATTAACATTTGATTGTGCTCAATAAAAATTGAGAATGATTAAATTAACATTTAATTACATTTTTAATAAACATTTATAATTATTGTACCCCACATCCGACTCGATCATCGTATCCAAATGAAGAGTACTATATTCGTTGTCGAAGTAACTAGGACTAATTTTTCTTTTAATAACAACTCAAGCATCATACGTTTATCATATTATACAAACCATTGGTTTCAATGAAAACAAGTTAAAAGCATTAAAATACTTTAGAATCACTGGAAAACAAGTTGAAGTGATATTAATTAAAACAACTATAACTAGTTCTCATTAAACATCAACATAATATCCTCCTTTTATCACACTTTAAAAGCATTTATACCCATTAAAAATAATTGTGACGCATTCTTGCATGTGAATAACGTTTTTGTTATTATTCTATGTTTATTATATTATGGCACACAACAGTCACGTGGATAAAAATAAATATGTAATAAAGTTATTAAAAATTAAATATAAATTTTGATTGAAATGATAAAATTTAACACATTCATATATTGTTTTAGATTTATTATAGTTATAAACAATCTTAAAGTAATATTTAATTTTTTTATAAAATAAATAAAATTTTAATAAATTTATAATTAAATTGAGACTCGATTACTAGCAATACGGATTTAATGAAAGGGATTATATATAATATAGATATTTCATATTGTACCGAATTTTCATGTCATTTTCTCATTCATAGTATTTTTTCGTAAAATATTTATGCGACAAATTTTGCACAATATAATATTTGTAACCCCTAATAAATTTTATGTGTAAATATTATAATATATTTTTGCATATTAATAATTTATTTTACATAAATTTTGATACCCCCATGTATTCATTTTATCTGAAATAATATTTTAATTATTTGTAATTTGTAAAATATTATAAAAATTAATTAAATTAAAATTTAAAAACCGAAACGTATTTAAAAATGAAATTATATTTTACAGAAGGAAGCCAGCGACGCATTCTACTGTATAAATAAAAGATAAGAGATAAAACAATGGAATCCCTAAAATCAAATTTCAATTTCTCTGAAAACCCTATTTGTGAGACACGATGCTTCGATCTCCAGGCCACTCTCCCCGGCACGTCTCGTCACCGTCTCCGTCTCCATATTCCGACAACGCTCTTCGAATTCCTACCTCTTCTTCTTCAATCACCCCAAGTGGTCCTACCAAGAAACGCTCCCGCGTCCTCGACGAAGATTCCTACGTCGCCGCCATCGAGAAGATCGTCGAACGCGATTTCTTCCCCGATATTTCCAAGCTCCGAGACCGACTTGATTGGCTCGAAGCCGTCAAGACCGGCGATCCGATTCAAATCCGTGATGCCCAATTGAAGATCATCGAGCGCCGCGGCAAAAAGGTAAATAATGCAAATTCCGAGGGTAGAGGCCTAACGCAAACCCCTGGTTCTACTTTTACGAGGAATTTTACTCCTTTTGATGGAATTGATGGCAGAACCCCCCAAACCCCAAGTGTTTTAGGTAGGGGATTATCCGGTGAGGGTGATTGTAGGGAAAGCGAGGAAGAGGTTGATACGAATTTGTCCTTAGATGAGTTTTTTAGGAGGTATACGAGCGAGGATAACGATAGTTTTTCTAAGATTTTAGAGAAGGTTAACAGGAAGAAGAAAGAGAAGTATGGTTATTTAACCCAGAGCGAAAATACGGAGGGGGATGTTGAATTAATCGAGGATGTGAATAGGGATAGGATCACTGATGGATACGGAACGTCTGATCAGCCAACGAGCACATTGGAAGGGTGGAAATATACGGCCAAGAATTTGTTGATGTATCATCCTGCTGATCGGGGTGAGGCCCCGTTGACTGAGGAGGAACGAGCAATAAGATTGAAGGCTTTGACAAAGGAGATAAATCGTGGTAACACACGATTTCATGGTAAAGTGATGGATTCTAGGCCAAGAGATGATGGATCCGTGGAGGTGTTATATACTCCTGTTGCCGGTGCGACTCCAATGCCTATGTCAGGTAGGGATCAGGATAAGGGCAAAAAGTATGATTTGGAGGATTTTAGGAAGACCCCAAATCAGTTTTATGTTGAATCTGGGAAGAAAGCCGAGAATGGTTATAGTTTTGTAAGAACACCTTCACCTGCACCAGGTGTCGATGAATCCCCCTTTATTACATGGGGTGAAATCGAAGGGACACCTCTGAGGTTGGAAGCTGAGGATACACCAATTGATATTGGTGGTGGCGGTGATGGGCCTCATTTTAAGATTCCTTGTCCTCCTGCCAGAGATGTGAAGGCACACTCCTTATCAAGGGATGCAGCTCGGAAATTGAGAGAGAGGTCAAAGATGTTTAAGAAGCCACCGTTGCCCTCACCTTATAGAGGGGGTAGTGCTAGTCCAAGTGTACGTACGCTTTCCCCTGCTGCCCAGAAATTTGTAAGAAGTGCAATTGCAAAGTCCTCTTCATCAGTGGATGAAACTCTTCGTGCCAGTTATCGAGGTGCAAGCCCTGGGGTGTCTACTCCTAAAAGCGTAAGAAGTGTTTCAAGGTTTGGAAGGGATGGCAGCATGAATTCCAGATCACCTTCTGTAAGGGAGGGTTCTAATCCTCCATGGTAATAGTTGTCTTAAAGTACCAATGGTATTATAGTTTGATGCTACTGACTTGTTTTTTCCCATTTGTGTTTAAACGGTAGATGTATGTACTACCATTTCAAGGTTTTTTATCATCTTAGTTTTGGTTTTTTTCTTTTTCTTTTAATGAAAATATAAGACATTCAAATATGAAATGTGCTCTATTTTGTTACATAAAATCTTATTATCTGACATTGACTTGGATGATTATAATCCATAAAGCTCTCTGATTGTTGGGATATATATTAGGAAATGGGATAGGATGGCTCCGTTACTACCCATGGCAAAGTGTATAAAGATGAAAGTGCCTATATGCTCTGCATGATTTTGTTCTGTAAGATTAGAATAGCATCTTATGCGACATAAGTCTATTTGAGAATCTCAAAAGATTGATGTATGACTTGACCCTTTTGTATGAAGAGATGAATGAGGCACTTTCTGGGCTAAGCACAACTGTTCAGAGAGGTAGTGAATTCGGACCCAATGTTTTACATAGCTGGGAGGACAGCTATTGACTACTTTAAATAGTGTTAATGTCAAAAGTGATTGAAGGTCTGGATGTAACGAGATCATGGTTTTAGGTTTCTGATGCTCTGCAAGGAACCACCACTATCTGCTGACGGTGATGCAGAATTGGCATTGTGTTTAGAACTTAGAAGAGCATATAGAGGGAGGGAATGAGATACCTCTAAATGGTACTTGAACCAATGTCTGCATAGGTAAAGCAGCAGTTAACTAGTAATAGATATGGGAATGGCAGGCTAGGATATTTGATAGGAGAGTAGCCCGTGAGGTAGATCAGGAGCGATGCATCCTTCTCTGGTTTAAATTACAAATATATTTTCTTACCCATACTGATATCTAAATTACATTTTTTAGTTAAATTATCCTAGCATTTAAGAAAAAAAATCTTTTAATTAAACACGTTACACTTTTAAATTAAATTTAAAATAAAAAATAGAATTTAATTAAATTTAAACTTCTCAATTTTTCATTCTCTATTTTCACGATTCTTTCTTCCTTTATGTTGCACTTTTTTTTTAACAGTTCGATAACTTTTTTTTGGCTTTTTTTTATAAATAATTCAAAAAAATTAATTAATAATGAAAATGATTTAGGGGAAAAATTATTTACGAAAATGGACCGTTTTCAACCGTATCCAACGGCGTTGCTGCTATGTTAGGCGGCATCAACTTGCTTTTCCCTCAATCATACTTTAATCATTACTTGACACATTGACGGTTTCGGACTAAAGTTTGGTTATATAAAACATTTAAGGACTTGATTAGGCAATTATCATTTTTAGATTGGCCGAAAAAGGAACGTGGTTGAACCAAATTAAATGGTTTTCAACTTTTGGTCTATTTGCATGTTAGGTTTGTCTCTTTTTAAAGTTAAAAATAGCCCTTAAAAATATAAGAATAGCAAAAATTAATCCTTTTTATTTTTTTATTTTTCTAAAAACAATTAAATTAAAAAACTATATAAAATTCTTTTTTAAATTATCCAAATATATCCCTAAATTTATCTAACTTTAAACATTCAATTTATTCCCTAACATATTTGAATTTAAAAATAAATAAATAATGAAAAGGGTTTATTTTTCAATTCATTACCTAGCATATTTGAATTTAAATAAATTGAAAATAAAAAAATGTTTAATTTAGATAAAATAGACATAGTGGCGGAACCATTGGGCACTATTGAAAACAATCTATTTTTGTAAATAATTTTTAAAAAAAAAAGTCATTTTCTTTGCAATCCTCTTATTATTATTTTACTCAACTTCTTCCTTGTATGTAGATTTCATGATTTATCTAAATTTTTTAATATTATTATAGAGGTTTATCCAACATTAACTATTAGAGAAGAATGAAGAAAGTTGTTTATAAGAAAAATATTACAAATGTTTGGAATCAGGGTGAGAAAGATATCAAAATCGAGGGTTAAAAACGAAAAAAAAAAACTCATTAAAATATGAGTTTTGTTGTCAAAAACAGAGTTTGGATGAGTTTTTCGACAGATTTTTGAATTTTCCATCATCAAAATTATTGGGTGAAAAACAAAAAAAAAAATGAATATAATTTTTTTAAAAAAGAAGAAGCTTAAGGACATAATATTTAACCTTTTTTTTGAATTTTTTAATTAAAATTGTCGCATGTCAAAAAAATGATAACTTAAGATATTTTATTTAATGGCTAGGATAATATAGGTAACGGAATATAATTTAAGTTTCATTTTAGATAACGATAAATAATTTAGATATCACTCGTGATAAAAAAAAAAAAGTTGATGTACTAATTTAAAAGAATTAGTATAATTTAGATATTAATTTGTAATTTAAGCCTATTTTTTTAATATATTTGGGATGGTGTTTTGAACAGATTTTGATAGCCTTAAGTCTCCAACGGAACATAGTGATCCTTTTCAGAATGATCTTCGAGGACCTGGATTTTTCTGGAAAAAGAAAACAGGCATGTGATCATGGTTCTCTTTGGTTTTGAAAAAAAAAATGCTTTTACCTCACTTTATTTTGCTTTTTCCAAAATCAATTTGGAAGCAAACCCAATTTTATCGTTTTGGATTGGTTGGATCCATCAATTTTAAAATATTTTAATACATTATTTTAAAGTTTTTTTTTCTCTAATTTAAGTATAAAGCATTTGTTTTCTATATTATAAAATATTATAATTAATTATAAATTAACAAAAAAAATCAAATTGATTCTAATTACGGTTTTTTAAACTTATGTGCTAGAAATTAAACCGAATTGAATATATTTAAATAATAATTGAACTAAAATTAAACCTAATTCAATAATATCGAACACTATGATTCAAATTAAATTTTATTTTACCGATGAGGCTTTAGTTTATTGGCAAAAACGGAGGTCTTGAATATTCAAGTTTAAAATCCATCATTCGTAATACGTGTGGATTTCAAAATTTATCATGTGCTTATGTTATGAGTGGGTTTTAGTCCGAGTTAATTAACTTTGTTTGGAATTTTGTAGTTCTTAGTCCATTTATGTTGTAGTTATTTAATTCTACTTGTTCGAATATCTTTATATTTTGTTGTGTTGTAATAGTTTAATTTTACTGATTTGTAATATAGATTTATAGTTTAATTGTAGCATATCCTATATTTTTACTTTTATTGTAAATTTTCCAAAAAAATTGAATTTTCTTTTTCAAATTTCACACTAGAAAGTAGTAATGGATATGGAAGTAGTGAAAGTACCTAGTAAAGGCATAATTAGAAAATTGCGAGTTTAGTTTGGTGGTGATGGGTAATTAAGTAATTTTAAAATTTACAAGGTAAAAAGGGGTAAGGAATACAAAGAAAGGGGCAAAAATCTGGTGTACTCTGTCATGAGTTAATTAACGTCTCTTTTCACTAAATAGCAGAATAAAAGACAATGGATCGTTGTTTCAGCTTTTGTGCTCTTTCCAACTTTACCTTCTTTTTTCTCCCAATAACAAATCATCGTATTGATTATGTTTGTGTCATATGGCTACAATTTTAATACGATAAAATTCGTGGTTTTAGGTGATTTTTTGTATTTAAATTTGTTTAAGTTAATTTTACTTTTAAAAAATGAGAATTTTTGTAAAAATTTAATAAGATATTGAAAACAAAACGGAAACAAACTTGAAAAAAATAAAAAAAGAAAAAAAACTTATATCGAATAGAAAAGCCAAAAGAGAATAATAACATATTAAGTGTTATATATACAATTGAGTGATCATAAATAGTTGAGCTCCCCAGACCTAACGGTATAAATCGAATTACATCAACGATTGAGATTAATACCTATTTACAAGATAAGAGTTTTAAGGTAATTAATCTCCATACAATTTTATCTTTTAGGATTTCTAATAATTACATTGGTAACTCTAGTTTTACTAGAGTGTTTCATTGGATCACTGAGGCTATCGAGCTTTTTCATGTATTCCACGAATCGAGCCAATTCAAGCCGGTTAAATGAGTCTCATTTAATCAATTGACCTCTACGAGACATTTTGCGTATATTCGTCACGAGCTTATATACGTAAACTATGACATATGCCTCACCTATTCTCTAGTTAATTAGTTTATTGTCTTATTTCACACTACAATTTTCATTTTCATTTTCATTTTTTCTTTTTTTTTTTTTTTTTTTTGCTAAAAACTCAAACAAATGGTAAAACTCACATCTTTTTAACAAGAAAATATAAAACCTATTCCGCAACCTAAAATAAAAATTAAAGCCTAAAGTTATTTAAAAAATAGCAAAGCCTAATGCTTGTTAGCGCCAATAGTGAAATATGAGGAAAAACCAAGAAAGAAAAAGGACACTTTTCCGAAAACCAGTTTAGGATTTTGAAGTGCTTAAAAGTAAATATAAAACAAATGTCTTTTTTTTTTTTTTTTTTTTTTCAACCAGAAGCAAATGTCGAAGTCGAGCTAAGGGAAGAGAAAATGAGTGGTTTTTATTTAAATAATATGAAAAAAATGTATTATTTACGGAAAAAAATCATTTATGAGAATAAATTGAAAAAAGTAATGATGCCAACCTGTTAGACGACAATAAATAACATTTTAAATTAAAAAGGATGTCGTCAACATGCCAAGCCGCACCCTTTTTTACTCCACTCTTATTTTTTTTTTAGTTTTATAATTTTATATTTTATAGTTTTCATAATTTAATTTTATTTCATAAAAATGGTTGAGTTATTTTATGTTTATAATTTTTTTAATATTTAGAATAATGACCAAGTTGTACCCATTGAGGACGAAATATATTGAATTTTTTAGAAATAGAATCAATTTGATAAAATGTGTAGAATATTAGGGACTAAATTTATTATTATACCAATCAAAAGAAAGTTACATTGGCATTCCGTTTGGTGACCAAATACATTTTAATGACAGAGTGACTAGAATTGGAAATTCACCTAACGAGAGTGACGAAATTAACAAAAAAAAAAAACTTTCGGAGACCGGAATAGGAACTCGCTAAAAAACTAGAGTGACTATTTAGGCAATTTATCCTAAGGTAGCATTTCTATGATGGAAAGTGATCGCTTTCTTAAAAGTTTAATTAGTTGGATAGTAATTTCAATATTTAGTATGTCAAATTTTATTTACTTTCTTTAGTGTCAAATTTTATTTACTTTCCTTAGAATCTAACTTTCCTTTAAGAGTTATTTTCCTATCAATATGGCAATGTGATTTCCATAATAAAATATAGGAAAGTTACTTTTCCACGTAGTTGGAAAGTTAAAAAAGCAATTTAAGACTAAATTAACTTTTTTTTATACTGATTTAGGGTGTTAGCCTATTAATAAATATTTAAAAAAAAAAGCTATTACCGTTTATATATTATACCATTTACAAGAAATTTTTCTCCTAATTTTATTTTTTACATGTGTTTTTATTCATTTATATATTATACCATTTACATATTATATTTATTTTCTATTGTTTTTCTCTCTTTTTCTTTTTGATATATTAATTGAAAATTCAATTTTATTATAACATTTGTGAATATTTGCGAGCAATAGGAAAAAAATAAAGTTTAGGTTTAGCTCTAAGATTGATTTGATTTAAGACTGATTTGATCATAACCTTTTTATTTATAACATTATAAATTTATTATATTCTCTTGATTATTTTATTGAAAAATCACTTTTTGGTGTCTGCTTGGCCAAAAACAACAATGCTGTTATGAGAATTAGATCATGGGTTAAGTTTAATTCATTACAAAATTGGGACTTCTTTGAAGCACTTTCACCCTTTTTGAGATTTAACAGCCTTCAGTTTTGGAAAAAAGAACAATAAAGAATAAAAAAAAGGGTAACCAACTCGTCCCAACTACAAATTTGATTTGGCACTTATATTTACATAAAATACTTATTATTTTTCATAAAATATGAGAAGTATTGTTCTTGTGTAGGAAATGTGAGTTACACTGCCCATGATTTTACATTCCTATGATTTAATTGTTTGTAGTTTTGCTCATAGCAATACCTAAAATTATTTTTTTTATATTCATATTGTTTAACTTTTAGCTAAAACAAAACGTGATTTCAACTATTTTTTAATTTATTTCAAAATAAATTTTATATATATTTAATTTTATAAGTGCATTATTATACTTGGAAAATATATATGTAAGGCAAATTTGAAACAATTTTACTTTCAATTAAAATTATAAATTAAAAAATAATTTTAAAACTATCAATTAAATTTTATTATTAAATATTTCATCCAAATATTTTTTAAGAATAAATTTTATTATAAGAATTAAATACATGACTGTTATCTTTTATTTAATAAGGGTAAATTACAAAACTTGAGAAGTACTTAGTGAACCAAATGTGATAATATAATTTTTCTAGGATTTTAATCAATACATTCAATGTATGACAAACGTTGTAAAGTAACATTCCCGATAATTACATTCCAAAGAATCACATTCCATTGGAATCATAATATAGGAAAACAACAAATGCTACCTAATGTTTTTATGTCAATTTTACAAAAAAATTATAAACTTGATCATTATTCTAAATATTAATATTTTATAATTATAAAATATTAAAAATTATAAAATTAAGAAAATAAAACAACTTAACCATTTTTTTATAAATAAAATAAAATTATAAAACTGTAAAATATAAATATAAAACTAAAAAATACAAAATTTGGACCGATTTACCTAAAAAGGCCCATTTCTAAACAAAATTAGGGAAATGGGCCAATCAAAGTATTATTTATGGAAAAGGGCTAGTTTTGGCAAAACACACCTACGTGGCCGCGTTTTAGGGGGAAATTTCCAGCAAAGCGCTCCCTCAGGGACGCGCTTTGCTCCGTGCTTTTATATTTAGAGATATTTGCATGTTTAGTCCCTAGGGTTTTTTAAGGTTTTTAGGGTTAGGGTTTGCTAAAATAAGTTAGGGTTTAATGGGTTTTTTTTAAAAAAAGTTAGGGTTTAAAATTTTAGTAGATTTTTAAAATAAATCAGGATTTAGTGTTAGTTTATAAAAATTATTTGAATTAAGGTTTATGATTTTTAAATGAATTAAGTAAATTAGGATTCTAGGGTTTTAAATAAATAAAATTAGGGTTTTAAATAAATTTAACTAGGGTTTATGGTGTTTAAATAAATTAATTAAATTAAGGTTCTAGGGTTTTAAATAAATTAAATTAGGGCTTAGGGCTTAGGGTTAAAATTAATTAAATTAGGTTTAGTTTTTTTTTAAAAAAACATTGTGTTTATTTTTTTAACAAAATTGACTATTTTGACCCAGAAAAAATAATTTTGAGAAGACGTTTCTGAACAAATAGTGTCAAAAATGCTTCAAGAAGGATGCACTGTCAGCAAAATTACAGAAAAAAGCTCCCACATGGATGCTCTTTTTCTATAGTAGTTCCTGAAAAAATAATTTTGAGAAGACGTTTCTGAACAAATAGTATCAAAAACGCTTCAAGCAGGATGCACTGTCAGCAAAATTTTTGAAAAAAGCTCCCGCGTGGACGCTTTTTTTCTATAGTAGTTCCTAAAAAAATAATTTTGAGAAGACGTTTCTGAACAAATAGTGTCAAAAACACTTCAAAAAGGATGCATTGTCAGCAAAATTTCTTAAAAAAGCTCCCACATTGACGCTCTTTTTCTACAGTAGTTCATGCTTGGCCTTAGGCTATAAACGAGGCAAATATCATTCTCAGGTTGCATAAGTTACAGCAAGAAAAATTAGAAAGGCTAAGCAGAATAAAAATTGAAGATGAGTGAACGTATTAGTGTTGTTATTTACTATGATGATGAAGTCCGTGACACCGAAAACAATGTTGTTTTTTTATCGGAGAACACAACGCGAATGGTTTTTAACCAGAGTATAGATTTTACAGAATTTCGTAAAAAAATTACGCGCAAAATCTTCGAAATGACGCCAATCAGGGTTTCTTCTATTAAGTATCGATTTTTTACTTCGATTGATCCCGTGACATATGATGCATTTGATATCAAAAGTGTTCATAGCCTTGAGGCAATGGTGCAGACTCATCTCGCTAGTAGGTCACCCTATCTTGAGATATATGTTCAATTTTCATTGTCAAATGAAACATTTGCGACTTCAACATCAATTGTTGTTCGAGAGGAATACACGACCCCTAGCCGACACTCCGTTAGTGGGAGGCAAAACACAGAAGTGCCTGTGTTTGGTGGCAGTATGGAAAATAAAACTTCTGCACGACACTCGGTTAGTGGATGAGACATGCACATCGGTGGGTCAATGTTCGATGCTGGAAATACGTATTGGGGAATGACATCAACTTCTAGTGGTTGGGAATCCACATCTGATTGGGGACGTTACGAAACGTCCACAAGAAGGGACGATGTACTCCCTACGACGTCTACCAGCGAGGGGACCATGTACGTTGCAGATTATGGTGGGTTGGATGATGAGTCTAATGTGGATCCACCTCGAGAGCCCGGCCCGATGGTGCAGAAGTTGCTTTATTTTTTGAACCGAAGCCTGTTCCATCCGAACCTAAAGACGTTGAAGGGGGTTCAGATGAAGAAGAAGAAGAAGATCCATGATTCAGGGCGTATTAGCCTCCAGCCCATATGCATAATGTCGACATATCGACAGATGATGCATTGGAGTTTCCAGAGCTACCACACAGAACCCGTGACCGTACAAGTTCGTCATTCGATTCAGATGATTTGGAAGTTGGTAGTAATGATAGTTTTCTTGGTGCTTTGAAATAATATAGCATTAATCATGGGATTAATTACAACGTGGTTAAATCTAAATTCGAGAAGTTCGATGCCAAATGTGCAGTACAAGACGGTACATGTTTATGAAAAATCATGGCTTCTTTTAGGAAAAAGACAGGCTTGTGGGAGATAAAAAAAATACAAAGGCCCACATACCTATGTTGCTAGTACAGTATCACTTGGTTTTTAGGGTTTTGAATAATAATGTTATTACTTAATGTTGCATTATTTAACGTACTTCGTTGACAAGTGTTTCACAAGATCATCCCAAGATGGATTCAGGCATGATAGCTACCTTAATATTACCGATGTTGAAGGCAGATCCCAGGACTTCTATGTCATGCATAATTGCCAGTATTCGTAGCCAATTGAGGTACACACCCTCTTACCGCAAGGCTTGGATAGCTAAGCAAAAGGCGTTGGAAAATATGCATAGTGGGTGGGATGCTTCATATAATGAGGTTTGGTAGCGACGTCAGGTGCTAGAGAGGTATGTCCCAGGTTGCATAACAGACCTTAAAACAGTCCCTGCATACTACAATGACCGATTTCTCTGTGGATGCCAAATGTTCAAATGTCTGTTCTGGAGCTTTAAGCAATGTCGGGATGCATTTGTGTACTGCAAGCCATTGGTACAAATTGACGGTACATTTATGTATGGTAGATATACCCATCGACTATTGCTAGCTGTGGCACAGGATGGCGGTGGGAGAATCCTTCCAATTGCATTTGCAATAATACCGGGGGAGTCAGCTAATGACTGGGATTTCTTTCTTTCTAGGTTAAGGAGGCATGTACTCCCCCAACCTGATATCTGCGTTATATCGGATTGGGGCACTGGAATACTAGCCGCAATTGAGCGACATGAAAGCCTATGGGATCACACACACCCTCAGTATTGTCTAAGGCACGTTGCGTCCAACTACTACGGGTAATATCGGTCTACAACTGAACGAAAGTAAGTGACCAATATGGGTATTTAATCTCTATTAATATACTTTTGGTTGTAATATTCAATTTATTCTGAATGGAATATTGGTATGTAGTTTTCGCTATCAACTTATATTGGTAGGGTACGAGATCAATAAGGATTGTTTTCATGAGATGTTGGGAATTTGTGTTCAATTAACGATCAAGGCGCAGACTACCTCTGTAACATGCCTTTCAAACAGTGGACACAAGCATACGACAGCGGCCTACGATATGGTCATATGACCACAAACCTAGCTGAATGCATAAATTTTGTTTTAAAAGGAACGCGCCATTTGCCAATAACCTTGGTTGTGCGAGAGACATTTTCGTTTAGCGAAACTATTTCCAAAGCGAACAGCGAGTTATAAAGGCCAAATGCAAGGAGACCATGTATCGTCCCAGAAGGTATTGCAAGAAATTAACAAGGCGAAGGCGCGGGCCAACACTATGCACACAACCTATGGTTTCGTGTGACGGAGTTTGACGGACCGAGCCAATGTATTACTGGCGGGCAATATCGTGTACACCTGATAAATAGGACTTGCGACTGTGAGACGTTTGACACACTTTGTTATCCATACGCTATGCAATTGCAGCTTGTCAGAATCTCCGTTTGGATCCCATGAGCTATGTCGACGAAGTGTACAAAATAGAAAACATGTACAATGTGTGGAGACACGTATTCCTACTGGTCCCAGATGAACGTAAGTGGTCGTCTGTATTGTTTGCTCTGTTTAAACGATTACCGGTTAAAAAATTACGTCGCAAACCAAAATGTCGACCTTACTCAAGTAGAATACGTAATAATATGGATATCCGGGAAAGAACGAACCAACGGAATTTGTGTGGATGGTGTAGGAACCCAGGTCATACAATTCGATCATGTTTAAACCGAAATAGTTGGTAATTTCTATAATGAAATGATGTTGCATTATTTCTATTCTGCCTTATTCAAAAGAACTTATATTTTATTAAAAATATAAAATTAATTTACAATTAAAATATTAAAAACAATTTATTTTTTTATTAAATGAAATAATATAGAAACAACGCCTACAAATATATTCAAAAAATCAATTTATATGCTGATCGAAATCAGTGCCACATGGGGATGGACGACTATTATGCGCTAGATTCTTCCTTGGTTGCTCCAGCGGGGGTTGTGGTTGCTCCAGTTGTGGGTGTTGGGAGGATGACCCACCTTGGTAAAATAAAGAATGTAGAGGTGTTTGCATCACCCACGGCGGAGGTGTTTGAATCCCAAAAGGCGATGGGGAATGGTAATGAGATGAGCTCGCTGACGGTGCCTCGTGCGATCCCTCTAGCGACAATAGCCTATATATCATCGGTTGAGTCGTCAGAGTCATTGGGAAAGGAGATGCACCGGGCCATGCATTCCAACCTGCCATAGAACTGGGAAAAGGAAACATATAAGGGTTAGGATACATATAAGGTGATCTATTTTTTATTTATTTTCAATTTTAATCTATTTTTAATCTTAGCATAGATTTAATGAATATATATATCAAAAAAATAATATAAAATAAAAGAAAAAAATTAAATTTTTTACCTTTTCTGGCCACCGTGTACGATGGCCGGCGCCAGCGCCGGTGAGCCTCCGGTGGCCGTCCGGTCCCCCTCCCCCCCCGGAAATCGCTCACCCTCTCCCCTCTCTCTCTTTTTTCTCTTCCCCTATCAAAAATGATTTTTTTTTTAGATTTTTAGGCTATTTATAGCCTACCAAAACGGCACCGTTTTGGTGCCCAAACTTAAACATAAAAACGACGTCATTTCATCAGTGGATCGGGTCGACCCGACCCTACTCGTTAGGATCCGCGTGTTTTTATGCGGAAGGGCTATTTTCGCTTTTGGCCCTTCCGCTTTTGCTTTGTCTTGCGATCAAATTCCTATAATCTTTTAAATCGACCCCCTAATTTCGTTTGAAATTCAAAAGAATCCCTATTGATACGACGTAGTTTTAAGAAACTGGGATTATTGCACTTTTGGCCCCCTGAGGTTACATGCGTGTTCAAGTAGATCCTCTTGATTACCTTTATTTTAATTTTGACCCTGAAACTTTGCTATTGATTCTATTTAGTCCCTTCTTATTTATTTTCGTTTCTTCATTAAATATTATTATTATTCTATCACTATTATTATTATTTATATATATTAATGTATATTTTCTTCACATATGTATACGTGTATACCTATATATAGTGCTAATTTTAGTTATTTGAAATTTCATGTTATTATTATTATTATTATAATATCCTATTATTAATGGTAGTGTATATTTTAGTGTATAATTATTTACGTATTTTTTTTATATTTAGTATGATCGTTCCTCTTATTATTATGTTTATTATTATTATTATTATTATTATTATTATTATTATTATAGTGTATATTTTATTTATAGATATGTATATATAGTATTTTTGTTATGTTACATTTTTCTTTTTTTTGTATTTTAATACCATTACTATTATAATCATTAACCATAGTATATGTTTTGTTATATACGTATATATTATATGTATTTTATAAATTATGAATATTGTTTATTTCTACATATTACATATGTATTAAATATCGTGTTATCCATATATTCTACTATATATGTATATATCTTTAATATATATATAAATGTATCTTTATGTAAATTGGTATTATCATTAATATTAATATGGTTTTAACATCGTAATTATATGTGTACATGTTATGTAAATATTTAAGTGTTATATTATATATGCATTTTCTGTGTGTGTATACTTTTTTAAAAGAATGTATCGTATTTTTATATATCATGCATGCATTTCAAATGTTGTACTGTATTTTTATTATATATATTTTTATCATTTCATGTATAGTTCAAATAATATATATAGTATATTTCTAATATTATCACTAGCTATATACATGTATTTTTATGTACATATTCTTAATGTCACTTTACATATGTATATTCATTACATTCTCGTATTTGATACTGTAATTACATTTAGTTTTGCATGTATTGTTAGTATTTTTAACATTATTGCCATATTTGTTATTCGCTTCAATATGTTTTAATTCTTCCATTTTATTTATCTCAATTTGCTTTACATTACTCCGAAAACCCCATTCGTGTTTTCTAATTAATTTCAATAATAAAGGCAATGTACTGATTTAATATTAAGTCATCGAATTTCATCGCTATGTTGGATGGAATTTGTCGGCTCGTGTTAAATCGGTATATCCTTCTCAAAAATCAAAAATTGAAAGTTCTCATCTTTTAAATCGGATCATGATTAGAATTTAAATTGAACTCGTATTTTTGAAAATCAAGATAACACATGTTTATACGATACCAATTTTGGGCGTCGCGAGGGTGCTAATACCTTCATCGCGCGTAACCTACTCCCGAACCCTAATTTTTCTCTGGATCTTGACGTGGACCTAAGCTTAGCCTTCTTTTTTTGTTTTAAAAATAAAGGAATCTAATGAGTGTCCGATCACACCCTAAAAAGATCGGTGGCGACTCTTTGTTTATTTTAAAATCAAATTTCAATTTCCAAGTTTTTTATAAATCGCCACAATTAGCGATCAAGTAAATTTTTACGTCGCTACAGTCTTGTTCTGACATTCTCCTTACTGAGGTTGTATTAGGTTGCTGTACCTTAGTGGTCCCTCAATAGTCCCCATAGAGGGTTCGTAACGGGTAGCTAAATGCAGGTTGCTTGCAACAAGTGGCCTTTCGGTTGGCTTGAGTGGGGTTCGTGAGTATCTAGTCATGAATGATCAGATGGAGAGTCACCATGAAAGGTGTGGAACAGAAGGCCACCTGTGGGCACTTGTCTAGGCAAGTCATCCTTCGTTCTATCACGTATCATTATTGGGGTAGACGTATAACAATGTCAAAACGTCATTATCAAATATTTAACTTATTTCATTTCATTTTGTTTTCTTGTAAGTTCAATGAAAATTATCAATTCAAATGTAATAGTATTGTGAAATGCAGGCATTTATCTGGTAGATATGCTTTAGGAAGTGGGGGTTTGGAAGAATACAAGATACAGTCGTAGGAAAATCATTAAGCTATAAGGTCGAGTATGAAATCCAATGTTTCATGTTTCATAAAATCACACCCAGAAGATGAGACAATGCCTCCATATATAGTTTATCTGATACTTTTGTAGGCTTACTTCTCTAACTTCTTTGATATTTCCATTTAATTGCTCACGCCTAAGGTGAGGACTGTGGAGTCTCATTGTTTCCCCGTGAAATACCAGCCTGCCTGTAAATTGTTACCACCATCAAAAGCGAATCAACAATTTTATTCTCAAAATTCAGTGGTTTAGGGTGATATTTTGGGTGTTCCAAACGTAGGAAGCAAAAAGGCAAAAGGCAAAGGAGATGAACCTGTCATCTATACCTTGATGGAACTCCTCAAAGATCCCACAATCGTAGCCAGGTTCTGATTGGGATGTATGCATAAACTACCAAGTTGACCAAATTTAATCCTAGCGGTTGCACCGCTTTTCCATGACGTTGTTGAGATTTATAAAGTGTTATCTGATGGTGATTCGCCCACGGCTATTTCATGAATTTATAATTTTTCTCTCTTTCTTTTTTCTTCACGAGTGAAGCTAGCTTTCCACAGTAGACACCCACTTCAGCTCTACAACTCTCTCCCTCTCTCTCTCTCTCTTCTCTTTTTTGTGAACAAAATTGTGACTTTCCTTTTTCTCCACTTTATTTCACTTTTATGTTCTCACAGTATTAATTTCCCCAACCACGGAAAGCAATGGCTATATTGCTTTTCAGAAGCTTCTTTTCTTGTGTAATTTGACTTTAGTTTGTACTATGTATCACTATCACCTTCATTTTTTTTTATCTTGCTTTTTGAAGGCTATAGTCAGCAAAAAAGTGGGGCTTCTTTTTCCCCTTTTTTGGGTTAGAAAATTAAATGAATAGTTAAGTTAATTGGTCCAACTGATTCATCTTTATAATTAGGGTGAGAAAATTTTGGTTCAAAACAAATTGATCTCATAATTTCTTTAATTCGATTCAAAATAAGTCACTTAATTGATTTATGTCACCATTTTTTTTTAAGTAGAAACAATTAATTCAACTCACGTAATTCTTAATGTTTTTATATTATTATTAAATTATGATAAATCTTAATGTTTTTATATATAACCATGTAAATGATAAATAGAATTTTGGTTGCAAAGTAAAAAGTAAATATATATTTATATTTGTAAGATTGAATTGCTAGAAATTACCCTAAGTTCAAATCCATATGATTATTCTTCTAAATTTATAGTAAAGATTGATTATTATTATATAAATAAAATAGTGGGTTGGACTCTTTCAAAAGCAAATAGTCCCTTGGATTCTTTCATTAAATATTAGCTTTGAGTTAAAATATCAAACAAATAAATAATTTTTGTACGTGTCTGGAATTGTAAATGAGAATAAAAAAGCGGCGAAAATGAGTGTTGACTGTAGACTAGTGAGTAAGGAGGGAAGGTTTCTGGTTCTCCGTAAATGCATAACAGAAAAAGATTCGAACAGCATCCCTCCCTTGACCTTCCTTTCCCTTCGGGATTTTACCCGACGCGCGCCCAAACTTAACAACCTCCACGTGTTTCTTTTTACTTATTCGCCTTTCAGTTTCCACCACCCCGGACGTCATTGTTTCACCCTCGATTTTTTAAACATATTGCTTATGCAAAACGCGGCAACTATAAATACCTGCCTCACCCTGCACCCTCCTCAACTCCCACCTCAAAGGAAAGCAAAGCAAACGAAACTCCTCTCTCTCACCTCACTCCTTACCCAAAACAACTTTTGCTTTCTCCTTGTTTAAATTTTTTTCCCTCTCTTCGTCCAAGGTAATTTTCTCTCACTTTCTCTGCTCCCCCTCCCATTTTTTTTGTCTTTTAACTTTATGCATGCATCTCAAATTCCTTGTATTTTCTTAGTATTTACGTTTGATCAATCGGGAAAAAAGAAATACGTATTGGAAATGATTAAAGATGCTTCCGTGGCCTGGATCAATTGTGGACTGATTAAATCCTAACCACGAATTGGAACTATTCTAACCTTTGAATTCTTTGTAACTCTTTTCTTTCTTGCTTTTTTTTTTTTTTACTTCCTCAAGTTTCTTGCTTATATCCTGGCGTCATTCTTCTTCTTTTTTTTTTTTTGTTAATTTATCGAATTCCGTTTCCAACTTTGATTGCTTAATTTGCGTCTCTTTTGTTGATCTTTCTTTCTACATTTGACACAGCATTATATCTTTTTATTTTTCCTTCCTTTCTTTTTTTGTTTTAATATGCACTTGTAATCAATTATTTCAATTTTATTCTTATTTTTATTAATTATAATTCGCATGCTTCTAGAACGCCCTATGAGTTTAGGAATAAATTAGGCTGTCATTCTGCAGAAATTTTTTAATTGGTGCAAAATTCTGGATATTGAATTGAAGTAGTTCAATGGTACTAATGCTTTTTCATTCTTTCTTTTTGTCATATTGATTTTGTCATAAAGACAATTTGATTGCATGTTTTTTTTACTAATATTTCAATACAAGATTACTTCTTCCTAATCATACTGTACGTTTGATAATGCAATCTCAGTTCTGAATCAAAGAACAAAATTCACCGCTTGAATACTTTGGTATGATCAATGCCTTAACCTCAAACATGTCTCTGACACTGAATTATTGTTCCAGTTCTGTACTTCTCTGAATTACTTTGTCGTTGCTAATTGGCATGTTTTTTTCCCCCCTTTTAATTTACTGCTAATGTTGGATTTTGTTTCAATTTGATCAGGGTTTTTCTCATGTTATGTTTTGCCGAGATTGAACTATTTCTGGAAAATTCTTTGTTTGGATAATAATTTTTGCAAGTATAATCTGTAAATGTTATCCCTTGTTTCTAATCTTTGAAGATGCCGGCTGCTAGCACCAATATGTCTGACCGAGAGGGAGAATCATTTGTTGAGGTTGATCCCACTGGTCGCTTTGGGCGCTATAATGATTTGCTTGGTGCGGGTGCAGTGAAGAAGGTTTACAGGGCATTTGATCAGGAGGAAGGTATAGAGGTGGCCTGGAATCAAGTGAAATTGACTAACTTCAGTGAAGACCCTGTGCTTATCAATAGGCTTCAATCCGAGGTGCAGTTGCTGAGAACGTTGAAAAACAAGTATATCATTGTTTGCTACAGTGTCTGGAGGGATCGAGAACATAACACATTAAATTTTATCACTGAGGTCTGCACATCGGGAAACTTGAGATCTTACAGGAAAAAGCATCGCCACGTGTCCATTAAGGCCTTGAAGAAGTGGTCAAAGCAGGTACTTGAAGGATTGGAATATCTCCATACACATGACCCTTGCATTATTCACAGAGATCTAAATTGCAGCAACATCTTCATCAATGGGAACATTGGCCAAGTAAGTGGACTTATTCCCTATTGATGTGTAAAACTGGCTTCCAACTTTTATGAGACATTACCTCCGCTGTCATGTTATTTCCTTGTAACTACAACTTCATAGATGATTATTTAGGCAACTAAATTATTCAACTAAATTATTCTAACTTTCCAGGACTTAAAAACTGGATCCAAATTGCACTAAAGTAATCTATAACCAAATATATTTTAGTAGCTGAAGGCTAAGGCCTTTTGGCCATGCAATCTAATTTTAGATAACCATTTTATTATTAAGCAGCTTGCTGAGTCACCTAATGGTTTTTAGTTGTGAGGGGGAAAACAGATCCAAGAATGTTGGATCCATATTGTTTCCTCTAGTCATTCGAGGAAGTGACATATAGCAGAGAAGGGTGTCAAGTGTGGAGTTCTCTTCTTCATTTACCAGTTACCCATAGTAACTTTTAAGTAATTCTTTTAGGGATTAAGAGCAAACAAACTTATTGATATTTACATCTGTGTTCCTAGAAGAATGTTAAAAATTTTGAAGTGGAAGTTCCTGGATAAAACAGGGAAGTTGTTGAGACATTTTGAAAGGACAACTGCAAACTTGAATTGTTTTAATTTTATCTCCAGGTGAAAATTGGCGACCTGGGACTTGCGGCAATAGTTGGGAGAAGCCATTGTGCACATTCCATAATAGGGACACCGGAATATATGGCACCGGAGCTTTACGAGGAAGATTACACAGAGATGGTGGATATATACTCGTTTGGAATGTGCTTGCTTGAGATGGTGACAATGGAGATACCCTATAGCGAATGTGACAGTGTTGCCAAAATATACAAGAAGGTCACCTCTGGCGTGAGACCCCGAGCCTTGAACACAGTCCCAGATCCAGAAGTGAAGGCATTTATCGAGAAATGCATAGCCCAGCCAAGGGCAAGACCTTCAGCTTCTGAACTTCTCAAGGACCCCTTCTTTTCTGACCTCAAAGATGATGAGATAGAGTCAGTGTCCACTTGATGGGTTTTTGAGTGAAGTTTTCTGCCTAAAAACTAGCGAGTAATTTTCTTTTAAACAGTGTGCTAGTTGTAAGTGAATTCATATATGCCTTATTCCTAGTTTTAATTACTTCCCCAACTGAGATCCATAAATGCTAATGTACAAATTGGTAGGCTGAACAATGATAACAGTGCACTGCTTTCTTTTCTTTTTTTTTTTTTTTTTGGTGAAAAGTGCACTGCTTTCTTTAATGCTATTTGATTTGTTGTTGTGGGTGATGCACTACTTTTATATTATTATTTAACTTCACTTCCTCCTATGAATACAAAGGTATGGTATATTCTTATCTGTCAAGTGCCGTTAACTTGTTAAATTTGGCTTCAATGTTTAGGCAATTCCAGCAATTATAAAGCTTTAACCAAAATCATTCACGATTTTAATGGTTAGGGTTAAAGAATGGGATTTTGATATATACGAAATTTGTTAGTTAACTCCTGCATCGTCAAAGAGAAAGTTAACGAGTGAAGGCATCAAATTCAGTATATTAGACTACATAATCATCAGTATCGAAATTACTAATATTGTTGCCCTTTTTTTGCTAAAGCATAGGTGAATTTGGTTGTCAACCTGGTCTTACAATCGATCAAGAATGAAAGAAGCAACTACATCAGTGTTTACTAATTATCTCTAAATATATAATGGAGCTTCCTGCCAAATCGGATCATATTAGTCTTTTGTTTTATTAAATAGATTGATTTAATTTATATACTAGTAAAAATTAAATAGGACTAAATTAAAACAAAATTAATATCTACTATGTAAAAAGGACATCAAATTTATCTTTTATCATTTGTATCTGAACTCCAAATAAAATATTTCATCTACAAATCATAAAGAAATTCCAAAATATAACTTGCTAAATAGTAAATGATATCTTTTTAAAAAATAACTCTTAATATTTGATTTGATTTTATTCTTTTTAATAGTACAGGAATAATAAAAGAATTAATTTGATTCAATCATATGATACAGGGACCTATAAATTACATTCACCCAAGTATACGCTTTGGTTACCCATTTCTCTTAATTGCTCAAAATTGATTATTTAAGTCACCTTTCTGCAAACTTACTAATGGATGTTAACTTGAGCCTTCATTCCAAGTAAATTTTCGTTTTAGCCACTCAACCATGAAAAATTAAAAAATTATTCATGAAAGAATTTGAAACAATGGAAATAATTCAACAAATTCTAAAATATACATATTTACAGCAAAAGAAGGCAAATATGCCATTTTTTGTAATTGGCCTTTTAGGTTTTTTTTTTTTTAATTAGGGAAATGGGCCAATTTTAGAGAGAGTTGGACATGCTTTCCTCCAACTATCATTTCCCCAACTGCTTTTTGAATGTTGGCAATGGTAAATTTTTTTAAGGGCCAACTGTGATTTTTTTCCTCTATAAATATCAGGTCATTTTTCATTCTTTTCACTCAAATTTAATTCTCTCTGTTCTCTCAACTCTCTCAGCTTTCTCAATTTTCTCAAGTTTTGTTCTAAATTTTTTGATAAACTTGTTTAAAAATATTATAGTTTATTTAATTACTTCGTATATTATTCGTTTCGATTAATTTTCACGAATGGAAAGCTCTCTGATTCGTTTCGACGACAAGCACACCGCCACTCAAGCGGTAATGGTAAGATGAAATTTTAAATTTTGTTATTTTTAATTAAGTTAAATTTAAAGGTTTTTATTTTTTAAAATATTTTAAATTAATTTATCTTGTCAATATAAATAAACGGATGATCATGTTTTGGGGAGTTCATACATAACTTGTCAAGCAATACGCGGGATTCTTGCACGCGTCTCGTATACTAGAGGGCTACAAAATTGATCCTACACTCATCAGCATGTTGGTGGAAAGATGGAGGCCAAAGACACATTTTTCATCTTCCATGTAGCGAGTGTAAAATCACACTTGAGGACGTAGCTTTACAACTCGATTTACCGGTGGATGGCCCAATCGTCATGGGGTTAGCGGCCGTTCTCGATAAAGAAAACCTTTATGAGACATTTTTGGGGAAGGTGTCGAACAAGTTTCAAGGTGGTCAGATAGATATAAAGTGATTGGAAACCAATTTCAAAGATCTTCCTCCGAACACGCCCGATGTCGTCAAAGAAAATTACCACCGAGCATTCATCCTAAGGTTAATCAGGGGTATTCTAATGCTCGATAAATCTCGAAATTTGGTACACATAAGGTGACTACTACAACTCAGTAATGCAGACAACTGAGTTGGAAATCATCATGTTAGCCACGTGTACTGGGAGTTGTGTTGGGCAACAGAACTAGATAAAATGTCAATCGGTGGTTGCCTGCTTATGTTGTAGTCATAGGCGTGGTGGCAGCTACCATTTCTACATCCTCGAGTGAACGACCCATATACGTTCCCATTGGTGACAGGTAAAAATCATTTGATAATAATATGTAGTTAGTATAGTAAATGTTGTTTGTTTATTATATGTTTGAATTAACATATCACCTGAATAAGTGGAACCATGAGCCATGTTACATGGGACTACCGGAGCAACTTGAAGATATCCGGCTGCTGTTAGATCAACCATCGAAAATCGAGGTTAGTTATTAATTTTTTCAAACCTATAATAATTACGCAATGATTTTTAAATTAAAATTTCATACATAATAGAATTTAAAATTGCACATTACAATCTGAATGGATGTTATACGCCAATCCAGATATTATAGAATACATCTCGTCGAAATTTTTGGCCATTCGGAATGTTGAAACCTTTTTTTTATTTTGAAAAACGTGAGTCAACTTTGAAACGAAATATGGAGTCGCCACCAATCCTTTTTATTTAGGTATGATCGGATCACCTAATAAAATATTTTATTAAAATATTAATTTTAGCCTACGAAATTTAAGAAAATAGGTTTTGGAGCCGGTTACATACGAGGAAGGATTAGCACTCTCGTAACGCTCAAAATTGGTACCAGACTGATTAACTGATGTCCTATTGTCTAAAATTTGAAAAGCTTCAAAATACAAACCCTTTTTTTTTTTTTAAATGTTTAAATAACTCGAGTTGGAATTTAAGATTCACTCGTTCCAAGGAAATAAAATACCATATCCAGCACGTTAGGATACGATATTTTAAGCTTCTAACAACTGAGATCACCTCATGATTTCCAAAGCATGCAATTAAAAGGATATTTAGTTATTTGGTCAAATAGAAAATCGAAACCCAACACGTTAGGGCACAATTTTCTAAATTTCCAAACAGAAATATTGCCTTCTTTAAAAACTCTTGAATAAAATGCAATAATTAAATAAAATGTATTTTTATTTAAGACGATGATTTGTTAATAAAACCATTACACCAATAAGATATGAAACACAAATGCTAAATGATAATTCACGGAACTCGCACAACATGCTAACTCTCAATGCTGATATAAATGATTAAGGGAAAATGTAATAACAACATAACTAACATCTCAAATAGTACAAAAACATTGTCAAGGTTTACATAAAAAGAATGATAAGACATGGAAATTTCAATAAAAAAAATGAAGTAAATAACGGTTCAAAAAAGGAAAAAAAATATATAAAAAACTAAGAAATAAAATGAGACTTTACATAAAGGAAATCAAATATATATAATAAAATATGTAAAATTAATGATATATAAAAATAGATAATTAATAAAACAATTTTTTTAAAAAATGTTGAAGTTTACAATAGATGATATGTATATATATAAATAAGATAAAACATTTAAAAACTTGAGTAATAGCAAAGCAATTTTAACAAATGGATAATGTGATAAATTTTAGAAAAGGAATAATATATACACGTACATGATAATATAAGATAACTAACATATGTTTAAAATGAATAAGAACCATAAAAAAAAGAACGATAAAAAAAACAACAAATTTTGAATAACCGTTTTAAAAAACTATGTAATATACATAAAATATAATATTTAATGAATCAAATAATATATAATGGCAAAAAGAACAAAACGACCTTAAATAACGATACATAAAATATTAAAATAAATAAATAAATAACCAATATATAAAAAGATCAAAATCCAACAAACTAGGGATTAAATCAGAATAAAAATAAAATCGGGGAAAAAACCAAGAAATATGCGTACAAGGACCAAAATATAATACGCGTAAAGCTTAGGGATCGATTGGGAAATTAATCATGGCCCTCAAAATGCAGCGTTTAGGCATGGGTCAAATTAAAACAGCGCACAAATTTCAGGAAAAAAATTTAAATAGATAAAAGAAATATAAACAAGGCTTAATTAGATGGCAGCAAAACAGGGAGGGACCAAATGCGCAAATTCCCCAGAATAACTAAACGCGTGGATCCTTCCCGGGTCGGATCGACTCGCGCGTCGGTCAGCACAAAACGGAGCCGTTTCAGCACCTGGGTTCCAAATGCTTTAACGACACCGTTTTATTTGCTATTAAAACTTAAAAAAATATTTGAATGCCAATCTGCCATTCTATTTCAGCCACAAAACAAATCCCTAACACCCTATCTTTTTATCCCTTTTGCTAGGGTTTTGGCCTCAACCTTAGGGCGATGATCGAACGCCACAGCACCACCATCGAACTTGGTGGCCGACCACACACAGAAGGGACGCGATGAGAGGCCGGAGGTAAGTATTATTCTCTCTTTATTTCCTCCATGCGAAAGAAAAGAAAGAAAAACTAAAAAACATTCGGGAAAAAAAAAGAAAAATGAAATCCGAAATCTAAAAAAAGAAATTGAAATCCCAGATCACCTTGAATTTCTGATTGCTTTGTATTCAGTATCTGACCCCCCTTTACAAAATCCGTATATTGGCTTTTATAGCCAATTTTTACAACTTATTTTTACATGTTTGTAGGTATGTGAGCGAACACGTCACTGACGTAACGTGGTGGAGCAGCGCACGACGTGGGGTGGTGGTGTCTGGTGCACAGTGGAGGCGTGCTGCCTGCTGAAACGACGCAAAGGGGTTGGGATTAGGGTTTGTTTGGGGTTTGGGTAGTTAGGCTAGGTTAGGTCTGATCAATTTGGGGTTTTGGTAGTGATTTGGGTCTGATTGAATTAGGTGTGGCATTTGGGTTTGTGTAATCGGGCCAAAATTGTATTTTGGGCCAAGATTTAAAACTTGGGGTTGGGCCCCGAGCTAAAATTGGGCCTTACAGCTGCCCCTCTTTGCTTATTGTCGTGTAACGAGAATAGAGCAAAAACTTTAAAAGAGCCAATTTTGCCCGGTCCTACTGAGTCTTGACTTCTTGATGCTTACTTTCTTCAGGTAGCCCCGCTTTAACCTTCTGCATCTTTAGGGGTATAGGAATTTTCGTTTCAATCTGCTCCACTACTGCTTAGGGAGACATGATCTATAATCTTCAGCCTGCTCCACTGCTGCTCAGGGAAATAAGGCTCACTGTCTTCGATCTGCTCCACTACTGCTTAGGGAGATAAGATTTGCAATCATCAACCCGCTCCACTACTGCTTAGGGAGATAAGGCTAGTGGCTTAAATCTGCTTCCCTACTACCTCGGGAAAATAAGACTCACCGTCTTCGATCTGCTCCACTACTGCTTAAGGAGATAAGATTTGCAATCTTCATCCTGCTCTACTATTGCTTAGGGAGATAAGGCTCACCGTCTTCGATCTGCTCCACTACTGCTTAGGGAGATAAGATCTGTAATCTTCAGCCTGCTCCACCACTGCTTAGGGAGATAAGGCTCACCGTCTTTGATCTGCTCCACAACTACTTAGGGAGATAAGATCTATAATCTTCAGCCTGCTCCACTACTGCTTAGGGAGATAAAGCTAGTCTAAATTTATAGCTTCAACCGATCTTACTACATTGTCCCTTGGTACATACCTGTAGAATCGATTTCATGGGCCTATGCTTATGCCTAATGATTAGGATGCCATGATCAGAATGAGTCAAATGCTCCTAACTAGATATATTATGAATGACATTTGTATGAATACAGAATGTCATGAGAATGCCCTTTTTAACGTTTGGGCTGGTATTGCTCGCTGTTTGTCTAGATTATATCACTGATGTATGTCTTCTTGTTCCACTGATATCTGAAGCAAAAGTCATAATTTAGACTTTACTTCTCAAGTATTTCCAACTCTTAGGCTTGATGAGTTCTAAATAATTGTCATGTTTCAGGTTCTTGCACAATTTAGAAGCTTCCAGAGTAATGTGCAGAACTCCTTTTGTAAAAGTGTTATTAGTCAATTAATTATTATTTCAACACAAAATGCTTGAAAAAGATTATAAAAATAGAAAAAAATTAAAATTTATTAGGAACAAAATCTGAAAAGAACGAATTAATCAAAGAAAGTAAAAATTACCGGGATACAAAAATAGGTAAGGGAAAAAAATAAGTGTCCCAAATATCGCAACCTTAATTTCTCTGTACGAACTCTTTTGAGGACCATTTTGAGTTTAACATGTGCCCAGGAGATCTAGAGTACTTATTAATGCCCCAAGACGTAGCATATTTTCTCTTTGTTAATTCAAGCATAGCAGACTATCTCATGTCTCATCTTCAATCGAAATTTGAATTGCCCTTTCCGGGTTTTCAATTCAAAACCCCATTAGTCTCGAGGAGCCCTTTGTGGGTTTTCACCTCGGCCTCTCCTTTTTTCTTTTCAAGGCGCCCTTTGCGGGTTTTCGCCTTGGCCTCTCCCTTTTTAGGTGAAGTACTTCTTGACTGAATCTGAATTTACTGGGTTGGGCAGGCTCTTACCGTCCATCTCAGTTAACATCAGCACTCCCTCAGAAAAAGCCTTCTTTACCACATAAGGTCCTTCCCAGTTTGGCATCCATTTCCCTCTGAAATCTTTTTGCATAGCGATGATTTATTTCAATACCAAGTCTCCCTCATGGAATACTCTGGGGCGAACTTTTTTGTTCTAAGCTCGCATCATTTGCTTCTGGTACATTTGACCATGACGGATAGCCTTTAACCTCTTTTCTTCAATCAAATTTAGCTGACCATACCGGGATTGGATCCATTCTGCTTCGTCCAGCTTCAACTCTGATAAAACCCAGAGAGAAGGAATTTCGACTTTAATGGGCAAAATTACCTCCATCCCATAAACCAATGAGTAAGGTGTTACCCCGGTAGAAGTTTTAACCGACGTTCGATAGGCATAGAGAGCAAATGGTAACTTTTCATGCCAATCCTTATAGGTCTCAGTCATTTTCCCCACGATCTTCTTGATATCTTTATTAGCCGCCTCAACTTTCCCATTCATTTTCGGACGATATGGTAACGAGTTGTGGTGCTTAATTTTGAACTGACTGTAGACTTCCACTATCATGTTGTTATTCAAATTTAACGCGTTGTCAGATATGATCCTTTTTGGCATGACATATCGATATATGATCTCCTTCTTCAAGAACTTGCTGACTACTGACTTTGTGACGTTAGCGTATAAAGCAGCCTCTACCCATTTGGTAAAGTAATCGATAACCACAAAAATGAATTGATGTCTATTAGAAGCCTTCGGTGAAATCGGCCCAATGACATCTATACCCCACATTGAGAAAGGCCATGGAGAAATCATAACATGAAGAGGTGAATGAGGCACATAGATCTTTTCTCCATAAATTTGGCACTTATGGCATTTATTGGCATAATTGATGCAATCTCTTTCCATCGTAGGCCAGTAATACCTGAATCTCATGATTTGCCTGGCCATTGTGATCCCATTGGCATGCGTCTCGCAGACACCTTCATGGACTTCTTCTAGGATTTTCCTAGCCTCAACAGCGTTAACACATTTTAGCAGCTCCTGATCTTTCCTCCTTTTATACAAGATTTCCTCGTCTAAGACATAGTCATTGGCCAGCCTCCTCAACGTTCTCTTATCATTTTCAGTTGCCTAATCAGGGTATTCACGGTTTTTCACATATCGTAGAATATCATAATACCAAGGATAATCATCTCTCTCTTCTTCTTCTTCGTTAATATTGCAGCAATGAACTGGAGCCTCTCAAATACTTATCTGGATCGGCTTCATATCATCTTGTTTATTTACTCTGATCATAGAAGCTAACGTAGCCAAGGCATCAGCCATCTGATTTTCATCTTGTGGGAGGTAATAGAAATTGATATCATCAAACATCTTAATCAAATCCAGAACTAGCTCTCGATAGTTGATCAACTTTGGGTCTCTTGTTTCCCACTCACCTTTGAGTTGACAGATCACCAGTGCAGAATCCTCATACACCTCTAACACCTTGATTTTATGTTTTATGGCTGCACGGATTCCCATGATACATGCTTCATACTCTGTCATGTTGTTTGTGCAATCAGAATCTAATTTGCAAGTGAATGGATAATGATCTCCACTTGGGGATATCAGGACTGCCCCAACTCCATTACCAACGGCGTTTGATACTCCGTTAAAATTCAGTTTCCAAGGATGATCCTCTAGAGTGTCTTCTTCAGTAGTTGTCACATATATTAGATCTTCATTAGAGAAATCAAAGTTCAAAAGCTCGTAATCTTCTAGAGCTCTAATGGCTAGAAAATCTGCTATCACGCTCCCCTTCACGACCTTCTGGTTCACAAAAATCATGTTGAATTCGGAGAGCATAATTTGCCATCGGGCCATCCTTCTATTCAGAGCGGCTGACTCCATCATGTACTTTAGAGGGTCTAATTTCGAAATTAACCAAGTCGTGTGATACAACATGTACTGCCTCAATCTTCGAGTTGTCCAAACCAAAGCACAACATAGTTTCTCAATTAGTGAGTATCTCATTTCACACTCAGTGAATTTCTTACTGAGGTAGTATATCGCCTTTTATTTCTTTCCTATCTCATCGTGTTGACCAAGCACACATCTCATTAAATTGTCAAATACTTCAAATACAGTATCAATGGCCTACCCGGACTAGATGGCGTTAACACTAGGGGATTGAACAAATATTGTTTAACATTGTCAAAGGTCTTCTAGCACTCATCATCCCACACACCTAGGTTGTGTTTCTTGAGAAAACGAAATATGGGTTCACATTTCTCAGTTAGTTACGAAATAAATAGGGCGATGTAATTTAGTCTTCCCAGGAAACCTCGAACTTCTTTCTGAGTGCGCGACGGGAGCAATTTTTGTATAGCGTTGACTTTGTTGGGGTCAACCTCAATTCTCTTTTCGCTGACTACAAAACTAAATAACTTTCTTGACCTAGCCCTGAAAATACATTTTGTTGGATTGAGCTTTAGCTGAAACTTTCTCAGCCTTAAGAACAATTTCCTCAAAACTTGTATGTGCTCCTTTTCATTTCGGGATTTTACAATCATATCATCAACGTAAACCCCAATCTTCTTGTGCATCATGTCATGAAACAAGGTTACCATGGCTTTTTGATACATTGCTCTCGCATTTTTTAACCCGAATGGTATCACCTTATAGCAAAATGCTCCCCATAAGGTTATGAATGTGGTCTTTTCCATGTCTTTAGGATGCATCTTTATCTTATTGTATCTGGAGAAACCATCCATGAAGGAGAAAAAGGAGTAACCTGCCGTATTATCCACCAAAGTGTCTATATGAGGCAGCGAGAAGTTGTCATTTGGGCTAGCCTTGTTCAAGTCTCTGTAATCTACACACATCCGCACTTATCTATCTTTCTTAGGGACGGTGACAACATTGGCTTCTCATTCTGAGTAATTCACCACTTGTAAGAACCCAACATCAAATTACTTATTGACCTCTTCCCTTATTTTTACTGTAACATCAAGTCTCATCCTTCGGAGCTTCTATTGAACTGGCTTTTACTCTTCTTTTATAGGGACGCGATGTACTGCAATATCAGCGCTTAACCCAGGCATATCTTGATATGACCATGCGAAAGCATCTTTGAACTCTTGCAGTAGTTTAACGAGGTCCTGCCTTGTTTCTTCGGTTATGCAAATTCCAAGTTTCACCTCTTTCCCTTCTTCCAAAGTCACATTTTCGATCGTCTCTTTATGGGGTAGAATCTGTTTTTCTTCCCATTCTACCATCCTTAACATATCTGGAGATAACCCACAGTCTTTGTCATCTTCAAAATCCTGAGATCCCTCTAAACACATATCTCGTTCAAAAGGAGATTTTGGGTCCGTAGCAGCATTGCTCGTCTCGTTGATATCTGGAGACCTATTGTAGGCATGAAAGAATATCCAAAGAATGAATCTAAGAGTGGCTTATGTGTATGGTATGATTATGAATGAAATGAGAGAATAAATGAATATTTGCCCAGAATGAGACACAAAAGTGTATTTTTTATTGTAAATAAAGATATTTAAACATGAGCTCATTTCACAGAAGATTCTTATTGTTTTTAGGCTTAAAATAAAAAGTGTGTTTTGAACATTACTCTATATTAGCTCTAAAAACTACAGGAATTTCTTCCGCAGTCCAGTTGTTCAGATCAATTCCAAGCTCATAAGGGCGAATGCCTGATAAGTTTCCTTTCATCACCTCCTCTTCAGATATGGCTTTGATGCTCAAATTTTCCATTATATCTTCAGTCGTTCCTTCTCTTATCATCTTCGGTTCAGGATGAATAATTCCTCCTGATACGAATGTATTGGATATATGGGGAAAAGTTATTGATTCCCATCTGACCTCAACCCCACTCAACCGTGCCCTTCGTCTCTCTTGCCTCTTTTTCAGATCTTCCTTCCTCTGTTTGGCGTCTGGCTTATGCCCCAAGCCAAAACGATCCTACTTTTCAGCCAAGCCTGACACTTCAACACGTCTATGGAGGTATTTTTCGAGTCCCCTTCCAGGCAATGCTCTTTTTCCTACCATCAGTCGTAGGCTCATCCTCGTAGCTTCGGATATTTTTGGCATTGGGACATTGCCTTCTTCGATAATGAAAGTTTCATTTACGAACTCCAATGACCGAAAGGAACATTCTATTGCCTTAATATTATTTTCTATATACGGGACATCACTGGTAACGGATGCGATAATGTCCTCCTCCGTGTTTATCATTATCAGCCGGCCCTCCATCACCAACTTCAACTTTTGGTGAAATGATGATAGTACTGCCCTTGCTGAGTGAATCCAAGGCCTCCCCAACAAACAATTATAAGAAGGTCTGATGTCCACCACTAGGAAATCCACCTCATATGTGTTTGGTCTGATCAACAAAGATACCTCAATTTTTCCTATTACTTTCCTTTTGGTGCCATCGAATGCTCTCACTATGTTCTGACATGTCTTCATATAAGAGTTGTCTATAGGCAACCTATTCAATATGGACAGGGGTAAGACATTCAGTGTCGATCCATTGTCAATTAATACCCCTGGTAGTGTTTACCCTTTGTATCGAGTAGTGATGTGCAGAGCCTTGGTGGATCCCATGCCCCCTGACGGTATCTCATCGTCACTGAAAGAAATAAAGTTGTCAGCACTTATGTTGCTGAAAAGGCGATCTAGCTTGTTTACCGAAATGTCACCAGCGACATAGGTTTCATTCAATACCTTCATCAGCGCGTTACGGTGTACCTCCGAGTTGGGGAGTAAAGCCAGTACTGATATGCGTGCCGGTTGCTTGTGTAATTGTTTCACAACACTATACTCGCTGTGTTTTAGGAATTTCAAAAATTCATTGGCTTTATTCTCAGTTACCGATTCATTAACCAGTGATTCTGACCTTTCTCCCCCTGTTCAATCATCAATGACTTCCTTTTTTCAAGCTCAAATTTTGTATTTGGTGTGCTAACCATACTCTCCTTTCTTGGATATGTTACATTACAGCTGTAATTCCAAGGCACCTTTTTGCTATCCTTATAAGGAAAAGCCACGGGTTTCTGAATTACAACTCTCGGTGCCATTTTTACTCTGGTTTCATTAATTTTCGGTCGTGTGATGATCACCACCGAGTGTTTAACCTCAGAGACCTTCTCTACTGACTCCTCCTCCGAGGTACATACATATTCTCCTTCAATAATTTCAAAGAACTCCAGCTCTTTGTTATCCATCAGACCCTGCACCAGGGCCCCAAATTCATTGCATCTCTAAATCACATGGTCCTCCTCCTCGTGGAACTCATAATAGTTCCTCATTTCTCGGGATTCGCTCTCTAAGTCTTGCATGATTAACCCTCTTTCCACCATTTTTCTTCAAACCTCCCTCAACGGGGTTCTTACTTTTGCAACATTCAACTTGATTTTTTCCCCGCATTCTCGATTATCGCGTTCACCCCATTATCAGTATGATTGGGTAATGGATTTCCTACACGAGATGCATTATCGAACTTCACAATGCCCATTTTAATGAGCCTTTCCACTAGCCTTTTGAAAGAGAGGCAATTCTCTATCGAGTGTCCCATGATTCTCGCATGGTATTCACATTGAATACTTGCGTCATGCCACTTGGAATATGGGGGTTGCATCGATTTTAAGTAGACAGGGGACACAACCTGTGCATCAAATAGACTTTTGTACAGCTCCCGGTGCGTTATTGGAATGGAAGTAAACTAGAGCTTCTCCGTGTTTTACTTTGTATTGGGCTCTTGTCTTAGCGAAGCTTGCTGACCCGTGGCCACCGTTCTCGGTTGATTCACTGGGTTTCACCCTAAAAAATACCCACTGTCATACGACACTGACGATAGGGCTCTTTCCTTTTCCTGGCCTTCCAAGTAGTAGCTGGATTAACTGATTCATTATTGTCTTTTGTGACTCCAACATCTGATCATTCATATCCTGCTGAATCTTGGCCAGTTGCTCTTGCATCTGTGCTTGCAGCCGATCCTGCATTTCCTTCTGCATTTGTTCCAGTTTTTCCAATAGTTGATCCATAACTTTAGTTTTTCTCTGTATGTAGTAGTGATGTTCCAGGGTAACTATAACACGATTTCTAATTAATTAGGGTTCTATTGTGAAATTATATGTACATGATGCAATGTAATGCAAATGCATGAGATGAATGCAAAACTAAAGAGGCGTCAATTCTGATCCATTTCCATTTAGAATAACTTTATTAGAAAACAAAATCCTTTACATAAAACAAATTATGGATACGGCCTTGCCCTGATGCTTAAAGTTTTAACTCTCTTAAGAAGCCAAGCCAACTCTCGACCCCAGTCCGACTCTAACTCGTATTTCACACCTAGCACGTCAGTCTGAACCGCTAAGGTTTGTAAATGATCAGCCAATTCTCGTATCTGAGCCATAGCTTCGCCCATGATGTAATCCCTATCCCTGACCTGGTCTTGCGATCGTAGAAACTGCTCCTTCCACTGCTCATTATTCGACTCAAGGAATTCAATTCGAAGTTCATAGTTTTGTAGCGCAGTTTCGAGTTCTTCAACTTTTCCTTTCAAATCCTCGATCCTGCTCAGGCTGGCTCTTAATTCAATGTCGGAGTTACAACCATGACACAGATGTAGTGCCTTTTCTAACTCCGCTATCCGAGCTACTAACATCTGCTTCTCATCTTGTCCCTCAATCAAGCTATTTTTTAAGGCGTTTTCACGTGCTCGAGCATCATAGAACCTTTTCTCCCACTGATCAGCTCTAGCCTTTTCTTCTTGAATTTCTTGTCGCCACTACTCTGATATCTTTCCTAATCTGGCTGTTCTCATCGACATACGCAACCTCTTGTAATCAGTCTTCAAACTGTCCAAGTCTTCTTCGACCCTCATCTTTTCTTTTTTAACTTTTCGGCCTCGAGTTTTTGACCATCGGCATCTAACCTCAAATACATCTTTTTCTCTTCCGATTGTTCTATTTTCTTTCCTAGCTCTGTATTCGTTTCTCAAAATTTTGCTTTATGATCTCTAGCTCAGATGGGACCATCTGCAGATATTCCTCCATTGGTCGCGCGCCTTTTTGACTTGGCACGGGGATGTTGCCATTGATTCTTTTACTCCACCATCCCTTATATTCAGGAGTCAACATAGGATCTACAACTAATCTTTTCACTCGACGAATCTGGCTCCATACATCACGTATTTCTCGAATCTTTTTTTTATAGTTATCTCCCTATACGAAAACTTACATTGAGCTAGCCCATGCGTTGCTAGTATGAACTGTCTCGATCTGTATTGCCTCAGCACGAGTAAAGGAGCATACCCAACGGCTCCCCAAATTCTGAGCAAAGGGACCCAGTCAAAACTCCCACATTGGTAAAGAATTTCATCGGGAACCAACCAAGGAGCTCTCCACTCAACATCTTCTTCCTGGAGATTTCGAAGGAGCGCGATCCAATTTTCTTCTGATATGTAAACTCTCCTGGGCGTAGCTACCATCTCCTTTAACGGGGAGTAATTTTCAGAGAAAACACGATAAGGAAATTTATCCACCTTCCAGAAATGGCTGTGGAACCAAGCTAACAACAACTGCACACATCCTATAAATCTGCCCTCGCCGGCTCTCCTGCATGCATTCAGAGATCTAAATGTCTCGGTTAAGATCGCAGGAACAAGTGTGAACCCTTTGTTAAGTCGGTCAAAGAGATCAGCAACTGCTTCACCTATATGTCTTAAGGCCTTGGGGAAAATCACCAATCCATAAATGCTCAAAGTGAAGACGTTCACTCTTTTCTTTACATCAGGATGTGCTAAGATCAGATCTCTTAAATTTTTCCAAGGGATGCACTTACCATCACCTTTCTGTTGGACTCGGGCTGCAACCCACTATTTGCTCATCCCCGTAATACTCATTACTTTCTTTACAAAATTTGGGTCATTAGTAGCCCTAGAATAAGTTTTGTCGACTTGAACCTTTAGACAACGGAGCAAAGTTGCATACTCTTCCACAGTAGGCACCAAGTCTACATTCCTGAAAGTGAAACAACTATATGCGAGGTTCCAAAACTGAGCCATAGCCCAAAACAAGTGCTTATCCACCTTGATGTCAAGCAGGTAGGGTAGGTCGCCATAATTACGATGAAACAACTGTTTAGTCTCATCATCCCAACGGGCCCATATATCCCTCAACTCTTGGAGCTTATTTTGTGTCACACCGATATAGGTGAAGTCCCACAACTCCGACGTACATCCCTCAGCTAGGCTATCCCCTTTCTCAAGCTGCATCTTCTCTGACTATATACGGACAACCGCATTATCCTCCACTTTACCAAGGAATTCGTTCTCCATGACAAACTTTCCAATTTGGTAACTGAACAGGAATTGACATCTTTTTAATATGAAATGACATGCAATCATAGCCACAACAAAACACAATAAGTCAGTATCAAATAATAAAAATTAAGGCAAATAGAAAATAATCAAACACCTATCTGGGTAACCGCTAGGGTTCAGCATGGCTCTACCTAGGGCGGGCTCCTAGGGCTCACTATATGTGGCCCGGTTCTAAGAAAGGGTACCTGAACCAGCAGATTCCTCAACCCTCACCCATTATAGGCTCATGCGGATTGAGTTCAGTTCAGGGGAATACATTTCCCTATGGCCACGCGGAGGTGAAAACCTCACGAAGACATAGGTACGGATGTATCCCGGAAGTAGTCCACTAGCCCATACGGAGGTGAAAACCTCACAAAGGCATAGTTTCTCACTCCCACTTAAGAGGTGTGACCACAACGGTCATGCAATATGGTGCAGAAATATCCTACGTATCTTAAATCACAACAAACATATGACATGACACCAACAAATGCGACAAAAGAAGCACGATTTTTCAAATCAAATTTTCAATTTTTCAAACGAAAGGACAGAAAATAATTAATTTTACGGCTTGACTCTCTTATTGGTCCCCAGTGGAGTCGCTAAGTTGTTGAAACCTTTTTTTTATTTTGAAAAACATGAGTCGACTTTGAAACGAAATATGTAGTCTCCACCAATCCTTTTTATTTAGGTGTGATCGGATCACCTAATAAAACATTTTATTAAATTGGTACCAGACCGATTAACTGATGTCCTATTGTCTAAAATTTGAAAAGTTTCAAAATACAATCCCTTTTTTTTAAAAACGTTTAAATAACTCGAGTTGGAATTTAAAATTCACTCGTTCCGAGGAAATAAAACATCACATCCAGCATGTTAGGATATAATATTTTAAGCTTCTAAGAACTGAGATCACCTCATGAGTTCCAAAGCATGCAATTAAAAGAATATTTAGTTATTTGGTCAAATAGAAAATCGAAACCCAACACGTTAGGGCACAATTTTCCAAATTTTCAAACACGAAATATTGTCTTGTTTAAAAACTCTTGAATAAAATGCAATAATTAAATAAAATACATTTTTATTTAAGACGATGATTTGTTAATAAAACCATTACACCAATAAGATATGAAACACAAATGCTAAATGATAATTCACGGAACTCGCACAACATGCTAACTCTCAATGCTGATATAAATGATTAAGGGAAAATGTAATAACAACATAACTAACATCTCAAATAGTACAAAAACAATGTCAAGGTTTACATAAAAAGAATGATAAGACGTGGAAATTTCAATAAAAAAATGAAGTAAATAACGATTCAAAAAAGGAAAAAATATATATATAAAAAACTAAGAAATAAAATGAGACTTTACATAAAGGAAATCAAATATATATAATAAAATATGTAAAATTAATGATATATAAAAATAGATAATTAATAAAACAATTTTTTAAAAAAATGGTGAAGTTTACAATAGATGATATGTATATATATGAATAAGATATAACATTTAAAAACTTGAGTAAATAGCAAAGCAATTTTAACAAATGGATAATGTGATAAATTTTAAAAAGGAATAATATATACACGTACATGATAATATAAGATAACTAACATATGTTTAAAATGAATAAGAACCATAAAAAAAGAACAATAAAAAAAACAACAAATTTTGAATAACCATTTTAAAAAACTATGTAATATACATAAAAGATAATATTTAATGAATCAAATAATATATAATGGCAAAAAGAACAAAACGATCTTAAATAACAATACATAAAATATTAAAATAAATAAATAAATAACCAATATATAAAAAAGATCAAAATCCAACAAGCTAGGGATTAAATCAGAATAAAAATAAAATCGGGGAAAAAACCAAGAAATATGCGTACAAGGACCAAAATATAATGCGCGTAAAGCTCAGGGATCGATTGGGAAATTAATCCCGGCCCTTAAAACGCAGCGTTTAGGCATGGGTCAAATTAAAACAGTGCATAAATTTTAGGAAAAATTTAAAAAGACAAAAGAAATATAAACAGGGCTTAATCAGATGGCAGCAAAACAGGGAGGGACCAAACGCGCAAATTCCCCAGAACAACTAAACGCGCGGATCCTCCCCAGGTCGGATCCGTTTGCGCGCGGGCCAGCACAAAACGGTGTCGTTTCGGCACCTGGGTTCCAAAGGCTTAAAAGGCGTCGTTTTATTTGCTATTAAAACTTAAAAAAATATTTGAATGCCAATCTGCCATTCTATTTCAGCAGCAAAACAAATCCCTAACACCCCATCTTTTTATCCGTTTTGCTAGGGTTTTGGCCTCAACCTTGGGGCGATGATCGAACGCCGCCGCACCACCATCGAACTTGGTGGCCGACCACTTAGAGAAGGGACGCAATGAGAGGCCGGAGGTAAGTATTATTCTCCCTTTATTTCCTCCATGCGAAAGAAAAGAAAGAAAAACTAAAAAAATTTGGGAAAAACAAAAGAAAAATGAAATCCGAAATCTAAAGAAAGAAATTGACATCCCAGATCACCTTGAATTTCTGAGTGCTTTGTATTCAATATTTGACCCCCTTTTACAAAATCCGTATATTGGATTTTATAGCCGATTTTTACAACTTATTTTTACATGTTTGCAGGTACGTGAGCGAACACGTCACTGACGTGGCATGGTGGAGCAACGCACGACGCGGGGTGGTGGAGTCCGGCGCGCGAGGGAGGCGTGTTGCCTGCTGAAATGGCGCAAAGGGGTTGAGACTAGGGTTTGTTTGGGGTTTGGGTAGTTGGGCTAGGTTGGGTCTGATCAATTTGGAGTTTGGGTAGTGATTTGGGCCTGATTGAATTGGGTGTGGCATTTGGGTTTGTGTAATCGGGCCAAAATTGTATTTTGGGCCAGGGCTTAAAATTTGTATTGGACTGTGTTATTATTGGGCCCCGGGCTAAAATTGGGCCCTACACGGAGTATGTAGGACGCGAAGGTGCCATTGATAGTGTACATGACGGTGGAGATGCATGAATCAAAATAAGTGATGCGGTAGTTTGGGTGAAGGTAAAAATTTTCGCCGCCACCGCGAGACATGGAAGCATTGAACAAGTTAGATCTGTGAGGGAAGACCGACGAGAATTGGCGAGATTACAATAAGGAGTACATCGACATTTGATATAGTAGGATGAAATTCTTACCCATCTGTAAACCCTTTTTCTCATCGAACACAATGGCCTTTTTGGAGTACATGCCTTGGTTCAGAGCCGTCGACAAACCATATCTACTATCGGTGGAGGCGAAGAGTAGACAACTTCATCAAAAGAGGCTACGACGACCGCCACAACAACGTAGGTCCAGAGGAGGTGCCGCGACGAGTTTGTCCCCGACTTTGACCCAACAAGCACCACCAATGTTTATGCCACATCTCGGTCAATTCACTCCACTTATTCTTGTTCATTTCATTAACCCCATGTACGTTGCATCTACAACTCCCACATGTACCACCAACAAGCGTTACACTATGCACCACTGCAGCACCCTGCATCTACACCTCCCACATGTACATTTTTCGAGGCACCCCCGTCCCTAGAATTCTACGCCCAGATACCGATGTTGATGTCGACACAAATGTCGACGGATGTACCGACACTAATGGTGACACCAATGTCAACAACGATGCCCTCATCAATGCCAATATCGATGTTCGGGTCAATGCTAACATATTCGGGTTTTACGACATCATACAGTTATTCAACGATAGTGTCACAAAAACCCAACGCATCATTGTTTTATCAAGGTGGATCATTAACGCAATTTGGATATCGAGGTGGGTCATTGCGTAACATTTGGATATTTGCCGTTTTTAGAAAAAAATAAAGTTTAAACATTTTCAATCATTAACAAAACACATAAATATAATACAAAAGCATGCAAATCACAATAATAGAAAAATAATATCACAATAATATCATTAAAAATTACTAAATTGTTTTATTCACAAAAAAGAAACATTATCATTACAAAAATAAAAATTATTATTTTATTATACAGACAAAAAATTTAACATGTAATCTCTAAATCATTCAAATAACATTAAATGATAAATTTTCAACAAAAAAAATATAAAACATGTAAAAATTTAATGTTAAAAATCTCAAATGAATTATAATTACATAAAAAAACATTGAAAATTAAAAAAGAATTTTTAATATTAACTAACTAAAAAAACAAACAAATACATAATATTTACAAATAAAAATTAGAAAACATCACATATTTTTGTCATACCATTCCAATATATAATAATTCTCCTTATACTAGTTAAGTAAATAACAAACAAAAAAAATAAAATTAATAAAAAAACACAACATACCTGCTTCATGTCTTCCTAACACCATTTCTACAAAACCAAACTCTCAAAAAATTCAAATACATTAAGGGTATGTTTGTTTACATATAAAAAATTTTACGAAAAATATTTTCTGTATTTTTTTGTGTTTGTTTCACAGGTAACAGTTTCGTCAATAGAAAATGGCTTACAAGTCAATGTAAAATAAGTCCATTTTCTTGTAAAATAACTTATCTTTTTGAAAAGCGTAAGCCATTCTCCAGAAAATAGTTCATTTATAGGTAATTTTATTTTTATACAAAAATTAACTTAAATCAAACGTAATATTATTATATTTATAATAAATTTTATTTTTAAAAATATTTAAAATATTTAAAATATTAATATAAAATATTATATTTTTCAATATTATTAAACATACATATTTAATTATTTATATTTAATTATATAATAAATAATTAATATAATTTATTATTTTAATAAATTATTTAATATTTCAATTTTATTTCAATAATAAATTTTAAAATTAATAATTTTAAATAATGTTCTTCACATATTATTAAAAATAATCAGTATTAATATTTTAACAATAAATATTTATTACAATAATAATTATATTAATAATAAATGTTTTGTAGTATAAATGTTCAAATATGTCATAAATCTATGTACTCTTCACAAATTTGTAATTTAGTCTTTATACTTTTGTGATTTGAAAATCAAGTCCAATTGTTGACATTGCTAAATTTTTTTTTGTCAATTTTGTTGATGTCATATTTTTAAATAAAAAATCATGTAACTAAAAAATGAAGTTATAATGAACCTGAATTTAGCAAAATATTTTTAATATATGAAAAAACAATGTAAACTGTAAAATTGTAATTATTAAAATAAATTCAATTAAACAATGAAAAGATAAGAAAATCTCAAATGTATGTTTACTTAATTGAAAACAACTTTAATGAAATATTTTTAAGAAATTTGTCAAACAACGAAAAATATTTTACACAGATTCATCCAAACTCCAAAAAATATTAACTTTTCCAGGGAAATAAGTCATTTTCTAGAAATCATTTTCTAGAAGTCATTTTCAGTAAAACAAACATACCCTAAATGATAATTTTCAATAGAAAAAATTTAAAACATATAAAAATTAAATTTTAAAAATCTCAAACAAATTATAATTACATAAAAAGCCCTCAAAATTAAAAAAAATAATTTTAATATTAATTAACTAAAAAACAACCAAATACATAATATTTATAAATAAAAATTAGAAAACATCACATATTTTTTGTCATACCATTTCAGTATATAATAATTTTGTTTATATTAGTTAAGCAAATAACAAACAAAATAATAATAATATAAGTAAACACAACATACATGCTTCCTTTCTTCCCAACATTGTTTCTACAAAACCAAACTATCAAAAAATTCACCACAACATGACCATTTGTTAAGTAAATAAAAAATAAAAAAAATAATATTAGAAAAGAAAAACACGAACACATCTACTTCCTTTCTTCTCAACACCCTCTCTACAAATTCAAAATTCATTTTTTCAACACAAGGGGAGGGGGACCGTCTGTTTGAAGGCATATATATGCCTTAAGGGAAAAAATTGGGGCTGAAACAACTGTTTTAGGGGGTGAGAATCACCCTGTGACCGCGCGATCATATTTGCTGCAAGCGGTCAGACTGCCAAAGTGGTGTTGCCACTCCCCAACCTTCCTCCCCTAGGTGTCGTCTGACACCAACCCTCCTTCCTTAGGTGTCACCTAATGACAACCCTCCTCTCCTTAAATTAACAATTTTCTTTTACGGACCGTATATGGTCTATAGGTGCCGTCACCCCTCGAGACTATTCACTTTATACCATTTTGGTAAATAATGTAATGGGAAAATTGTTTTGATATTTAATTTTTTTTTTATTATCTAAATAAAAAAATCACCTAACTCAAAGCTTAAATTGCATAATAGTAGATTGCTGGTTTCTACTAACTATAGTTCAAAAGAATGAAGGTAGAAAAGTAGATTGATTTTTTATTTTTTATTTTTTTGGTTTATAAGAGATTGATTATATTTTTATTAAATAAAACTAAGCTAATGATTCTAGCGAGATTTTTATAATTGTGACTTATCAAGATTTTAGAAAAAAACACTTTAGAAGAGTCTTTTACTCTTCAAACTTAGGCTTTTTTATTTGTATAATACAAATTAAAAAAATTAAATATTGAAATGGTACGTCAATATTATTATTTACCAAAATGAGTATTTGAAACAATTCTAAAGATGGGAGAAAGAGAGATGGGTGACATTTTTTTTTTTTGACACAATAATTGAAATATCATTACAAATTGATATGTTTTTTTTAAAAAAATTATTTTTTTAAGGGTAGAGGGAGAGAAATGAGCAGCATTAATATAAAAAAAAAAGTATTTTTGAATGTGGAGTGAGAGAGATGGGCAGTACTAATATTTTCTAGTGTAAAAATATGGTCTAAATAGTAGATGGTGAATTTTATACTGTTTTGTTAGTTTTTGAAGAATTACTAATATTTTTACAATGATCTATTTTAGTATTTATTTCTTAAAAAATAATTACAATGATCACTGTAAAAAATTATATTGTTATTGATTTGTTTATATGTATAAAAATATTAATAATTCTTCAAAAAAATAATAAAACGGTACAAAGTTCACCCTCCACTATTTAAATCATATTTTTACACCAAAAAAATACTAATGCTGCCCATCTCTTCCCCTCCACCCTTAAAAAATTATTATTTAAAATAATACAATTTTGTAATGATGTTTCAATTATTATGTCAAAAAAAAACATAAATGCCACTCATCTCTCTCCCTCTACCCCTTTAAACTATTTCAAACACCCCATTTTGATAAATAATTATATTAACATACCATTTCAATATTTAATTTTTTAAGTTTATATTATACAAATAAAAAAAAACAGGCTGAAACTTAAATTTGAAAATCAAATTTATTTTTGAAAAGTCTCAAAATTTTTTAAAAAAAAATCTATTTAAATCAACAAATAATGAAATTTATTTTTGGATTTTTAAAAGCCCTATTGAAATGAATCTTCCTTTGTAATGCCTCATTTAAACACAATGGTAAAGTTTTTAATTTAAATACCTACAATCCTATTGCCATGTTATACGACTTTCTACTGTATTGTCGATTCCTTCAATTCACTTGAAAATGACCGTCTTCTTTTTGAAAAGTTTGTTTTTTTGCTTAATTGATAATTCATTATATCCCATATGTATAAACTTCGATGAGAGCCAAAGTCAACTTTAGATTTATGCCAGGTAATCATATCTGTAAATTACTATCAAAAGATTCAAGAACAAAACCAAATCACCAAAAACCAAAGTACTTTAGAAACTGTCCTTGTAAAATCATTATCTATACTATACATAAGAAGTGAAATCCAGATAACTTAGGTAACTCAATAGTACAAGCACGATAGCTATGACGAATTATGAAAGATGCTAAAAATACACTAGGCCGACCAATGACCCCATTCCGCACATTTCTATTTATGATGTTTAAAAGCAATAACTTATCCATTACTGAGATTGAAGCACTGCTGCTGCAGTTGCTGCTTCAAGGCTAGAAAATTGAGTTGTTTGATGATGAACATTTGTTGATTCAAGAACAATCCTCGAAGTTTGAACAACCGTTTGCCCATTGACATAATGCTGTCGACAAACAGGCATGTATAAATCTGCCCCTCCGATCAGTTCCGTTTGGGTCGCTGCTGTTTTCCTGAATGTGAAAAATGCCTTTTTCCCACACACTTCGCATCTTGCGGTTAACTTTGTTACTGTATCAGCTAGCGGAATTATGTCCAGAACTGACCCAAAGCTCCTTCTGAATATCATTTCTAAATTAGAACCTTTTTTATATACATAAAATGAATTTGCCAAAGAAATATTGTGAATGATCATCACCTCAAATAATCCCCGTCTAAGCCAGATAAAATTACTGTTTTGCCATCAGTGTCGGCAGCTTTGCAGCAGAAATCGTACAGATCTTCGAAAAATTGTGCTTCGTCTATGCCAACCACATCCAGCTGCCGCAACCCCCCCCCCCCATCCAAAAAATATATATGTATAAATTTTCAAAAAAGAAAAAAAAAATAAAATGTGCATTTTGATGGGGGAAAGAAAAAAGAAGAAGGATTTGTTGATAGAGTTGAAGTGCGGGTATTTACCTTTTCATAAGCATCTTCTCCGACATTGTGTCGAAAAGAAGTGAGATCCGGCAATGCCCAACATGGGAATTTCACTCCGTCGTGAGTTACCACTGAGTCAATAGCGTACCTTGTATCCTTGCTTGACTTTATCATTGCGACGTTTCTACAAAATCGCCCAAAATAAAATTTACCAATAAACCAAAAAGGATGAGATGTAAAGAATATTAAAAAAGAGAAGAGAAAGTACCGGCCATTGTTGCGTTCAGATCTGATCCGACGGAGGAGAGAAGTAGTCTTGCCGGCAAACATGGGGCCGATGATGACGTGGATCTCGCCGGAAACACGTGGAGGATGGGAAGATCCGACGCGATCTGTTGAGTTTAGTGCAATAGAAGACTTACAAGAGGCCATCGAAATGGATTAACTTAGAGAAAGAGAAACACAGAGAGATCAGAGAAGTGGTAGTTGAGAAATAATGGCTTTGACTTGGGAATATAAAGGAAAGAAAAATGGCTCGAAATTTTAATTGAAAGAATTTTTGGAGGGTAAAATTGGAGGGAATGAGAAGTGCTTGAGAGGGTTATTTTATTTTCTTTTTGCGTTATGACGACGTGGACCCAATTTGAATATTAAAACAACTGATTAACTCCCCGCTCCCTCCTTTTGTTCTTGTGATGTAACCCCAATAAAACACACCCATATCCACTTTTAAAAAAATTTGGATAAACTCTCTTTAAAATTAAAAAATATTATTAAATTATTTAAAAGTTTTTATTTAAATCATTAAATTGTTAAAATTACTGTTGTAAGCCTTCTTTATTCACATCATCTGCTGCTCTCTCTTCCTTTATCTTCTATAGTTTAATTTTTTTCATGAAATAACTTTAAATATCATGAATCTATAAACTAAAATCAAAACAAGTTTCTTTTCCGATCTTCGGTACTAACTATCAAATCGACCTAGCTTTAAGGTATGTTCTTCTACTTGTTGATGAGTATTGATTTATCGTATCAGTCATTAAATTGTCATTTAAAACTCACTAATCAAACTTTTAAAAAGTAGACTTAACAATCCAGTGACTTAAATAAAATATTGTGAATAGTTTAGTGATTTAAAAGAAAACTTTTAAATAGTTCAGTGACCGTTCTATAACTTTTAAAGTTGAGTAATCAAAAGTTAAACTCACTAATAATTTCGTGACTTTGGGAGTAATTTATCCAAAAAAATGTGTTAGATAATTCACTAATTAATTTAAGAACTAAATTTGAGTATTAGTTATAAATCAATAAACAATATTAATTGGAAATGCTTTATTTTCTCTAACCTAAAACGAAATTTAACTAACAATTGTTTCATTAATGGATATCTATAAACACTAACTAATTATATAATGATTAATTAACCAATTTTTTTAATATAAATATTAACTAATTATTTAATTATTACTAGACACCCAAAATGCAATGTGAAGATTTATTTGCAAATGAAATTTTATACTGTCGAAGAAAAAGACCTTGTTGGAGGCTTTGGAAAAATGCCATCATCTTCATTGCATTATCGATAGTATTGTGTATTAATTGACAGACTCACCAACCCCATGGATTTATAAAGGCTACAGATACGCATGTTCAACATTGATTCAATACTGTATGTGTAACATAAACATTAGCATATCATATAATCTAACACATATATAAACATACATAACATCAATTCAAGCATGCGGTTGAGTCAAACTAAATGCATGGAGCTGCCATTTTCATTCCAAATCGAATAAGCCTCGTGAAAAAGAAACCATGATGCAAAATTCAAAGTTCACAGGACTCCTACTTTGAAGCCATTCAATAGGTAATTATGAAATAAATCTTACAGCAGATTGAATCTGATAGTTAGAATCAAGTGCTCCATCTTCCCAAGAATCACGAGATGCATGCAGTTCTTCCATCTCATCTGGGACCATTGTTCTGTCTCATCACGAATTCGCTCTACTACCCTTTCCACTATAGCCTGGCAATGTCCTGAACACTCTCTTGCGTCATGCCCCATTTTCTCCTCTGCATAACTATTTCAACTTTTCTTAAACACGGTGATGATCCAAGGAATTTACTTTGTTTGATTGCTTCAAAAGATGAAGAAACTAAAAATTTAGAATAAGACAAGCGCACCTTTAAATTAATAGTGTAGTTTTGGTAAGTAAAGATATCATTCTCATAAATATTAAAAGTACTAGTAATTACCGTCTTTTTATTATTTAACCGAATAATTTGAGTGATAAATTAAAAACTAAAATTAAGTAAATTAATTAACTAATGAACACAACAAATAACAAAACAAAATAATCGATTAATAACCAAGAAATTAAACAATACCTAGGAAAAAAATTCACTTAGATTTTATCTATCACTATCAATCTAAATTACGGAATTTATTTACTTAATATCTTTATCCGTAGAAAGCCTTAAATTATGCTAATATCTCTTTCGAGCATAAGAGCAACTGAATTTAGTTTGATTAATTGAATTTCTTTCTAATTAAAATCTCAATTATCGCATTAACTCGTGCTATGAATTCCCCTATTAGATTTGACTCTAATTCAGTAGATTTATGTGGTCTTATTTCTAGGATTGCATGCAACTCCACTCAATTAAGCAAAATTGATAAATGCCAAAAGTAACATATTTTAGCCTAATTCTTAATACGTTTTTAAATGATTATTTGATTTAAAATAGTGAATTTTATGCTTCTAATATTTTAAATTCATGTTTCTATACTTAGGAGAGAATTTGGGAGTAGAATGAGCGAAAAATGAGCAAAAATCAGAAAATCCAAGCAAGTTTCAAGAGCCATACGGGCTGGGCCATTCCACATGAGCTGGACACATGGTCGTGTGAGCCATATGGGTCTGTGCCAGACCGTGTGGAAATCACGAATTGCATTTTGGAAACGTGAAAAATGTAATTTTTAAGTTTTTCGGGTATTCTAAGGCCTATATATACCAAATATAAGAAGAGGAGAAAGGACCGTCATAGAATACTCAAGAAAACAACTCAAAAAACACAATTGAAGCCGACTCCGAAGCATATTTTCATCAAGATTGAAGATCTCATTTTGATTTCTTTAAAGTTTATTATAAGTTTCTTGGTTTCTTGTGGTTAGACTGTCTTTGAGATGTTTTTATTTGCTATCATGAACTAATTTTCTAAATACCTAGGGATGCACCCTAAGATGAATTCTGTTATTTGATTTCTATTTTTATATAATAAATACTTAGATATTGTTCTCAATTATGTGTGTTTAATTCTTAGTTTGATATTTTTAGACTATTAATCCATATTTGATGTGCTTAAATCAAAAGAGGAATAGACCCTGTTTAAGAGTAGATCTAGCGTAATTGAGTGGAGTTGCATGTTATCCTAAAAATAGGACGACATAAATCTACCAGATTAGAGTCAAATCTAATATATAGGGAGATCCATAGATCGAGTTAATGCGATAATAGGGGTTTTAATTAGAAAGAAATTTCAATTAATCAATCTAGAGTCAATTGCTCTTAGCCTTGAAGAGAGATGTTAACATAATTTAGGGATTTCTACGGATCAAGATACTAAGTGAAGAAATTGCGTAATTTAGTTAGATAATGACAGATGAAATCTAGATGAAATCTAGGTGAATTGTTTCCTAGGTACTATTTTGCTTATTGGTTGTTAATCGGTTATTTTCCTACTTTGTTCTTTGTCGTGTTCTTTAGTTAATTTAATTAGTTAATTTTAGTTTTCAATCAATTACTCCAATTTTTCGGTTAAATAATAGAAAAACAAGTAATTACTAGTACTTTTAGTCTTCGTGGGAATGATATTTTTTCTCACCGTAGCTATACTATTAAATGATAAGTACACTTACCTTTGTCGAAATTTTAGTTGGTTTACGTCTGCAATCAAGATCTACTCTTAAATAGGGTTTATTCAACTACCGGTTTAAACACATCAAACATGGATCAATAATATAGAAATATCAAACCAAGAATTAACCACGTATAATTGAGAATAAGAAACTCAATATTTATTGCGTAAAATAAAAATCAAATCACAGAATCCATCATAGGATTCATCTCTCCTAGGTATTTAGAAAATTAGTTCATGCTTGAAAATAAAAATATCCAAGATACAGTATAACTGAAAGAAATAAAGAAACTCATGATAACTTCCTAAAAAATCAATTGGAATTTTTCAATCTTGATGGAAATTTGCTTCAAATGTGTTTTTCGAGTTGTTTTCTTGAATATTCTATGTCGGCTCTCTCCTATCTTCTTATTTTTGTCATATATTCGTTTTAGAATGCTCGAAAAACCTAAAAATTATATTTTCCATTGTTCGGTGCACAATTTCACGAAACCGACACTGCCTACCACACGCGATATGGTCTAATTGTGTGGAATGATTCAGCCTGTGTGGCTCCTACAACTTACTCCAACGCTCCGGTTTTTGTTCCTTTTGCTCCTAAGTGCTCTATTAAGCATTAAAATATGAATATAAAGGATAAATAGTATAAAATTCAAATTAATTTTGAATAATCATCCAAAAACTCATTAAGAACGAGGTTAAAACATGTTACTTTTAACACTTATCAAATATCCCTACACTTAAACGTTTGCTTGTCCTCAAGCAAAATTCTCAACCCAAATTCAAGTTAACTTCTCTCGATTTATCATTTTCAACAATCATGTTTTAGGATAATCTATAAATAATCATGCATTGGAAATTCACACTAAAATGACACTGTATAATACAAGTAATCCAAACATAAATTTTTAAAGTATAAAAACATAAGTGTTTCCCCTATCTCAACAATTACTTGAAATTCAAACTAAACAATAATTGACACTCTCACTAAGGTTCACTGAAAGCACTCAAGGTGTTTAAGGTTCAAGTAATGTGCACTCAACAATTGAACAAGAAATATTATTACCATAGAATTGCTTGAAAATCAAATCTTCACCATTATAGAAATGAGATAGCACACCAATCAAGAAGTCTTACAAGGTTGTAACGGGGCTTAGGTTAAGGGTGCGAAAAATGTCATAAAAGTTAGTTACAATCGAGGTCGAGTTGATAAGTTACCAAACAAAAAAAATCAGTTGTTGAATTAAAAGAATTTACACCAACAAGAGTTGAAAAGTGAGTATAAGCTTTTATACAAAAGATGAGACTAATGATTCAAGCTCAATTTAATTTTTTTTTCATATTTTTTAGAACAAAGAGAAAATTCAGCAATGCAAATGATAAAGCATAGTCAGACAACTAACCAAATCAAATCTCGACAAAAAGGGAGTTATTAAAAAGAATGATTTACAAAATTAGTGTGGTTTATGAGTTAACATGAATGGTTGTTAAGTAAAAAAAATGTGTTAGGATCAATGGGTAAGCTATTTAAATGTTAAGCGGTTTAAATCCAAAGTTCCTCTATCATTTCAGTATATCAAATCAATAATATGGTCTCGACATGCATAACCGAAGCAAGTTCTAAAATAACAAATCAAGTTGACATACTCACAACCAAAAATAAAATGAGCACGAAATAATAGATGCTCTATAGGCTCAAAAGCTCACAAAAAATTATAGTTTTGATGTTAAACTTGTAAATTTAAAAATTCAAAATAATGTTTCAATTCAGGGAAATAACCTAAAATAATAATTTCTAAAAAATGACTTATCATGCTTGACTCTCTCGTGTCTTAAAGTATAAAAAACACAATTCATAAAAATTAACAAATTAATCCCAAATAGAATCAATAAAAACTCCAAACTTAAAAAATTTAACTTTAATGTTAGGTTTGAGAAAATTACTTAAACACAGAAAATAATTCAAGGACTTTATATCATAAACAGATAAAATCCTCCCCACATTTAAGATGTACATTGACCTCAATGTACAAACAAATATAAACACAATAAGCAAAATATCATAAGTGAGGAAGAGAACTGAAATTGCCCTGAATTTGGATGATTTCGCAGGAATAGTGAAATCCGGAAACGTAGGAGATCTTAAATTAAGTACATGATTTCGAGCATACTAATAAGAAAATAAACAAAAAAAAAGAGATAAAGAGATGACAAAATAAATAGAAAAATAATCGAAAAAATAACAACAAAATGCATAATAAACATATAAGTCTGGAAAATAAAATAAAAATAAAAATAGTTCAGGGGACTTTTGGATATGTGATAGTGGCGAATATAAAGTGGCGATTAGAGTTTGGGTTTGGTGAAATGGGGTAGGAAAGAAACAAAAGAAAACAAAAATAAAATAATCTAGCTTTAAAAAAAGGGCACATGGCCATGTAGGCTACACGGGCATGCATCTCACTGAGGCCGTGTGGCCTATAAAAAACTTCTAAAAATTGCTCTAGTGTTCACACGACTTGGGACACGCCTGTGTGCCTAGGTCGTGTGCACCACACAGCTATGTCGTCATGCCATGTGAATCCACTCAAACCATGTGTGTTAAAAGAAAATTGAAAAATTGCCTCTAGTATTCACACGGTCCATGACAAACTCGTGTATCTAGACCGTGTGTACCACACGACTGTGTCGACAGGCCATGATCCATTTTGCCCCTGTGGGTGTATTGTTCTCTTCTCCCATGGCCGTGTATAGGGGCATCTGGGTCACATGGCCGTGTGGTATACCCCAGACCATGTGGACATTTTTTATTTTTAATTTTTTAGGTACCATATGAACATTGCTTTAAGAGTTGTGAATTGAAATTCATAGGATTTAAGGAGACAGAACACACGTCGCGACCCACATCCTTTTGCATTGGCAATAACATAGGCGAATATAAGGGGGTTGGCAGGGGCCTTGCTCCCCCTAAAATGGAAAATTACTATTTAGGCTTTTTAAAATTTTTAAAAAATTTAAATTAATAAAAGTAAAATTGCACTTTACCCCCTAAAATTATAATAATTTGATTTATTCATTTAAAAATTATAAAGATATAATCTATTAAAAATTAAAATTTCATTCGACCTTTAGAAAAAATTTTTGACTTCGCCACTGGGCAACAATATACATCTCAATTAAGACTCAATTTACTAGAGATATAAGATTTAAATGAAAAATGTGTTAGTGTTAATTTAATAAGAAAATAGTAAAACTGTTAGGCTAAGGACCGCACCAAAATCAGAGTCAATCAAACATATCAACGGTCTCTACTAAATTCCATTGACGAAAGAAATGAAAAAAGATATGATGAGGATCAGAGGGTTTGATTTATTAGAAACTATGCCACAATATCACGGTGAAAGTGCATAGGGTTGGAAACTTTCATGCATGCAAAGGAGAACCATCGAGGGGTATGAAGATGCGGCGTAGAGTAAAACATCGCCAATAAGTATAAAAGGAGGAGGACAAGCAACTCTCCTCTTGCCAAATTTATTAGATAAAAAAAGTTCCTAGAAAATTTGTAAAATATACAAAAATAAAAATAGAAAAGAAAATCAATCTGAATTTCGCTATATATATTCCTCACAGGAATCTTTGCAAAGCTTCCATTTTTCTCTTTCTCCCTAAAGTTTTATTTTTTCTATTTTTTATTGGTTGAATATAAATTTGTACAATTACTAAATTTGAATTCTGGGTTGCAAAGAAAAAAATGGATTAGATTTTTTTTGTAAGAAAGGACACAATTGACAAGAGAACATATTATTTGAAGGGGGCAAGGAAAATAGAAGAGAAGAAAGGGGATGAAATTAACCTCCTCTATTCTTATTCTTATCAAGCCTCCTCTCAGATCATAGATTTTTGCAGGTTTTGGCACTTGAGTTTCATTTGATTGTTGGGTTTCTATTTTTTTTTTTTTGCGACGAATCTGGGTTTGGATTTTCGATGTTTTGCTTAAATTTCCAATAAATGTATAAAACTATATCAAGTTTCTGATTGATCGTCCATCTGGTTTTTTTTTTGGCCCTCTCATTTCTAGATTCCAGGTGAAGTTAAATTCTGGATTGGTCGATTGATTGATCGTGGAAGGATCTGTTTGTTTCTAAATTTTGAATCAGAGAGAAAATTTTCATTCTGTGTCGAATTACACTTTTTGTTGTTAAAATAAAAGGTAGTGAATTGTATCTGCATTATTGTGATTGGATGGCTTTAGTCAATAAAATGCGCAATTTTGATTCTTTATTATTAATTAGATTTTCCAAGAAGGAATGGTATGCTATTGGTTTTTGATTGGTCCTTGTTGTTGCAATGCAATTTTCATGGATTACTTTGGACCCAGTATTGAATTTGGCCTTTTATGTTAAAGTTAGCATTTGATTTGCATTTGCGGATAGTTTGGACTTTGTAATGACAGAACTAGTTCTATATTGCAGAAAACGATGTCTGGGAATGGTAAGCTATTTATTGGTGGGATATCTTGGGATACCAATGAAGAACGTCTCAAGGAGTATTTCAGTACCTTTGGTGAAGTGGTCGAGGCAGTGATCATGAAGGATCGGACCACAGGGCGTGCCCGTGGTTTTGGTTTCGTTGTTTTCTCTGACCCAGCTGTTGCTGAGAGAGTTATATTGGAGAAACACAAAATCGATGGTAGGATGGTAAGTTGTTGATCTTTAAGCACTACTTTTTACATTAATGTTGTGCAATGTACTATTCATTGGTGCTATTAGCTTATTGAAGCAAGAAGTGAAGATTCAATTCCTTATTGGTGTTATGAACCAGATATCTAATTGCAGGAATTCGTAAAATTCCGGTTCTGAGTCCAACTAAATTTCAAAATTGAGCCAATAGTAATTGTGCTTCCTCTTTTTTTACCTTTTTCTTTGCGATTGCTATTGGTTATGTTTGTAGTTCTCTTAATTTGGTATAATTACTTATTTTTAGCTGAAAGAATTTGAGCTGTTTAAGATTTATTTTCATCATTTAGTTACCTGTGCTCAGGTGGAAGCAAAAACGGCAGTTCCTAGGGATGACCAGAACACTATGAGTAGAAGCACCAGTAGCACCCATGGTTCACCTGGTCCGGGTCGCACAAAAAAGATTTTTGTTGGTGGTTTAGCATCTACAGTCACAGAGAGCGACTTTAAGAAGTACTTTGATCAGTTTGGAAATATCACAGATGTTGTAGTGATGTATGATCACAACACCCAAAGGCCTAGGGGTTTTGGATTCATCACTTATGATTTAGAGGAGGCGGTGGAAAAAGTGTTGCTAAAAAATTTCCATGAACTGAATGGTAAAATGGTTGAGGTTAAACGGGCAGTTCCCAAAGAGTTATCTCCTGGCCCCAGTCGTAGTCCCCTTAGTGGATATAACTATGGTCTGAATAGAGTCAACAGCTTTCTTAATGGCTACACTCAGGGATATACTCCAAGTAGTGTTGGTGGCTATGGACTTAGGATGGATGGTAGATTTAGTCCAACTGCTGGTGGTCGAAGTGTGTTTCCTCCTTTTGGTTCTGGTTATGGAATGGGCATGAACTTTGAGCCAGGGTTGAACCCAAGTTTTGGAAATAGTGCAAACTTTTCTAGTAATATGAACTATGGGCGGGGATTGAGTCCTTACTATATTGGCAATACCAATAGATTTGGTAGTCCTATTGGCTGTGATGGGACTACTGGATGTAATACTTCCTTTTTCAGCTCAGTGACCCGTAATCTTTGGGGAAATGGGGGGCTCAATTATAACACAAATGCTGCTAGTTCTGGTGCATATTTGGGATCTGGAAGTGGTAGTATAGGAGGAAGTTCCTTTGGAAATAGTGGAATTAATTGGGGTTCTTCTGCAATTTCTAGTCAAGTTGGAGGGAATAATGTTTCTAGCAATAGTGCGAATTTTGCCTATGGAACTGGTGATAATAGCTTTGGGTTGGGGACCGCAGGGTATGGGAGAAACAGTGGGAGTAATGTGGCACCAACATCATCATATGTAGCATCAAATGGTGGTTATGATGGAGCCTTTGCAGATATTTATGGTGGTGCTTCAGTTTATGGGGATACCACTTGGAGATCATCAACATCTGAACAAGATGATTCTGGTTCCTTTGCGTATGTACTTGGTGGTGCCGCTTCTGATGTTTCGGGTAAAAGTTCTCCTGGGTATGTTGGTGGTTATAGCGTTAATAGGAGACAATCAAATAGAGGTAAGACTTCATACTTAGCATCTAAAATCTCTCTATAAATAATTTTCAGCTTGAGAAAAATTCCTTGTAAATGTTTTATAGAATCAGTATTGATATTAATAGGAGTTTAGTAGCACAATCTTTTTTAAGTGTTTCAGAAGCAGAACAAAAGAAAATAGTTTCGTACGAGGACTCTTCTAGCTAATATTTGGGTTAGGTCTTAAATTTGGCAACACCATTCCCCTTAGTGATATGATCTTTCATTTCTTAGTAGCTGCATGACGTGCTTGCTAGTTTTAGAACAACTTTCTCTGTCAAGATTGATATACAACTTTCTGTACATAATGACCATATGATTCATTCATTAATTACTTGGGTGTAGTTGTGTATATTAAATGTGTATATCATCTACAATTGACAGTTCATGTGACGTCTCTGAATAATTTGGTAACTTTTGATAAATTGAATCTCCAAGGACAGAAGAAAAAGATAACAAATTTTTCTGTTGAGTCAGGAATGCTACTAAAAATTTAAGGTATGATATTAATATTGGTCAATGAAAATAATTGTTGGCTTTTACAAAGATACTTTTCTTAAAGTAACAATAGCATAAACAAACTTGAACACTTCTGACCTATCTTATTGTTTAGCAGTTCTGTTGTTAAAGTGTTTGTCCTTGGACAAGTTGAGTTGGTTATTTTTGGCTGTCAATTACTTAGTGTTTTCCATTTCTAAGCCCCTGGTTCGAGGGTTTTGAATGCACAACTTTTTCCTAAAATTAGTTTCACTTTTAGCTTTATTTTCATTATTTTGTATGTATGTGAGGATTTACAGGTATTAAACTATATGCGCTTAAATTTATAATTTTCTTAAAGAGTTTGTGTTGGTGCATTGGTGCATTGTTTAGATATTCAGTTGTTGAATTACATTCTCTCTCTACTCATTCTTCCATGTGATTCTCTTTCCTCCTATTTGTATATCTCTTTTTCACCTTCTCTTCAGTTTTCTTGTCCTTCTAACTTGTCCCACACTATTCATAGTCTTTTCAGCAGCTTATTGGTTATCTTATGTTTTTATGATCTTCTAGCCCTGACATTACTTGAATTGTGAGCAATCATTCATTCCTTGATATCTCCTCAGTCTTTTTAAGGTTTAAAGCATATTAATGATTTACAAACTTCTTCCTAGACATTTCAGTTTGACCTTTGCTTGAGCATATTAAGTTCTGGTATATTCTAAGTGGAAGTTCCATAATAATTGCACTTTGATATTTGATTTATAGATACGATTATTGTGAATATGTCAATTTATTATTTTGGACAGACATTTTGTAGTGATTGCATGCTATTAACTTCAAAAGTCTAAACACTTGTTCGGGTTTTGCCTAAGCAATTTGAAAAAATATGTAACGTTCACATCAGTCCATACAAACTAACACACATAGATACGATTCCCTGATAACTGGTTGCAAGAGTTCTATGTTTCTGTCACATTCATATTTCATGGCACCTACAAATCTTAACTTTAACATAATCTTAACAATTACATGATTGCCTTGGAAAATTACTTCTCTCCTTTAAACTTTCACATGCCTCTAAGTGCTACCTTTGCTCTCTTCTCTTGTAATTTACCCTAAAACTTTGTTTGTCCTTTCATTCTAGCCAGATTTGGTGGTCTAATGCCCATTTTACAATCTTTCCTCTTGATTATGGTGTTGTCGGGTTTGTAAACATAAAATTGATGAAGTGCTTAAAGAAGGATGTCGGAAATTGAATGGAAAATAGGAATGAGTTGAGTTTGGGCCTTGCATTAGTGTGAAATAGCATTGTATTTTCTGATATGACATGGATCATGAACTTCAACCAATTTTCTTTTGATATTGACAGAGGTGTATCACTCTGTTTTCCTGACTTGTCACTAGTATCTAGTCTTATTTTTTTTTCTGTAAGACCCCATAATTTGCTTATGGGACTCTTTTATTACTCCTTGCTTCCTCATTTTTTTAATTTAAGGTCACAAAAACGTGGGAGTTACTAGTAAGAGAGCCAGGTACAGTATATTTTGTTGTAAAAAAAGCATTAGTTTGGATCTAACCATTGTATAATATACTCGAACTAATATCTTTTCAAAAGGTAGAAGACAAATAAGGGGATGCCTTAGTCAAGTATCTTTTCTGTTTGTTCTAGTTATATTTGTTTAGAACCCATGCTTTTAATTCATAAGAAGAAGAATACATTTTACTTGGAGTATAAAAGGTGTGCTTTGTTAGAAATAGAGCTGCCCTGTCAAATTTAGGATAAGGACATCCATCGAAAGCTTAATAGTTGCCGTATTCTTTTAAAAGAATTAGCATTGAAGACTTGGGCTAACAAGCAATTAATAATACATTATTACTTATTAAGAAAAACCTAAATATACATTATCATTTGTTTCATTTAAGGTGAAAACTTTTTCATTGCCTTGTTTTGAAGGTCCCAGCGCTGTGAAGTAGCCTTATGTCTCTTAGAAAACTCGTCTTCACAAATGTTGTAAAACGCCCAAAAGATGCTAGGTAGCCACTAGAAAAACATCAAACCAATTATTATTATTATTATTATCATCATTATCATTATTGTTACCTGTATGGTGCAACTTGAATTTGCACTTTGTTCATATTGTGGAGGATTGGCTGGTTTGATTTTACTTTACACATACTAATTATGAAATTTGTATTAACAAAAGTAGAATGAAAGTTATCCGTTGATGTAGGACATCAATGCATATTTGCTAGCCCTGTAATTTACTTTGAATGACAATTTAAATGAGCTAAAAATAATATGATTAGACTGAAGAAGTAGATTGATATTTGGGATGATCATTAGAGGAGCCAAAATGTAAACCATACTTGCACAGAGGTGGAATGTTCTAAAGTTTCACTTTTGGCTTTCAGCAACAATTGGAGATTTATAGATTTGAAGGATTGAACTCCTTGGATACAAAAGAAGGGAAAAAGAAAAAAAAAAAAAAAAAGAGAGGATTATTTTTACATTTGGTTTTGAAAAGAAAGGGAAAAGAGAGATTCTTTCATGATCAAATATGGAAGAAACTACTTGAGAATCTTATCCAGGAATAGAATCAAGCGTATTATTGAAAAAGTGGGTTGGCAATTCTAAAGTTCTTTTAGAATTGGATCTTTTTATGAGCAGGAATTCTACAAGAATTTGCTTGTTGGCTAATGAAAAGGGTCATAGGCTCAAAGTCTATTATTGGTTTATTATGTGCAGAGTTTCATTATTAGATTGCCTTCTGATGTGTATCATTGCAATAAATGAGCTTCACCAACTGGCAAGTGGAAACCATTGTTAGTTCCATCATCATTTAAGTTTGAAATCTCTGATGCACTTGTGATTGCTTTAATACTATCTTTGTTACTTAGAAATTAACAAAACATGTTTCTCAAATAGTTTTTAAAAGGATTAAGGTGAAAAATGTCCTTAGAAAAAAAAATAAAAATGCAATTAAATCCTTGAGAAAAAAGTTCATCCTATAATGACTCAAAAAATTAATTAGGTTCTTCCGTTAACGGAAACCATTAATTGACCGATTTGATCATTAACGATGTTGACATGACACGTCACATCAATAAAAAATAAAAAAATAAGTGTGCTTATGTGGCTTGTTGATGTTAAAAAATTTAAAAATTATAAAAAATATTTTAAAATTAATAAAAATATATGTACATCTAGAATCAATCTAGAGAATTATTGTCCAGATGCATTTGAATATGGATTCATGCTTGTCCGAGTGAAAAACTATAATTTTTTTTTAAAATTAAAAATTATTAAAAATTACTAAAATTACAAAAATTTAAATATATAAAAAAATAAAAAAATAATAATAATTCATAAATATTTCAAAAAAATTATAAACGCTAAAAAATTATAAAAAGTTTCTAAATTTTCAAAAAAACCTTAAAACTAAAAAAATATGAAACACAACAGTTTCATGTTTCAAGTCATAAAAACATGAATGTATACAAAAATTTCATCTTTCAGTTTCATATTGTATAATTTTTAAGAGTTTTCGAAAATTTGGAAACTTTTTATAATTTTTTTGAAATATTTATAAATTATTATTAATATTTTTTTGAATTTTACATATTAAAATTTTATAATCTTTTATTAATTTTTATAATTTTAAAAATATTTTTTTATAGTTTTGCTTCATCTTGAATAAATCTAGATAACAATATATTTAGATTCATTGAATTTGGACTTTCAAATATTTTTTTTTATAATTTTTATTTTTTAATTTTTTTGCTGAAATGACATGTTACATAAGTGCATTTAATTTTTTTTTTAATTTTGTTGATGTGGCATGTAACATCAACGTCGTTTGTCATGTTTGTTAACAGTGAAATGAGTCGGCTGACGATTTCTATTAACACTTAACCAAAAAATATTTTTGAGATCAATAAGGACTCAAGAACTTATTTTTCCAAGAGTTTAATTGCATTTTTATTTTTTTATTAAGGAGTTTTTAAAAACATATTCTTGAGTTGGGTTCCTTTTACTCTTACACAAATTTTATTTTGTATTGGATCCAGGAATCGCTAGTTCGCTACCTAAAAGATGATTTCAGTTTATGGCAATACTGTAGGTGAAGATATGTTGTGAAGCAGGTGATCTGTGAATTCCATCACTAATACAAAGTTGGTTATCTAGAGCTAACTAGAGTGCCTGTTTTGAAGAAGTAAAATTAGAGTTAGAGATAAGAAGGGATTTTGTGTCAAGGCTTGAGGTTTGAGTTAGACCTGCTTTGGTATTTTTTTGATATAAACAGAAATGTGTGATGCATCTCATGTGAGGCTAGGTTTTGTGTTCTGTAACGGTTGTGGCAAAGTATGCCTTGTTTTCTCGTCTTCCATTATTTGAGTTTGTGTTTCAGTCAGATTGTACGTGGGGTATTAGTGTGAAACATTGAAATAGTCTGCTTCTTTCTTCATGAAATACTGAAATGGAGGATTTGAAACTGAGTTTTGATGTTATTGTTTTTTGTTTGTAATAATCTCATATTATACCCCTCCACATGTTCACCAATTAGACGATCATTAATCATAGGAGAGGATGTGGATGATCCGAAGTTGATCCCTCCTGCATTTAACTATGAGTAAGGTTATAAACCAGCTTAACGGGTTTCTGATTGAATTTTCTTTTTCTCCTTTGGGAAAGGGAATGGGAAACAACACATAATTTGTGGGATTTGATGATCGAAGGAATGTCTCACACACTGAGGTGGTGAGTTTCATAGTTTGGTAGGGATCTTTGGCCATGCCTGGAGCTAATTGCGCCGTTGATTGCTGTTTTTTTTTTTTTTTTCTAAACATAAAGAAAGGAAGACTCAACATGAATATACGAAGTCTGTTTAAAAACAAGTTCAGCATTGTACATGAAGGTAGTCTGAAGACCCAACATGGTTAACGGTGGCACGTTGTTAGAGCAATTTAACTACATTATATATAATAATTATATCAGATAAAATTAATTTAACCCTTACACTTTTATATTAATAAAAAAGTAAAAACAAATTTACATTCGTCATTTTTTTTTTCATTTTACAAATGAATATATTTTTTAAACTCTTAGAGTTTTTCGTAAATATCAAGTCACGTGAACTTAATCTAAAATTTCTCTCAAATATGTCAATTAAGAAAATTGAAAGCACATATATTTTATATTTTTGCCACCCTATATTTTTTTTATTCTATTTTATTCTCTAAATTTATATCTTTTACTGAAACATTTATATATATACACACACATACAAAATGTTTTTTTATTTTTAATTTTTTTGTCTTGTCTAATCTCCTTCCATTACTTAATTTTGAATCTATGGCTTAAACATATATACTAGGTTATGATCAATATATATGCTTCTTTGACAGGTTAAATTCACTACATTCAAAAATAAGATATTCGAAAAAAATTGTTAAAATTTAGAAAAAGGAATTTTAAATAGAAAAAAAATATGTATTATTATATGTAATATGCAGGTATATATTTTATCTTGGGAATAATAGCAAAATAGATCAGATTGCAAGGAATTTAGTCAGTAAAGTGTTAGAAAAAAAAAAAATCCACCATCAGAACTACTAGATACAGATTTTTTTTTTCTATAGAAAAAAGTGTGAAAAATAATAAGTAAATGAAACTTACTTATCATTTAATAGAAAATAAATTTGATTATTATTTTTTATTTTTTATGATTATTTTATCATTTATCAAACAATCTAATTACACTTGATATTCAATTTCAAGTGACATACCAAACAAATTTTATAACTTAAATTTAACCCTTAATTTTTTAGTAATTATTTTCTCAACACTTAAGTTCTTTTCATTTTTATCAAACATAATTAAAAAATTATAGTAAGAAAATGTTCCATAGGATCTAGGCTACAAATGAACTGAGCCTCAACAAATAGATCTCTACATCATGTTCATTTTTTTTTTATTTTTAAGTTGGTTCATATTTGTTAAAGATTTCAAAATTGTATTTGTGTTTATTCCTTTAAAAATATTTATACCCACATTCACAAGTTTGAGTTAAATGAGGATGTTCATGAACATTTTCATTAAGATATAATTAAACAGATTTGCAAACAATAAACAAATTGCTCATGAATAATAAATAAATAAAATATAAATAAACATATTTTTTGTTTTCATAGATCTAAAATAATCAAACATATATATGGATAATATATTATAAATAAAAAATATAGACAATAATGATATTATTAATTATATATAATTAAACAATAAACGAATTTTAAATAATTTATTAAACAAGTTTTAAATGAGTTTAAAAAAAATCAAGAATTAAATTCGTATTCATCGAGTTTTAAATGAACTTAAATGAAATAACATTTAATTGTTCATGTTTGATTCATTAAATAAATAAATTTTAAAATCTTTTTCATTTTCATTTATTTAACTCGATAAATGAATAAAAAAATGAACTGATTATAAATTATTTATCACAGTGTTTGAGCTATTTAATTTTATAATTAACCCCTAAACTTAAATGTCAAGGTTGTCACTACACCAACAAGTGCTGGGTCAGGGGCGAATAAAATTTTAATTTTTTATAGTCTATATCTTTATAATTTTTAAAAAATTAAATTAAATTTTATAATTTTAAGGGGGTCAAAGTACAATTTTATTTTTATTAATTTAAAATTTTAAAAAATTTAAGGACCTAAATATAAATTTTTTATTTTAGGGGGGCCAGGGCCCTTGGCAACCCCTTAGATTCACCTCTGTGATGGATGTAATAGTTTGACACATTACACTATTAAAAAAACAACACGTATTCAACTTTTGGAGATGAGATTATGATATTTTAATGAATATTTTAATGAATTTTATAAATGTAGAATATAATTTATAGATGAATTATTTCCCACAAAATGTAGTTTCATGTGGGTATTCCATAATAACAATTCCGCTAAGGATGTCCGAATTTTAATCAAAATGATAAAATTAGAAAGCATTTGGTTGGCTGTAGCTTTCTCAACTTCACTATATAAATGGTTTCAAACAGACACTAAATCCATACTCACTGCTTCTCCACAACAATTTCTCATTTAAAAATATAAATAAAGATAAAAAAGATTATGGGTGTAAAAGAGATCATCACTGTCATCTCAGTATTATTATTGCTTTTCCCTTCAACCGTTAAACCCCGAGCAGTTGGTGCTGCTCAACCTGCTGGAAGTGCTCAATCTGCTGGAGGTGCGCAGGGTGGAGCGCAGGGAGGTGCACCGGGAGGTGGAGGAGGTGGTACTTTGGATGTAGTTGCCCAATTTGGAGCAAAGGCCGATGAGCAAACAGATTTGAGTCAGGTAACTAAGCATAAAACGCACTTCATTTTATTCGTCAGTGGTGGAATATATAGATTTTAAATGGTATGTGTGTGTGTGTGTTTAGCCATTGCTGAATGCGTGGAAAGAAGCATGCGCATCGCCAGCTCCGTCCAAAATAGTGATTCCTGCAGGGACGTTCCTTTTAAGTCGAGCAGTCCTGGAAGGCCCATGCAAGGGTCCTGTCGATATTCAAGTTCAAGGCACCATAAAGGCTCCGCCTGATCCTAGTCATTTCAAAGACGATAACTGGGTTCTGCTCAACCACATCGAAGGGTTTACGATGTCCGGCGGAGGTATTTTCGATGGCCAAGGAGCCCTTGCTTGGTCCAAGAACGACTGTCATAAAAATAAAAAGTGTACTTTATTTCCCATTGTAAGGTTTTCTTTCCCTACGCAGTAATTTGTTCTTTTTACTCTAAACCTAATATTCATGTTTATCTGTTCTGATTTGAGACAGAACATAAGATTCAATTTTCTGACGAACGCCTATATACATGACATAACCACCAAAGACAGCAAACAGTTTAATGTTAATGTTTTGGGATGCAAAAACATTACTTTCGAGCATTTCACCGTCACTAACCCCGAGCATAGCTTAAACACCGATGGAATTCACATCGGGCGATCAGATGGAGTCACTATTCTGCACTCGGAGATAAAAACGGGGGACGATTGTATTTCTTTGGGTGATGGTTCTAAGAATGTGGTCGTCAATGGAATTAGCTGCGGTCCTGGTCATGGTATTAGTATCGGCAGTCTCGGAAAGTTCCAAGGTGAAGAACCGGTTGCCGGAATTAAAATCACGAACTGCACCATCACTAATACTATGAATGGTGTTAGAATCAAAAGTTGGCCAGCCTCTTATCCCGGCACTGCATCGGATATGCATTTTGAAGATATAACGATGGATAATGTTAGCAATCCTATCATTATCGACCAACAATATTGCCCATGGAATCAATGCGATTTAAAGGTATGTACTTCACCAAATCTTTGATAGAGTGGAAATGGTTAAATGGGTATCTAACGCATTATTATTGTTGCGTTAATCCAGAATCCATCACGAGTTAAGCTTAGCAATATTAGCTTCAAGAACATCCGAGGCACTACTGCAGGTAAAGAAGCTGTGAAGCTTTTTTGCAGCGCCGGATTCCCATGTGAAGGTGTGGAACTCGCAGACATTGACCTTACTTACACTGGACCCGATGGACCTGCCATATCCCAATGTTCCAATGTCAGTCCCAAACTTAGTGGCAAGCAAAACCCTCCTATATGTGCAGCCCCTGCCACAACAAGCCCCGGTGGCCAAGCAGGCCCCGCCAAAGCAAGCCCTGGCGGCAAAGCAAGTCCCGGTGCAACTGCTTAATCAAATATTGGAGTAGAATATGAAATTATCCTTGTAAATAATGGGAGAAAACATATCCCCAGACATTTATTTTAATTTCTTAGTCTTTTATTTATTTAGATTTTTTTTTATAAATACCACGTAAATGTCCAATTTTTGGTTATGTAATTTACACGGGTACTTGTCGTTAAACCTACAACTACTTGAAAAAATATAAGATTAATAGAAATCAGTAAGTAGGGTTGTATCCACTTTGATTAATAATAATTTTATTTCTTTAATAAATAAGTAAAATAATAAAGATAAGGGAGGGGGTGCAATTAAAAATTAAAACAAAGTAAAAAGAAACCCAAAAAATAAAGAAAATAAAATAAATTAAAAGCAACTATGTCTAAGTTCTCTCAATCTTAACTTAATAATGTCTATTTATAGTGCAAAAATAATATATTGGAGAAAATACAAAAGTACAATTAATTATATAAAAGAAGAAATTTTCAAGATATTTTAGCAATTTTCACATGAAACTTCCAGGCTGTTTATGATGTCTTATTGATGTTTTTGGGCTTCATCCGTGAAAAAACTTCAATTAGAATTTTTAATTTCTTTGAATCAACATATTATGGGCCCAAAATAAAGGCTTGTAGCTCACTGATGTTGCACTGTGTTAAAGACCAAATCGCAAAACATTTTAAAAATAAACTTTTTCTCCAGTTATTCCCTAAATCAATAATAAATAAAATATAAGTATAAATAATATAATTAAGAACATAAATAGCATGATTCAAGAAGAGAACTATCACAAAAGTAAATAGAAAAATTACGTGTTTATCAATACTCAAAATTTTGATCAAAATAGTCTTTATTGAGTTTTTTTCTTTAGCTTTTATTTGATAATATAACTACACACAACAGGTCATCTAAAATAGCATCCTTCTTGTTAAAAATTCCGTTAATCTAGTAATGGATTTTGATGTGGTACATTAGTCCATTTGGTGATTGACACGTGATATTTTTTATTTTGACTTTTGACCAAACCTAGGGACATCTATGTAATTAGTCCAAATCACTTTTTTTCTTTCTTTTCTTGAAATATGAATATTTTAATGGTGGCATCATCAACATTTGAATCCTCTTTAAGAAGAGAGAATTGAATGACGGAGATGATAAACTATGACCATGACTCCACCATTTCTTATGAGCCTACCTACTAACATTACACAATCAACCAGTATAACAATTTTTAGCGTTGTCTCCAAAACATGGATCTATTCCTTAATTCAAATGTGTGTGAAAACATTGAATTATGGAGTACTAATTCTGAAACTGAAAGAATGATGTTACAACGAAAGGAACAAACACCTCATATAGAAAATTTGTTTGTATGATTTGACAAAATTTTCTAGAGTATTTTACAAATTAATTGTTGCGATTATATCTTAAATAAAATGAAAGATTAAGGAGAAAAATGTCAGTGGTGATAACTACCATGAACAATTTTGAAGCCTTATAATCAACATAAGAAACATTCCCTCTTTGATTGCGTGGTGTCTCGGTCTTCACTACATTTCAAGAATGACCTAACTACAAGATGCTCTGAAGCATGTCATAAAAGATGCTGATATAATTCCTCCAACTGCCAATTAGACCCAACCTGCTCTGAAAATGTCATGGACCATGAACATTAATCAGACTAATTCAACAATATTTTAAATTCAACAATATTTTAAAGAATTTCAAACATTCCATTCAAAAGTTTAACTGCTAAAACCATGATGTCAAGTACACATGAAGACTCAAGGACATTCCAATAGAAATGATCTTTTCCCCCTTTTTTTTTTTTTTTTTTTTTATTTCCTTCAAATTTGAACATATTATTTTTTATATGAGAAAACAAGGATATACCGTTAGAAATTACCTCAAGAACAAAGCAGAGATCCTGAAAATACATGGCAAGGGTGGGGCATGGTGGTGTCATGCTAGAAGGTGGGCTTAGTGGAAAGGGTGGGTCATTGTCATGGTTTGTCATGACCATCGTTAGACTCTTTCTTCTTAAAAATGATTCAAATGTTGATAATACTACTATTGAAATTCTTATATTGCGAATAAATTTTTTTTGAACTAATTATATCGAGGTCCTTAATTTTAGTCAAAAGTTAAAAAATATCACGTGTCATCACTCAATGGGTTAATGTGCCACGTTAGCAATCCATCAGTGGATTAATAAAAATTTTAACGGAAGTGACTAATTTGAATAATTATCTTAATTAGAGTGACCAAAATAAAAATAATGCTATTTTATGGTGACCTCCGATGTAGTTTAACCCTAGTATTAATTTTTCAAAGAATATATTGCCATTGATCGAATTTTTGGTTACGTAGTTTCTTTCCTTTTTTTTTTTTTCATTTTTAAAGTCAGTTGGCTTTTTTTAGATAAATAACCCAAAAATATTAAAAAAATGATGAAAATGACCTTAGTACTAGATTATTTAGAAAAATGACCTAGTTTCTAGTGGCAATGGGTGCCTCCACTTCTCAAGGCGGCACCACCCCAAAATGTGACCCAACCATTGTTTCATAATTACAAAAATCATAGGATGAAAAAAAATTATTTTCTTTGGTGTCGCCATTTCCCAAGGCGGTACTCGTATAAATTTTTCACCCCACTGTATTTTCACGCATATTTCCAGAGGTAAATGAAACATAAATAAATATTTTATTATTTTTGGTGCCGCTTCCTTCAATGGAGGCACTAAATTAACATGTTTTTGTTGGTGCCGCCTCCTTCCATAAAGTCACCAATATCTGTAAAAAAAAATATTTCTCTTTGGTGACTACTCGAGATGTGGCGGCACTAGTATTATTTTTTTGGAATTTTTTGGGGCCGCCACTTCACATGGAGTCTCCAAAAACAATAATTTTTTTTCCTGGTCTCTACTTTAGATGTGGTGGTGTAATACCACAATTTTGCCCGGCCCATTGGAAGCCAAGGCATAAGTCCAAATTATCAAAAAGAAATAAAAGTCTTTAACAGTCCTTTTACAAATCCTAAAAAAAAAAAAAAAAAAACTAACAGACCCCAAATACACCCGAAGCCCAAGACCAAATAGCCCAAATTCATCAGACCCATTTACACCCCAAAAATAACCCAGATCCAATAAACCTTAAACTAACCCTTTACCCTAACCCGTTCTGGCTCAGCAGCCTATTTACAATGGCCCAATGATGATAAGGTTTGGCCTAGTGCCCGTTTGGTTTCAAGAAACCTAGGGTTTCCTGGGAAACCCTCGCGCCGCAGTAAAACAACATGGCCCCATGTCAAGCCGCAATCGACGCATGGATTGCACCCCACCGCCAGAGATCGTGCCATTAACCTGCAAGAAAAGGAAAAAGTGAGCAATCAACCAATAAAGAGCAAATTCAGAATTGGGGTTTACTTATTTAGATTTATTTGTAAATAGTATAAAGGGGTGTAAAAACAGTAAAAGAGGGGGACGATTTGACTACTGAAAGAGAAACCCAAAACAATAGAGAAGGAATAAAAAACTCACGGCAGATTCAAAGGTTTTACTGCCTTCATTCTCTATTATTTCTTTCTGTCTTTTTGTTTACATATATATACATGCATTTTTAAATATAAATAGACGATTTAAAAGCAGATTCGAGAACTAAAAGGAGAAACAATTCATTTTTTTAATTGTAATATGCAAAAATATTTTTCAAAATAAGGAAGGAAGATACTACCTGTGAAACGCCTGGAAAAAGGAAGGCTTTTGGTCTTCTGACCACCGCGAACGGTGGCGCGTGTGACGGAGTTCCCGTCGAAAAATGGCCGGAATTCGCTTGGCCAAAGAGAAAGAAGGGTTTCTTTTAGAAAAAAAATGAAGAAATGAATTTTTTATTCTAAAAATCGGCTTTTATACCCTCCTGAAACGACACCGTTTAGGGCTAATTTTAATAGCCCTAAAACGGTATCGTTTAAAGGCTGACCCGCACGCGAGTGACCCGATCCGGGGAAGGATCCGCGTATTTCTGTTAAAATGAATATTTTCTATTTAGGCCCTTCCGCATTTCTGGATTCTTGTATTTAAGTCCTTAAACATTTTCTTGTTTTTAAAATTCAGCCCAGAAGGAAGGTTCTGGATTCAATTCGATCCTTTAGTCCATTTAAATACAGGAGACAGAACGCAATCGTTTTGAAAATAGGGCACTTTGCCCAATAGGTCCCTTTTGTTTCACGTGTGTTTTAATTAGAACCTCAATTCAGTTTTAGTTCTTTTGAAATTCACCCTGTAATCTTATTAAATTTCAAATCTAATACTATATATTTATATATATATTTTTTATATTATTATTTGTTTTATCTTTAATCTTAATTTTTATCTTTTATATTTGATATTTTATGATAACATTATTTATTATATATTACTTGTTTTCACATATTATAATTATTTCACATCATTTTTATTATTATTATAATACTTATATATTTTCATTCTTTATTACTTATTTTATATATATGTTATGTATATTATATATGTTTATATTATTCACTATATTATTTAAATTTTTTAAATTTGTAAATTAAATTATATTACTAACTCATATTAAATTTTTTTTAAAAATTATTTATTTGCTATGTATTATTTTATTTTAAAAATAATATTTTTATATTCCTTTACATACTCTTATTTTTATATTCTTTTAAACTAACATATTTTATATGCATAATTATTATTCTATTTTTTTTGTCATTATATACTACATATCATATTTTAGAATTATTAATATTACATTTAAATTATATGTATATTTTGTTAGCAATCAATCATTTCATTTTCTTTTGTATATCTTTATGTTGCATGTATCATGTATGTGTTAACGGTTGTTTTTATTATTATTATTATATGTTATATTTCGTAAACAAACATATTGACATTATATTTCTTCTAGTTGTATATCACACATTATTTGAATATTGTTTTTTTATATACCATACATCATTTAATTATTATTTTGTATGTTTGTATATCTTGTTTATTCATTCTCGATATATGCTATATATATCTTTATATGCATATTGTTATTATTTGCTTTATATATATTATGTTATATATATATATGTATCTAATGCATGATCTTTATATCATAGTATTCATTGTTTTAAAAGCACGTATTATCTACCTAGTACAATAATATATCATTATGATTTATAATATAATGCAATCATCTTTTCAAAAGATAAGGCTCTAAAATTTTCAAAAAAAAAATATAAAGGCAATGCTTGGTGTTTAAAAATTTCGAAAAAATAGTGCCCTAACTTATTGGGTTGCGACTTTTCTCGTTAAGTTCGAATAGTCAAGTACCCTTCTAAGTTTTTAAGATTTTCAAAATACGAGCAGCTGTCTTGGAATTTCAAAGCGTTATGTCCTAACTTACTGGATGTGGCGTTTTGTCTTTTCGAGATAGGGATTTCCAAAAAGGCTAATTTAGTATCAATATTTTGATACAGGCGAACCCCAATTTTCAAAAATCAAAATATTTTAAAGAGGATTGCATCTTAAAAATTTTTAATTTCCAACCTTAAAGACATTTGATAATTAATTAGGTACCAATTTTTGGGCGTTATGAGGGTGCTAATCCTTCCTCGTACGTAACCGACTCCCGAACCCGTTCTTTTTATTACGTAGACCAAAACTAATGATTTTAAAACAAAATGTTTTAAAGGTGATCCAATCACACCTAAAAAGATTGGTGGCGACTCTTGTTTTCGTTTCTTTAAAGTCGATTCCCATTTTCCCAAAACTCGATTTTAAAAATGGTCTCGACAGCTTGGCGACTCCATTGGGGACTAATAAGAGAGTCAAGCCGTGTAATTGATTATCTCTTGTCTTAATGTCAGAAATTAAAAATTTTAAAATATAATCCTCTTTGCACTACATGTGTCTGTATTATTGCATGTGTTGCTATATTCTGATACGCATTGCATTTGCATGACCATTGTGGTTACACCCTTAAGTGGGAATGAGAAACTACGCCTTCGTGAGGTTTTTGCCTCCGTGCAGGATAGTGGATCATTTTCGGGATACATCCGTACCTATGGTTTCGTGAGATTTTTATCTCCGTGTAGCCATAGGGAAATGTATTCCCCTGAATTGAACTCGATTCAAATGAGCCTATAATAGGTGAGGATCGATGAATCTACTGGTTCGGGTACCTCAAACTTTAGAAACAAACCTCGTATATAAAAACCGTAAGAGCCCAACTTAGTTAGTGTCAAACTTTAGATATTATCCTTATGAATTATTGTGGAGATTTTTTTATATCATGTGATACTGACTATTTCTTTTCTTTTGTTTGCATGACATTTTGCATTTACAAAGGTATCGATTCACGGTCAGTGTCTAAATTAGAGAGTTTTATTATGGAGAACGGACTTCTTGATAGAATGGAGGGCAACGCCAACGTCCATAGATGGTCTGAGCAAACTCAGTTAGAAAAGGGAGATAGTATAGCTGCGGGACATATGTCGGAGCTGTCAGGATATACGCGTATCAGTGTTACGCAGAATAATCTCCAAGAGCTTAAGGAGATCTGGGATCAATGGGGCAACGAGACTAAATAGTTATTCTACGGTAACTATGGAGACTTACCTTACTTGCTCGATGTTCAGATAGATGAGCGTTTGTTCCGAGCCCTCGCTCAGTTTTGGAATCCAGCGTACAGTTGCTTTACTTTTGGGGAGGTAGACTTGTTGCCTACCGTAGAGGAGTATACTGCCTTGTTACGATGTCCCAGGTTCTAGGTTGATAGAATCTATTCTCGAGCTGTTAATGTCCCTACCTTTTGGAAGAAATTGATGGCTATTACAGGGATGAGCGAGTAGTGGATTACTGCCAGAATTAAAGAGAAGGGCGAGTGCAAGTGCATTTCATGGGATGCTTTGAAGGGTTTAATTTTGACATACCCTGATGAAGCAAAGAGGGTAGATGTTTTTGCTTTAAGTTTGTACGGATTGATAGTGTTCCCTAGGGCTTTGGGATATGTGGATGAAGCAACCACGGATCTTTTCCATAGACTCAGTAAGAGGGTCATTTCTGTCCCTATAATTTTAGCAGAGACATTCCGGTCCTTAGGCACATGCAGGAAAGCTGGTGCAGGCAGGTTTGTTGGTTGTGCACAATTGCTTCTAGCTTGGTTCTATAGTTATTTTTGGTTGATAGATAATGTTGTTTGTCGGGTTTTCTTCGAGGATTACTCACCGCTGAAGGACATAATCGCTTCAACTAGGAGAGTTTATGTTCCAGAAGAGAATTGGATTGCACTACTTCAAAATCTTCAGTCGAAAGATGTTGAGTGGAGAGCTCCGTGGATGATCCCTGGTGAGATTCTTTACCGTTGCGGCAGTTTCGATTGGGTCCTTTTATTGGGAATTTGGGGTGCCATTGGTTATGCCCCCTTGCTCGTGTTGAGGCAATTCGGTTTGAGGCAGTTTGTACCAGCAACTCATGGGTTAACTCAAAGTGAGTTTGCGTATAGAGGAGCCGATTACAAGAAAAGGGTCGGTGAGATCTCTAGTGCCTGGAACAAGACGTCTCGGTTGAAAAGAGTAGCTATTGGCCCTGCTACGACTCCAGAATATGTTAAATAGAGAGGTAGGAGGATTAATGGTAATATTTCTGAGCCAAATGTGGAAGGAGCTCGACCGATGGAGGAATATCTGCAAGTGATGCCCTCGAAGTTGGAAATTATGAAGCAAGAATTTGAGAGGAAAAATTTGGAGCTTGAGAAAAGGATAGCCAAGCTCGAAGAAGAAAAGATGTATCTGAGTTTAGATATCGATGTCCAGAAGATGGAGGTCGAAAAAGAAAGAAAGGAAAGGAGGAAAATTGAAGAGGATAGAGATGATTTGAAGGAACATTACAAAAAGACACAGGTATCCTTGAGAAGAGTGAAAGTAGGAGGGTCTTCAGATCAGTTGCAGAAAGAGGTCCAAGAAGGAAAGGCTAGAGCTGAGTACTGGGAAAGGAAGTTTCAGGAGATGCAATCGCGGAACTTGGCATTAGAAGAAGAGAATAAAGGGTTAAAGTCTAAAACAAATAAGCTTGGAAGATCCCTTCGTTGGCATCGCAACCATGATTCTACGGTCGAGTTAAAAGAGTTAAAGAGTAAAGTTGAAGATTTGGAAACAGCATTGCAGGAAGGTAAACTTCAGATTGAGCAACTCGAGACACATGAAGATTGTCTAAAGGGAGAGCTTCATCAGTCTAGAGGGCAGGTTAGAGAAAGGGATCATGTCATGGGAGAAGCCATAGCCCAGATTCGAGAGGTTGCTGAATATGTACAGGATTTGGCAGTACGAGCTGATGTATTGAGTTTGGTGTATGGGTCATCGTCGGACATAGGAAGAGAGTTAGCCCTTTTATTAGATAGAGTTAAAACTTTGGGCATTAGGGCGAAAGCGTACTTGTAATCCATTTATATGTAAAGATATTCTTTTTCTAAATAAAGTTTTCTAAATGAGATTGAATCGAGATTGATGCCTTTGTTGCATTCATGCATTTGCATTACATCATAACATATGCATTCAAGGTTATAGAAAAACCCTAATTAGTTAAAGTTTCTTTATAAAGGTAGAAAAGAAAATCTGGAAATCACACATCCTTACGGCACTCGCACTAAGACTAAGAACATGGATCAAAGGTTTGAGCAGTTGAAATAAGACCAGTTGCAAGAGCAGTTGGCTAAAATGCAGAATGAGATGAGGGAGCAAATGATAGAAGCTCAGAGGAATATGATGGCCGAAATGGCTCAGCTACTGAGGGCCACTGATAAGGGAAAGACTTTTATGGCCATCACTGAAGAGGAAAATGAGAGTCCTCCTCCAGGTTTTACACCACCGCATGTACCATTGCAAACTGAGGCACCTCCTAGAAGGCCATCTACTACGGTGAGGCCCCAGCATGGGCCAATTGATGCTGGTGTCCATGTGAATTTCCCGGTTGGTTTAGGGTTTAATATGGGTGACAATCCTACCAATCCTCTTGTTTCCTATCTAGATATGGTGGAAAAGGAGGATTTGAAGGCCGAAGCTGCAAGGAAATTGGATGAACGCTGCAGATGGTTAGAAGAAAAGTTCAAGGTTTTGGAAGGCACTGGCAATAATCATGGGGTTGATGCTAAGGACTTAAGTCTGGTCCCAAACCTAGTGTTACCTCACAAATTCAAAATGCCAGAATTTGAGAAGTACAAAGGCACTACTTGCCCAGAGGCCCACATCACAATGTTCTGCAGAAGGATGATGGGGTATGTAAACAATGATCAACTGTTGATCCATTGTTTTTAGGATAGTTTGATAGGAGCGGCAGCCAGATGGTACAATCAGTTGAGCCGGGCTAGAATAAGTTCATGGAAGGATCTTGCACAAGCCTTCATGCAACAGTACAATCATGTAACAGACATGACCCCTGACAGGATTACCCTGCAAAATATGGAGAAGAAGCCTAATGAGAATTTTAGGCAATATGCACAGAGGTGGAGAGAAGTAGCAATGTAGGTTCAACCACCACTGCTGGAGAAGGAGACTACTATATTATTCATTAATACTTTGAAAGCCCCATTTATTACTCATATGATTGGGAGCACAACTAAAAGTTTTGCGGATATAGTTATGGCAGGAGAAATGATAGAGAATGCCATAAGAGGAGGGAGAATTGAGGGGGAAGTAGCCAAAAGATCAGCCCCAAGAAAAAAAAACAATGAAGTGAATAATACAAGTAGTTTTAATTCAAAAGCAAACACTGGCCACCAAATTTCCAAAGTAGCCACAGTTGGCCAACAGGGCACTCAAAAACAGGAATCCAATACCAGGCATGAGAGGATGCAGTTTACACCTATACCTGTGACGTATAGGGAGCTCTATCAAAATCTGTATGATGCGCATGCTATAGCCCCTTTCCATTTGAAACCATTACAACCTCCGTATCCTAAATGGTATGATGCAAATGCCAGATGTGAGTATCATGCTGGGATATCAGAGCACTTAATCGAGAACTGTACTGGATTCAAGAAAGCTATAGAGAGGTTGATCAAGAATGGGGTTTTAAAATTTGAGAATACCTCAAATACTGAGAAACCTTTGCCGAACCATGACAATCAGGGGGTAAATGCCATCAATGAAGCTAGTGAAAAAAGGGAAAAGGAAAATGTTGATGAAATAAGGATGCCTATGAGGGTAATCTGAGAGGAAATGATGAAGAGAGGTATGTTGACCTCTAAAAACACAAAAGAAAGAACGTGGGATTACGTTGAGTTCCGTGAGGATTGCAAGGAATTCAAGACCTTGGTGCAAGGCTTTATAGACAATAAAGAGCTACAAGTTTATGAAGGTAGCTCTAGTGAAAAGTAAGTATGTGCGCTGGAAAATGAACAGCAAAGAACCAGCAAACCAAAGATTGTTATCTCCCTGACAGGGAATAATGAAGTGGGAACACCAGCAGTACCCAGAGTCATTATCCATGCACCTACTCCTTTCCCTTACAAGGATAGCAAGAGGGTACCATGGAGTTATGACTGTAGCGTGACAGTACCAGAGGAAGGAAATGTAGCCAGCAAATCCGAAGATGTACAAATTGAAGGTTCCCATACGCGGAGTGGGAAACATTATATGCGGGGAACGTCAGAATAGAGCCCACAAAATCCAAAAGTATGGAGGTAGAAAAGGAGAAAAAGAGTGAAGTACCTGTTAACGAGCCAGTGAGGGAGGAGGAGGCTAAGGAATTTCTAAAGTTCCTTAAGCATAGTGAGTACAGTGTGGTCGAGTAGTTGCGTAAGCAACCAGCACGCATATTGGTTTTAGCCTTACTGCTAAGCTTTGAAGTACATCGGGAAGCGTTGATGAGGGTACTCAACGAGACATATGTCACTCACGATATATCTGTCAATAAGTTGGACCGGTTGATAAATAACATCAGTGATGATAATTTCATCTACTTTAATGATGATGAAATCCCACCTGGGGGCATAGGGTCAACTAAGGCTTTGCACATCACCACTCGTTGCAAAGGATACACGCTTCCAAGTGTACTTGTGGATAATGGATCTGCTTTGAATGTTTTGCCGCTATCCACCTTGAATAGGTTACCCATTGACAGTTCGCATATGAAGGCATGTCACAATGTGGTAAAAGCTTTCGATGGAACTGAAAGGAAAGTAATGGGATGAATTGACATCCCTCTGAAAATTAGACCAAATATGTATGAAGTTGACTTCCTGGTAATGGATATCAAGCCCTCCTATAATTGTTTGTTGGGGAGGCCATGGATACACTTGGCAGGAGCAATGCCTTCTTCACTGCATCAAAAATTAAAGTTGGTGATAGATGGACGCTTGGTAACCATCAATGCGGAGGAGGACATCATAGCAGCTGTCACCAGTAAAGCTTCTTATGTGGAGATAAATGAGGAGGCCATCGAGTGTTCTTTTCGTTCCTTAGAAATTGTTAATGCTACCTTCATTTCGGAGGGAAGCGAAATGTCGGTCCTAAAGTGTCTGGAGCTACAAGGATGGCCCTGCAAATGATGATGGGAAAGGGGGCATCACTGGGAAAAGGGCTAGGAAAACAGTTGCAAGGAGGGATTCAAATCCCAAAATTGACGGAGAAGAAGGATTGCTTTGGTTTGGGTTTCAAGCTAGACCATAAACACAAGAGACAGGAGATGGAAAAGCGTCAAGCAAGAAGGAAGACGCGTTTGAACGGAGGAGAAGTAAAGTGGGAACCGATGACATTTCCACCTATATCCAAGACCTTTAAGTCAGAAGGGTTGCTGGTAGAGGAGAGTCATCAAATCAACGTTGTACACAATGAGTGGATTGGACAGGAAAACCTTGAGGGTATTCACCCTTACGAACCGGGGAGCTCTCTGAACAATTAGACTGCGGAGGATCTTCCTGTAGTCTTTAGAAATTTTTCAGAGTAATTCTCGAAACATGTTTATTACTCTAGGGCCTAGGAGTAGTAAAATTACATTTGTGAAAATGGGCTTACGTTCATCTATTATTATTCAAATAAAACATAACTTTTATCAATTTAAAAGAGTATTGCTTCATTTTTGTCAACCAATATTCCTTTAAATTCTAACAATTCTTATTCTTTTACTTATAGCACATAAATAATCATTCTTAAATTCATTCATTCTTTGTATATTCTTTCATACCCCTCACAGGTCTCTAGATATCAATGATATGAGCGCTAATACTGCCGCTCCTGATTTCTCTTGCGAGCAAGACATGTGTTTAAAGGAACCTCAGGATTTTGAAGATATCCAAGATTGTGACGTATCTCTCGATCTATTAAGAATGGTAAAACAGGAAGAGAAACAAATCATGCCACATGAAAAAGAGACAATAGAGAATATAGCCCTAGAGGAAGGGAAGGAGGTGAAAATTGGAACACTGATCACTAATGACACAAGACGTAGCTTGATTGAGTTGCTTCAGGAATTCAAGGATATCTTTGCATGGTCTTATCGGACATGCCCGGATTGAAATCTTGACATTGTAGTACATCGTCTTCCGATAAGATAAGAATGTAAACCGGTCCAACGAAGTTATAAGAATGCGCCGGACATTGTCCTGAAAATAAAAGATGAGGTTAAGAAGCAGTTTGATGCAGGATTCTTGCAGGAAGTGAAGTACTCTGAATGGGCAGCTAATATTGTACCTGTCCTTAAGAAGGACGGGAAGGTACGAATGTGCATTGATTACAGAGATCTAAACAAAGCAAGCCGAAAAGATAATTTTTCTCTGCCACACATCGACACTTTAGTAGATAACACAGCGGGATATTCATTGTTCTCCTTCATGGACGGTTTCTCAGGATACAATCAGATAAAGATGCATCCAGATGACATGGATAAAACTACTTTCATAACATTATGGGGCACATTTTGTTATAAAGTAATGCCGTTTGGGCTAAAGAACGCAGGGGCAACATACCAACGAGCCATGGTAAACCTGTTTCATGACATGATGCATAAGGATATTAAGGTATACGTTGATGATATGATCGCCAAGTCGCGAACAGAAAAAGAACACATTGAGGTCCTGAGAAGATTGTTCTTAAGGTTGAGGAAATTTCAGTTGAAGCTCAATCCAAAGAAAGTGCACCTTTGGAGCCGATCGGGAAGTTATTAGGCTTTGTAGTCAGTGAAAAGAGAATTGAAGTTGACTCAGACAAGGTCAGAGCCATACGAGAGTTGCCTCCGCCACGTACTCAAAAAAAAGTTCGAGGATTCCTAGGAAGGTTGAATTATATTGCTCGGTTTATTTCACAATTGACTGAGAAATGTGATCCTATCTTTCGCCTCATCAGAAAGCACAATCAAGGTACTTGGGATGAAGAATGCCAGAATGCCTTTAAGAAAGTTAAGCAGTATTTGTTGAATGCTCCAGTGTTATCTCCACCTTGTCCAGATAAACCATTAATACTATACTTGTCAGTGTTCAGTAATTCTATGGGATGTGTGCTTGGTCAGCATGATGAGTCAGGGAAAAGGGAAAGGAAATTTATTATCTCAGTAAGAAATTCACTGACTGTGAAATGAGATATTCGCCAATCAAAAAGTTGTGCTGTGCGTTGATTTGGACCACACAGAGATTAAGACAGTACATGCTATACCATACTATTTGGCTCATCTCAAAACTAGATCCATTAAAATACATGATGGAATCAACGACTCTAAATGGAAGAATGGCGAGATGGCAAATTTTGCTTTCAGAGTTCGATATAGTCTATGTAAGTTAAAAGGCTATCAAAGGAAGTGCGGTGGCAGACTTCTTGGCCAGTAGAGCTTTGGAGGATTACGAGCCATTGAATTTTGACTTTCCAAATGAGGAGCTAATGTGTATAGCAACAACGGAAAATTTTCCATGGAAGCTAAATTTTGATAGGGCCTCTAATGCAGTTGGAAATGGAATTGGGGCAGTCTTGGTATCCCCGAATGGCGGCCATTACCCATTCACGTGCAAGTTGGATTTTGACTGTACAAATAATATGGCTGAATACGAAGCATGTATCATGGGACTCCAAGCAGCCATAGAAAGAGGCATAAAAACCCTAGAAGTATATAGAGATTCTGCATTGGTAATCTATCAGCTAAGAGGAGAATGGGAGACAAGAGACCCTAAATTGATCAATTATCGAATGGTAGTTTTGGGGTTATTAAGAGAGTTCGATGACATTACCTTCAACTATCTCCGACGAGATGAGAATCAGATGGCAGATGCTTTAGCAACCTTGGCTTCAATGATTAAAGCAAACAAATAGGAGGAGATGAGACCAATTCAAGTGAGTGTCAATGAATTTCCAGCTAGCTGTTGTAACCTTGAAGAAGAAGAAAAAGATGACAATCCTTGGTATCAGGATATATTACGATATGTAAGAGATCGTAAATATCTAGCACAGGCATCCAAAAATGACAAACGAACCCTGAGAAGGTTAGCTTACGACTATGTTTTGGATGGGGATGTTCTGTACAAGAGAAGAAAATACCAAGTACTTTTAAGATGTGTCGATGCTGTGGAAGCCAAGGTAATTTTAGAAGAGGTTCATGAAGGTGTATGTGGTACGCATGCAAATAGGTTCACGATGGCAAGACAAATCATGAGGTTTGGCTATTACTTGGCCACTATGGAAGGAGACTGCATCAATTATGCCAAAAAATGTCATAAGTGTCAGATCTATGGGGACAAAATTCATGTGCCACCCTCACCTTTACATGTCATGACATCTCCATGGCTGTTTTCCATGTGGGGCATGGATGTCATCGGACCAATATCGCCGAAAGCTTCGAATGGACATCGGTTTATCTTCGTAGTGATTGACTACTTTACAAAATGGGTAGAGGCTGCTTCTTACGCAAATGTTACTAAGTCAGCTGTGAGTCGATTTTTGAAGAAGAAGATCATTTGTCGGTATGGAATGCCCGAGAGGATCATATCCGATAATGCATTGAATATGAACAACAAAACGATAGCAGAGGTTTGTGACCAGTTCAAAATCAAGCATCACAACTCTTCGCCCTATCGTCTAAAGATGAATGGGGTTGTAGAGGCTGCCAATAAGAACATTAAGAAAATAGTGGGAAAGATGGCTGAGACTTATAGGGATTGGCATGAAAAACTACCGTTTGCACTCTTAGCCTATCGAACATCTGTCAGAACTTCTACTGGGGCAACTCCGTTCTCGTTAGTTTACGGGATGGAAGCAGTGTTACCTATTGAGGTAGAAATACCTTCTCTCTGAATTTTAACAGAGATAAGGTTAGATGAAGCTGAATGGGTTCAGTCCCGATATGACCAGCTAAACTTGATCGAGAAAAAAAGGCTGAAAGCTATCCGACATGGTCAGATGTACCAGAAGCGTATGATGCGAGCTTATGATAAAAAGGTTCGTCCAAGGGAATTCCATGAGGGGGACCTTGTGCTAAAGAAAATCCTTCCCATTCAGAAGGACTCTAGAGGAAAATGGATGCCAAATTGGGAGGGGCCATACGTCGTGAAGAAAGCTTTTTCTGGCAGTGCATTGATTTTGACAGAAATGGATGGAAAGAGCCTACCTAATCCAGTGAACTCAGACTCGGTCAAAAAGTACTTTGTCTAAAGAAAAAGAATCCAAGGCGAAAACTCGCAAAGGGCGCCTTGAATTCTCAAAAAAAAAAAAAATGGAAAGGCCAAGGTGAAAACCCGCAAAGGGCGCCTTGTGACCAAAGGGGTTTTGAGTTGAAAACCCGAAAGGGCAACTCAAATTTTGAAGGGCACACAACAACCTTGCTATATCTGACTTGGCAAAGAGTGTGGTACAGTGTACATTGGGGCATCAACAAAGCACTTTGGATCTTTTAAGCACATGTCGAACTCAAGAAAGGTTTCATGGGACTAATGTATAAACGCTCATGCAGTGATATTTAGAGCACCTTATTCTTATCCTGTTGGCTATCTTTAGATTCTATTTTTTCTTAAAAATATACTATCAGACTTATTTCCTTTGTATTATTGACGTTTCATTCAAATCCAATTATTCTTAAAGATTTATTCATCTTTTGTTATTTTCAAAGTATATTGCATTGTAATAATGGTAGATGAACTAAAATATTTTCACAAATGAAGTTTTGCACATTACTTTGGAATTTCTGGATAATGTAAGAAACTAAAATAGGATAATTGTTCGAGAAGTTCACGTAAGTAAAGGATGAAGAAACTCGAGGAATTTCTTTCTTCCAGTCCAAAAGGAAATGGACAAAAATCAATGACTCAATTTTTACGGACATCCTCAATAGATTGTAGCATTGGAGGAAGGCCTACAAGCCGAGCAAGAATGAAATTTTGAATGGTGACGCTTAGGATAGGGGTCATATTCACAGCATTCTGCATCATAACACATTTAATTAGGAACATTCGACTCACTCCAAGCATAGCATCTTAATTATCAAGCATAATCATTCTACAGGTTATCAAAGATGACGTGCCCTAAACAACAAGATAATAGGCTGTAGTATAGCAGATCCAGACTTCAGATGTTTATGCTGAAGCAGATCCAAGATGATTTGGTATTCTTGTGTTTACAAGAAACAAATCGAGGACATAATAGATTTGACTCTCGGATGTTCTCGTATAGCGATCCGCACTTGAGATGATTATGTCTTTGGCGCATCCAAGATGATTTGGTATTCTTGTGTTTACAAGAAACAAATCGAGACATAGTAGACTCTCGAGATGTTCTCGATATAGCGATTTAGACTTCGAGACGCTTATGCCGGCAGATCCAAGATGATTTGGTATTCTTGTGTTTACAAGAAACAAATCGAGGACGAGCGCATTTGACTCTCGAGGCGCTCTCAAATATAGCGAGATCTAACCTTGAGACGCTTTATACTCGAAGCGGTCCAAGATGATTTGGTATTCTTGTGTTTACAAGAAACAAATCGAGGACATTACAGATATGACTCTCAAATGTTCTCAAGCAGACTCAAGATGGTTTGGCATCCTTGTGCTTACAAGGAACAAATCGAGGACATTGCAGATATGACTCTCGAATGTTCTCAAACAGACTCAAGATGGTTTGACATCTTTGTGCTTACAAGGAACAAATCGAGGACATTGCAGATATGACTCTCAAAATGTTCTCAAACAGACTCAAGATGGTTTGACATCCTTATGCTTACAAGGAAAAAATCGAGGACATTGCAGATATGACTCTCAAAATGTTCTCAAAATAGACTCAAGTTGGTTTGGCATCCCCACAAATTGAAGAAGCAGATTCGGCATCTCTGTATTCAACGGGGGGCAGGTCGAAGAAATTCAAGACTCGGCGAGCCCGGGCAAAATTGGTTCTTTTATGTCTTTGCTCTATTCTATTCATTATACAAAGAAAGAGCAAAGAGAGAGCAAATTAGTAATACCACAATTTTGCCCGGCCCATTGGAAGCCAAGGCATAAGTCCAAATTATCAAAAAGAAATAAAAGTCTTTAACAGTCCTTTTACAAATACTAAAGAAAAAAAAAAACTAACAGACCCCAAATACACCTGAAGCCCAAGACCAAATAGCCCAAATTCATCAGACCCATTTACACCCCAAAAATAACCCAGATCCAATAAACCTTAAACTAACCCTTTACCCTAACCCGTTCTGGCTCAGCAGCCTGTTTACAATGGCCCAATGATGATAATGTTTGGTCTAGTGCCCGTTTGGTTTCAAGAAACCTAGGGTTTCCTGGGAAACCCTCGCGCCGCAGCAAAACAACATGGCCCCATGGGAAGCCGCAATCGGCGCATGGATTGCACCCCACCGCCAGAGATCGTGCCATTAACCTGCAAGAAAAGGAAAAAGTGAGCAATCAACCAATAAAGAGCAAATTCAGAATCGGGGTTTACTTATTTAGATTTATTTGTAAATAGTATAAAGGGGTGTAAAAATAGTAAAAGAGGGGGACGATTTGACTACTGAAAGAGAAACCCAAAACAATAGAGAAGGAATAAAAAACTCACGGCAGATTCAAAGGTTTTACTGCCTTCATTCTCTATTATTTCTTTCTGTCTTTTTGTTTACATATATATACATGCATTTTTAAATATAAATAGACGATTTAAAAGCAGATTCGAGAACTAAAAGGAGAAACAGTTCATTTTTTTAGTTGTAATATGCAAAAATATTTTTCAAAATAAGGAAGGAAGATACTACCTATGAAACGCCTGGAAAAAGGAGGGCTTTTGGTCTTCTGACCACCGCGAACGGTGGCGCGTACGGTGGCGCGTGTGACGGAGTTCCCGTCGAAAAATGGCCGGAATTCGCTTGGCCAGAGAGAAAGAAGGGTTTCTTTTAGAAAAAAAATGAAGAAATGAATTTTTTGTTCTAAAAATCGTCTTTTATACCCTCCTGAAACGACACCGTTTAGGGCTAATTTTAATAGCCCTAAAACGGTACCGTTTAAAGGCTGACCCGCACGCGAGTGACCTGATCCGGGGAAGGATCCGCGTGTTTCTGTTAAAATGAATATTTTCTATTTAGGCCCTTCCGCATTTCTGGATTCTTGTAATTAAGTCCTTAAACATTTTCTTGTTTTTAAAATTCAGCCCAGAAGGAAGGTTCTGGATTCAATTCGATCCTTTAGTCCATTTAAATACAGGAGACAGAACGCAATCGTTTTGAAAATAGGGCACTTTGCCCAATAGGTCCCTTTTGTTTCACGTGTGTTTTAATTAGAAACTCAATTCAGTTTTAGTTCTTTTGAAATTCACCCTGTAATCTTATTAAATTTCAAATCTAATACCATATATATTTTTTATATTATTATTTGTTTTATCTTTAATCTTAATTTTTATCTTTTATATTTGATATTTTATAATAACATTATTTATTATATATTACTTGTTTTCACAAATTATAATTATTTCACATCATTATTATTATTATTATAATACTTATATATTTTCATTCTTTATTACTTATTTTATATATATGTTATGTATATTATATATGTTTATATTATTCACTATATTATTTAAATTATTTAAATTTGTAAATTAAATTATATTACTAACTCATATTAAATTTTTTTTTTAAAAATTATTTATTTGCTATGTATTATTTTATTTTAAAAATAATATTTTTATATTCCTTTACATACTCTTATTTTTATATTCTTTTAAACTAACATATTTTATATGCATAATTATTATTCTATTTTTTTTGTCATTATATACTACATATCATATTTTAGAATTATTAATATTACATTTAAATTATATGTATATTTTGTTAGCAATCAATCATTTCATTTTCTTTTGTATATCTTTATGTTGCATGTATCATGTATGTGTTAAAGGTTGTTATTATTATTATTATTATATGTTATATTTCGTAAACAAACATATTGACATTATATTTCTTCTATTTGTATATCACACATTATTTGAATATTGTTTGTTTATATACCATGCATCATTTAATTATTATTTTGTATGTTTGTATATCTTGTTTATTCATTCTCGATATATGCTATATATATCTTTATATGCATATTGTTATTATTTGCTTTATATATATTATGTTATATATATATGTATCTAATGCATGATCTTTATATCATAGTATTCATTGTTTTAAAAGCACGTATTATCTACCTAGTACAATAATATATCATTATGATTTATAATATAATGCAATCATCTTTTCAAAAGATAAGGCTCTAAAATTTTCAAAAAAAAATATAAAGGCTAGCGGAATGTCGTACCCCAAGAGAAACCAAAGATGAATATCATGGGGTTCCTGATTGACCTGATTCAAGCAGAAGTTGATGGAATTGGGTAAAATATTGATTTTACTAGATTCTCAACTCTATAATGTGATTATTTCAATTGAAATTTTATTATTATTGTAATATTTGAAATGTTATTTGTTAAAGCCATATTTAATCTATTAGTTATGCATATAAAATACGATTAGTGGAAGGAAAAAATGTTTAGATGATAAGAAAAATAAATTTATTGTTCCATATAATTTGATACATAAATAAAAATATGTTGGCTTTTACAATTATTTTTTTGCTTTAAAAAATGTAAGATTTCATTTAATTGGATGAAAAATAAAAAAAATAAAAAAATATACAATATGTATGATGAGAGTTTAATCAAATAAATTCGAGTTAAATAAAGAAATTTGAAAATAATAAAAAAATAGGAAAAAATAATATTTGAAGATGAAAAAAAATGAAAAATTAATTGAAAAAAATGATGTATTAATAAAAAAAAAACGAATTAATAAGAAGATGTTAGTGACTAAAAAATTGCTTAAAAATGAAAAAAAAAAATAAAGGAAAAAGGGGAAAAAAGAAAGGAGTCTGATGGGCTTGTGACCCTTCGATCACAAACTTTTTTTGTTCTTTCTTTTCTCTTCTTCCCCATTTAAATGGAAATGGTCCCCCACATATGGATGTTAATAGAAGAAAAAAAATTGTCCCCAGAGCCATCACATTCGAGAGTTAAAAACCATTTTGAAAAGTAATTTTTTAATTTTAAGTTTATATTAAAAGTATGATTTGTTTGTTTTATTATTTTTTTATGATATCTTATAATAGTTTTTTATATTTAGAAGAAAGATTTTGTTGTTGTTGTGTTTTATTAGATTTAAGTTTGTATTAAATGTATGATTAGTTTGTTTTATTAATGTTATTGTTGTATCTTATATAAATTTTTTTAGTTTGTATTAAAGATAATTGTTTGTTGTATTTTTTTTTTTTTAGTTTTAAGTTTGTATTAAGTGTATGATTAATTTGTTTTATTAATGTTTTTGAAGAATCTTATATTAGTTTTTAGTATTTAAGGTATGAACATACTTTTTATATTTAGTTATTTGAGTTTATTTAATGTTTGGGGAATTGTGTTTATTAATATAATTGGTATGTTATATTTATTTATTTATTATTTTAAAATAATGATTAACAATATTTTAAATAATAATTGTGACAGAAATCAGGATGAGTACTCTTGTCAAATCAGACGATCACACGGCACGAAAGATCAATGAGAAGGTAAAAAAAATTAATTATGTCACCGAAAATTTGAAATGCTAAATTTGCGAATTATTTTTTAGTTGATCATTTTTTTTTAATTGACAGTATGAGTATTGCATTTTGAGGGCGTGTAGCCATGGGCCAAGCTACCATCCTAACGATCGTATATGCCATACTCGGAAATGGTTGGATTTGGATCAGATGGTTTAGTTGAGATGTTTAAGTTGTGACCTGACTTAATATACGCATTGTTTAAGAGGTGACGGCTGGAGACCCATACATTCCATTTATCATGTTGGGGTGCACCATTATGCTCGAGGACATTGCATTACAACTCGGGCTACCAGTGGATCGTTATGCGATCGCCAATTTTAGTAAGGTGGCCAAACCTGCGGTTTTGTGCAATCATTTACTTTGTCGATCTCCGGGTGATGAGGAGAATAAATTTACCAATTTGAAATTTTGCTAGTTAAAACAAAATTTTGAAAATGTATCAACTAGTGCCATAGAGTTGGAGCTTATGTATGGTGCTCAAGCATTTATTATGCAGCTGATGGGGGGTATTGATGTCGGACGCAAACAATAATAAAGTGCACATTATGTACTTGCCCCAATTGTCATATTTACGCGCTGCCTAGGAGTATAGTTAAGGGTTGACAGTATTGACAATATTGTATTGTGAGCTATGTCGGGCTACGAAGTACAATACGCAAGAAATAGGTGGTTGTCTAATATTGTTGCAATCATGGGCATTGTATAGGATGTCACTTTTGGCATCAGTGGGCCATCAACCACTGTCGATTGTAAATAAGTAAGTAAATATTAAGAATAACCCAATCAACAGTTAAATTTTTTTTTTGGCATTAATTTATTTGTTAACAATTTTTCTTTGTTGGCAAATGGTCTACGTGCCCGCTATAGGGAGCTCCGCACAACTTGGGGTATATTGTCAAATGATAAAGGCTTATTCTGGGGAGGAGGTGGAATGTTTATAAAAAAATATCAATAAAAATTGTATCATGTCAATAAAAAGATTACCTTTTTTTCTTCTTCTCTTTTTAACAATTAGCAATAAACATAGATAATGAATTGTGCCCGGAATGGAGGCTTATATAAACATATTGATTTTGGTGCCGCCACATTTACAAGTGGCACCTAAAATTTTTTAAAAAATTACCTAGTGTCGCCATATCTGGTGTAAGGACCAAGAAAATAATTTTTTTTTTACTTGTTCCGATGACTTTATATGAACTGGTGGGAAAGAAAAATTCAAAAAAAAATACTGGTGTTGCCACATATGTAGCAGGGACCAGTGGGATTTTTTTTTTACTGTTTTTGGTGACACTACATGAAGTGGCAGGATAAAAAAATTCAAAAAACAATTACTGGTGCCGCCACATGTATAGTAGGGACTAGGGAAAAAATTTAACTATTTTTGGAGACACCATGTGAAGTAGCGGCACCGAAAATTTTCAAAAAAAAATACTGGTGCCGCCACATATAGAGTAGTCACCAGAGATAAAAAAAATTATTGGTATTTGCCACACCAACAAATATTTCTTTAAATCCAATTTGGTGCCGCCACTTAAAAAGAACGTAACTAGAATTTTTTTTAATCTAATTTGGTGCCTCCATTAAAAGAGGCGGTACAAAAAATACTAAAAAAGCATATATTTCTTTTCATTTAGCTCTGGAAATACGTGTGAAAATATGGTGGGGTGAAAAATTTATACGGGTGTCGCCTCGGGAAGTGGCGGCACTGAAAAAATGATTTTTTTTCATCCTATGATTTTTGTTGTTATGAGATAATGATTTTGTCACTTTTTGAGGTGGTGCCGCCTTGGGAAGTGGAGGCACCCATTAACATGGTAGAAGCTAAAACATTTTCTAAATAATCTAGTACTAAGGTTATTTTCATAATTTTTTAATATTTTTAGGTTATTTATCTAAAAGAACCTATTCCTATCTTTTAAAAATTGATGTATGTTTTTCATTTCAACTTTTGAGGAAAAAAAAACTATTTAGCGTTTAGTACCTAATTTTTTCTAATTTGATAAATGAGGTTTTTTTTTGTTTTTGTTTCAATTTAGTACTTAAGTTTGGTTTCAACATTTAATTGGTATTCAACTTTTTTCTTTATCCCAATTAAATACCAATGTTTTTTTTAAAGCATACATATTAAACATTCATTGGACCACATGATGTCATTTGGTCTAGATGTCAAATTAAACCTTAAAATCAAAATCAAATACCAAAATTGAAATAAAAAAACTCAAATACTAAATTAAAACTTGAAACCAAATAAAAAAACTCCAGTCCTGTTTGTGCCCATAAGTATGGCTCATCAATAAAAAAAATTGACACCTAAATTAAATAATTTTATTTAACTTCTCATGTTTACTTCCGCTAAATAAATAAAAATAGGGTTTCATGTTAAAAAAAAAAAGATTGTTTAAGCCATTTCAAAAGTGACTGCAATATTTCGTCTTTACCCTAAAGTTTTTGTCAGATTGGTTAGATATCAAGAAGAAAAAAAATCAATCAGAGAGGTTTTTTTCCCCTTATCCAATCCTTTTCCACGGCCAGTAATAGCTTGGTAAGTATTTCTTTTTCATTCTTTTCTTTTGTGAATATATACATAATAGGATTGAAGTGTTTTTTTTTTTTTAAAGAAACTTTCTACTACAATTACTTTGCATACAACACAGTTAAACATGTCGTTGCTTCATGGTCATAGATCATGGATATAATTTTACTTAACACAAATAATTACATGTCAATGCTATTTAAGAAAAGATGAAGGGATTAAAATTATTATCTTTTTATACCATATTCTTCAATTCCTTGTCAAAAAAAATTTCTACTCCATTTAAAACACAACAATATAAGAGTCCATCCATCCTAAACCTTAAACTCTAAATAATAAAATTCCTTTGTATCTCAAAATACCCCTCCAATGAAAACAATAAAACCTATAATAATATCCTTTGTTTGTGATACGTCACGAAATTAACTAAAAATTTGACTAAGATAAGTGCACCTAACAACTAATATTATAACTTCGGTGAGCAAATATATTGTCTCCACGAAGACAAAAAGTATTAGTAATTACTATCTTTCTATTATTTAACCGAATAATTCAAGTGATTGATTAAAATTAAAATGAATAATTTAATTAACTAACGAACACATCAAAGAATAAAACATGAAAATAATCAATTAACAACCAAGAAGTGAAACAATACCAAACAAAGAATTCACCTAGATTTCATTTATTGCTATCAATCTAAATTATGCAATTTCTTTACTTAGCACATTGATTTGTAGAAATCCCTAAATTATGCTTATATCTCTTTCGAGCATAAGAGCAACTGATTTTAGGTTGATTAATTGAAATTTCTTTCTAATTAAAACCCCTATTATCACATTAACTCGTGCTATGGATTCTCCTATTAGATTTGACTCTAATCCGATAGATTTATGTCGTCCTATTTCTAGAATTGCATACAACTCCACTCAATTACACAAGATCTACTCTTGAATAGGGTCTATTCAACCACCGATTAAAGCACATCAAACATGGATTAATAATTTAGAAATATCAAACCAAGAGTTAAGTACACATAATTGAGAACAAGAAACTAAGTATTTATTGTGTAAAATAAAAATCAAACGACATAATTCATCATAAGGTTCATCTCTCTAGGTATTTAGAAAATTAACTCATGCTTGAAAATTAAAACATTCAGGAGACAGTATAACCGAAAGAAATAAAGAAACTTAAAATAACTTCCTAAGAAATCAACTGGAAATCTTCAATCTTGACGAAAATCTACTTCAAAGTCGGCTTCAATGATGTTTATCGAATTGTTTTTTTGAGTATTCTCTAACGGCTCCCTCCTATCTTCTTATTTTTGTCATATATACGTCTTATAATGCCCAAAAAACATAAAAACTGTAATTTTTCGTAGTTCGGTGTGCAATCCCGTGAAATCGACATGGCCTACCACACGCTCGTGTCGGTTACACGGCCATGTGGTCTGGCCGTGTGAAATGATTCAACCTATGTGGCTCCTATAGCTTGCTTTGACGCTTTGATTTTTGCTCCTTTTTTGCTCCTTTTGCTCCCAAGTGGTCTATTAAGCATTAAAATATGAATTTAAAGGATTAGGAGTATAAAATTCACAATTAATATCTAATCATCACCCAAAAACGCGTTAAGAATACAATTAAAATATGTTAATTTTAGCACTTATCAATTTGGCAAAAAAAAATCCAAAAGACTTAGCAAATTTTAAAAGCATTCATAAAAAAATATATATAATCACTTTGAAATATTATTTAATTTAGTGTTTCTCATGTTTTCTAGCGGGAATTTTGCAGATGATAAATAGAAAAAGCAAGACCAAACACTAAGGAAAATAGGCCTTTAGCGGCGTTTTTAGTGGCGCTTGGATAAAAAACATCGCAAATGTTATACATTAGTGGCGCTAGAACGAAAACGCTGCTAAAAGCTGAGCAATAGTGGCATTTTAGGTCCAAACGCCACTAAAAGTTGAACAATAGTGGCGTTTGTGTCCCAAACGCCGCTAAAAATTGAGCAATAGTGGCTTTTTTGGTCCAAACGCCACTAAAAGTTGAGCAATAATGGCGTTTCTGATTAAAACGTCGCAAAAGGTTGAGCTATAGTGGCGTTTTTTATCCAAACGCCGCGAATATGTATTATTTTTTTGCGAAACAACTCCGTTTTATTATACTCGAAATGCCTTGGTCTTTTTCCCAAAATCAGTTCCCCCTTCCCCAAAATCCCAAAATAAAACTTAATCAACTACTTTTGAATGCCTCGATTTTTATTTTGAATCTTATAAAATTGAATCCAACTTAAATAAAATTTTACGTCTCAAATTACAAATCCAACTTGAATTTGAGTTTTTACAATCTCAAGTGAATCATATTCAATTAAATCTTAAACCCTATAATTAATATACATTTAAGGGCATAACTAGGGGGTTGAAAGGGTCTCGACCCCCCTAAAATGAAATTTTTTTTAGGCCTTTTGAAATTTTTAAAAATTTTAAAGATAAAATTGCACTTTGTCCCTCTGATGATGAGATTGCATTTTTTACTTGCAATTTAATTTTAGCCCCTAAATTTTTTTTTATTGTGTATATGTTTATCCTTAAACCCTAAACCCTAAACCCTAAACACAAAACTCTAAACCTTAAACCCTAAACTATATACACTAAACCCTAAACCATAATTTATAAACCATAAACCCTAAACCTTAAACTTTAAACCTTAAACCATAAAACCCTAAACCTTAAACACTAAAGCCTTGAGCCCTTTAAACTATTAAATCCTAAATATTAAAACTCCAAAACCTAAAAATAAATTTCATATGGATATATGTTGATGTGTGTATATATATAAATGTTAATGTAAAAGCTTATGTTTATAATTATAATAATTTGTGGAAGCACTTAATATTGATTAAAAAGTCAAAACGCAAAACACAAATAATAAAAGGAAAAAAAAAGAGTGAAATGGCAAAATGATGCATTTAACAAATGGAAGCTAGACTAATATATGAAAATATTAACTTTCCTTTTCAATTCAACATGTATTTCATGTTTATTTTTAGGTTTATGAAAAATATTTTTTCAGAATTCATAATTATCTCTCTTAAATTATGGTTAGCATTCTAATTTAGTTGTTTTAAAACATTTTATTTGAGTCATCGAATAATCAGTGTCTTATAAATCATATTCTTCTATCATTTTAGTTGTTAGCTTGGGCAATAAAAGTTGGCTCATATCTAGATTAGGGTATAACGTGAATCAAATTTTAATTAAGTTGAACAATAGTGGCATTTAGGGTTAAAACGCCGCAAAAAGGTGAGCAATAGTGGCGTTTTCTGTCCAAATGCCACTAATATATATATTAAAAGATTAAAGAACGGCATCATTTTATACTGCATATTTAGTGGTGTTTTCAATAAAAATGACGCAAAAATGTATTAAGATTTTAAACAACACCATTTTTGGCTTTGTTATTAGTGGCACTTTTTTAAAAAACACCGCAAAAGGTATGAATTACAGGCGTTTTCGGTGAAAAAGCCACAAAAATCTATTAAGTGAATGCAAAAAGGCGGCGTTTAATACGTTGTTATTAGTGTCGTTTTGTCTAAATCACCGTGAATATGTATTAAGTGTTCAAAAAATGGCACCGTTTTGTGCTTTGTTTTTAGTTGCATTTTGCGTAAAATGCCAGAAAAATGTATTAAGATTTTAGACGACACCGTTTTTAGGTTTTTTTTAGTGGCACTTTTTTATAAAATGCCACAAAAGGTATGAATTACCGGCGTTTTCAAGGAAAATGCCACAAAAATCTATTAACTGATTGCAAAACGGCAGCGTTTAATGTGTTATCGGCGTTTTCAAGAAAAACGCCACAAAAATCTATTAACTGATTGCAAAATGGCAGCGTTTAATGTGTTGTTACTAGTGGCGTTTTGTCTAAATCGTCGCGGATATGTATTAAGTGTTCGAAAAATGGCACTGTTTTGTGCTTTGTTTTTAGTGGCATTTTCTGTAAAACGCCGCAAAAGGGTTACATTAGTGGCGTTTTTTCTGAAGCGCCACAAATCTTCATTAAAAAAATTTCAACGATGTCATTTTTTGGAGCCCCAAATTTCCCTTACTTTCCCCAGATATCCCCGATTTTTTTCACCGACACCCTAACTCTTTTTCCCCCAATTTCCCCCAAGTTCTTCTTCTCTAAAATTTTTCCCCTAATTTCCCAACTTCCAAAATCTTTTTCGACTCTTCTCTCCACCGCTTCAAGAGGAAATTTTTCACCTCTTCTCTCCACCGCCGCATCTTCTCTCCGTCGTCGCCACTGGAAATTTGGTTACTAGAGGTATTTTTGTTTGCTCGCTGATTTGGTTACTAGAGTATCTGTACCCTGCTGGTTGTCACTCATAATTTTGTTGTTTGAAATTTGTATGGGGATGGTGATAGGGTTAGGATATGTTGGATTTGATCCAAATCCAAAATCTATGGTAACAAAAAAGTTGACTCTTTTGCTTTGCATTGGCTGTTTTTGTGCTGGAATGCTCTTTTCTGATAGGTAAATTTCTTTTAATTTTCATTTCTTGATTTGGTTCTAGCTTGTATTTGCAGTTTGATGAATTAGGTGATTGTAAATATTTTATATATATATATATATATATATATATATATATATATATAACACTTAGTGAAAGCAATAGCTGTTTTTCTTTGTTTTAATTAGTTTCGTGGACCATATTTTAAATCGCTTTTTTACTAGGTTTATTGCTATATATTTGTGTATACTATTTTAGTGGCAATGATTATGAAAACTTTTGATAAATAATCATTAATTTTTAGGGATTTTCTTTTTGTTTTTACATTTAGATTGATATTTGCTATGTAATTAATGAACTCACTTTGTTTAATGGTGTGTAACACTAAGATCTGCACTTCATATAGCATTATGATGGTTTTCATGTCCTTGTTTTATGCTTCTTTCATGGTGGATTCAAAGTTTTAGCCATCATCAAGATCTTTCTGTATTTGCTTTAACGGTGAGGATTGGTTAATATCCTTTGAAAATGGTGTTTAGTTAATGATATTCATTTGACATTTCATTTTGTTTACTGTCCTTATGTCAAAACTTGTTGTTGGGATTTTTCATTATTACTGTAATCTCAAATTTGTTCAAGAATCAATGGATGTTCTCTGTACCGAATCGAATTAGTAAATTTTCACACAAAAAAGTGTTTGATCATTTTTTATTTTCTTGAATCTGTTTAATTTGACACTTCGTTTATAATTCGTTAGTCATATATTTAATTTTTTTATTTCATTGATTTGATTTCTTCGTGGTGATAGCTTTGATTTGGAATTTTATTTTGTTTGTGATAGTGATTTAAAACATACAAGTGATTTGCCATCCAATTTTCTGTTTTCTGCCATCCAGTTTGCTTAGCTTCAATCCACATTGTCTCAGGTAAGACAGTTTCCAGTCTTTGCATGCTTTGCCATTGCATGAAATTATAAATATTTTAATCAGTGTCGATTAATACTCTCCACAAACATGCAAAAGTTTTAGTTTTTTTTTATTCGACCATCATTTCTTAATGTCTATTATAGCTGTTGAGGTATAAAATCTAGTTTTTTCATGTTACAGGATTGGATTTATCTTGGGCTCGAGTCAAATTAATTTCAGACTCTGATCTGTTACGAGCTTAGGCCTTCTCAGGCTCATGTTTTGTCGGACTCACATTTTCTCAAGCTTGGATTTTTCTAATTCAGATTTGTTATAGGTTTGGGTTTTCTCGAACTTATTATTACGGACTCGAATTGATACAGACGAATTTTCCAGCTCAAGCATGTTTTCCCAACTTCTACTCGAATTGATACAAACGAATTTTCCAGCTCAAGCATGTTTTCCCAACTCTACTTAGATGATAGATCTTGGATACAAGCACATCGATATGTTCTTTTTCACCACGATTCAATTGAACCATTATGCAAGTAAGTTTTAGAATTTGATTAATATTAATCTTTTTAATTTGTTTATCTTCTAACCAAGTAATCCACTTTTTAACATAGCGAGTACAAACAACTCTTGAGATCTCGTTCATGCTTCCGAAGATTACAACATCGAGAGATTCATAAGTTATTCACAGAATCTTTTCATGAATGGTTAGGGCAAACGGTATGCGACTGAAGCTTTCATCGACAAATAAAAATGTTTTCTCATAACATTTATAATTAATCGATTTACTTTTATTTCAATAGGTTTGGAGTGGAAAGGACATCAATGATGAAGTTAAATGGCTTTCCCAAGGTCCGAATAGAGTAGTAAAAAGATATAGTGCCTTCCTCACCAATGGATTCAGGTTTCATACAAAATCTCGCGAAAGATTGAGGAGGACTCAAAATTGTTGAATAGTTGTTAATTCTTCAATTACAAGTTATGTTAGTGCTAGGGACAGTAATCCTGTTGAGAGAAATATGGAGTATTACGACTTCTTACTGACATTATTGAGTTGGATTACTATGGCAAACGGAAGGTTGTCTTATTTCGATGTGATTGGGCTGATGTTAATACTACTCGTGGAATTAAAAAAGATCAATTTGGTTTTACTATGGTGAACTTCTCTCGATTAATTCACACTGGACAACAATTGATAGACAAACCGTATGTATTTTCTTCTCAAGTGAAACAGGTTTTTTACTTGACAGATCCAACTGATGAAGGTTGGTACGTTGTACTCTGTAACACCCCTAGATACTTGTTTGACATGGGCAATGGAAGTAGAGATGACATCGACGAAAGATTAGAAACTTTGCCTTTTCTAGAACAAAATTTAAATGAAAATATCCCTAGTACTAGTACACAATTTCAATGGGTTCACCAGGATGTGGATGAAGATATTTACGAATTATGATGTAGTATGATTTTAAGATTTTTTAATTATATGTAATATTATATTTTAAATCTTGATCTTGTTAAATATTTCATCTATTTTATGTGTACTATTATTGTTGTAATTAGTTATTAAAATTTCAACTATTTTATGTGTATTGCAGATAAAATGCCCAGAAGAAAATTACAAGATCTAAGTATTGTTCAAAATCCTCCAAATTCGGAAGAAACAAATAGTGAGCAACAAATCGGTATTGGATCTTCGAATGTTCCGAATACACCTAACGAGCCTACAGAAATTCAAAGTAATGTTAAACTTTAATTACATGCGTGTTGACTTTTATTACTGATTTGTGTTTCAAATTCTTATATTATAATACACCATTTTTCAGCTGAGAGTGGTGGGACGCGCAGAAGTTGAGGACGTACGCTAGTAAAAGATTTATACGAGTTAAATTTCGTCGAGCATGTCAAAGTAGCTAGAAATAGTCTTGGGCAGCCTGTTGGATCAGATGCTCGACTTTTAGCAGGATACTTGGGCATTATAACACGAAATGCCAATCTGTTGCCCATCAACTACGAGTCATGGCATCATATGCCTGATAGTAATAAAAATCAAGCTCTCAATAATATTAAGGTAATAACGTAAATGTAATTTATAATACTTTGTTTAAGTTTCATTTATATTTACTATCTAAACTTGTGTTTTTTTGCAGGAGAGATTTGCTTTAAAGGGCTTAGATAATTATGTCAAGGAGGCATTAGGAAAGAAATGGAGAGACCATAAAAGTACTTTAAAGAAAGAATATTTTAAGAAAAATATAAGTCTCGAAGAGAAATTGCGAAATGTCCCGCCGGGAATGCTGAGTTACCAATGGGAAGATGCAGTAAGATTTTGGAATTCAAAGAAAGGAGATGTATTACGTACTTCCAAACTCGTATAATTATAGTATTTACTATATAAGTAATAATTATTTCATAATGTAGGATCGTGAGCGCGTTGGAACTACAAGTAGGCAAAAACAAAAATTAACGCACACAATTGGGTTAAAAAGTTTTGCTTGTATAGTTGAGGATGAGGTATTTTGAATTTATTAATTGTGTCAAATATTAATTAATCTCTATTAAATAATATTTTTACTACTATATTGTGGAACAATCTTCTGGTCAAAAAGTTGGACGCCTTCAGCTTTTGATATTACACATAGAAAGAAAGATGGATCTCCTATGACTACTGAAGCTACAGAAATTATGGTATATTTACTTAATAAAAATTGAATTATTTTAAATATTTATAATGTTTAATTATAATGGTTTAATTCTTCGTTTGCATTGCAAATAATGTTGTGTTGCATTTGCTTATTTTATATATTTCGTTTCTAACTTTTTGATTGATTTATTAGGAGAAACTAAAGGATAAAAAGGCGGAGTATGAAGCGATTGCTTCGAGTGATAGCTCTGTTAATCTTGACGACATTGATAACTGAATAATTATTGAAGTTTTGGGTCTTGAAAGGTATGGCCAGGTTCGATTTCAAGGATCGTTTGTTAATCCAACCCAATATTTTGGATCTAACTCGCAGCAATATATGCTTTCAGGGAGTCAGGCTCAAGCTGAAGTTCAGAGGTTAAAAGACCAGATGGCTCAGATGCAAGCGAGCACAGTTGAGAAAATTGCTCAACTTAAAGCGGAGGCAGCATCGAGAGAAGCAGAGGTTCAAAGAAAATATGAAGAATTCCAGCTACAACTTAGAGCGGAGGCAGCAGCGAGGGAAGCAGAGGCAGCAGTGAGAGAAGCAGAGCAGAGCAGAAAATACGGTGAACTCTAACTACAGCTTCAAAATATGATGAAGATGTTTCAGCAGTCGCAGAATCCGCCATCTTAGAACATTTGTTTTCTTATTGGAAGCATATTTTTAACATTATAACTTTTAACATTATTGTAAGAATATTTTTTTTATTTCATTTATTAATCTTTCATTGGATTTGATCATTTAGATTTGCTATTTCTAGTTGGCTTTGTATTTGCTGTTTTTGGTTGTTACAGGAAGGGTTGTATATGAATTAAAATGAGTAGTTAGGAATCTGTAAAGTCAGCGGCATTTTTTAAAAACGCCGCTAAAGAACAAGACTTTTAGCGGAGCTTCCATGAAAAACGCCGCTAAAAGTTTTGTTCTTTAGCGGCATTTTGTTTGGAAGCGCCACTAAAGGTAACGTTCTATAGCGGCGTTTGTGGTAAAAGCGCCGCTAAAGGTCATGTTCTATAGCTGCTTTTGTTGTAAAAGCGCCGCTAAAGGTCATGTTCTATAGCGGCGTTTTTGTGAGAAACGTCTCTAAAGGTTATGTTCTACCGTTAAATTTCGCAGCGTTTTCTATAGTGGGAACCATAGAACGAAATATTGCAGGCATGGGCTTGTTTAAGTAGAAGCAACTTCAACTTGATTATTAATCTTATTCACTAGCTTTTGCTCATCAAAGTTGAGGCTTTGAAAACTACCTATTCGACTCTTTTGAGCGTCTTTTGCTCCGCGGTTAAATAAATGAAAGGAAGTATGACATGGGCTAAATTGTCTGCCATTTTTTTAATTAAATAGGTTTTTCTTAAAAAAAATTTAAGGAAATAAATTAATTTTAGAGAGAGTGTGTAAAAGCGCGTCCAACTAGACTTAAAAAACCCGTGCAAAAAGTAGGCGCAACTGAACACGCTTTCACACGTGGCAGGAAAGTGCGCCCAGTTGGATATGCTTTTCCTTTAAGATGCATTTTTTTGACCATTTTAATATAATTAGTTTTTTTTGGTTAGATGATTAAATATTAGTGATTTTGTCTTTGAGTCTTAGATTTGATTCTTCTCTCGCTCACATTTATATTTTTTATTTTGTGTTGTTTTAAGTTTTTTATTATTTTTAATTAAAGATTTTAACATATTAGCTCCATTGGTCAAATAATAATGATTTTATCTTTGAGTCCTAGGTTCAATTCCTCCTCTTCTAAACACATTTGTAATTTTTATTTCAAGTTTTTTTTTATTTTTAATTAATAAATATATTTTTTTCAATTTTTTTATTTTTATTTCATCTTTTTAATTAATAACTCTTTTATTTATAAAATCAAATAATTATTAAAAATATCATTATTTTTAGTAAATATAATATATATATATGTAATATTTATTTTTTAATCTATATCATGAGTGTAGTAAATTTTGGTATTATATATTTTTGTATGTGTATTTAAAAAATTTCACATATAAACATAATGATATTTGAAATATTTTACATATAAAGATAATAATTATATTTGAAATAATTATTTTATTTTATAATATTAGAAATCACCATACCCACAATATACGTGGAGAAAATAAATATTTGACATATAAATATTATAAAGAAAAATATATCAAAAAAATTAGTTGATGTTTATATTATATGTAAAGGAGTTATTAATGTCAAATATTTTTAACATAATGATATATGTAATTTTTTTTATATAATTACATATTTATCATTTGATTTTATGAATAAAAGAGATATTAATTAAAAAAGATAAATTAAAAATAAAAAATTGAAAACAATATACTTATTAATTAAAAGTAAGAAAAATTAAAATAAAAATTACAAATGTGTTTAGAAGAGGAGGACTCAATGTAAAATCATTATTAATTAACCATTTAACCAAAAAACTAACATGTTAAAAACATTAATTAAGAATAATAAAAAAGTTTAAAAAACATAAAATAAAAAATATAAATGTGAGTGAGAGAGGAATTAAACCCATAACTCAAGGACAAAACCATTAATATTTAACCAACTGATCAAAGAAACTAATTATATTAAAAAAGTAAAAAAATGCGTCTTAAACGCCCAACTGGACGCGCTTTCACACACTCTCTCCAAAATTGACCTATTTACTTAAATTTTCAAAAAAAAAAAAAACCTACCTATTTAACCAATTAACAAAAAAAAAAATGATATTTAAACAATTTTGACTTTGAAATGAAATTATTTTTAGTTGTTAAATTTTTGTTGATAGGGTATGTATAAAGACACAATGAAGGGTAGAAGATTTTTATTTGTTAGGGATCGACCGGTATAGTCAATGAACAAGAACGAAAAAGTAAAAAGAAAATCGGGCACATATATTTTACTTGAAAAATTCCTTTGAAGAGGAAAATAAATCACGAGCAAAGAAAACTTCACTAATTCAACAAACCAACGAACAATACAAGATGAAGAAAATAATCTCAAAGAGCAAAACCCAAAACCCGAATGCAAAACTCTCCTCAAAACTCTTCATTAAATCTCATGCAAGAGATATTCTATTAACTCCCTGAACATGATTACAAAAATTCTTTAAATAGGTTAATATTAAAATCCTAATATTAAAATACTAATATGACTTAAAAATTTCTAGATTAATCAGAGTCCAATTGAAAAAAGATAGCAGAGTTTAGCTAGAAGAAAAAACCTGATTTAAGTTGAATACACGTCACGACGTCAGGACGTTGTCCGTCACGATGTCTTGCTCCTCGTAATTATGACATAGATTCTATTTCGTCTTTGATTTGCCCGAAAATGCGAGATACACCCACATTATTCAACTTAGGTACGTACATGAATAAAACAAAATATCATTATCATACATCAAATTTATAAATAATTTAAAGCTATGGAGAAACGCGTTGGCATATCACAATCTCACCTTGCCTTATAGGAATCACCATGCATCTTTACATTATCATCGATCACTTTCTCTTCGTCCTATTAAATATTGTTTTCAAATTTAAAAAACTTTCAACATCGACGTTGTTTTGATCTCCAAATGTAATATATATTCTTTTACTTTGTGTCATTGTAAATCATGGAGGAGTCGACAATGAAAGAGGGCAAACTTATGAAGAAAGGGAAGGCAGCAGCAAATATGATGGATCGTCTTCCTTTTGAAGTCGTTGTCCATATACTATCCAGGCTTCCGTTACCATCGTTGCTGAATTCAAAGCTGGTTTGCCGAGGCTGGCGAACCCTAATACGAGATCCGTTTTTTATTAGTAAGCACTTGTCGAACTTGGCCGAGGCCGGTAACGATCCCAGCTTTATCTTGGAAAGCAATTGGCCTATCCCCGATCAACGCCACTTCATTGATTTCTTTGATCATAGTGAAGGAAAAGTGATCTCCAAGAAGCTCCCCAGTTCTCCTATGCCCATGTACTTGGTAGATTCATGCAATGGGTTGCTTTGCATGCACGATACATCGCGTAGCGTATACATTTGCAACCCTTTTACCAGGCTTTACATCGAGCTCCCCAAGCTCATCAAGTATCCAACACTGGTGGGAAATTTGGGGTTGGGTTTTCATCAGAAAACAAAAGAATACAAGGTGATCCAGATAGTGTTTCGAAGAAAATTGAGAAGAGTCGACTCCAGTACTACATCAACAACTTCGAGTGAATCGGAAGTTCAGATTTTGACCATCGGCAGCCCTTCTTGGAGGGATCTAGGAACGATACCATACCGTTTTATTCATTCGAAAACCAAGGCTTTGGTCAATGGGAGACTCCATTGGCTTTCCAAGCCTAACAGGTACACCACTGCTAGCTTGCTCGTATCCTTCGATCTCGAAACAGAGCAATTCCAGGAGGTGCCGAAACCTGATTGTTGCGGCTCAGAGAGGTGTTTGCGGCATCTTATGGTTGTACGAGGTTGTCTCTCTGCTGGTGCGTTTCATGAGAATGATGAACGAGTGGAGATTTGGGTAATGAAGGAGTATGGTGCGAAAGAGTCTTGGATCAAGGAGTTGAGCATCGGAAGGTACGTGCCTCCGACGTTGACGCAACAAGAGAGTCGCCACTTCATCTATTCAAAGCGTAATTTATTTGTTCGAGTTCTATGTGTGTTGAAAAATGGCGAGATCTTATTGGAGTACAAAAGCAGGGCTCTTGTTATTTACGATCCACAGCATCAGACGTTCAAGGAGTTTACGTTTCCAGAAATGCCTCGTTGGTTCAAAATAATTATTCATGTTGGAAGCCTGAATTGGCTTCATCATTAAGGCTATGTTTTCCTATTAAATTTCATGATTTAAATAGCTGTTTGCTTCTATTTGCGTTGTTTCTTGTAATTATTGGTTGGCTTTGTTTCATGATGTCTCTTCTTCGTGTTCTTACGGCATGAGTAATTTAAGCCACTTTTGGGGATGAAAAATAACGGTGAGGGTGAGGTATTTTTAAATAATTAATTTATATTGAGAATGAGAATAGATTGTATAAAATTGTGATTCTACATCATCCATATCCAAAATGCTAAAAATTAGAAGGAAAAATCTAATTTATCATTCTCCTATATGAAAGGGATAGGGTTGGTGTGGAAGAATATATAATAAAATGTTTATCTTTTTAAAAATTAATGATGTGGTAATATAAGTTATTTCCATAAATAAATTGATTGAAAAAATAAATTATGATAAAAATATGGCTTAATATATTATTTGGTACACGAGTTTGACAATTTTTTTAATGTGATACATGTGTTATTTTTTAGTCTAATTTGTTATTTGTATTTGACCAAATTTATATATTTTGGTACCCAAAGGTAACGATGTTATCTTTTTAATGTTTAATTTGAGTTTTTGGTTGATTTGATGAAAGTTAATTACTAATATTATTAGCTAATTATGAATTATCATCAAATGAACTCTAAAACCTGAATTAAACACTAAAAAAATAATATTATTATCTTCAAGTACCAAAATGTTTAATTTTTGTCAAATACAAATACAATATTGGACTAAAAACAATAAGTACCACATTACAAAAAGTTTCAAATTTAAATACTATTAATTATGCATTAAGTCAAAAATTATATAGAAATGATAGTGATTAAAAAAAAAAAAAAGGAGGATAGAAAAGTAAAACTGTAGTTGTGGTGAGTATATTGCAGCCACTCCCTTCAGTTAAATTTATTATTATTATTTTTTAAACGTAATAATCCTCTTGGAAACAAGCTGAGATTCTGTTTATGTTGCATGTATTTTTCATAATCAACACATGCGAGAATCCTTGATGAGGAATTTGGAAATAAAAAAGAAATGAAGTATCACAAGTTGTTTATAAATTTTCATGTTTTAAAAAAAATGGTATATCGAATTTAATTGAGTATTGATTTTTAAAAATAATATGTAAATCAATCGGGTAAAATTCTTGTCTCCAAAAACTTAAAATAATTATTTTTCTATCCTATATAGATTAAAGGCTAGGGTGTATGGTGTTTTCAAAGGCTCAATTTATAATTTGGGTCATCTATCAGCTAATGTTAGATGTTTAGTAGATAAACCATTTTATATTTGGAATGTGCACAACATTTATCTTTGTTGTTGTCTTCTTCCATCGGCACGACCAAAACTATATTCGTATAGAATAATAATATTCCGCCATCATTGATGACTTCGTTTTCTTTGTTTTATCAGCTTGTATCAAAGTGCAAGTAAAATTATGCTCCGGTACCTTTGCTTTGATCGCCCAAACTCGTCTTCCACATCTCCATCTTTGCAAGAAAGTGATGAATTCAAAATATGAGCAAACTTGTGAAGACTTCAGAGCAACAAACCTCCAACATGATGGAGAAACTTCCTCAAGAGATCATCCTTGGTATACTATCCAGGCTTCCATCAACATCTCTGCTGCAATCGGTGTTGGTTTGCCGAGCTTGGCAAAGATTAATACGAGATCCGCTTCTTGTTGCTACCCATTTCTCTCACATGGCCGACAAAGATGGTCCAAGCTTCATCTTCCAAAGCAATCGGCCTAGTTCATCGTATCAGCTTTTCTTTATAGATTTCTCTGACTTCCATATCCAAGGAAAGGTGATGTTTAAGAAACTTCCCGATATCATGTCTATTTATTTGGTAGATTCATGCAACGGCTTGCTTTGCATGCGGGATGCAAGATGGATATACATTTGCAACCCCTTTACTAGGGTTTACTTACAGCTACCGAAATTGGTTAACTATCCAGCACAAGTGGGACACATTGCATTCGGGTTTCATCAAACTACAAAACAGTACAAGGTAATCCAGGTAGTATATCTTAGACAACTGGTTTTACTAGGTGGTCGCATCAATGTTGCTACCTCGACTTTGGTACAATCTCAGGTCCATGTTCTAACAATCGGAGATCCCTCTTGGAGACATATAGGAACCTTGCCTTATGATTTGACTCGCTCGATGCCCAAAGCTTTGGTCAGTGGGAGGCTTCATTGGCTTTCAAAGCCTAACAATGACACCACGGCTAGCATTCTCATCTCGTTTGACCTCGAAACTGAGCAGTTCCAAGAGGTGGCTAAGCCAGATTGTTGTGGTTCAAACAGGTGTTTTCATCATCTCATGGTTCTGCGAGGTTTTCTCTCAGCTGGTGCGTATCATGATAACGACGAGTTGGAGGTTTGGATTATGAAGGAATACGGTATAAAAGAATCTTGGATCAAAGAATTCACCATCGGGAATCACTTGCCACCAACATTGCAGCAAAATGATCTTTTACACTTCAATATGGCAAAGGCTCGTTTCCCTAATTCATCTGTCAGAGTTCTATGTATTCTGAGGAATGATGAGATCTTGTTGGAGTACCTAAACCGAGTAGTTGTTGTCTTTGATCCCCGACATGGAACATTCAAGGAGCTTACGTTCGATGCGATGCCGCATTGGTACAAATTAGTTGCTCATGTTGGCAGCCTGAACTGGATTCACATCCCTGTATGTTAATTTGTAAACAACTGCAATACGCCAAAGAAGAAACTCACTGTTCCCTTTCGAGTTTTAATCTTCTTTGACTGTAATTGGTTGGCTTTGTATAATGGATATCTATTTTTCATGTTCATATAGAATGATTAATTAAATCCTATTGGAATCAAGCTGAGGTGCTGTTTATGTTCCATATATTTCTCATATTTCTTTCACTGTGGATTGAAATTTTTGAGATAGTTAGGATCTTTTTTATTTTTGAGTAAATTACAACTAGAAATAGTATTTGCACCAATAAAAAACTCTTCTTCTCTTCTTTTTTTATTGTTAGATTTTTTTTTTGAAACAATTTTTAAAATTTAAAGAGTTTTTTTTTTGATGTTTAACTCTCACCGTTAAATTAATTTTGATCTAAAGTATGTTCTATTTGTTGATGGATATTGATCCACCATAATTATTATTGAATCATCACTTAGAGCTTTACTAGCTGGACTTAAAAAAAAAAAAAAAACTTTAACAACTCAATGAGTCAAATAAAATTTTTTGAATAATTAAACGACTATTTTGTAATTTTTTATAATTGAGTGATTAAAACGTAAACTGGCTAATATACAGTATAATTAACTTAGGTGTAGTTTACCTTTTCTTTTTTCTGTTTTTCCTCCAAGCAAAAAGAGTTTCATTAATGTAAAGTGATATAAAAGGTGTAAAACGCCTTTACCACAACTGGAACACCTAAAGATCTTCCCTTCATACAAGCAAATAAAGCACACCATTTAAATCTGACAACTTAAAAAGGAAGAAAAACCAAAACAATAGAATCTCTTACTCCCTAAAATTATCACCATAAAGCATGTCATCCATATGCATTGTTCTTTGCTAACTCGTCTACCATCAAGGTAGCATTTCGTGAAATAAGTATTAATTCCACCTTACCGATTGCATTGCAAAAAGAAGTAAACTTTTTTCAATTAAAAGCACTTATTGAATGCTAAAGGAGGAGTCTTGAAATCTAAAGGATGATACTTGGAATACTATTTGGAAAATCTCGGGCCCTCAAAGAGTTAGACAATTCATCTGGTTAATTCTAAAATGGAGATTTTTAACTAAATCTGGAAGGGTTCGAAGGGGTATTGGAGAAGATGAATCATGCTAACTTTATGGTCATAACACTGAGGATGTTTTATATGTTCTTAGGGACTGTCCTTGGGTGAGGGACATTTGGAATCAAGTCATTCCTCCTAATCAACTTAGACAGTTCTTTGAGGGTGATATATCAGAATGGCTACTCTCGAATTTGCAAGACCAATAAGAAAATAATATAAGAGATTCAACTTAGGCTTGTTTCTTCGGCTTAATACTATGGTGCATTTGGAAAAATCGTAAGTTATTCATCTTCTAAGGAAAATCAGTGAATCTAGAGGAAATTATTAAGGTTTCCTACAGTTAGGCGAAACAATACTCCTCTGTCCAAAGTGAAGCTTTGGTGATGGAGACATAACAGAGTTCTGAACATCTGAAATTAGTTATGTGTTTTTCCCTTAATACTGATGGTGCTGTTAATTCTGTTTCTGGTTTCTCTGCTGCAGGTGGAGTAATACGTGATGGGAAAGGGAATTGGGTCTTGGGCTATAATCTCTTCTTGGGAAAGTGTTCGGTCGTTGTTGTTGAGCTTTGGGGTATATTGGACGACTTACTTCTACTATAAAAACAAGGATACGATGAAGTCACCATCCATTCCGATAATCTCGAGATCGTTATAGGTATTAGCAATAGCATACTTGAAGAATCTTCTTCTAATTTAATTAGGAGGATTCAACAAATTCTAGCTAAGGAAGAGAAGTGGTCGTTGAGATATATTCTTAAAGAGGCTAACAAGATTGCAGATGCATTTGCAAAAATGACCCTCCTAAATGATGAAGTATTGCACATGTTTAATGATTCACCGTAGAGATTCAAGAAGTCTTACAAGAAGAAAGCACTAGAGGCAATCCAGCTATGAATATATTTATGTAATTTGTTGTTTACTTAAAAAGAAAAAGAAAGAAAGAAAGAAAACTTTTTCCATTATTATGGTGAAAAATCTCAAAGGCAGTTTTGATCGCGTTTGGCTAACACAAATGAGCTAACTGTTTCATTGAGATTAAGCAAACAACACCAGATTAACCAAATCTTATTTAAAAAAAAAAAAAAAAACTACCAAATCTATGGCATTACTATCCTTTCCTGCAAGAGCGTAACCTGCCCCCTTATGACATCTAAGTCCATATTTGACACATGACCAAAGATAAATAAATACATAGATGAAGGAACGTGTATTTGCCAACAAAATTGGGGGCCCGGGGTGGGGGGGAGGTTCTGAATTTAAGGAAAAATCTGATATCAACCAAACTTTCTACTAAAATTAATTTTTGGGTTGGCACTCACCACCCCTCTATGTAGTGCACAATAGAATTCCCATTATCCGTTGGAGCAGTTGACTTGGTTTTTTTTCCTTTCATGCCCCACCATTTGTTGGATTTTTTAATATTGTTTTTGACATTGTCTTTAAAACTTTTTCTTTCTTTAAAAAAAAAATTATATTTTTAAGTAGAGGATATCAATTTAAATATTGAAGATAATATTATTGAGAGGAATAATCACGAATTCTGAACATGAAAAAAGGAATAGAACTGAAAAAAAAAGAAAATTTACTATTAAATACATAAGAATAATTTGGTTTTACTATTAAAATGATATGATAACTCAAGAGAAAAAAGGAAAGAGAAGCAATTTTTAGGGTTTGCAAATTAATGTTTTAGATAAAATAATTTTACTATTTTCGATCTTTAAACATTTTAATTCCTGACGATAATATTAATTACTGAAAAAAGTTATTAGATCACATTTATCATTATTCATTTTAAGGCAAAAATTTGGTTTGGACCCGAAACTAACCGACATAAACCCAACAACATCATTTCTTCCTTGAGTGATTTCTGAACAGTCTTATCTTATTTGCAAATCCATTAAACCCTTGTGATTATTACGACAGTGTTAAAGGGGTTTCCTTCTTTCCGAATACGGAATTTCGATATTAACTTCAAATTTATAATAATCAAATAAAAATGTTTCAATCTAAACGTATTAAATTTCATTGGTTGAATCTCAAATATGGTTTTAATAATAATTTTTTATACTATTAAAAGAAAAGTCTAAGGTCACGGAGCACTATTTTTATTTTTTACTATAATTTTATTTATTCATAGTGACATTTAACAAATATTTTTAAAATCCATTGTTAAATGGATGTTTATAACATTCCCAAATTTATCTTTTTGTAACTTCCAAAGAATGAATTCTATAACCCCTAAATTATTTATAAGGTACCTTAATGTTGATCCTTAATATTTTATAATTTATGGTACTTAAAGTCCTATAAATAGAGGGCATGTACAAGTTTATGGAAATCCAAGTAAAAAAAAGGTTGAATTATCCTTTCATTTCTTTATCTTTTTTTCTCTTTTAATCTTTGTAATTTTCTTTTAGTTTTTGTAAGAAAATATAAGATCATATGTAGTATTAATATGTCAGTAACAATAATAATGCAATACAATGCAATAACAGTAACACAACATAATATCTATAATCGGACAAAGTTGAAAATTAGAAGAAGAATTTTTCTGAGGCCTATATGAACAATTTCCTTAATACAGATTCGACCTCTCCTTGGTGTTTTGAGAAACGTTGGACGTCTGTCTCCCATGATACAAAAACAAACGATCACAGTAGTAGCACAACAATAGTAATCAATCGAACACAATCTTGTCTTTTTCTATCACGAGGAGGAATGAATTTAGAAGGAATTTTTGATATTGATGGTTTTTGATGATGTGTTTTGGAAGTCTCCTAACTTGGCTTTATATAGAGGAGAGGAAATGAACGAAGAGATTTAGACCGATTCATGAAGAGTTTTATTGAAAAGTTAATAGATATAAGTGAATAGACACAATGAATGAAAATATGCAATATTAAACCAAAAGCAATGAATCTGTTCACCAAGAGATACAATTGTTCAAAAGATACAACTGTTCATCAAGAGACAGAACTATTGTTTAATTTAAGCATCAATTTATCATTCATCACTCAATAATTTTGAGATATTATATAGAATATAAATCCATAATTTATTATTCAAACCTTCAATTTTATCAATAAAATAATATGCCTCAAAATTTCAAAATATCCATTAATTTCCAACAATCCTCTACATGAATGAAATTGATGGATGAATGAGACTCAAAGACTCAAAGAGGTGATAGATTTTATGTTTGATATTTGCATAAGATAGGTAGGCATCAACCTTTGAACCTTCCCTTGTGAAAGTATATTTACTTTACTAGCTGACCAATAGATGCAATCTCCTTGAACTATTCTGTTGTTTGTGTGAACGATGATATACCTCACACAAATACCTCACTAGCAAGATTTTAGTTCTCATGGGTATGTTCATATGACCGTGAACATCCTCCTAGTTCTACTAGATCTTGGAGAACTATGCCCCAATAGTCTCCTTGAAACGACCCCACTTCACTCTCACATAAGTGACTTATGTTGTTCGTTTCATTAAAACACACAATGGTCATTAAAAGCATTATTTAACCTTTTCCACATTTTAATCACTATTTTAATCATAGGAATGGACTTGAAGAACCCCACAGTGACCTCACAAGGTCTATGCAAGTAGGTTGTCCCATTGAACCTAGATCTTGTGATATCCAGTCAACTAGGTCGGGTTTTCCTTCACATAGCTCCTTAAATATTCATGGGCTTTAGTCTCATTCCTTTCAATTTTTTATCAACTTGATCTCGATTTAACCCTTTGGTTAGCGGATCCGTAGTGTTATCTTTTGATCTTACAAAATCAATAGAGATAACTATAGTTGAGATCAGTTGTCTAACGGCATTGTGTCGATGACGCATGTGTCTCGACTTACCATTATACATTACGTTTTGTGCTCTACCGATTTTTGCTTGGTTATCACAATATATGCATATTGTGGGCATAGGCTTTGGCCATTCATGAATATCCTCTAAAAAGTTTCGTAGCCATTCTGCCTCTTTTCCAAATTTGTCTAGAGCTACAAACTCAGATTCCATTGTGGATTTAGTTATAATTATTTGCCTTGAGGATTTCTATGACACAACTCCTCTTCCCAATGTGAAAATATAATCACTTGTGTCTTTGGTATCTTGAATATCAGATATCCAACTAGCATTAGAGAATCCTTCTAACATAGCAGGATCTCTGAAATAATGTAATTCGAAGTTTCGAGTATATTTGAGATATCTCAGTACTCTCACAATCACTTTCCAATGATTCTCCCCTGAATTGCTTGTGAATCTACTTAAACTACTTATAGTGAAAGTAATATCAGGTCTAGTGCAACTCATAAAGTACATTAGATTGCCTATGACTCTTGCATATTCCACTTGGTCAACACTTTCACCTTTGTTTTTGGACAGATGTTGACTTATATCTATTGGAGTTTTGGCTATACCAAATCATCCTTACTAAATTTATCAGGAATCTTGTCTACGTAGTGTGATTGAGTCAATACGAGACCTTCAGATGACTTTTTGAATTGGATGCCCAAAATCATGTCAGCAAGTCTCATATCTTTCATGTCAAATCTTGAAATTTACAAGTTTTTGTACGTTTTACCATTTCATTGTTACTTCCAACAATGTATATGTCATCAACATATAAACATAGAATTACATATCCATCAACAGTGGTTTTGACATACACACATTTGTTATACTCACTAATTTTAAATCAATTTGATTTCATCACACTATCAAACTTTTCATGCCACTGTTTTGGTGCTTACTTAAGTCCATACAAAGACTTCACCAATCTATAGACTTTTCTTTCTTGCCATGGAGCTACATGACCTTCAGGTTGTTCCATGTAAATCTCCTTATCAAGATCTCCATTTAGAAAAATTGTCTTAATATCCATTTGATAAACTTTTAGATTTTGTAAAGCAGCAATAACAAGATTCATCCTTATAGAAGTTATTCTTGATACAGGAGAAAATGTATCGAAGTAATTAATGCCTTCCTTTTGTCTATAACCTTTTATAATCAATCTGGCCTTATACTTATCAATTGTTCCATCTACTTTCATTTTTTTGCTTGAAAATCCATTTAGAATTTAGTGGTTTAATTCCCTAAGGTAGATCCACTAATTCTCACGTATGATTTTTCATGATGGAATCAATTTCACTCTTGATAGCATCTTTTCAAAAAGTGCTTTTAGATGAGCGTATAACTTTACTATAAGTTTGAGGTTCAGACTCTAGCATATAGGTTAGGAAATCCGATCCAAAGGGCTTTTCCACCCTTGCCCTTTTACTTCTTCTTGGCTTTGCCTTGATTTCAACCTCTTGTTGAAAGTCTTGACTATCAATAGTCTCTGAAGTTCGTTTTGTTGAACTTGACCCAACTTCCCTAGTCTTACAAAGGAATATATTTTCAAAGAATGAGATATTTTTAGATTCTAATATCGTATTCTTGTAAATTTCAAGATTTTTTGATTTATGCACAAGAAATTTATATGCATTGTTGTGGCGAGCATAACTAATGAAATTACAATCCACCATTTTAGTACCTATTTTCATTTGTTTTGGTAAATGAACCATTACTTTTACAAGACACCCCCACACTTTCAAGTAGTTGTAGGAAGGTTTCCTGCCCTTCCATAACTCATATGGTGTCTTGTTCTTTTTCTTCCAGGACATCTTATTTAAAAGGTAATTCATTGATGAAACAACTTCCCCCCACATGTTCTTTGACAACCCAGAACTTTCTAGCATTGCGTTCATTATTTTCTTTAGGGTTCGATTTTTTTTCTCTGCTACTCCATTGGATTGAGGAGAGTATGGTGGTGTCACTTCATGAATAATACCATGTTATGCACAAAATTTACCATATAGTTCAACATATTTACCACCATGGTCACTTCTCACCCTCTTAATTCTTTTATTAAGTTGGGTTTCAACTTCCTGCTTATAGAGAACAAATTTCTCTATAGCTTCATCTTTGCTTTTAAGCAAATATACATAGCAATATTTTGTGCTATCATCAATAAAGGTAATAAAATATTTATTCCCTCCTCTAGTTTGAATAAACTTTAAGTCACAAATATCAATATGTATTAAATCAAGTGGTTCAATATTTCTTTCAACAAATTGAAATGAAGACCTTGTTAGTTTTACCTTAACACACGTTTCACATTTATGATATAATTAATGTGAAATGAATAAATGTGCTTTAAGTTAATTAATTTACGTAAATTATCAGAATTAACATGTCCGAGCCGATCATGCCATAAATCAAATGACTCAAGCATATAAATAGAAGAAGAATCATCATTTTTATTCATAATATTAGCTTTTACAAAGATAGCATTGAGTTTCCACCTATCATTTAATACATATCCTCTTCCCACAAACATCCCCCTTTTGACAAAACTAACTTCTAGAATTCAAAATATCATCCTAAAACTATGCATACTTAGGAGGGTCCTAGAGACAAGGTTTTTGCGTATGTTAGGCAAATACAACACATTTTGAAGTTTCAACTCTTTGCTAGAAATCATTTTCAAAATCATAGTGCATTTCCCCTTGATCTTAAAAGTTGTAGCGTTGCCCATGTGGAGCTTCTCCCCTTTCTCACAAGGAACCAACTCAAGAAAGAAGTCCTTGTCACAGCAAATATGACGTGTGGCACTAGTATCAAGCCACCATTCTCGTGGATTTGAATAAACCAAGTTGACTTCAGAAATCACAACGCAGAGGTCAAGCTCAAATAATTCCTTAGAAATATTTTCCACAATGTTGGCCTCGTTTGTTCTAACCCTCTTTGGAAGCCTACAATCGGATGACTTGTGTCCCATCTTATTGCAATTAAAACATTTTCCTTGGGATTTTGGCTTCTTGAAGACACCGTCTTTTGGTCCTAGTTTAGACTTAGTCTGATGATAAGTCGTAATTTATACATATTTTTATCCCATACTTAGAAAATTTTTGGATGAATTATCATTAGATTTGTGGAATTTGATGCTCCTAATCCTTTAATTTCATATTTTATACTTAGGTGAGCATAGGAGAGTAGAAAGAGCGAGAAAAATGGCCAAAAACAGAGAAAATGGGTCAACGTGGGAAATCAACAGGGCCTGGACTTCCTCACACGGGTAGACCACACGCCTGTGTCTATTTAACAGTCTTGAGTACGGTTAGAAGCGCTTGCACACGGGCGTGGCACAAGGCCGTGTCCCTGACGAGCACCAACTCTAGTTCTACTCGGAAAAGGCTACTTTTGGGCTATTTTGGGCATTGGAAAGTCTATTTAAACACCCTAGAGGAGGATTAAAAGGACACACAAAGAGTAGGAAGCAAGGAATTACTCAAAGAAAGCTTATTGATCCATCTTAGAAGCCAGATTCTCCGTCAAGACTGAAGATCTCCCTTCAAATTCCTTCAGGGGTTTTTGGGTTTTCTTTATGTTTTGTCATTATTATTCTTCTGAGATGTTTTCTTTTATAATTATGAACTAAACCCCCTAGATACCTAAGGGGGATGAAACCTAAGATGGATCTTGTTAATATTTTCTGAATTATATGATAAATACTTGATTTGTTTTTAATTATGCGTTCTTAATTCTTGTTTTAATATTCCAGGATATTGATTCAAGTATTGATGTGCTTATTCAGGGGAGAAAAAGTCCCTGTCTAAGAGTAGATTATTCATAATTAAGCGGAGTTGCATGCAATCCTAGAGATAAGACGACATAAATCTGTCAGATTAGAGTCAAATCTAATAAAGGGAATCCATAGATCGAGTTAATGCAACACTAGGGGTTTTAATTAGAAAGAGATTTCAATTAATCAACCTAGGGTTAGACGTTATTAGTCTCGAGAGGGATAATAATATAAATTAGGGATTTCTACGGATCAAGTCAAGTGAATAAATCGTCTAGTTCAGAGTCGAATAACAAGTGAAGTCTAGGTGGATTCTTCCTTGGGTATTGTCTAAATCAATCAATTTTCCCAAAAGTTTTTCCCTAATTTACTTTCTGTGCATTCTTAGTTTAATTAATTAGTTTAGATAAACCAAACCCCCTTATTCTTAGGCTAGATAAGAAAAAGAAGGTTAATACTAGTACTTTTAGTTCCTGTGGGTTCGACATCCGGTCTTGCTATAAACTATACTACTGTTCGATAGGTGCGCTTGCCTTTATCGTGATAATAGTTAGTTTCTAAGTACGATCAGTCATAAATAATAAAACTTATCACTAATCAGTCAATCAAGTTTTTGGCGTCGTTGCCGGAGAACTAAGATATTAGGAACACTTAATTTTTATTACTTTAGCCATTATTTCTTATTTTTATTTAATTTTGTTTTTAATTTTATTTTTTAATTACTAAATTTTCTTTTATTTTCTTATGGCAGTTTTTCATAGTTTCTGACTAGAAGAAACCCGTCGGGACCATTACTTTTTGAAAGTGAAATTGAAAGTACAACTTGCAGAAACCGAAGAGAAATTAGGAGAAGCCTAAGATACATAGAGGAAGAGCGAGAGGACGATATCCATAGTACAAACGAGGAGATGACTGATAATCAGAATAATCTGCTACCTCCTGCAATTGCTGCTGATCTAGTAAATCAGAATCTTGCTCCTCGTACTATGTATGATTATGCTAAACCTACTTTAACAGGAACTTAATCGAGTATAGTTAGGACTGCTGTTGCTGTAAATAATTTTGAACTGAAACCTAACACGATTAAAATGATACAACAGTTTGCTCAGTTAGATTGTTTGCAGAACGAGGACCCAAACACTCATTTGGCGAATTTTCTGGAACTCTGCGACACAGTTAAGATCAATGGCGTTTCTGATGATGCCATTCGCCTTTGGTTATTTCCCTTTTCACTAAGGAATAAGGCTAAATAGTGGTTGAACTCGTTACCACGAGGGTCAATCACTACTTTGGGACAAATGACCGAAAAATTTTTACTTAAATATTTTTCGCCAACTAAGACGGCTAAATTAAGGAATGATATATCTTTTTTTGTGCAGATGGATTTAGAAACGCTTTACGATGCATGGGAAAGATATAAGGACCTACTACGAAGGTGCCCTCACCATGGATTAGCCCTTTGGCTATAGGTTCAAACTTTTTACAATGGTGTGAACCCCTCGACAAGACAGATGATTGATGCAGCCGCTGGTGGAACCATCAATAACAAAACATCTGAAGAGGTTGATGTATTTATTGAACAAATGTCACTGAATAACTATTAGTGGCAAGTCATGAGGACTAAGCTGACCAAAGCAGTAGACGTTTATAACATCGACTCGGTTACTATGCTGTCAAATCAGGTAGAACTATTAAATAAAAAGATTGATGGTTTACTTGGTTCCACGCAGGTACATCCAGTTATACGGTGCAATGCAAGTGGAGGTGGAATGAGCAATCCAGAATATCCAACCTATAGCCACAACATGGAGAACGAATAATTGAATTACATGGGTAACAACTCTAGACCTCAAAATAATCTTTACAGTAATACTTACAATGTAGGTTGGAGGAACCACCCAAATTTCTCATGGGGAGGCCAAGGAAATCAAAGACCACCACCCCCTCCAGGCTTCCAACAACAACCTTACGAGCAAGAGAAATAGCGGAACCTTGAAGAGATGATGAAAAAATTTATTTCAGTAGCAAAAACCTGTTTTCAAAACACTGAAACTGCACTAAAAAATCAGCAAGCATCAATTCAAGGGCTTAAGAATCAAATTGGACAGCTGGCTAAGATGATTTCAGAGAGACCACCAGGAAGTCTAACTAGTAACACCGAACCCAATCCAAAAGAGCATGTGAAAGCAGTTACATTAAGGAGTGGGAAAGTGTTAGCTGAATCTAAAAAGAAGCCACCACAAGAAGCCGACAGAAACGAAGGAGAGGAGGTCAAACCAAAAAAAAATGACAAACCAGTGCCAAAGGAATATAAACCACCAGTCCCATACCCAGCAAAGTTGAAGAAGGACCGCATAGATGCACAATTCGGTAAATTTCTTAAACTTTTTAGGAATTGTTGAAGTTATCTTGCAGTGCCTACATACGCAAAATTTTTAAAGGAGCTTCTAACAAATAAAAGGAAGTTTGAGGACTTATCTACAGTGGAACTCAACGAGGAATGCTCGGCCATACTCCAAAATAAATTGCCAACCAAACTGAAAGACCAGGAAGTTTTACTATTCCCTACTTAATTGGTAGTTTGAATGTTGAGAAGGCGCTAGCTGATTTAGGCGCTAGCATTCATTTGATGCCATATAAATGTTTAAACAACTTGGTCTTGGGGAACCTTAACCCACTAGGATGAGTATTCAATTAACTGATAGATCTGTTAAATATCCTAGGGGTATCATAGAGGACGTACTTGTGAAAGTAGACAAATTTATATTCCCTGTTGATTTTGTGGTGCTTGACATGGATGAGGATGTTGAAGTGCCTTTAATTTTAGGTCGTCCATTTTTAGCCACTGCTAGGGCCGTCATTGATGTGGGAGATGGTAAACTTGTGCTTAGAGTAGGTGAATAAGAGATTATTTTTAAAATCTATGATGCCATGAGATTTTCTAGGGAGCAAGATGACTCATGCTATTTTATTGACTCTATTGATCATGCTATTCAAGGTTCTTTTCAGGAAATCATACATAAGGACACGTTGGAACTGTGTTTTGCCCAAGGAGAGGAGGTAGATGATGTTGATTCTGAAATAAGTAAGGTAAAAACTGAACTGAACTCCAATGAACCCGTCTCAAGACAAGCAGAATATAAGGGTATCAAGACAAACGATAAACTTAAGCAAAAACCCTCTATTGAAAAACCCCCCAAACTGGAACTTAAATAGTTGCCAAATCATTTGGAATACGTATTCCTTGGAAATAATTCTACATTCCCAGTGATTAATGCTTCTAAATTGCAACCCAAGGAGAAAGAGGAATTACTCCAAGTATTAAGAGAACATAAAAGGGCCATAGCTTGGAAAATTTCTGCTATCAAAGGGATCAGCCCTTCTTTTTGCACTCACAAAATTTTAATGGTAGATGAATATAAGCCATGTGTGCAAGCTCAAAGACGACTGAACCCCAACATGAAAGAAGTTGTTAAAGCTGAGGTAATTAAACTTCTAGATGTTGGAATTATTTATCCTATTTTTGACAGTTCTTGGGTAAGTCTAGTACAGGTTGTTTCTAAGAAAGGAGGCATGATTGTTGTAACTAACGAGAAAAATGAATTAATCCTGACAAGAACAGTCACAGGTTGGAGAGTTTGCATTAACTATAGGAAGCTGAATAATGCTATAAGAAAAGATCACTTTCCCCTGCCATTCATTGATCAAATGTTGGAAAGATTATCAGGGCACATGTACTACTGCTTTCTAGAAGGACTCTCTGGTTATTTCCAAATCCCAATAGCCCCTGAAGATCAAGAAAAGATGACATTTACATGTCCATATGGTACGTTTGCTTATCGTAGAATGCCTTTTGGATTATGTAATGCTCCTACTACTTTTCAGCGTTGTATGATGGCCATTTTTGACGAACTCGTAGAAGACATCATGGAGGTATTTATGGATGATTTCTTGGTATTTGATAACTCTTTCCATCTTTGCTTTAAACATTTAAAACGAATTTTAAGATGTGAGGAAATGAACCTTGTGCTTAACTGGGAAAAATGTCACTTTATGGTTCAAGAAGGCATCGTGTTAGAACATAAAATTTCTAGTAAAAGGATTGAGGTTGACAAATCTAAAATTGAAACCATCGAAAAATTACCTCCCCTAGTTCGGTTAAGGCTATTAGAAGCTTTTTAGGACATGCTAGGTTTTATAGAAGATTTATTGAAGACTTTTCTAAAATAGCTAAGCCCTTGACTAAATTACTAGAAAAAGATGTGCTTTTTAAATTCGATCAGAAATGTTTAGAAGCATTTAATACTTTAAAGGGTAAATTGATTAATGCTCCAATTATAATTGCACTTGATTGGAATTTGCCTTTTGAACTAATGTGCGATGCGAGTGATTTTGCAGTAGGTGCAGTTTTGGGACAGTGAAGAGAAAAGCATTTTCAACCTATCTATTATGCAAGCAAAACTTTGACAGCCGCACAAGAAAACTACACTACCACGGAGAAAGAGTTGCTAGCTGTGGTTTTTGCATTCGATAAATTTAGGCCATATCTAATATTGTCTAAAGTTGTCGTTTACATTGACCATTCTGCCCTTCGCTATCTTTTGACTAAGACTAATTAAAAACCTCGACTCATTTGATGGATTCTATTATTATAGGAATTTGATTTGGAGATTCGAGATAAGAAACGAGCTGAAAATCTTGAGGCTGATCATCTTTCTAGGCTTGAAAACTCAAGTACCAAAGAGCTAGATGAAGTTGAAATAAATGATTCGTTCCCTGAAGAACAATTTTTTGCTATATCTGGTTCTGAAGTACCTTGGTTTACAGACATTGCGAATTTTTTAGTCGCTAACATTATCCCAAAAGGGTTGACACACCAGCAAAAAAAGCAATTCTTTAATGATGTGAAAAACTACTTTTGGGACGACCCTTTTCTTTTCCATATATTTACAGATAAAGTCATAAGGAGATGCGTTACAAGGTCAGAAGCATTGAAGATCTTGGAATATTGTTACTCAGGACCTAGTGGAGGACACTACAGTGGAACTAAGACTGCACATAAAATGCTTGAATCAGGTTTTTATTAGCCCATGCTATTTAAAGACACCAACATGTACGTTACTTCTTGTGACAAATGCCAACGGACAGGTAATATCTCCAAATGTGATGAAATGCCTCAAACATATATGCTTTCATGTGAAATATTTGACGTTTGGGGTATCGACTTCATGGGTCTATTCCCTAGTTCATTTGGGAATAAATAAATCTTAGTAGCCGTTGATTATATGTCCAAATGGGTGGAAGCCCAAGCCTTACCTACTAATGATGCTAGAGTGGTAGTACGATTCCTTAAGAAACTCTTCTTTCGATTCGGAACACCTGGAGCAATTATCAAAGATACGGGTACTCATTTTTGTAACGCCCAATTTGATAAAACCCTTAAGAAATACGGAGTTCACCACAGAACAACCACCCCTTACCATCCTCAAACTAGTGGACAAGTCTAAGTGGCAAACCAAGAGATCAAACGGATTCTAGAAAAGATAGTAGAATCAAACAGGAAAGATTGGGCGATGAAAGTAGATGATGCTTTATGGGCTTATAGAACTACTTTTAAGACTCTCATAGGAACATCACTTTACAGACTTGTTTATGAAAAAGTTGTTATCTACTATTCGAGCTAGAACACAAGGCATTCTGGGCTATTAAATTTCTAAACTTTGATCCCAAACTTGCAAGTGAAAATAGGTTGATGGAGTTGAACGAGTTAAATGAGTGGCAAACCAATGCATATGAGAACTCACGCCTATACAAGGAAGCAACAAAGTGCCACCACAATGCTCATTTAAAGCAACGCAAGCAATTTGAAGTTGGAGATCTTGTCCTGTTATATAACTCGAGGCTCAAATTGTTTCTTGGGAAACTTAAATCACGATGGTCAGGTCCTTTCGTAGTTCAATCTATTTTTCCATATGGCACAGTAAAGGTAAGTCACCCATCACAAGGCACTTTCAAGGTAAATGGACATCGTCTCAAACTTTATAATGGTGAGAATTTTAAAGACGATGGAGATGAGCTACAACTCCACGAACCTCCCTAAATACACCTACAAGGTAAAGTCAAGCTTAGATTATAAACAAGCGCTTCTCGAGAGGCAGCCCGGGTACTAACGATTTTGATTTATTTAAATTTTGGTTTTAACATCAAAATCACTAGCTGACTCTTTGAACACAGGTTTCCCAAATCCACATGGCCAGGAACACAAGTGTGCCTTAGGCCGTGCTCATTACACGAGAGGTGACATGGCCGTGCAATATGGCCGTGTGAAAACAGAGCAAAATTTTTTTCCCAAAACACGGGATTCGATAAGTTGCCACAGCCGTGCGACATGGCCGTGGGCAGTCCTGCCAAATCAACACAGGCATGCGATATGCCCGTGCGTAGAAGTCGTGGTAGAAACTGAGGAATCAACACGGGTGTGCGACACGTCCGTGCCCACCACCTTTGGTTGAACCTGTCAAATTAACACGGGCGTGGGAGAAGTGAACGAAGTGGGACATAGCCGTGCGGCACGACCGTGTGCACCAACACGCCCAAATTTGAAAAGGAGAAAAACACGGGCTGAAATAAAGGCACACGGGCGTGCCCTACGGCCGTGTGCCCCAATGTCTACATTATTAATTTTATTTCTCTTTAAGACTATTTTTTTTTAGGATTTTACAATTTTTATTAAGTAATTTATGTTTTTGGCTATTTCTTTCTGAGTAATCATGTTTCTCTATATTCCTAAAGAGTTATTGATTTTATCGTAGTTATAAAGAGCTCCAAAGCTCACTATTACTTAGGAATTTACAACTCTACTGGAAAAGGTCCTCCACGACTGCCATGTCCTGCCCGACCACCACGACAACCTCTTTGCTGGAGACTGTGGTTGTGGAACCCAACCTCTACCACCACCGGAGTATCCTCCTCCTTGCCTTAGCCGATTACTTTCCATAACTACAATTCAAGGAAACCATTTAATATTCAGGAAGTTTCACTTCTCTCCCTATCTTATGATCTTATATCTATATTTTTCAATAACTTTATCTTTGTACATTGAGGACAATGTACATCTTAAGTGTGGGGGGGTTATTTATATCACTATCAGAAAAATCCCTGAATTTTGTCTTATTCTCATGTGAATCACTCATATCACTATTAGAATGAATTTTGATTAATGTATGATTTTTATTGATATGCCTTGAATTAAAAGATAGGTATTTATGCATTGATGGTTTAAACTTTAAGTAATTAGAGAATCAAGCATGATAAGTTGATTTTTGAGTACCAAAATTTTAGGTTATTTTCCTAAATTTAGGTATTATATTGAAATTGAAATTCACAGGGTTAACATTAAAAAGCCGTAATTTTTGTGAGATCTTGAGCCTTTAGAGCATATATTATTTCTTTCATGCTCACTTTTATTATTGCTATGTGTAAGTCCATATTGGTTTGTTATTCTAGAACTTGCTTCGATTATGCATGTCAAGACCACACCATTGATTTGATATGTCAAGATGATAAAGGCACTTAGGTTTAACCCACTCATTCCATAAAAGCCTACCTTCATAATTAACCCTTAGTGAACCCCCTTGAGCCTAACAAACCATTCATTGATTTACCCCTAATATTAACCCATAACCCATTATTGTTAAAATCCCCTAAATTAATTTGATCCCTATTTTTGTCGAGATTTGATTTGAATAAATGGCTTAGCTATGTTTTATTTTTGATAGTTAGCTATGTTACTTGAATTGTTCCTAAAAAAAATGAAATTATGTAATGTTTGGGTTAAAACGATGTTATCCATGAAGAAAAGCTCAATTCTAGATCTTCTAATTAGGAATTTAATTTGTCAGTTTTAGTATTTTTCTAGTTAGTTAATTTTTCAATTCAATCTCGATTCTAACCTTGTCTTTCAGCTTGTAACCACACACCCTAACCAAAGCCACGTTACAACCCTCTAAAGACCTTTTGATTGATGTATCATCTCAATATATAGTGGTAGAGATTTGATTTTCACGCAAGCCTATGGTAATAACTTTTCATATTGACTGTTGAGTGCTAAATTTATTGTCCTTAAACACCTTGAGTGATTTGAGTGAATCCTTAGTGAGGATGTTAAACTCTGTGATATTTTGAATCAAAAGTGATTACTTAGATGAGGGGAGACGCCTATGTTTTTCGTGATAAAATATTCAACTTGGAATGTTTGAAACTTTAATATTCTTCTAGTTGACTTCTTAATGTATGATTGCTTATGGATTATTTTGAGATATTATTGATAGAAATTATGAGTTGAGAAAAATGATTTCTTAATTGTGAATTGAGGATTTTGCTTGAGGACAAGCAAACGCTTAAGTGTGGGGGTATTTGATAAGTCATAATTTATACATATTTTTATCCCATGCTTAGCACAATTTTGGATGAATTATCATTAGATTTGTGGAATTTGATGCTCCTAATCCTTTAATTTCATATTTTATACTTAGGTGAGCATAGGAGAGTAAAAAGAGTGAGAAAAAGGGCCAAAAATGGAGAAAATGGGTCAACGTGGGAAGTCAACAGGGCCTGGACTTCCATACACGGGTAGACCACACGCTCGTGTCCATTTAATAGTCTTGAACATGGTTTGAAGCGCTTGCACACGGGCGTGGCACACGGCCGTGTCCCTGACGAGCACCAAGTCTAGTTCTACTCGGAAAAGACTACTTTTGGGCTATTTTGGGCATTGGAAAGTCTATTTAAACACCCTAGAGGAGGATTAAAAGGACACACAGAGAGTAGGAAGTAGGGAATTACTCGAAGAAAGCTGATTGATCCATCTTAGAGTCTGAATTCTCCGTCAAGACTGAATATCTCCCTTCAAATTCCTTCAGGGGTTTTTAGGTTTTCTTTATGTTTTGTCATTATTTTTCTTCTGAGATGTTTTCTTTTATAGATACCTAAGGGGGATGAAACCTAAGACGGATCTTGTTAATATTTTTTGAATTATATGATAAATACTTGATTTGTTCTTAATTATGCGTTCTTAATTCTTGTTTTAATATTCCAGGATGTTGATTCAAGTATTGATGTGCTTATTCAGAGGAGAAAAAGTTCCTGTCTAAGAGTAGATCATTCATAATTAAGCGGAGTTGCATGCAATCCTAGAGATAGGACGACATAAATCTGCCGGATTAGAGTCAAATCTAATAAGGGAATCCATAGATCGAGTTAATGCAACACTAGGGGTTTTAATTAGAAAGAGATTTCAATTAATCAACTTAGGGTTAGACGTTATTAGTCTCAGGAGGGATAATATATAAATTAGAGATTTCTACGGATCAAGTCAAGTGAATAAATCGTCTAGTTCAGAGTCGAATAACAAGTGAAGTCTAGGTGGATTCTTCCTTGGGTATTGTCTAAATCAATCAGTTTTCCCAAAAGTTTTTCCCCAATTTACTTTCTGTCCATTCTTAGTTTAATTAATTAGTTTAGATAAACCAAACCCCTTTATTCTTAGGTTAGATAATAAAAAGAAGGTTAATACTAGTACTTTTAGTTCCTGTGGGTTCGACATCCGGTCTTGCTATAAACTATACTACTGCTCGATAGGTGCGCTTACCTTTATCGTGATAATAGTTAATTTCTAAGTACGATCAATCATAAATATTAAAACTTATCACGAATCAGTCAATCATCTGAGAATGTTTTCTTTTCTTGGAGTCATTCTTCAATTCCACTACGTTTGCTTTGGCAAAATTAGGATTGATCACTTTGTTTAGCCTTTTAGCCGCACCTCTATTGTCTTTTTCAATTCGAAGTCTGACAATTAGATCTTACACTGTCATTTCCTTTCTCTTATGCGTAAGATAGTTCTTGAAGTCATTCCAAGCAAGGGGAAGTTTTTTCAATAATGGCTGCTACCTGAAATGATTCACTTATAATCATCCCTTCTACGAGAATGCCATTAATGATCAGTTGGAATTCCTTCACCTGTTACCAGCTTTAGAATCAATTATTACAAAGTTTAAAAACTTGGCAACTAAGAATTTTTTAGCCCCAACATATTCAATTTTGTATTTATGGTCCAACTATTCCCATAATTCCTTAGCCATTTTCTTGATACTGTATACTTCATAAAGTCTATCAGATAAACCGTTCAAATGTAGTTACGTCATAGGAAATCAGAATTGTTTCATGCTTCAACTGTAACACCTCTAACCCGTATCCATCGCCGGACTAGGGTTAAATGCATTACCAGACATATCGAAACATTTAACATTCACTTCTTAAACATCATAGCATCATAATTCAAACATCAATATTAAGTCCCTTAAACAGGTCATCGAGACCTTAAACATGCGTTAGAAAGGGATCAGAACTAAATCGAGCTCATACAAAATTTTTGAAACTTAAATATTTTTCAAAGTTGTACAGGTCACACGCCCATGTGAACAGGCCGTGTGCCTTACACGGCTTTAGACACGCCCGTGTGTCTAGGCCGTGTTGAAACAGGGCATAGATACTGACTTGCTCACACGGCCACAAGACACACTCGTGTGCCTTGGCTGTGGTTGAAACTGACTTGGGTCACATGGCTAGCCACACACCCGTGTGCCTTGGCTGTGCTCAAGCTTGACTTAAAATCGTAGGGTACCCCAGGGGACACACAGCCATGCAACATGACCATGTGTCGCACACGGCTGAGACACACGCTCGTGTCTCTACCCGTGTGGACAAAAATAGGCCATTCGAAAAGTCAATTTTCCCCCCAATTTGGGTCAAACCTACAAGCATCAAACCAAGCACATTTGCACAATAATTTCAGCCAATTTCAATACCAAAACATACACCATTCATTCCATAACATTATTAACCAATTTCAGGTTCATACCACCTACCAATTCATGTTATTCCATAAACCAATAACATGCCAAAACATATGGTTTCATAATCTCTAATCATATGATTAAATCTCTTGCCAAAACCTTACCAAATCATACTAGGCAAAATCCAAAACTTACCAAATTGACCAACTCTCTTGGCCATCTATAAACACATCACATAAGCATAATTTGTATCAGATAACATATACTAAAATCAAACCATAAGTTCAACCTCAAACTAGCCATATCACATGGCAAGATATATACATCACAAAACATAATCACATACTTCTAGGCTATACACGCCATACTTCAATAAATACATTTCCAAAAGGTACCAAAATATAGCTCGATAGTGTGGTGATGATCCTCGACGATCACCGAGCTCCCGATAGCTATGATATCTATAAAAATAGTTGAAAAACACATAGAGTAAGCTTTCAAAAACTTAGTAAGCCAAATACAAATAAACTTATCATTCAACACATGTAAACACCCTCAAATTACATACACTTTGTAGCTAATAACCAAAACAAACCTCTTGTTCATAATCATATCACATATTCTCAAATCATTTGCACATAAAGCATATATTCATTTACTTAGATTATATATCTTCGTTTTCATAAATACTTGCCTTTCATTCTCAAACATAGTATACAATTCAAACGTACCTGAATCGGATACAAATCTTATATAATCATTCATTTTCTCAGAATGCCCGTTGAACTGTTCGGAAACATAAGGATACGTAAATCACTCAGAAAGCACATACAATGCCAACGTCCCAGACGTGGTCTTACATGAAATCAAATATCGATGCCACTGTCCCAGACAGGGTCTTACACGAAATCAAATACGATGCCAATGTCCCAGACATGGTCTTACACGTAGATCATAAGTCGATGCCAACGTCCCAGACGTGGTCTTACACGATAACACATATCGGATCCTATGTCATGACATATATATCCTAACTATTCCTAAGGTTCATACCGGGTTTTTCGGACGTCGAAACTTTGTTGATACTTTTTCGGATATCTCATATTCAATTCCCATAATATCATTCATCATAATACAATGTCATATGTACATGAATAAATCAATTCAAATAAATTTATTTGAATATCAACTTACCTCGTACGGATTCGGATACACAGAATCGACTACTCGACGACTTTCGACTTTCCCTGATCTAATTTCGTTTTCTTTAATTCTTGATCTATATAAATTCAAATTTAATTATTTTATTCACCAAATCAATCAAATCAATCCAAAAACACATATTTAGGGCATTTTACAAATTAGCCCTCACATTTTCACATTTTGACAATTTAGTCCCTAATCACAAAAATCACAAAATAAACCAAATTTCTTTAAACATATGCTTGGTATAATTCTCCTAGCACTCATACAAGTCCACACATTTCATTTATGTCACATTTTAGTCCTTCAATTTATAATTTTCACAATTTAGCCCAAATTACTCAATTTCATCAAAAATTCAAAGACAAAATATATCAACCCAACACATATCTTTAATTTTCCAACTACTAACATCACAAATATTATAATTTCATCAATGAATCAACTCAAAATCATCAAAAAAATCAGAAATTGAGACATGTGCTTGATAGTATACGAAGCAACGATTACAAAAACGTAGAAATTGTCAAAAACGAAACAAAACTCATACCTTAATCAAAGAAATCAATAGCAGAACCCTAGATGAATCTATTTATTTTCTTTTTCTTTGTATTTTCGGCAATATAGATGAATTAATGGCTAATTTCATGTTTTGTTTTATTTAATATATGTTTAATATACCAATTACCAATTTACCCTTCAATAAACCATTATAAAATCACTTAATGGATGGTTATTTAAGTCCATTAACATTATCAATGGACAAATAACAACATAAGGACCCTTGCTTTAGAAAGCCATAACAAATAGATACCTTTATAATATAGAAAGCCACTTTTACATTTTATGCGATTAGGTCTTTTTTATCAAATTAAACACACAAACGATTAAATTTTCATACGAAACTTTCACACATGCTAATTCATATATCATAAGCACATAAAATAATATTTAAATATTTTTTGACTCAGATTTGTGGTCTCAAAACTACTATTCTGACTAGGGTCTAAACTGGACTGTTACATCAGCAATGTTGAAGGCGATAATAACATCTTCCTCATCCTCTCTAAAAATAGGAGGATCACCATTCAAAAAAAATTCCATATTCAACATGATCAAATAGAACAACATTTTCTGTTTCCATGTTTTAAAATTCTCTCTAGTGAATTTCGTAGGCTTTTCATTGTGACTCATAGTCACAGGTAACGTTTGGCTCACAGCCTGAGCCTGAGCAGCGATAATTGCCTTAGCCTTTGAATTGGATGAGTTGTTTGACATATGAGACATTTTTTTGTATTCAGAATGAAAAACCAGAATTCGTAAATAAATTAAAACCCAAAACAGAAGTATAAACCAACTTAAATAAGTTACGATGGTAATCTATATGCCTTAGATTAAAACTACAACAAATCATCTGTTTAAAGATTGTAAGAAAATATAAGATCATATGTAGTATTAATATGTCAGTAACAATAATAATGCAATACAATGCAGTAGCAGTAACACAACAGAATACCTGTAATCAGACAGAGTTGAAAAGTAGAAGAAGAATTTTGTTGAGACCTGTATGAATAGTTTTCTTAATATAGATTCGACCTCTCTTCGGTGCTTTAAAAAACGTTGGACGTCTGTCTCCCAGGATACAACAACAAACAATCACAGTAGCAGCATAACAACAGTGATCAATCAAACGTAATCTTGCCTTTCTCTATTATCAGGAGGAATGAATTTAGAAGGAATTTTTGATATTGATGGTTTTTGATGATGTGTTGTGGAAGTCTCCTAACTTGGCTTCATATAAAGGAAAGGAAATGAATGAAAAGATTTAGACCGATTCATGAAGAGTTTTATTGAAAAGTTAATAGATATAAGTGAACAGACACAATGAATGAAAAGATGCAATATTAAACCAAAAGCAATGAATTTGTTCACCAAGAGATACAATTGTTCAAAAGATACAACTGTTCATTAAGAGACATAACTATTGTTTAATTTGAGCATCAATTTATCATTCATCACTCAACAATTTTGAACATATTATATAGAATATAAATCCATAATTTATTATTCAAACCTTCAATTTTATCAATAAAATAAAATGGCTCAAAGTCTAAAATATCTATTATTTTCCAACAGTTTTATAATACGTTATTAGCACGATCTTGCTCAAAGTGATCCTTTTATTTACGATCAAAATTACCCTCTATGATTTTCAAGATCTTAGATAACAAGATCCTAAGTTTTTACAAAAAAAGTTTCTTTTATTTAATATTTAATATTTGATTATTTGTTTTAGTTAATTCATGACCATTTGTAATTATTTTGATTAACTTATTTTATTTTTATATTCTTAAGGATGGTAAAAGATTTGATATCACTGTCTATATGAAATTGGGAAACAAGATCCACTCTCAAAGTTTACTATTGATAAATTTTGAATAGATTCAAAGTCTACTATTGGAGTTTAATTTACTTATTTCTTGATAAAATAATCAAGTCTTAACATTGAACAATAAAGGTACATCAACTTAATTAGATCTCTATCTTTACATTTTTTTTCTCAAACAATAGCATCTTTAAATATTAAATCAACTTTATATATGGTTTAAATATTTAGATGGTCTTATTTATAAGTTTTATTTTCATGGGTTACTTATTGTTTTAAGCATATTATTTGTTCATGAAAATAAATATTGATTAGCTTATTTATGTTGTTATAGTAGGTTCTATAATTAAATAATATATTTGACTAAAACATATCTAGTATGCAAAATTGTGTTGATAAACCAATGAATTTTATGATTATTTGGATTTGATTTAGTTAAAATATAAATTATGCTCCTCTTATGTCTCTTTTTAATTTGATTATACAATTTAAAATTTTTCAATACTTATACATGCGTAGTTCTAAAGATAATTTTTGAGGAATATCTAAATTAATTTTTGGGTTAATTCTAATATAGAATTTCAAGTTTGACTGTTGTCATTTTTAATTCTTGAATTATTTTGGTTGAAAACATTTTTATAGACTTAAAATTGAGAATTACTATATTAAATTGGTCATTGTCATTTCTATGGACTTATTTTGTATTAACCAATTGTTGTTTAGTAAGAAGTATAAAAAAACTTGTGTGGTTTGATTTTGCAAATGACTTATATTTTTCCTACTTTACAACCTTGGGAAACTTGTAATTTTTGTAGAGTTGTTACGCTTTATATTATTTCATTTGTTAATTATTCAAAGAAATGATATGAGCAATTATAAATGGAAAGGTTTTAGTGAACATGAGTTGTACTATTTTGAAGTAAATTTCATGTATGTCTACAATGGTTTATGAAATTTTTGCTAAAACTAGCATTATATGAAGTTTGATATTTTAAATGTTAATTTTAATCCATACATTTGATTTACAATAAACTCCATACATGACTTTGACTATTTCTTTCTAGTTAGTTTTTTATGCAAAACTCTTGTGAAAAATGTTTTAAAAGTATTCTAAATTGATCTCATGCCTTCTTATGGCTAAATAAAATAACAAGTTATTCATTCTACTGGTTCTGCTCCATTCCCCAAAGTAAATGTAAGAATACATAACAATTATAAAAACGGAACATATTGTCATTCAAATAGATAAGAAGAAGACGGATGATTTGAAATATTGCTAAATGTTCATTCTTAGAGCAAAATGATAAATTATTTATACTAATTTATCATTCCTTGAAGCAAATGATATCTATATAATCTTATTGGTAAGGAATATGATATATGTTTACATTACTGTCTAAATTATTTTTTGCACATTCCTTGAAGTGAATGTCTGCAATAAATTTTATAAATTTTGATCATTAAAGTCAAATTGGACATTTGAACATTTTGGCATATTCCTTTAAGCAAATATTGCATATAATTGTTTGCAGATTATGTTTCTTTTATTCAGTTAATGACATTATGGACTTCGTATTGATTTAGACATTTTCAGAAGTAAATGTCATAATACTGCTTATATAAGGATACACAGTAAAATGAATGAAAATAAAATTATCAATTGTCACAATTTATATTGGCAATATTAGTAAAATTGAAAATCATGTTAAAATAAACCAAAAGTTTATTGATACAAATACATTTACTACTTGTTGTGACCAGTTAGACCAGCTTGTATGATATATGATGCAAAAATTAATTGAGAATTCATATGGACATTCATTAAAGAACTAGAAGATTATTTGATTTAAAAAAATTCTCATGTGTTGCTTGTTCTTAATGAAAATTGATTATTAAAAACTCATTAGCTAAAGTTGAGATTTGATGTCTTGTATTTTGAAATGAAAGCGGGTCCATTCATCCACCATGTGGACCATTAAGATATTTTATGGTATCGATAGATGCATCTAGTAGGTGGCCACATATGTGTTTATTATTGACTCGCAATCTAGTGTTTGTGATACTACTTGCTCAAATAATTTGATTAAGAGCAAAAATTATAGATTATACAATCAAAACTATCTGTATTGATAATGTTGGTGAGTTTATGTCCCAATCTTTCAATGATTATTGTATGTCAATTGGGATAAAAATTGAACATCCTGTAGCTCATGTTCACAGACAAAATAGTTTAGCTAAATTGTTTATCAAATGCCTCCAACTAATAGCTAAGTCATTCCTTATGATAACAAAATTCCTTGTTACAGCTTGGGGATATGCTATTTTGCATGCAACAACATTTGTGCGCATCAGGCTAATAAGTTATAATAAATTCTCCCCATTATAATTGGCTTTTGGTCAGGAGCTAAATATTTCTCATCTTAGAATTTTTGGATGTACGATATATGTTCCAATTGCTCCACCACAACGCACAAAGATGGGTCCTCAAAGGAGGTTGGGAATATATGTTGGTTATGAATCTCCTTCTGTAATTAAGTATTTCAAACCATTAATTGGAGATTTATTTACTGCGTGATTTGTTGATTGTCACTTTGATGAAACAATATTCCCAACATTAAGGGGGAAAACTACAATTGGTAAAAGAAATTACATGGAATGAGTTATTATTATCTCAATTAGATCCTCGGACAAGTCAATGTGAACAAGAAGTTCAAAAGATAATACATTTGCAAAACATTGTCAATCAATTGCTAGATTCATTTACTGACTTAAAAAGAATTATAAAATCTCACAACTAGAGGTGTGCATGGGCCGGGCGGCCACGCCCACCCAAGGCCCGCCTCAAAAATGGGAGGGTTTGGGTAAAAATATAGGCCCAAAAATGGGCTTGGGCAAAAAAAGAGGCCTGTTTAGAAAGCGGGCGGGCCTCGAGCAAGATTTTTTGGCCCGGCCCGGCCCGATTTTAATATTAAATTATTTTTAAATTTTTTATTTTAAATCTTAAGTAACTTTAGTTTTTTTACTTTAGGTTTTTTTTTATTGTTTTTAATGTTATTTTGATATTGTAAAATTTTTGTTATTAATATAATTTAGTTCTTAATTTAGTTCTAATTTATTTCAATTTTTTAATTTTAATATAATTATTTTTATTGTATTTTTAATTTATATATTATTTTAAGAATTATTTTAGTTCCATTTTTTTAAATATTTTTTATGTTTTAAATGCATTTGATTTATTATATTTTAAAGTTTTTATTTAATAAAAAAGTAAAATTTTTTTAATATGGCGGTAAGCCGGCAGGCAGCTCTCAAGCTATCATTTTTTCTCGGGCCGGCTTGGACAAAATTCTAGGCCCATATTTCGTGGAGGGCGGGCCGCCTTGAAAACGGGCCGAAATTTTTTTATGGGCCCGGCCTGGCCCGGCCCATGCACACCTCTACTCACAACCAGTTGAAAATGCTCCAATACGAATTGATGCCCTAATAGGGCAAACTGTTAGTGCAAAAGAAAGTAATCCACGCCTGAAGCGTGGAAGACTAGTTGGTTCCAAAGATGAAGATCCTTGTAAAAGGAAAGGGGAAAATATTCAAGATGGTCATATTGTGGAGGCAAGTTCCCAAGAAGAGGTCAAAGATATAATAAAAAAGCCCTAGATGATGCCCAAGTACCTGAAAGTTATGATAACAAAGATATCTCGATACTTCAAAAAAAAAGATGGAACTGGAAAAATATAGTTGTCGACAAAAAAATTGCTTATAATGTTTCAAAAGAAAATGAGGATCCTAAACCTAAATCTATTTAGGAATGTAGAAATAGAAAAGATTGGCCAAAATGGAAAAACACAATTCAAGTATAATTGAATTCACTTTCTAGACATGATGTTTTTGGATTTGTAGTCCAAACATCTAAAGATGTAAAGCTAGTAGGATATAAATGAGTATTTGTGCGAAAACGAAATGAGAAAAATGAAGTCATAAGATATAAAGCACGATTTGTAGCACAATGGTTTTTGTAAAGGTTCAACATTGATTACATAGAGACATATTCTCCCGTGGTGGATGCAATAATATTTAGATATCTTATTAGTCTGGTAGTACGTGAAAAATTGACATGTGTCTAATGGATGTTGTTACAGCCTATTTGTATGGTAAACTTGATAGTGAAATTTATATGAAAATCCTTGAAGGATTTAAAATACCAGAAGGATATAGAGTTTCTCAGGAAAATTGCTTGATCAGATTAAAAAAAAGGTTTATATGGATTAAAACATTCTGGACGTATATGGTACAATTGTCTTAGTGAATATTTGTTAAAATAAGGTTATAAAAACAATCCAATTTGTCCATGTGTTTATAAAAAGGTCTGGATAAGATTTTGTGATAATTGTTGTTTACGTTGATAATCTAAATATTATTGGAACTCTTGAAGAGCTTCAAAATATGGTAAATTGTTTAAAAAAAGAATTTGAGATGAAATATTTTGGAAAAACAAAGTTTTTCCTTGGCCTGCAGATTGTGCATTTAAAAGATGGAATTCAAGTCCATTGGTCAACTTATACGAACAAGATCTTAAAGAAATTTTACATGGATAAAGCACATCCATTGAGTACCCTAATGGTTGTACAATCGTTAGATGTGAATAAAGATCAATTTCGTCCTTGCGAGAATGATGAAGAGTTTCTTGGTCCTGAAGTACTATATCTAAGTGTCATAGGGGCATTGATGTATCTTGCAAACAACACAAGACCTGATATAACTTTCGTTGTAAACTTGATAGCAAGATTTAGTTCTTTTCTAACACGTAGATATTAGAATGAAATTAAACATGTATTTAGATATCTTAGGGGATCATTGATGTAAGGTTATTTTATTCAAATGATTCAGAATCTCTATTAGTTGACTATGATGATGCTGGATATTTATTGGATCCACATAAATGTCGATCTCAAATGAGATATTTATTTACATATGAAGGTACTGTCATATCATGTCGTTCAACAAAGCAGATATTGGTTGCTGCCTCTTCAAATCATGTAGAAATAATTGCAATGCATGAGGTAAGTTAGGAGTGTGTTTGACTAAGGTTATTGACCCAACATATCTAGAAGATATGTAATTTGCCTTTACAGGAAATTATGTTAGTTATCTTATACAAAGATAATGCAACATATATAGCTTAATTGAAGGGTGAATACATTAAAGGTGATATAACGAAGCATATTTCACCAAAATTATTCTTTACAAATGCTCTTGAGAAGAAAGGTAATATAGAAGTTCAACAAATTCGTTCTAGTGATAATTTAGCAGATCTTTTTATCAAGGCATTGCCAACTTCAACGTTTGAAAGACTACTACATAAGATTAGAATGTGTCAACTCAAAGATGTAATGCGATGTTGCTATTAGGGGGAGTCAAAAACACGTTGCACTCTTTTCCTTTAGCCAACGTTTTGTCCCACTGAATTTTTCTAGTAAATATTTTTAATGAGACAACTTGTAATAATAGAGGGTATGTACAAACTTATGAAATTTCAAGTAAAAAAAAAGTTGAACTATCCTTTCATTTTTTTGTCTTCCTTTCTCTTGTAATCTTTATATTCTTCTTTTAGTTTTATAATACTTATTTATATATATGCCAGTTTTATCATACCATAAAATATTACACCTATTTCATTTCAGAATTGGGATTAAATGTATTTTTACAATTAATTAAGTGGATCACACTTTATTATGTGTGAATTGTGTATAAATACGTTTCAATTTTCAATTCATTTATATTTTCTATTAATTTAATTTTAATTATAATTATTCATACCTATATTATTTCTGATTATATAGTTAATTTTATGGAAAAGGGATTGTAAATTCAACTTTTAAATATATATTTTTTAACTTCATTTATTATTTAGCAAAAACAAAAAATAATGAATTAGAATCAAGGACGTGGTAAGAGATAATTGGTGTATGAGAAAGTATAAAATGTGTACGCTATAGAACTGATTCGATAAAAATTCACGTTAGGCTGGAGCATCCCAGCTTTAATTTTTGCTAATGACAAGACACACACTAAATTTTAATTATTAAAAATATATTTATATAAAGCTTATTAAAAAAATCGAGTTATAAGTACAGTTATAAACAATTTATCAATAAATTTTATGAAATAATATTTGGTGCACTATAAGTGTAATTTTTAGACTTCGTGAGTAAGATTGGAGATTAATAAACATCCTATAGAGGTATAATAAAATACTAAAAAAATAAATATCTAAAAGGAGACATGTGGTAAATTTTTAAGGCTACCTATAGAATAAAAAAATAGCCAACTAGTATATTAAATACTAATCCAAATTTTATTTAGGAGTTAATAGTTAATTATTTTATTTTTAGTTGTTTAATTCAAACATTTTATATGAAAATAGTAAAAATTGAAAATACCATCGTATTAATATGGGATAAATCTTAAAATTATATATGAATTTTGATTTAATGTACAATTCTATACATAAACTTTAATTTGGTGAAATTATACATGTAAAACTCTAATTGTAGTTCAAATATATATTTGAAACTTTAATTTTAATATAATCACACTTGAAACTCTAATTGTAGTTGATGTATATTTAAAAAATAAAATATGTTAAATTTTTTTTTGAAATTTAAAATTTCACTTTCAATCTTTTAACAAATAAACTATACATGTTAAATGATTATAAAATTAATTCTAAATACAAAACATATATAGACTTTTAAGCCCATGATGCAAGTATTGTTCTAATACATACTGTTTGATTCTGAGTTTTTATCTATTTCTAGGCTGTGCCTCTACCATCTTTTTCATTATAAAGAATATGAAATTGGAGTCGCTCCAATTCTTCATCGGTGGCTTCTTTTTTTATTATAGATATTTCTCAAAAAAATCGCTCTCTCTATTAATTTTTTTTACCATTCTTTAAAAAGAAAACGAATTCTGCTACTTTTTATAATGAATTTGGAGTGACTGTTACTATGAAAATTTATTTTAAATTATTGATTGAAGTAGTTAATTGAGTATTAATTAAATTGATATCAATATTATTATCAATATATAAAAATGTGAGTTTGAACCTGTTTGTTCTGTTTCTAAGAATTGCAGAGGAAATTATATGTAAAGTGTATCATAAATAAAACGATCGAAGTAAATTTTTGTTGTTCATGTACTTTAAAATAAAAATTAAATACTCTATTCCTTTTTTACAAGAAATTAGATCGAGGTGAGACTGAATCTATTAGTAGAAGCCAACAAATTATTATTTGGGAGAGTTTGTTAACCTCTCAACCGCTTAATATTATCTTGATTCAGTTGTGATGAGTTTAATTGAGTTTTTTAAATTTCTTTGAATTGTTTATCACATGATTCAGGTTAATTTTTTTCATATTTTCTTATTTTTGAATTTATTTGAACAAAATAAGCTTCATTCTATATCTTTTGAATATTATTTGATAAAATTTCAAAACATTTTATAAACAAATTTTAAAAAGTAAATAAAATATAATTAATAACTTTTATGTAGTATTTTCTAAATACATATTTTTATATACAACTTTTAAGTTATTTTTATTATTTTAAATATAAAAAATATTTTTATACCAAAAAAATTTGAAATTAATTATAAGTTAAAATAAAAACAGTACTAGGTTCAATTTGAGTAATTGTAGCTTTTTAACTTGTATTTTATAAATCGTCCAAATATTTCGATTTAGGTCTATTTTTATTTTTCAATTTTTCTTAATCAATTCTATATGGTGGAAGTTTTTATCTCTCGATTCTATTGAGACTCGAGTCCATATAAAAACAACAAGTTCACATAGTGGTAGCATTTTTACCTATTAATACCTTATAAGCTACAGGGCAAGGGATTGAGTCCAACATGGTTTGCCTTATTAGGCACTTGAGGTGCTCCTACCACCATTTCAAAAATGCCATTTTAGGTAATTAAGCTTTCGAAAGAGTCAAGAGACAAAATCCTTCATCAAGGATAATATTTACTGGTTGAGAAGTTTGTCGGCTCCTAACGAATAATACTTTACAAATTTCTACGAGACTTTTTCAATAATAATAATATACAATTTGATATAAAAAAACAAAAAAATTGAAAATTTTCAGTAGAATTTATACATCCTTTTAACATTTTCTATTTGTATCACTAATTATTTACTCGTTGCAATGATACCGGGCAGTGGATAGCCGTATGAAGAAATTGAAAACCACAAATCACCCTTCATCACTCCATTCAAACTTTTTTTCCCCTTAAGCTTCTGGGAGATTTTACTATTCCACCATAAAAACAAGTATTTAAAGATATTTTTTTGGACATCTTTTTTTCTTTTTTGTAATTTCAGGAAACAAAACCTTACTTGTTCTTAAAGAAAATAATTAAGAGAAAATGGGAAGCAGAGTAAATTAATGAAAGCAATAATTAATAGCCCAATAAACCAAAGAAAACAAATCTATGATTTAGTACTTACATTACATCCTTGTCTAGTTTTTTTGGTTTGATTACATCAAGATTGCATACCGCATACTATCTCTGACTATAAAATGATTCATCTCTGATATTTGAGCAAAGTCAGTGGACACCCAAACTCCATCAGCCCCATGTCCATTAACATGTGGCTGAGAGAAGCAAGACACCAAAGAGAAAGGAGCTCTAACAACGCTGCCAATCCCAGAAATACCACGAGACGTGTCACCACCTCCATTAACATCATTATTGTTATTCCCTCCTCCATACATGCTTTCATCCGCTACTCGAGGACTTTTCTTCATGTTCCGCAGATTTCGTCGCAAAACCACGAGCATACGCCACATTTTTCTTTTTGCCTTGGTTCGATGTTTCTGGGAATGGTAATATGAGCTTCGGTCAATTTAAGGAATTTTTTAGATTCTTGAATTTGGGGTAGGAGCTAGGAATTTAAATGGAAGACCACCTTTTATTTTTTGTAAATTAGAGATTTTTTATAATGGCTAAGGTAGTGGTGGTGGCGTTAGTGCTAGTGTTTATCACCAAAGGGTTTTATTGGGTTCCTTTTTAAAGGGGCCAGTTTTTTTCTATATTTGTGGGGTCTGGTTAAGGCCAACATGCCGACAAGCTTGCCTGCATTGTATACAAAGCTTTCCATTCAGAAATTCTTCTTCTTCTTCTTCATCATCTTTTATTATTGTTATTTTAAAAATGGATGGTAAAGGCAATGAAATTGTCCTTAACGTTCCCTTTCGAGATCAACTAAGTACGTACGAATTCATTCATAGAAAAGAAAAAAAAAACAAAAAACAAAGAGAGGTACCAAATGTATGCTTATAGAGACAAAAAGTTCAGCCCAAGAAGATCTTTTATTCAATTGGTGTTGAGTTGTCCCAGTTATTGCCTAATGTTATCATATATATATATATATATATCATTAGAATCATAACAATACCATTGGAGAGTTTCTAAGATTCAACCCCTCAATAGTTTGTAATAGATATTTGCATTTGCAGGATATATAGATATACATGTATGAAAATACATATCACAAGATTTGTTTGCAGAAAATATTCCTAAATTCTAAAATAGTGACACTAATGATAATGCATAGTTAATTAGACAAGGACTCTTTTATTTATGGGACCCAAAATTGGAGTCTGTCTAAGGAGTAAGAATCAATTCCCTGTATTTACATCCCTTGATGGAGACCCATCACCCTTAGTTCCACTCATAGTGTTTCTCTTTCTTTCTTTTCATTCAATTTATCAGCAACTTGCATCTGCAATTATGCATAGTTGCATTATAATATGCATGGATATACCCAGAAAGAAACAAAACAAGACAAAATCAATCCAAAATGATGACCAGTACATGAATTTGGTTATGAAAACGAAATGGACTATTGAACTCTAATAATGAAATAGTAGCCATGGCAATTAAGATTTGTCTCACTTGTTCAATGTGTATATGTACTATATATATTTAAGAAATTAAAAATTATTGCACGGGTCAACTTTAGACATCATTTAATCATAAATATACTTGTTGTCACTTTCATGGCACCATGTGGTATTAGCCCACAGTTAGGAAAAAGAAGACAAAGGTTCAATGTAAATGGATGACTTTGTATTCCTTGTCAATGTATTTAATCTGCTTTTCCTTTTAGTTCATGGGAATATTTAATTGAGAAAGTGATTGACCATAAAGCAGTTCATTCTTTTTTGTTTTAATTGATATTAATTATTGACGCCAACTTTTTTTTTTTTTTTAAATAAGCTCAATAATTAACCAGAAAAATTAAAAAAAAAAAACCCGTGGTTTGCTGTACATTAGTTGGTGGATTGAGACTCATTTAACATATTGTAAAAAGCAGGAGGAAAATAACTTTGGAGTCTTTCACATTTTTTAATGTTATCTTCAATCCTCCATATGGAGTTTTTTTTTTCTCAATTACTTTTAATCTTATTTTTATGAATAACAAGAGTCACGCTTTGCCTGAGAATTTATACATATATATTATTTTTATTATTTAAGTTATTGATAACATGTAGATTTGCATTACATTTTGTATTTAATTCAGTTTATTTCTATATTGATCCCTGCTGAATTAGTACTTTTATGTTTTAATCTTGTCAAAGATGCAATTGAGACACTAAGAGACAAATACAAGCAGAAAAAGACCAAATTGAAACATAATCAATGAAATGAGGCTGAATAAAAAATGTGGAGAAAGTCAAGGACTCATCAGAATTTTTGACTTTACAAAAGCCAAAAATAGAAAAAAAATCTTATTTTGTTATTTTATTTATTTATATTTAATTTTATGTTAAATTAGTTAGGGCTAAAATTAGTAAATTCTATGTATATAAATAGGGCCTTAATGCACTTAGGAAAGACACACCTTAATTCTACATTCTGATTTCAATTTAGAATTGAATAGAATTAATTTCTTTTTTTTTTCTTTCAAATTGGCGTAAGCATTCTGTTGCATTGTTTCCGATTCTTGTTTCTTTTTCAAAATTCGTCTAATTACTTTCAAAGTCCTTTTCCTTCCCAATTTTCACCATCTTTCATACAGATCCAATCACCTTCCATAAACTACAAGCATGATTAAATCCATGCTACACTAAATTTCATCTTAGCTTTAGGCCGGTGTTTTTTTCAGTCGGGAATCGTGAGATACGTATTCGTGCTAAAAATCCTTCCAATCGGTATTCACATTTTTCCAAAGTATCAGGATTGACAACTCATCTCTTAAAGCTGACTCGATTCCAAGTCAAAAAGTGTACGTTGGGTTGGAGTTGTGTTTGCTGACAATTGGGGAAACGAGTCGACCGTGCTGTATTCGGGTCTTCGAGAACAAATCAAGGAGGAAGTGATCGGATTTAAACGACTTATGCGGTTGAGGCCGTTAATTCGAGTTGGGTTCTTCAGAGCGCAAGGCTACCGGAATCTTGAATCGGGAACACGTGTATCTCAGTTAGATAATTGGTAAGGGTTGGTTTGCAGGTTGTACTAGGACCAGCTACGAAATGAAGAATTGGCGGTTAGGACGTTCTTAGTTGCTATAACCAGCTTATCGTTTGGAGGAAAAGATTAATTTTTGAGGATCGATTCTTAATCTGGAATCTACCAAGTCTAAGGCTAAGGCTTATTATCTTTGTTTACAAAAATCTGAATTTATTTCCCGATTTAAATTTATTTTCAATATTAAATAATTGTTTATTATGCTGATTAGATTATTTGCTTTTTAAATATTTTCATAACCCCCAGATTTATTTGTTAAACTTTGCAGGTTCATTTAGAGTCGTGGGCTCGACCTTTTCCACGACCATCGACATGACAATCTTTCTGTTCACAAGATAAATGCAGAAGTTGATTATAACATCCAATCCCTGTGGACTCGACCTTACTACCACTCTTTACTACTATTTATAGTTATTTTTGTAGGAATTATTTTTTGTGGTTTTGACGCCCATCAAATTTTGGAGTCGTTGCTAGGGATTGGAGATATTTTTTCTAATTTTTGTTTGTTTACCTTATGACTAGATCAAAACTGAGAACTCTGGAGTTTGAACCAGAAATTGAGAAATTGGCTCAAAAACTGCGAAAAAAAGCCATATGACGTGGTAAACGGACAAATCCCGGATTCGAAACCATATCATACATCAAGGAAATTTTCTCATTCGACAAACCAAAATAGATGGCCGAACAGACGATACGCCAACTCGCAGTGGTACCGGATGAACAACAACCCTTATGTATAACCTATCCGGTGAGAGGAACGTCATTCGGGTGAAAATCGGGTTTGATTCATTTACTACCCACCTTTTGTGGGCTACAGAACGAAAATTTGCACACCCACCTTAAGGAATTCCATATGGTGTGTACAAGCATGAAGCCTCAGGGAGTAACCAAAGACCAAATCAAACTTCGTGCTTTTCCTTTCTCATTAGCCGACTCTACTAGAGAGTGGCTATTTTATTTACCCTTAGGATCTGTCAACACATTGTCTGACATGTCTCGTTTGTTTCTTGACAGGTTCTTCCCTGTAGCTCGAGCAGCCGAACTAAGGAGGGACATCGTAGGAATCCATCAGAAGGAGACTGAATCACTCTACGATTACTAGGAGCGATACAAAAAGTTGTGTGCAAGTTGCCCACAACATGAACTGATTGAACAATCACTTTTGTAATATTTCTATAAAGGATTGCTCCCGATGGAAATGAAAATGATATTTGATGCAAGTGGAAGGGCACTAGTTAATATGACTCTTCAAAGATCACGGGAGTTAATTTCAACAATGGCTTTAAATTTCTGACATTAAAGATACTCGATAATCAATTAGGTACCAATTTTTGGGCGTTACGAGGGTGCTAACCTTTTCTCGTACGTAACCGACTCCCGAATCCATTTTCTCGACTTTCGTAGACCAAAATTAATGTTTTAAAACAAAACATTTTATAAGGTGATCCAATCACACCTAAAAAGATTGGTGGCGACTCCCGTTTTTGTTTTTCTTAAAGTCGATTCCCATTTTCTAAAAACTCGATTTAAAAATGGTTTCGACAGCTTGGCGACTCCGCTGGGGACTAATAAGAGAGTCAAGCCGTGTAATTGATTATCTCTTGTCTTAATGTCGGAAATTAAAAATTTTAAAATTTAATCCTCTTTACATTACATGTGTTTGTATTATTGCATGTGTTGCTATATTCTAATTACGCATTGCATTTTCATGACCGTTGTGGTCACACCCTTAAGTGGGAGTGAGAAGCTACGTCTTCGTGAGGTTTTCGCCTCCGTGCAAGATAGTGGATCACTTGCGGGATACATCCGTACCTATGGTTTCGTGAGATTTTCATCTCCGTGTAGCCATAGGGAAATGTATTCCCCTGAACTGAACTCAATTCAAATGAGCCTATAATGGGTGAGGATAGAGGAATCTGCTGGTTCAGGTACCTAAAACTTTAGAACCAACCTCATATAGAAAAAACCGTAAGAGCCCAACTTAGTTAGAGTTAAACTTTAGATATTACCCTTATAAATTATTGTTGAGATTTATTGATATCATGTGATACTGACTATTTCTTTTCTTTTGTTTGCATGACATTTTGCATTTACAAAGGTATCGATTCACGGTCAGTTTCTAAGTTAGAGAGTTTTATTATGGAGAACGGACTTCTTGATAGAGTGGAGGGCAACGCTAACGTCCATATATGGTCAAGAGCAAACTCAGTTAGTAAAGGAAAATAGTCTAACCATGGGATATGTGTCAAAGCTGTCAGACTACATTCGTATCAACGTCACACAGGATAATCAGCATGAGTTAAAGGAAATATGGGATCAATGGGGTATCAAAGCCAAGCAGTTGTTCTACAACAACCATGGGGACTTCGTAGTACTTGCTAGACTTAGGAATAGACGAGAATTTGTTTCGGGGCATCACTCAGTATTGGAATCTTGTATACAGTTGCTTTACGTTTGGAAAAGCCGATATGGTATCCGTGGTGGAGGAATATTCAGTTTTGTGGCGTTGTCCTATGATTCAAGTTTACTCAAAGGCTGACCGTATTCCAACTTTTATGAGGAAGATGATGAACGTCATGGGGATAGGGAGTGAGCTAAAATGGAAAGAGCAGGAAGGAAAATGGCCAGTCTTAGAATTCCCCTCTCTTACGCTTCGATCGATCGTCTTAATGTTGTTTCCAATCAAAGCAGAATTGGATACGAAGAAGATTGTTCGACACTCTATGGCAAGGCATGCTGCAGGGCAAAAGGTAATGTACTCACCAATCATTTTAAGGTGAAAAAGAAAAGTATTGATGGACATTTCCACCATTACAACATTTCTCTTTCATAGGAAGATGGTCGATGGTAAGAGTGTTGGAAGGAAAGTGATTGACAGAATGCATGGACCTACAAAGGTGAGTTAGGTGGGAAGAATTGTTTCTATGATGGTAAAAGGCTTATTTATTATAGGACCAAACAACAAGTATGAGTTTACTATGTTGCACTTATCAAAGATAATAGAAATGCAAGCCCTGATGATCTGTCAAAATGGACGCAAAAGAATGAGATTAAAGAAGTCCATATCATTTAAAAGACCTTTAAAGTAGAGATTAACCATGCTGAGAAGATACCTATGTAAGCATTTCAAAATGCTTTGCGTGGATAGGAATTTGAAAGCTCTCAAGAAACACTAAAGGTGTTGGATATCATTTTAAGGTAGCATGTTAAGTAGGAATGCCCACTTGTTTACCAATCTTTCTTTCAAGATAATCAGAATAACTTCACAGACATTGGAAGAGGTGTCCATAGATGTAGGGATTATCTCATGGGTGAAGCCATAGCTCAAATTCGGGATGGTAGTAGATCATTTACGGACCATGAAGGTACAAGCTGATACATTGAGCACGAAATACAAGTCAAGAGTTAGCTTTGTTGAGTTAAAACTTTGGGCCATAGGACGAAGGCGTATTTGTAATCCATTCATATGTAAAGATATTCTTTTTCTAAATAAAGTTTTCTAAATAAGATTGAATCGAGATCGATACCTTTTGCATTCATTTGCATCTTATAGCATTTCATTGCATCATTTGCATTCAAAATTATAAAAGACCCTAATTAGTTAAAGTTATTAAAAAGAGAAAGAAAAACAGAGAGAGAGAAGAGGGTCACGGCTAAGTAAAAAAGAAGTTGAATGGGAATTAACGACGTTCCCTTACATATCCCCGAGTTTTGTGTCAGGAGGGATAGCTTACCCAGAGAATGGAGTGTTTGGAAATGAAAATCATCCCATCAATGTCATACATGAGGAAGGGACTCAACAAAGAAACCTTAAGGGCATTCGCCCTTATGAACCGGGAAGTTCTTTAAACAATTGGACTGCAGAAGAACTTCCTGTAATCTTTAGGAATTTTACGGAGTAATATTCAAAACACTCTTGTTGCTCTAAAGCCTAGGAGTAATGAGATTTGTTTTGAGAAGTGGGCTCATGTTCAGACATTTTTATTTTCAATAAAACATACTTTTATTATTTATCTGAGTAAATATTCTTTCATTCTGATTCTTTTGACCTTTGACATTCTTTATAAATTTTCATTTCATGTAAATAGTCATTCTTGAATTCATTTATTCCTTGTATATTCTTTTATGTGCCTATCATCGATCCACTAGATATCAATGACACGAACAACGATACTCTGATTCGAGTTCCTTTTGAGTGCGATATGTGTTTAGAGGAATCTCGATTACTTTGAAGGTGACAGAAATTGTGACTTGTTTCTGAGTTTGTTGAAAATGGTTTTTGCCCCATGAAGTGGTGGTAGGAAATATAGCCTTAGGGGAAGGAAAGACTGCGAAATTGGAATTAGCTGAGGAGACAAAACAAGACCTTGTTGAGACTATTATGGGAATTCAAAAATATGGTCCAAAGACGCATGTAGGAGGATTTGCAATTGCCAGGATAAACATGAGGTTTTGGGGCACTGTTGGTCCACCATGGAAAGCGATCGCATCAGTTGTACAATGAATGCCAAATTTAAAGGAGTTAAGACTTATGAGGCATGTATGTTATGGGCTCAAGCTCGTCAAAAGTTTCAAGCTGATAAAGACTCATCTTTGTGGACGTCAACTACTCCATTAAGAGGGGGAGATAGCTTCATATGCCAATATTACAAAGTCAAAAGTCATCCATTTCAAAAAAAAAGATTATATATAACTGCACAATGCCAAAAGTTTGCAGTCTTTTCAAAGATAATGCGCTATACCACAGTACAACAAAGGTTGCCAAAAGAAAAGAAAAAGAAAAAAAAAAACAAATTACAGAAGATGACCGAGACTGGTAAAAATTGGCATAAGAAACTACCGCTTACTCTCTATGCTTACGCTGGGGCAAACACCTTCAATTCCAGTTGTTTCAAAGGTTCCAACCATCATCCTTGGAATAAGTGCATTGTTTGGCTTTCCTGAGCAGTCTGATGTGCCGTCAAAAGCTGCGATGGCTAGCTCTAGGCGGTGGCCATTGATTTCCAACTATGGGGCATCAGGCTGTACACAGTCTCTAAAACTTAAAATGATAGATTCTTCTTTCAAAACCAGTTTCTGACAAAGTGGATGACGGTATCACGAAGGAAGCTCTCTTAGACTTCTATACAAGTTCAGGGAAGAGGAAACCTGATCAAATCATTATTTTCAGGGATGGGGTTAGCGAGTTTCAATTGAATCAAGTTTTGATCAAGTTATTGAGGCTTGCAAGTTCCTTGGCGAGAAATGGAACCCTAAAGATTGTGGTTATTATTGTACGAAAAACCATCATACCAAGTTTTTTTCAACAGGGATCTCCTGACAGTGTGCTACATGGTACTATCATTGACAACAAAGTATGCCATCCAAAGAACAATGATTTTTACCTTGGTACCCATGCTGGAATGATTAGAATCACGAGGCAGACCCACTATCATGTTCTCTTAGACCAGGCTGGGTTTTCGGCTGATGATCTGCAAGAGTTTGTTCATTCTCTATCCTATATGTATCAAAGGAGCACCACAGCCATATTTTTTGTGGCTCCTATTTGCTACACTCATTTGGCAGCTTCACAGTTGGGGGAAATTTATGAAGATTAGGGATGCTTCAGAAACATCATCGAGTCATGGTGGGATGTATGCTCCGGGAGTAATCTCTGTACCTCTGCTTTCCAGGTTGAAGGATAAAGTCAGCAACTTTATTCTTGTCTGCTGAGAATCATTGAACCATCTTTTTGTAGGGTTTGACAAACAACAGCCAGGACTGCTGCTGGGGCAATCCCTTTCTCATGGGTTTATGAATCAAGATTTTTCCTCCCAGCTTTAATGGAGTCAAGAATTGAATACCTCTAGTAAACTTAACTTGAAAGTATTCATTCTAAGCAAATGTACCAAGAATGGATGACACAGCCTTATGACAAAAGATGTTCGTCCAAAAGAATTTCATAAAGGAAACCTTGTGCTGAAAGAGATCCTTCCCATGTAAAAGGATGCCAAATTGGGAAGGGCCATATGTCGCGAAGAGGGCTTTCTCTAGAGGTGCACTGATTTTTTATCTGATCCAGTGAATTCGGACTCGGTTAAGGAGTACTTTGTTTGAAGGAGAAGGGAAGCCAAGTGAAAACCCGCAAAGGGCACTTTGGGACTTCTATTTCAAAAAAAAAAAGAAAAAAATAAAAAAATAAAAAGAGAAAAAAGAAAAAAGAAAAATGGAGAGGCCAAGGTGAAAACCCGCAAAGGGCACCTTGAGACCAAAAGGGTTTTGAGTTGAAAACCCGAAAGGGCAGCTCAAATTTGGAAAATCATGCAGTGACCTTGCTATACCAGATTCGACGAGAAGTGAAGTATGTTACATATCGAGGCATCAACGAATTACTTTGGATCTTTTAAACACATGTTGAACTCAAGAAAGTCTTCATGGAGCTGGTGTATAGACGCTCAAGCGGCGATATCTGGGGCATCTGATTTTTTATCTTGTTTACTATCTTTGGATTCTCTTTATTCTCAAAGATAGATTCTTAGATTAACCTCCTTTGTTTTTTTTGATAAATCATTATCCTCAAGATCAATTTATTCGTCCTATTATTCATAAAGTGTGTTGCATAGAAATAATGATTGATGAACTAAATATCTTTACAAATGAAGTTTTGCATATTACTCTGGAAATTTCTAGATAATACAAGAAACTGAAACAAGACAATTGTTTAAAGAATTTCCATATTTAAGGGTCGAATGTACTCGGGGAAATTTCTTCTTCAGTCCAAAAGGTGGTTGGACATTTTAAGCAATATTGATATTAAGAAAGGATCATTTCATAAACATCTCCAGCGGGTCACAACATTTGGAGAATGGCACAATAGAACTAAGTTGATTCAAAGTATACAAGCAGAGTATGATTGATACATCAAGAAGTATAAAGATAAAACTTCGATGAGGGAATGAGTGATGACGTTTGAAATAGGGGTCATATTCATAACATTTTGCATTATAACATGTCTAATTAGGAGAATTTGACTCACTTCGATCATAGCATCCTAATTATGAGGCATGAACTCATACGCATTCTACAAGTTATGTCTTTTATGGGACAATGTAGAAACAAGATTTGGCATCCCTGTGTTTATAGGGAATAGATCGAAGATAGCATGATCTGACATTCCTGTGCTTACAGTGAAGCAGATCGAAGATTTCAGCATGGCATTCATGTGTTATAGGGAACAAGTTGAAGATAGCAGATTTGGCATCCCTATGTTTATAGGGAACAGATCGAAGATAGTAGATCTGACATTCCTGTGCTTACAGCGAAGCAGATCAAAGATTTCAGCATGGCATCCCTATGTTTATAGGGAACAAATTGAAGATAGCAGATTTAGCATCCCTATGTTTATAGGGAACAAATCAAAGATAGCGAGATCGACACTCTCATGTACTACACGTGAAAGCGGTCGAAGATTTCAGCATGGCATCCCTGTGTTTATAGGGAACAAGTTTAAGATAGCAGATTTGGCATCCTTGTTCTTACAAGGAACAAATTCAAGACATAGCTGATTTGGCTTTCACGTGTTTACGTTGAAGCAAGTCTAAGATGATTTGGAATCTCTGTATTGTCAAAGAACAAATCAAAGTTTGGCATCTCCATATTTGACAGAGGGCAGACACATAGCAGATCTAACCTTCAGATGTTTATACTAAAGCAGATCCAAGATGATTTGGCATTCTTATGTTTACAAGGAACAAATTGAGGACATAGCAGATTTGACTCTCAGATGTTCTCAAACATATCCAAGATGATTTGGTATCCTTGTGCTTACAAGGAACAAATCGAGGACATAGCAGATTTGACTCTCAGATGTTCTCAAACAGATCCGAGATGATTTGGTATCCTTGTGTTTACAAGGAACAAATCGAAACAATAGCTGATTTGGCTTTTACATGTTTACGTTGAAGAAAGTCTAAGATGATTTGGCATCTCTGTATTGTCAGAGAACAAATCAAAGTTTGGCGTCTCCATATTCGACGGAGGGCAGACACATAGCAGATCTAACCTTCAGATGTTTAAATTGAAGCAGATCCAAGATGATTTGGCATTCTTGTGTTTATAAGGAACAAATCGAGGACATAGCAGATTTGACTCTCAGATGTTCTCAAGCAGATCCAAGATGGTTTGGTATCCTTGTGCTTACAAGGAACAAATCGAGGACATAGCAGATTTGACTCTCAGATGTTCTCAAGCAGATCGAAGATGGTTTGGTATCCTTGTGCTTACAAGGAGCAAATCGAAGACATAGCTGATTTGGCTTTCGCGTGTTTATGCTGAAACAAATCTAAGATGATTTGGCATCTCTGTATTGTCAGGGAACAAATTGAAGAAGTAGATTTGGCGTATCTGTGTTCGACAGAGAGCAGATCGAAGATATCAAGATGACAGTCATGAGTTCGCAAGAAGTAGATTGAAGCCGTCAAGAGGCCATTTAAAGAAGATCAAGAACTCAAGACTCGGCGAGACCGGGCAAAATTGGTCTTTTTATAGTCTTTGCTCTATTCCTGTTACACAGCAATGAGCAAAGAGGGGCAGCTGTAGATACTCAATTTTGCCCGAGCCTAGAAATCAGTCCAAAAACAAAAATAATAAACCCAAAAAAAACGAAGTCCAAGTTCAGTCCAAAATTACAAACATAATTTGGCCCGATCGGAATGGCCCATTACTTGAAAAGATTTAAGGTCCATCTACAAGCTTGACTCATATGGAAATATAATCTTCAATAATATGCAATCTTAGATGTGATATGCAATCTTAGATATGATACAATCTTAGATATGATTGCAATCTTAGATATGATACAATCTTAGATATGATTGCAATCTTAGATATGATATACAATCTTAGAAGATATGATTTTGTAATCTTGGAGATTTAATTTGTAGATATCCTTTAATCTTAACCGTTGATGTAATTGATCCATACCGTTGGATTTGGGGAGGCTCAACTATAAATAGAGGCCTCTCCCTTCATTGTAAACACTTGAATTTTGGGAAGCAATAAGAATTCTTGAGAGCATTCACTCAAATTTCTCTCCCTCTTGCATTCTTACTTTCTGTGGTTTGTTCTTATTTTATTCTTCATCTATCTTAGTTTTTCAACCTTTTTTTTATTTTAATTTCTTCATTTTTCAAATATGTATATTTATTCCTATCTTTTATACATTTGATTATGTATATTATATATTATAATATTTAACCTTTTTATATAGTTTATTTTCAAATATATATTTTCTATGCATGTATATATATTATATTATTATTTCATGTATTTTGAACTATTGCATTATATTTTTATAATTTGTAAACGTTCTATTTATTCATTATTTTTAAAAGTATATGTCATTTATCTTATTTGTGCATAGTTTCATTTTTTTTATATGCTATGTTTAATTATTTCTATTATATGCTATTTTATGATATATATTATTGTATAATTTTTACATGTATTATGTTTTTCTTTTAGTTTACTCATGTTTTTATTTGTTTATTATCTTATATTTACCCTAGTATGATTTTTTTTCATTAAACGTATGTTCATGTTATTTAGTTTTGTCTTAATGATATTATTTATGTTTGTATGGAAATGTTAGAATATTTTGTACATCTATGCTTCATGATGCATTAATATGTCATCCTAAAACGTCATTTAAAATAATATTCCAAGGTTTTTTTTAAAAAAAAATAAAAGGCAATGCTTGATGTTTGGAAACTTCGAGAAAGGTAGTGCCCTAACTTACTGGGTTACGACTTTTCTCGTTGAATTCGAATAGTCAAGCACCCTTCTTAGTGATTTTGAGTTTTCAAAAATTAAACAATTATTTCGAGATTTCAAAACATAGTGTCCTAACTTACTGGATATGGCATTTTATTGTTTTGAGATAGAAATTTTTGAAAGACAAGCTTAGTTTCGAAAGTTTTAAAAATGTTGCGTCCTAACTTACTGGATGTGATGTTTTGACTTGTTTGAAATAAGTGAGCCTTAATTTCTCAAATTAAAACACTCTAATTAAAAAAGAGGATTGTATCTTAAAAATTTTAAATTTCTGACATTAAAGATACTCGATAATCAATTAGGTACCAATTTTTGGGCGTTATGAGGGTGCTAACCCTTCCTCGTATGTAACCGACTCCCGAATCCGTTTTCCCGACTTTCGTAGACCAAAATTAATGTTTTAAAACAAAACATTTTATAAGGTGATCCAATCACACCTAAAAAGATTGGTGGCGACTCCCGTTTTTGTTTTTCTTAAAGTCGGTTCCCATTTTCTAAAAACTCGATTTAAAAATGGTTTCGACAATCTCATTCACAAACTAAGCTTGTACTATCTGTTTTGCAGGCACCAGAGTTGGAACTCAAACCACTTCCAAACCATTTAAAGTACACTTTTCTCGGCAAATGAAATAATCTCGAGTAAACTCTCGAAGGTAGAAGAGGAAAACTTGGTATGAGTTCTTAGAGACTATAAAGAGGTAATTGGATGGATGATAGCCGACATTAAGGGGTTGAGCCCCTTGACTTGCATGCATAAAATTCAAGTTGTGGATAATGCTATTCTTAAAAGAGAGGCTCAAAGGCGTCTCATTCCACCCATGATGGAAGTAGTAAGGAAAGAAGTTCAAAAGTTACTTGATGCTGGGATGATTTATCCAATTTCTGACAGTAATAGGTCAGCGGAGTCTATGTAGTACCAAAAAATACCGGCGTAACCGTAATTGAGAATTCGACAGGTGAGATGGTTCCCACTCGGGTCCAAAATGGGTGGAAAGTCTGCATCGATTACATGAAGTTGAATTCCTTAACTCGGAAAGATCATTTTCCACTTTCTTTTATTGACCAGATGTTAGAAAATTTAGCTGGGAAGTCTCATTATTGTTGTCTTGATGGTTACTCAGGATTTTTCTAGATTCCAATGGCACTGGAGGATTCAGATAAGACGACATTTACATGTCCATTTGGCACGTCCACTTACAAATAGATTTCGTTCAGACTTTGCAACGTACCAGGCGCGTTTCAGAGGTGCATGGTAAGTATATTTTTCGACTACGTCGAGAAAATAATTGAGGTATTCATGGACGAATTTACTGTGTATGGTAAGTCATTTGAGGTATGTTTATCAAATCTTGCAAAAATTTTGGAAATATGCTTAAAATTTAATCTTGTTCTAAATTATGAGAAATGTCATTTTATGGTAGATAAATGATTGGTTCTAGGTCATATCATCTTTGCTGAGGGAATTTCTGTCGATAAAGTAAAAATCGACATCATTAACTCACTTTCATACCCCACAACTGCGAGGGAGTTTCGTTCTTTCCTTGGTCATGCTAGTTTCTATAGGCAGTTCATTAAGGACTTTTCAAAAATTACGCAACCATTTTGCAATCTACTACAAAAGGATAAGGAGTTCGAGTTTAACCAATAATGCAGAGATGCGTTTGACACACTCAAACATAAGCTCATTTCAACACCTATTGTTCAACCACCAAATTGGAATTATCCTTTCGAGATAATGTGCGACGCAAATGACCATAGCATAGGAGTAGTCCTTGGGAAAAGAATTAAGAAAGAACCACACGTTATCTCCTATTTGTTTAAGACTCTGGATGCTGCCCAAAGCAATTACTCGATTACTGAAAAAGAGTTTCTAGTTATAGTTTTTGCTTTGGAAAAATTTTGTTCGTATTTACTAGGGACTAAGATTGTCATTTTCTCTGATCATGTAGCTCTTAAATATCTGATCGGGAAAAAAGAAGCAAAACCGAGGCTTATTAGGTGGATATTACTTTTACAAGAGTTTGATCTCGAAATAAAGGATAAGAAATGATGTAAAAATTTGGTAGGTGACCATCTGAGCCGAATACCACCATCGAAGGACTTCACACCACTAAAAGATAATTTTTCGGATGAAAGTTTGCGTGCTACTCAGACAATTTTCCCTTGGTACGCAGACATGGTGAATTACCTTGCTATAGGTATAGTCTCTTCTAACTTATCGTGATCTGAAAAAGATAAGATAAAATATGAATCGCGATGATGTGTTGCAGAAACTGAAGTAAAATCGGTTCTATCTTTTTGTCATTCTTATGCATATGATGGACATTTTGGCCCTAAACGAACTGCACATAAAGTACTTGAATGTGGACTATATTGGCCATATATTTTTCAAGATGCGTATTTGTTTTGTAAAACATGCAAAAAGTGCCAAAAGGTAGGAAACTTGAGCCAGAAAAATGAAATGCATCTAACCCTTGTATATGTTTGTGAAATATTTGATATATGGGGCATATATTTTATGGGACCTTTTGTCTCGTCATACGGTAACATCTATATTTTACTTGCAGTTGACTATGTGTCAAAGTGGGTGGAAGCAAAAGCCACTCATCATGCTGATGCCAAAATGGTATTCGATTTTCTGAAGGGTTATTCTTTTTCTAGATTTGACACACCGAAGAGCATTGATCAACGGTTTTGGAACACATTTTTGTAATAAGGTAATCGAAAAACTTTTGAAAAAATACGGGGTAATGCAATGAGTCGCTACAGCTTATCACCCTCAATCAAACAGTCAAGCAGAAGTGTTGAATTGAGAAATCAAGTTGATTTTGGCGAAGACCGTTAAGCCAGACAGAAAAGATTAGAGTTTGCGACTAAACGATACACTGTGGGCATACCGTGTAATACCCCTACCCGTATTCATTGCCGGAATAGGGTGCGAGGCATTACCGAAGTTTACGAATTAAAATTTTTTTCCTTTTTATTCAATATAGCCCTTTTATAAATATCTAAACTTCCCTGTAATATTAAATCGAGACCAATCCACATCAATCAAATCAATTTAACATATTTTCATGATAGATTCATGCATTTATATAAGATAACGTCATCACATATCTATAACCAGGTTTGTTAACCATACTAATGGCTAACTTTACATTCATTTCACGTTAACATTTACTTTGTTAGCTTATACATGCCATTGATTCCCAAAATAAAGTTCCTTTATTTACTTTGAAATCCCGAGGTTGATAGTGTGATGTGTCTCCGACCAAATCGACCTCCGAGCTCTTAACACTACAAAGCAGAGAAAAGGAAATAGGGTAAGCACTTTGTGCTTAGTAAGCTCATGTAACAAGAATTACACTTACCTAATATTTTCAAGTACAATACAATAAACATTACATATATCCATTCAATGCATTATTACCCTAACATGCACAAACTCAACATTCAAGTTAGTACAATAATTTCTATATATCAATAATATATATCATGATTGATGAGCTCATCATTACTATGATTTCCATTCCTTTGTTGTTTTTCCATATTTATCCCGTTGAATTACTCCTAATTTCGATGGATTTTTCAGAGGTACACTTTTAGTGTACAAATCCGATCCGTCAATTCATATTCATGTGCGCACATTTACATTTCGAGAGCACACTCCCGCGAACCTCAACCTTGCAAATGGATTACGGTCCAGCTAAATCCTCGCAATATAAACTCATAGAGTATTGTCGGGGTTACCACCGAGCTAAATCCCTCAAACGACAATTACTCTAATGAGCTTGGATCTGAATTACCATCCGAGCTAAATTGCAGACCTAATTCGGATTACCCGTCCGTGCTAAATCCATTTTCCACATATTCTTCGGAGGGCTATATCGGATAGGATCACCCGTCCGGGCTAGATCCTTTTACCGTCAATTCCTTTCGAGAGATCCATCGAATTTTCCTTTCATTCAATCGGATTTCTTCCCTTTATATCAAATATATCAATGTTTCATCAATTTTCATATAATGAACATTCAAATCATATTCACATCAATAACATACATTTCAAGTATTTAAGAATATAATTCAAGTTACATGAACTTACCTTGATACTTGTTTGTAAACAGCAAAAATCTACTAATCCCGAACTTTTTCTTTTCCTCGATCTAGCTTCGTATTTGAATCTTCTGGATCTAAATAAATAAATTTAATTATCAATTTAATACATTTCATGTTCATATGCAACATTCTCTATAATTCAACTATTATTTATAGTTCATTCAAAGCTGTCTACTTGAGTCATAGTCACTAAATTATTTATAACTTGAGCTACGGAACTCCAAATTAAGATCCGTTAATTTTACCTGAAACTATACTCGTATATCTTCTTACCATAAAATTTTCATAATTTTTGGTCTAGCCAATCAGTACAATTTATTCTTTAAAATCACCCCTTTTTTGCTGTCTGACAGTTCTGACTCTTCTTCACTAAAAATTAATTATATCCTTGTACAGAATTCAAATGATATTCTAGTTTTTTTATATTAAAACTAGACTCACTCAGGATTCTATACATATAAATTTAAACCCCTAATTATTTTTCTTCATTTTTTTATGATTTTTCAAAGTCAGAACAGGGGAACCCGAATTCATTCTGACATTGTCTCACAAAATTCATTATATCTAAAAATTTACAAATCCATTGCTTACAATATTTCTTCTATGAGAAACTAGACTCAATAAGCTTTAATTCCATATTTTGTTAATATTCTAATTCGATTCATACAATTTTTAGTGATTTTTCAAAGTTAGTATACTGCTGCTGTCCAAACTGTTTTAGTGCAAGCTGTTTATTACCATTTTTCCCCTAAGCTTTTAATAAATGATAATTTCGTCCCTACTCAATTAGCCTCTCAATTGAGCTTATTTTTCTCAATTAACATTTTATTCTATCACCTTAAACTAGTTTACAACCTTTAGGAATCAGAATTTCAGCAATAGACTTTAATTCCAAACATTTTCACAATTAGGTCCTAAAAATCAATTTCTACTGAAATTGCCTAATAAAATCATCTCATAAACAAATTAAAGCTTTAATTTCATTCTATTTCATCATAAACTTACAGCACTCAACCATGGTGATTTTCAATTTCATTTATGAAATAAAAACTAATGAATTTAATAGTAGGACCTAGTTGTAAAAGTCTTAGAAACACAAAATTACAAAGAAAAGGCAAGGATTAACTCACTTGGTGCAAAAATTATGAAATACCAGCTTAGAGAACCCTCCTATGGCGTTTTTAGCTGCTGGAATTGAAGAGAAATGAAGAAAAATCTAGATATTTCCTATTTAGTCCTAGTTTTATTTAGTTAATTTTGCAATATTCCAATTTTACCCTTAATTTATCAATTTTTCTGCTGATTTCATACCCTTGCCGTCCAGCCCAAATAACTTTTGGGTCTAATTTCCTTTTAAATCCTTTCTCATTAGACTCTTAAGCTATTTAATCACTCTAGCAACTTTTACACCTATTACAATTTAGTCCTTTTCATTTAATTGACTACCCAAACATTAAAATTTCCTAACGAAATTTTAATACCACATTAATAACATTTCATAAATATTTATAAAATTATTTTCGACTCAGTTTTTACGAGATAGAGGTCTCGATAACTTATTTTTACCTAATTTCTTCAATAATTTTTTTTTTTAACTAGCCACTAAATCGATAAAATTTTTCTATCAATATTTTCATACGACTTTCCTATCATATAAATTTTCATGCAAAAATATTAAAATAAATTTCTCTTTAAATCGGATTTGTGGTTACGAAACCACTATTCCGATAACCTTGAATTTAGGCCATTACATACCGTACAGCTTATAAATGACCTATAGGTATGTCTCCTTATCGACTAATTTTTGGTAAACCGTGTCATCTTCCTGTTGAGCTAGAACATAAAGCATTTTGGACGGTCAAGCAATGCAACATGGAGTTAGAAGTTGCAGGTAAGCATCGTAAGTTACATATTCAAGAACTTGAGGAAATTCGACGAGAAGCGTATAAAAGTGCCCAAATTTATAAGGATAAGGTCAAAGCATACCATGAACAAAAGATAGCCCGTAAACAATTAATGGTAGGATAGAAAGTATTACTTTATGACACTACATTAAGAATTTTTGCAGGTAAGCTTCGGACTAAGTGTTTAGGGCTTTTTGTTGTTACTCATGTGTTTCCACATGGTGCAGTTGACGTTAAAAGCGAAAAATTTGGAAAAAATTTTAAGGTCAATAGACAACGATTAAAGCTTTTCTACAAAAAATTTCAAGTCCATGTGGTTGAGGAATTAGTCCTTGAAAAGTCGGTTAAATAAATTTGAAGGTCGTCGAGCTAACGACGTTAAACAAAAGCGCTTTTTAGGAGGCAACCCAAATTTATTTTCATTTATTTGATTTTTAGTTTTAGTAAGATTTAGGATGTAAATAAATAAATTTATATTTAATTCAGTTAATTTGATGTTTTCAGGAACGTAATAGAGGTCATGAATCTTTTTCAAAGTCAGATAATGGTAGTGACGTGGGCATGACATGCTAATTGGTGACAATTATTTACCTACAAAAAAAAAAAAAAACCAAAATCCCTAACCTTCATAAAACCTTAAAACCCAATTCCAATACCCACCCACCAACCCATTTAACCCACCTACCCCTAACCCAAATACCAACCCAACAACACAATATATCCAAAATAGGCCCAATACCCAAACAGGCCCAATCGAAAAAACAAGAGAGAGAGAAAAGAAGTTGGCCAAACGGCCTACCAGCCCAAAAGAAGAAAAAGAAAAGAAGAAGAAGAAATGGACAAGAAAGCCCAACAAAAAAAAAGAAGAAAAATTTAACACCCAAACCCCTTTTTTCTCCATCTATTCCATCTTCTTCAAAACAAAAAAAAAAACCCTAACCTCACATCAAACCCATGCCGCTGCCGTCGTCGCCCCAGTCGTCGTTCGTTGTCACCACCACATTGCAGCATCATTACCGTCCCCACTTCTTCCGGCGTCGTCGGCATCACCAACGCTTTATTTTTTTTCATTTTCTATTTTTTCTCCTCCACCCGAAATCACTCTTCACCGGCCTTTTTCACTACCACGCCACTGCTGAACAGAGCCCTTACCCACGCACTGCACTCTAGCTGATCGGAACCTTCATTTTCACAGTGCCGCTCCTCTCTCTCCCATCTCGTCTATTTTTTTTTCTTTTTCTTTATCACCAAAAAACCAAATCATCCCTCCCACCACCTTAACCAACAACATACCCGAAATCCCCACAGCCACCCTTCAAAAAATTGACCCAAACCACGCCGTCATTTTTGACGTTCGCCGCCGTAGCAAGCAGAACTGTTTATTCGTTACGACTACACGAAAACCATGGTTTGAACTCAGAACCAAATAGCCGACAATATTTTGACTTCATTCAATAGAAGTCAACATCGATTTTCAGCGCCTCCAGTCGTCGATATAGCCGACGAAGACTCAGAACCTTTTCTACCTCCTCCAAGATGAATGGCCGCACCTTGTCGCCGACGAAGTCTGACTTTGGTCAAAATAGAACATTCAGATAGAAGGGTCGCTACTTCTGAAAGGTCGATCCCTAATCCTCAACCAATTTTACCTTTACTAACGTATTATACAGGTCATTCGGAGAAGGTTGGGACTTCTAACAACAATGTCGAAGGTCCCTCAACTACGAACGAGCGTGCCTCTCAATGTTAAACACGATCGTCCACCACTCGAGCCCGTCGATGACCGACATATAAGTCAGTGACACCCCCACACAGCAGTATTGACGCTGCTGGAAATTCAAGTTCACCCGACTCGCCTAACGAATATGTTCGACCATTACGAGACGGTCAACGTAATAGACTAGGTCGTGCAAACACTATTCCTACCGAAGGACGATTACGAGGTTTTTTAGACTTTTTGACCTTAGAACATCGCGCAAGATACGACGACACTCTACAACGTCCGCTCCCAGTCTGTAAGCAAATCGATCTCTTTACTCTTGATATGTTAAATATTTGCGATGCTATGATTGGCTATTTTGATGCTATTGGTTGGAATTCATTTGCAAATATTTCCTATAATGTATATTATGAGTTGATTTATGAATTCTACACCATATTCAGTTTCAATATTAATGCATTACGAACTGTCGAAATACAAAGCATTATCTGTTTAAGGACTTTCGGATGTCAATTTTTGAATTTAACATTGCCATGGGTTTCGTCGACCCTGACAATATTCAATTCGATTCCTATCATATTGCTCTGTTAGATATTCCAAGTAACTTTGATGCTCAAGATGTTTATTGCGTTTTAACTCATTCTAATCAACTTTATAATCCGAAGACCACAAAAGACTTATTGGTGCATGAACCTGCTTTAAGATATATTCACCGATTTTTAGCCTTTAGTTTTTCAGGTAGAAATGATTTGTCATTTGTTTTAATAAAACTGAACTATTTTTTTAGGGTGTATGCATTTTGGATTTAAAGTTAATTTAGGATATTGGTTTGCACGAAATTTTCATGCTGTTTTGCGATGTAATCGTGTACTAATATTTGGGTCATATGTTACAAATTTAACCTCTCGACTTTTTCCCTCTGAAATTGATTTCTCATCCTTAACATGTGCCTATAGTATGGACATCCTAGATAAATATTGTTTGGATTCTATGGGTTTGCTTGCCGGTACCTCTACTACGTGTTTTTTGCTCCTCCAGGTACACGGACTACTCTCGAAAATATGATTTTTCACCAACGTCCACACATCAATACTAGGGAGCACGAGGAGCAACCTCTATCTATGGAGGCACGTTTAAGCCAGATCGAAGCTCGACTTGGAACAATGAAAAACCAAATTTCCACAATCCTTAACATCCTGCAAAGTTGTTACCCCCAACACTGACAACATCGTTAAAAGATATATGGGGAGTAATCTTAACTTTTCTTTTTACTTGTTATTTGGATTGTTGTCTTTTATTTCATATGTCACATGCTTGAGGACAAGCATAGTTTAAGTGGGGGGGTTGAAATAGTAAGTAAATGGCAAATATGCATGATTTTTGCTGCATGTCTCTCTTTTGCATATGTTCAATCTTATGCCAGAATTATTCGATAGTTTATTCCGACGTTGAGCCTCTAATATCATTACTTAGTCAATTTGGAAAATTAGGAAATATTTGAATTAAAGTGTTCAAAGTATCTAGATTAGTCGACATTTGTGTTTTAAGGTTGATATATGTAACTAGATTTTTCATATAAAGTGATTGTTTGAAAAAATTGTCGAAACCATTTTTAAAATCGAGTTTTAGAAAATGGGAATCGACTTTAAGAAAAATGAAAACTAGAGTCGCCACCAATCTTTTTAGGTGTGATTGGATCACCTTTAAAACATTTGTTTTAAAATCGTTGGTTTTGGTCTACGAAATCATAAGAATGGGTTCGGGAGTCGGTTACGTACGAGGAAGGGTTAGCACCCTCGTAACGCCTAAAAATTGGTACCTAATTGATTATCAAAATGTCTTTAATGTCGAAAATTAAAAATTTAAGATGTAATCCTCTTTGAAATATTTGAAAATTTGGGTTCACTTATATCAAAGTATTGACTATAAGTTAGCCTTTTTAAAAATCCCTATCTCGAAACAACAAAATGCTATATCCAGTAAGTTAATTAGGACATATTACTTTGCAGTTCCAAGACAGTCACTTATATTTCGAAAAGCTTTAAAAACTTAGAAGGGTACTTGACTATTCGAACTTAACGAGAAAAGTTGCAACCCAATAAGTTAGGGCACTACTTTTTTCGAAATTTCCAAACACCAAGCATTGCCTTTATATTTTTTGAAAATTTTGGAGCCTTATCTTTTTAAATATGATGTGTGGAGAATTGTATTACATTATAAATCATACATAGTAATATATTATTGTAGGAGGTAAATAAAAAGATCGTGTATTAGATACATTCATATAAAATAATACATATAAAGCAAATATTAATAATATGCGTACAAAGATATACATAACATGTATGAAGAATGAATAAACATACAAAGTAATATAATATTAATGTACATGTTCATGAAATGTAATATCAAATAATAGATAAAATAACATAGTATATACAAAATAAAATAAAATGAATTATTATTAACAAAATATACATGCAACATAAGTAAAGACCCTAAAGAAAAATAATTTTAAAATAGTATTTACTATATAATATATAAATATAATAACAAAATATTTATAATAATTATATGTAAAATATATTGGGTCTTAAAAAATATATAAATAGGAATGTGTAAAAGAATATAAAGATATCATTTAAAATAAAATAATACATAATAAATAATTAATAGTTTGATATATAATATGAGTACAAAAAAAAATAATTTACAGATTTTGAGAATTTAAATAATATAATGAATAATATAAGTAATGTAATAGATATTATATGAAAAAAAAAAGTAACGAAAATATTTAGGTATCATATAATAGAATATGTTTTAAATTTATAGGAAATAAGAAATATAATAGATATAATATAAAATAATGAAAATAATAATATATATAAATAATTAATAAATATATATGATATTTATGAAAATATAATAATAATATAAAAAATGATATGCAATAATATTTTTGAAAAAATAATGTATAACAAATAATAGTAATATATATTAAAAAATAATGCTTATAAATAAAATAATCTTATAACGTATGATATAAAAATAAAACAAGTAACAATATAGATAAAAAAAAATATAAATAGAATAATAAAAATAAATATAGGACTAAATTTAAAGTTCAGCAAAATGTCAGAGCGAATTTTAAAGAAACAAAACTGGATTAAGACCCTATTTAAAACGAGCGTAAAATTAGAGGGACTCATCGGGCAAATTGCCCTATTCCCAAAACGCAAACAAGCGTTTCCCGAATATAATTTAACAACATAAATCGAGGACCAAACTAAAACTAAAATAAAATAACAGGGCCAAATCATAAATTTTAATTGCGAATACAAAAGGGGTAGAATGACTAATTGGGAAATTAACCCAATTTTAAAAATGCTGCGGATCCCCTGTAATCTTCTCAAAAATACCCTTAGTATTTTGCTAGTCAACGCTTGCGGATCACGGGGTCACAAAACGTCGCCGTTTCGTTCAAGCTATATAAGCTACCTTCTCAGCTTAAAATTCATTTGAACCCTGATAATTTTGGGTTTTTTTGGCCTCTTGTAACACCCCAAACCTGGCCTGGGTGTTATGGCCGAATCTGATGTGTCACACGCAGTTTAAAAATCCATGTTTCATTTTATTATCTAAAAACCTACTATTGATGGGCTAACCAGAGTGAATGGAGGCTGCGCACTAGGTAGGTATCTGAAACAGAGGAGGTGAGCCATGAAGGCTGCTTAAGTACCAAGCTCTTGATTGGATCCAATCTTAGACATGCCCACCAACATTGCCACACTTTGGTAAACGAGTTGAAGTTAATTTAAGAAGTTATCTTTGTTATTCCAATTATGTGTGTCATGGTGTTATTTTGAAAACAAGTATCATTTGGAAAACGCGTCCTAAGACTAGCCCAATTACTATTAACTAGTTTAAATAAAATAATCCTAGAAAAGAAAAGAAATAAAGTTAAAGTTAAAATGACCTTATTACAACCCATAAATAGATAATAAAAAAAGTAAGCTTAGTGAAAACCAAATACTTATTCAAAAGCCCAAAAGCGATCTCTGTGGCCACTCTGAATCCCCTCCAGCTCTAAGTCCCCAAATCAAGGCTCACCTGTAAAGATAAGAAAGAAAGGGGGTGAGTTTGGAAACTCAGTGTGCAACAAGCCCCTTTCAGAGCCCAAAACAATATCAACCTGCTGGGCCTAAGCCCAAATCCAATCTCAAAAAATACTGGGCCGAAGCCTTTTCATATTTCATATTTCATAGCACTGGGCCGTAGCCTTAACTGTAACGGTATGGCCCGTAGGCCCGTTTCAATGTCACCTATAATGTCAATGCAAGAGTGAATGCAAGCCCAGTTGGGGAGACTACTCAACCCCCCATCCGCTACTCTCCATCCGTACCAACTAACACACCATGTGGGGATTAACTCGACCCACCTTGCCATAACTCTCCACTGGCAGCATAGCTGCTTTATCATATAACTGGAGGCCTAGCCTCTTTTAATAACTGGGGCAAGGCCCTTTTAATAACTGGGGCATAAGCCCTTTTACACTTCCTCCATCCATACAAAAACCCATCCCAATGCATTTATGAATACATAATGTGTATATCATACATATCATGTGCATATCATACATGTCATGTGCATATCATACATACCATGTTTATCAAAATCCCATGTATTAAATTCATATTTAACCCTAAGGGTATAATGGTCATTTTTACCTAGGGGCAAAACGGTCATTTTCATATTATAAGGGTAATTCTATAATTTTACCAAATATCAAGGTTTCCATATTCATTAACGGTTACTAACAATTCATGGGTGCAAACAGTGATTCTGGCCCATTTTTAGCAAAATCGAATTATTGGGCCTAAAAACCCTTAATGGGCCCTACTTAGCCAATTTCGTCAGCTAGGCCCATTTAGCCTATATTCCATAACGGTTTTATCAGTCTCGATGAGCAATTTAACCAGTTTTCATATTCTACCAATTTTACCCAAATAGCCCCGAAAGCCTAATCGGCCCCACTTCGGCCCCTCGAGGCCCAACTTATCGAGAACGCCAAAAATCACATTCTTACCGTTTCCATTGTTTCCGATCATCATCTCATCAATTCTAACTAACTAGGGAGCGTTCGCTTGCTCACAAGTCCTCGAAATGCCAAAATTTTGGCATTTCGGCATTTATCGCTTTAAGCTATGAAAAAGGGTTCGTTACACACCTGTTTTGTGACGTTCGCTAACAAAGTCTCCCACGATAACCTACAATTAATCACCATCATTCTTAGTTTACAGTTCACGCTTAATCAAACCCAACATCCACCTTACCATATTCGGCCAAAGAACCCCTAATAGCCATAGATCACTTACCTTCGCAAGGTCCAATGGTTCGATCCAAGTTTATCCAAACCGATACTCCAAGCCTTGCTGCTCCTCCAAAATTGTCTATATCACCAACATACATTCACAATCAAATCCATCAACCACACAGTCCAAGTCAGTCACTTGCCCACAAGGGCAAAACAGTCATTTAACACCCTAAGGGCAAAATGGTAATTTTACCCACAAGGGTATCTCGGTAATTTTACCCTACAGAAGTATTTCGATAATTCTAACTTATAGGGGTATTTCGGTAATTCTACCCTACAGGGGTATTTCGGTAACTCTACAAACCAGGGGTATTTTGGTCATTTTGTAAATTGAGGGTAAAATGGTAATTTTATAAATCGGGGGTACTTTGGTAATTTTACAAGTCAAGGGTATTTCAGTAATTTGGTGAATTAAAGTATTCTAAATAGGGATAACAATACGAGTGGGACTAAAGCCCTCTCTCGGCCCAAATGGGCCCACATGCTCGTGTGGCCCTTTTAGCCCAAATCTAGCCACAGATACGAGATTCATTTAGCCTAGTCCAATATTTACGACACAATCAAACGACTTATCCAATTGGGCCCGTAGGCCTATTGGGCCCACATGGCCCTTTTCGGCCCATCGCGGCCCGAAGTAGCCATCCTATAGCTAGAGTAGTGAGAAATACACACTTGATAAGAGACTGGAGTTAATCCACACTTCGAGCACTCTTAGCCGACGCCCAACCCAAACGAGCACGCCATAAAGCGAAAGGGATCAGCCAAGAAAGGTACATTTACTCTTCTCATGGTTCTCTCTATTTAAAGCCAGCTTCACATCCACTCTTATGTTAGCTTCCCGATGTGGGATCCCTCTATCATCAGAGTTTAAATTCAACACCAACTCTTGCCACCCCCTGTTAGCAAAATAAATACTCTTTGCTTGCCATGAGTTTCGAACCCTGGACCTCCTTGCCAACTCCATGACGCCACCTCCCTGCCTCTTATGTGGCGCTACTTTGCCACTAGACCACAAGGCTTTTTGTGTCACAACTTCTCCAACAATATTCTTAAGGCCTACCTACTACACCCAGGGTTTGATTCACCTTAAACCAAAATTTTTTGCTAGAGTCCAGGTTTGAACCCAAGACTTCTCCAACACTTCTCAGCACACTTAACCACTAAAACAAGCCTTCATTAATGAAATTTACATACACAATGAAATATTATAAACTGCCTTCAACCACTCCCATGCTCAAGGCCCAAAACTTCTAGGCCCAAATTCAGGGTGTTACAACTCTACCTCGCTTAAAAAAATTTCGTCCCCGAAATTTCCATCTAACAGGGTAGTCATGTAACATTTACCCACTATGCTACCGCTGCGCACTCTGATCCTACTATCACTATCACACTTTAACTAGAACTTAAACATCTCATACATACAACACTTATTCACTGAAAGCAGACAAATTTGGGGCTACTCCAAATACACCCCTAAAAACCTCTGCTCCATTTGCTCGGAGTCGTTCAAAGATGGATCCTCTAATCACTGTCCCGGTGCTAGCTCCAGCAACTCTTTCTAAAACCCTTAACATGGCTTGGGACAAAGCATTATCCCCTGCAGCCTAATCATAAGACCCAGTCTCTGTTGCTTGTGGCATGGATGCCTCCTCAACTGGCCTATGCCCTGAGGATGAAGATTCAGCTTGCACCCTTCCGCGACCACGTCTGCGGCCTCGTCCACGTGTTCCTCTTGTACTCATATCGACTTATCTGATTACGAATTTTATGATATTAATATAATTGTTTATTACGAGATGTCTTATGGAAACAGTTCAAGGATTATTTTCGCATCGTCGTAGCCTAGCTATAGTCTCGGTATTCTAGAGTTTTACAGCTCTACCCTATCTAAGTATCATAGTAGGGTCTCAGTTCTATTCATAGCATCACATCATTATCACATAATGTAAAGAGAATGTACTTACAGACTTGGTGCCGGGGAGTCAGCGCGCCACTTCTTTATCAGTCCATTTAAAACTCAAAAACCATGTTTTTGATCACCGAAAATAGAAATTTAAAAAATTTTGATTTGAAAACACCTTTATTTTGAAACTCTTGATTTTAACCCCATTTAAAAACAGAAAAAACTTGAACCATTTTAACATATATACCTTGTAAAACATCTTTGAAAAAACTTCCCAATACCATTTCCAAAAATACCCTTCTCAGGCTAAGTTTTCAAAAAAAAATTTTAGACCTGATCCACAGCCGAGTTGTTGTAACCGGGCTCTGATACCACTAAATGTAACACCCTAAACCCGGCCTGAATGTTATGGCTGAATCTGATGTGTCACACGCAGTTTAAAAATCCATGTTTCGTTTTATTATCTAAAAACCGACTATTGATGGGCTAACCAGAGTGAATGGAGGCTGCGCACCAGGTAGGTATCCGAAACAGACGAGGTGACCCATGAAGGCTGCTTAAGTACCAAGCTCTTGATTAGAGCCAATCCTAGACATGCCCACCAACATTGCCACACTTTGGTAAACGAGTTGAAGTTAATTTAAGTAGTTATCATTGTTATTCCAATTATGTGCGTCGTGGTGTTATTTTGAAAACAAGTATCATTTGGAAAATGCGTCCTAAGACTAGCCCAATTACTATCAACTAGTTTAAATAAAATAATCCTAGAAAAGAAAAGAAATAAAGTTAAAGTTAAAATGGCCTTATTACAACCCATAAATAGATAATAAAAAAAGTAAGCTTAGTGAAAACCAAATACTTATTCAAAAGCCCAAAAGCGATCTCTGTGGGCACTCTGAATCCCCTCCGGTTCCAAGTCCCCAAATTAAGGCTCACCTGTAAAGATAAGAAAGAAAGGGGGTGAGTTTGGAAACTCAGTGTGAAACAAGCCCCATTCAGAGCCCAAAACTGGGCCGAAGCCTTTTCATATTTCATATTTCATAGTACTGGGCCGTAGCCTTAACTGTAACGGTATGGCCCGTAGGCCCATTTCAATGTCACCTATAATGTCAATGCAAGAGTGAATGCAAGCCCAATTGGGGAGACTACTCAACCCACCATCCGCTACTCTCCACCCGTACCAACCAACACACCATGTGGGGATTAACTTGACCCACCCCGCCATAACTCTCCACTGGCAGCATAGCTGCTTTATCATATAACTAGAGGCCTAGCCTCTTTTAATAACTGGGGCAAAGCCCTTTTAATAACTGGGGCATAAGCCCTTTTAATAACTGGGGCATAAGCCCTTTTACACTTCCTCCATCCATATAAAAACCCATCCCAATCCATTTATGAATACATCATATGCATATCATACATATCATGTGCATATCATACATGTCATGTGCATATCATACATACCATGTTTATCAAAATCCCATGTATTAAATTCATATTTAACCCTAGGGGTATAATGGTCATTTTTACCTAGGGCCAAAACGGTCATTTTCATATTATAAGGGTAATTCTATAATTTTACCAAATATCAGGGTTTCCATATTCATTAACGGTTACTAACAATTCATGGGTGCAAATAGTGATTCTAGCCCATTTTTAGCGAAATTAAATTATTGGGCCTAAAAACCCTTAATGGGCCCTACTTAGCCAATTTCGTCATCTAGGCCCATTTATCCTATATTCCATAACAGTTTTATCAGTCTCGAGGCGCAATTTAACCAGTTTTCAGATTCTACCAATTTTACCCAAATAGCCCCGAAAGCTCAATGGGCCCCACTTCGGTCCCTCGAGGCCCAACTTATCGAGAACGTAAAAAATCACATTCTTACCGTTTCCATTGTTCCCGATTATCATCTCATATATTCTAACTAACTAGGGAGCGTTCGCTTGCTCACAAGTCCTCGAAATACCAGAATTTCGGCATTTCGGCATTTATCGTTTTGTGCTATGAAAAAGGGTTCGTTACACACCTGTTTTGTGACGTTCGCTAACAAAGTCTCCCACGACAACCTACAATTAATCATCATCATTCTTAGTTTACAATTCACGCTTAATTAAACCCAACATCCACCTTACCATATTCGGCCAAAGAACCCCTAATAGCCGTAGATAACTTACCTTCGCGAGGTCCGATGGTTCGATCCAAGTTTATCCAAACCGATACTCCAAGCCTTGCTGCTCCTCCAAAATTGTCTATATCACCAACATACATTCACAATCAAATCCACAACCACACACCAAGTCACCACTTGCCCACAAGGGCAAAACAGTCATTTAACACCCTAAGGGCAAAATGGTAATTTTACCCACAAGGGTATCTCGGTAATTCTACCCTATAGGGGTATTTCGGTAATTGTAACCTATAGGGGTATTTCAGTAATTTTACCCTACAGGGGTATTTCAGTAACCCTACAAACCAGGGGTGTTTTGGTAATTTTGTAAACCAGGGGTATTTTGGTAATTTTGTAAATTGAGGGTAAAATGGTAATTCTATAAATCGGGGGTACTTTGGTAATTTTACAAGTGAAGGGTATTTCAGTAATTTGGTGAACTAAAGTATTCTAAATAGGGATAACAATACGAGTGGGACTAAAGCCCTCTCTCGGCCCAAATGGGCCCACATGCTCGTGTGGCCCTTTTTTCCCAAATCTAGCCACAGATACGAGATTCACCTAGCCTAGTCCAATATTTACTACACAATCAAATAACTTATCCAATTGGGCCAGTAGGCCTATTGGGCCCACATGGCTCCTTTCGACCCATCGCGGCCTGAAGTAGCCATCCTATAGCTAGAGTAGTGAGAAATACACACCTGATAGGAGACTGGAGTTAATCAACACTTTGAGCACTCTTAGCCGACGCCCAACCCAAACGAGCACGCCATAAAGCGAAAGGGATCAGCCAAGGAAGGTACATTTACTCTCCTCATGGTTCTCTCTATTTAAAGCCAGCTTCACATCTATTCTTATGTTAGCTTCCCGATGTGGGATCCCTCCATCATCAGAGTTTAAATTCAACACCAACTCTTGCCGCCCCCTGTTAGCAAAATAAATGCTCTTTGCTTGCCATGAGTTTCGAACCCAGGACCTCCTTCCCAACTCCATGACGCCACCTTCCTGCCTCTTATGTGGCGCTACTTTGCCACTAGACCACAAGGCTTTTTGTGTCACAACTTCTCCAACAATATTCTTAAGGCCTACCTACTACACCCAGGGTTTGATTCACCTTAAACCAAAATTTTTTGCTAGAGTCCAGGTTTGAACCCAAGACTTCTCCAACACTTCTCAGCACACTTAACCACTAAAACAAGCCTTCATTAATGAAATTTACATACACAATGAAATATTATAAACTGCCTTCAACCACTCCCATGCTCAAGGCCCAAAACTTCTAGGCCCAAATTCAGGGTGTTACAACTCTACCTCGCTTAAAAAAATTTCATCCTTGAAATTTCCATCTAACAGGGTAGTCATGTAAAGTTTACCCACTACGCTACCGCTGCGCACTCTGATCATACTATCACTATCACACTTCAACTAGAACTTAAACATCTCACACATACAACACTTATTCACTGAAAGCAGACACATTTGGGGCTACTCCAAATACACCCCTAAAAACCTCTGCTCCATTTGCTCGGAGTCGTTCAAAGATGGATCCTCTAATCACTGTCCCGGTGCTAGCTCCAGTAACTCTTTCTAAAACCCTTAACATGGCTTGGGACAAAGCATTATCCCCTGCAGCCTAATCATAAGACCCAGTCTCTGTTGCCTGTGGCACGGATGCCTCTTCAACTGGCCTATGCCCTGAGGATGAAGATTCAGCTTGCACCCTTCCGCGACCACGTCTGCGGCCTCGTCCACGTGTTCCTCTTGTACTCATATCGACTTATCTGATTACGAATTTTATGATATTAATATAATTTTTTATTACGAGATGTCTTATGCAAACAGTTCAAGGATTGTTTTCGCATCGTCGTAGCCTAGCTACAGTCTCGGTATTCTAGAGTTTTACAGCTCTACCCTATCTAAGTATCATAGTAGGGTTTCAGTTCTATTCATAGCATCACATCATTATCACATAATGTAAAGAGAATGTACTTACAGACTTGGTGCCGGGATTCATCATACCACTTCTTTATCAGTCCATTTAAAACTCAAAAACCATGTTTTTGATCACCGAAAATAGAAATTTAAAAAATTTTGATTTGAAAACACCTTTATTTTGAAACTCTTGATTTTAACCCCATTTAAAAACAGAAAAAACTTGAACCATTTTAACATATATACCTTGTAAAACATCTTTGAAAAAACTTCCCAATACCATTTCCAAAAATACCCTTCTTAGGCCTAAGTTTTCAAAAAAAAATTTTAGACCCGATCCACAGTCGAGTTGTTGCAACCGGGCTCTAATACCACTAAATGTAACACCCTAAACCCGGCCTGGATGTTATGGCCGAATCTGATGTGTCACATGCAGTTTAAAAATCCATGTTTCGTTTTATTATCTAAAAACCGACTATTGATGGGCTAACCAGAGTGAATGGAGGCTACGCACCAGGTAGGTATCCGAAACAGACGAGGTGAGCCGTGAAGGCTGCTTAAGTACCAAGCTCTTGATTAGATCCAATCCTAGACATGCCCACCAACATTGCCACACTTTGGTAAACGAGTTGAAGTTAATTTAAGTAGTTATCTTTGTTATTCCAATTATGTGTGTCGTGGTGTTATTTTGAAAACAAGTATCATTTGGAAAACGCGTCCTAAGACTAGCCCAATTACTATCAACTAGTTTAAATGAAATAATCCTAGAAAAGAAAAGAAATAAAGTTAAAGTTAAAATGGCCTTATTACAACCCATAAATAGATAATAAATAAAGTAAGCTTAGTGAAAACCAAATACTTATTCAAAAGCCCAAAGCGCGATCTCTGTGGCCACTCAAATCCCTCCTGGTTCCAAGTCCCCAAATTAAGGCTCACTGTAAAGATAAGAAAGAAAGGGGGTGAGTTTGGAAACTCAGTGTGCAACAAGCCCTTTCAGAGCCCAAAACAATATCACTGCTTTGGGCCTAAGCCCAAATCCAATCTCAACAAATCTCGGGCAAGCCTTTTCATATTTCATATTTCATAGTATTGGGCGTAGCCTTAATCAGAATGGAATGGCCCAGAGGCCCGTTTCAATGTCACCTATAATGTCAATGCAAGAGTGAATGCCACCCAATTGGGAGACTACTCAACCCACCATCCATTGCTCTCCACCCGTACCAACCAACACACCATGTGGGGATTAACTTGACCCACCCCGCCATAACTCTCCACTTGTGCGCAAAGATAGCTTTATCATATAACTGGAGGCCTAGCCTCTTTTAATAACTGGGGCATAAGCCCTTTTAATAACTGGGGCATAAGCCCTTTTAAACTTCCTCCATCCATATAAAAACCCATCCCAATCCATTTATGAATACATTATATGCATATCATACATATCATGTGCATATCATACATGTCATGTGCATATCATACATACCATGTTTATCAAAATCCCATGTATTAAATTCATATTTAACCCTAGGGGTATAATGGTCATTTTTACCTAGGGCCAAAACGGTCATTTTTATATTATAAGGGTAATTCTATAATTTTACCAAATATCAGGGTTTCCATATTCATTAACGGTTACTAACAATTCGTGGGTGCAAACAGTGATTCTGGCCCATTTTTAGCGAAATCAAATTATTGGGCCTAAAAACCCTTAATGGGCCCTACTTAGCCAATTTCGTCATCTAGGCCCATTTAGCCTATATTCCATAACGGTTTTATCAGTCTCGATGTGCAATTTAACCAGTTTTCATATTCTACCAATTTTACCCAAATAGCCTCGAAAGCCCAATGGGCCCCACTTCGGCCCCTCGAGGCCCAACTTATCGAGAACGCCAAAAATCACATTCTTACCGTTTCCATTGTTCCCGATTATCATCTCATCGATTCTAACTAACTAGGGAGCGTTCCCTTGCTCACAACTCCTCGAAATACCAAAATTTCGGTATTTCGGCATTTATCGCTTTAAGCTATGAAAAAGGGTTCGTTACACACCTGTTTTGTGACGTTCGCTAACAAAGTCTCCCATGACAACCTACAATTAATCACCATCATTCTTAGTTTACAGTTCACGCTTAATTAAACCCAACATCCACCTTACCATATTCGGCCAAAGAACCCCTGATAGCCGTAGATCACTTACCTTCGCAAGGTCCGATGGTTCGATCCAAGTTTATCCAAACCGATACTCCAAGCCTTGCTGCTCCTCCAAAATTGTCTATATCACCAACATACATTCACAATCAAATCCGTCAACCACACAGTCCAAGTCAGTCACTTGCCCACAAGGGCAAAACAGTCATTTAACACCCTAAGGGCAAAATGGCAATTTTATCCACAAGGGTATCTCGGTAATTCTACCCTATAGGGGTATTTCGGTAATTCTAACCTATAGGGGTATTTCGGTAATTCTACCCTACAGGGGTATTTCGGTAACTCTACAAACCAGGGGTATTTTGGTCATTTTGTAAACCAGGGGTATTTTGGTAATTTTGTAAATTGAGGGTAAAACGGTAATTCTATAAATCGGGGGCACTTTGGTAATTTTACAGGTCGAGGGTATTTCAGTAATTTGGTGAACTAAAGTATTCTAAATAGGGATAACAATACGAGTAGGAATAAAGCCCTCTCTCGGCCCAAATGGGCTCACATGCTCGTGTTGCCCTTTTAGCCCAAATCTAGCCACGGATACGAGATTCACCTAGCCTAGTCCAATATTTACTACACAATCAAACAACTTATCCAATTGGGCCCGTAGGCCCATTGGGCCCACATGGCCCCTTTCGGCCCATCGCGGCCCGAAGTAGCCATCCTATAGCTAGAGTAGTGAGAAATACACACCTGATAGGAGACTGGAGTTAATCCATGCTTTGAGCACTCTTAGTCGACACCCAACCCAAACGAGCACGCCATAAAACGAAAGGGATCAGCCAAGAAAGGTACATTTACTCTCCTCATGGTTCTCTCTATTTAAAGCCAGCTTCACATCCACTCTTATGTTAGCTTCCCGAAGTGGGATCCCTCTATCATCAGAGTTTAAATTCAACACCAACTCTTGCCGCCCTCATTAGCAAAATAAATGCTCTTTGCTTGCCATGAGTTTCAACCTGGACCTCCTTGCCAACTCCATGACGCCACCTTCCTGCCTCTTATGTGGCGCTACTTTGCCACTAGACCACAAGGCTTTTTGTGTCACAACTTCTCCAACAATATTCTTAAGGCCTACCTACTACACCCAGGGTTTGATTCACCTTAAACCAAAATTTTCTGCTAGAGTCCAGGTTTGAACCCAAGACTTCTCCAACACTTCTCAGCACACTTAACCACTAAAACAAGCCTTCATTAATGAAATTTACATACACAATGAAATATTATAAACTGCCTTCAACCACTCCCATGCTCAAGGCCCAAAACTTCTAGGCCCAAATTTAGGGTGTTACAACTCTACCTCGCTTAAAAAAATTTCGTCCCCGAAATTTCCATCTAACAGGGTAGTCATGTAACATTTACCCACTATGCTACCGCTGCGCACTCTGATCCTACTATCACTATCACACTTCAACTAGAACTTAAACATCTCATACATACAACACTTATTCACTGAAAGCAGACACATTTGGGGCTACTCCAAATACACCCCTAAAAACCTCTGCTCTATTTGCCCGGAGTCGTTCAAAGATGGATCCTCTAATCACTGTCCCGGTGCTAGCTCCAGCAACTCTTTCTAAAACCCTTAACATGGCTTGGGACAAAGCATCATCCCCCGCAGCCTAATCATAAGACCCAGTCTCTGTTGCGTGTGGCACGGATGCCTCCTCAACTGGCCTATGCCCTGAGGATGAAGATTCAGCTTGCACCCTTCCGCGACCACGTCTGCGGCCTCATCCACGTGTTCCTCTTGTACTCATATCGACTTATCTGATTACGAATTTTATGATATTAGTATAATTGTTTATTACGAGATGTCTTATGGAAACAGTTCAAAGATCGTTTTCACATCATCGTAGCCTAGCTACAATCTCGGTATTCTAGAGTTTTACAGCTCTACCCTATCTAAGTATTATAGTAGGGTCTCAGTTCTATTCATAGCATCACATCATTATCACATAATGTAAAGAGAATGTACTTACAGACTTGGTGCCGGGATTCAGATCATGCCACTTCTTTATCGATCCATTTATAACTCAAAACCATGTTTTTGATCACCTGAAAATAGAAATTTAAAAATTTTGATTTGAAAACACCTTTATTTTGAAACTCTTGATTTTAACCCCGTTTAAAAATAGAAAAAACTTGAACCATTTTAACATATATACCTTGTAAAACATCTTTGAAAAAACTTCCCAATACCATTTCTAAAAATACCCTTTTTAGGCCTAAGTTTTCGAAAAAAAATTTTAGACCCGATCCACAGCCAAGTTGTTGCAACCGAGCTCCGATACCACTAAATGTAACACCCAAAACCCGGCCTGGATGTTATGGCCGAATCTGATGTGTCACACGCAGTTTAAAAATCCATGTTTCGTTTTATTATCTAAAAACCGACTATTGATGGGCTAACCAAAGTGAATGGAGGCTGCGCACCAGGTAGGTATCCGAAACAGAGGAGGTGAGCCATGAAGGCTGCTTAAGTACCAAGCTCTTGATTGGATCCAATCCTAGACATGCCCACCAACATTGCTACACTTTGGTAAACGAGCTGAAGTTAATTTAAGTAGTTATCTTTTTTATTACAATTATGTGTGTCGTGGTGTTATTTTGAAAACAAATATCATTTGGAAAACGCGTCCTAAGACTAGCCCAATTACTATCAACTAGTTTAAATGAAATAATCCTAGAAAAGAAAAGAAATAAAGTTAAAGTTAAAATGGCCTTATTACAACCCATAAATAGATAATAAATAAAGTAAGCTTAGTGAAAACCAAATACTTATTCAAAAGCCCAAAAGCGATTTCTGTGGCCACTCTGAATCCCCTCCGGCTCCAAGTCCCCTCACCTGTAAAGATAAGAAAGAAAGGGGGTGAGTTTGGAAACTCAGTGTGCAACAAGCCCCTTTCAGAGCCCAAAACAATATCAGCCTGCTGGGCCTAAGCCCAAATCCAATCTCAACAAATACTGGGCCGAAGCCTTTTCATATTTCATATTTCATAGTACTTGGCCGTAGCCTTAACTGTAACGGTATGGCCCGTAGGCCCATTTCAATGTCACCTATAATGTCAATGCAAGAGTGAATGCAAGCCCAATTTGGGAGACTACTCAACCCACCATCCGCTACTCTCCACCCGTACCAACCAACACACCATGTGGGGATTAACTCGACCCACCCCGCCATAACTCTCCACTGGCAGCATAGCTGCTTTATCATATAACTGGAGGCCTAGCCTCTTTTAATAATCGAAGGGTAAGCCCTTTTAATAACTGGGGCATAAGCCCTTTTAATAACTGGGGCATAAGCCCTTTTACACTTCCTCCATCCATATAAAAACCCATCCCAATGCATTTATGAATACATCATGTGCATATCATACATATCATGTGCATATCATACATGTCATGTGCATATCATACATACCATGTTTATCAAAATCCCATGTATTAAATTCATATTTAACCCTAGGGGTATAATGGTCATTTTTACCTAGAGGCAAAACGGTCATTTTCATATTATAAGGGTAATTTTATAATTTTACCAAATATCAGGGTTTCCATATTCATTAGCGGTTACTAACAATTCATGGGTGCAAATAGTGATTCCGGCCCATTTTGAGCGAAATTAAATTATTGGGCCTAAAAACCCTTAATGGGCCCTACTTAGCCAATTTCGTCATCTAGGCCCATTTAGCCTATATTCCATAACGGTTCTATTAGTCTCGATGCGCAATTTAACCAGTTTTCATATTCTACCAATTTTACCCAAATAGCTCCGAAAGCCCAATGGGCCCCACTTCGGCCCCTCGAGGCCCAACTTATCGAGAACGCCAAAAATCACATTCTTACCGTTTCCATTGTTCCTGATTATCATCTCATCGATTCTAACTAACTAGGGAGCGTTCGCTTGCTCACAAGTCCTCGAAATACCAAAATTTCGGCATTTCGGCATTTATCGCTTTAAGCTATGAAAAAGGGTTCGTTACACACCTGTTTTGTGATGTTCTCTAACAAAGTCTCACACGACAACCTACAATTAATCACCATCATTCTTAGTTTACAGTTCACGCTTAATTAAACCCAACATCCACCTTACCATATTCGGCCAAAGATCCCCTAATAGCCGCAGATCACTTACCTTCGCAAGGTCTGATGGTTCGATCTAAGTTTATCCAAACCAATACTCCAAGCCTTGCTGCTCCTCCAAAATTGTCTATATCACCAACATGCATTCACAATCAAATCCACAACCACACAAAATTAAGTCACACTTGCCCCCAAGGGCAAAACAGTCATTTAACACCTTAAGCGCAAAATGGTAATTTTACCCACAAGGGTATCTCGGTAATTCTACCCTAGAGGGGTATTTCGGTAATTCTAACCTATAGGGGTATTTCGGTAATTCTACCCTACAGGGCTATTTCGGTAACTCTACAAACCAGGGGTATTTTGGTAATTTTGTAAACCAGGGGTATTTTGGTAATTTTGTAAAATAAGGGTAAAATGGAAATTCTATAAATCGGGGGTACTTTGGTAATTTTACAGGTCGAGGGTATTTCAGTAATTTGGTGAACTAAAGTTTTCTAAATAGGGATAACAATACGAGTGGGAATAAAGCCCTCTCTCGGCCCAAATGGGCCCACATGCTCGTGTTGCCCTTTTAGCCCAAATCTAGCCACGGATACGAGATTCACCTAGCCTATTCCAATATTTACTACACAATCAAACAACTTATCCAATTGGGCCCGTAGGCCCATTGGGCCCACATGGCCCCTTTCGGCCCATCGCGGCCCGAAGTAGCCATCCTATAGCTAGAGTAGTGAGAAATACACACCTGATAGGAGACTGGAGTTAATCCATGCTTTGAGCACTCTTAGTCGACACCCAACCCAAACGAGCACGCCATAAAACGAAAGGGATCAGCCAAGAAAGGTACATTTACTCTCCTCATGGTTCTCTCTATTTAAAGCCAGCTTCACATCCACTCTTATGTTAGCTTCCCGAAGTGGGATCCCTCTATCATCAGAGTTTAAATTCAACACCAACTCTTGCCGCCCCCTGTTAGCAAAATAAATGCTCTTTGCTTGCCATGAGTTTCGAACCCTGGACCTCCTTGCCAACTCCATGACGCCACCTTCCTGCCTCTTATGTGGCGCTACTTTGCCACTAGACCACAAGGCTTTTTGTGTCACAACTTCTCCAACAATATTCTTAAGGCCTACCTACTACACCTGTGGTTTGATTCACCTTAAACCAAAATTTTTGCTAGAGTCCGTGTTTGAACCCAAGACTTCTCCAACACTTCTCAAAGACACTTAACCACTAAAACAAGCCTTCATTAATGAAATTTACATACACAATGAAATATTATAAACTGCCTTCAACCACTCCCATGCTCAAGGCCCAAAACTTCTAGGCCCAAATTCAGGGTGTTACAACTCTACCTCGCTTAAAAAAATTTCGTCCCCGAAATTTCCATCTAACAGGGTGGTCATGTAACATTTACCCACTATGCTACTGCACAAGCACTCGATCCTACTATCACTATCACACTTCAACTAGAACTTAAACATCTCATACATACAACACTTATTCACTGAAACCAGACACATTTGGGGCTACTCCAAATACACCCCTAAAAACCTTTGCTCCATTTGCCCGGAGTCGTTCAAAGATGGATCCTCTAATCACTTTCCCGGTGCTAGCTCCAAAGAACTCTTTCTAAAACACTTAACATGGCTTGGGACAAAGCATCATCCCTGCGCACCTAATCATAAGACCCAGTCTCGATTGCACGTGGCACGGATGCCTCCTCAACCGGCCTATGCCCCGAGGATGAAGATTCACTTGCACCCTTCCGCGACCACGCCTGTGGGCCTCGTCCACGTGTTCCTCTTGTACTCATATCGACTTATCTCGATTACGAATTTTATGATATTAGTATAATTGTTTATTACGAGATGTCTTATGGAAACAGTTCAAGGATTGTTTTCACATCGTCGTAGCCTAGCTACAATCTCGGTATTCTAGAGTTTTGAATTCTACCCTATCTAAGTATCATAGTAGGGTCTCGATTCTATTTTTAGCATCACATCATTATCACATAATGTAAAGAGAATGTACTTACAGGACTTGGTGCCGGGATTCAATCGCCATTTCTTTATCGATCCATTTAAAACTCAAAAACCATGTTTTTGATCACCGGAAATAGAAATTTAAAAAATTTTGATTTGAAAACACCTTTATTTTGAAACTCTTAATTTTAACCCCGTTTAAAAACAGAAAAAACTTGAACCATTTTAACATATATACCTTGTAAAACATCTTTGAAAAAACTTCCCAATACCATTTCCAAAAATACCCATTTTAGGCCTAAGTTTTCGAAAAAAATTTTAGACCCGATCCACAGCCGAGTTGTTGCAACCGGGCTCTGATACCACTAAATGTAACACCCTAAACTCAGCCTGGATGTTATGGCCGAATCTGATATGTCACACGCAGTTTAAAGTTCCATGTTTCGTTTTATTATCTAAAAACCGACTATTGATGGGCTAACCAGAGTGAATGGAGGCTCATGCACTGCAGGGTATCCAAAACAGAGGAGGTGAGCCATGAAGGCTGCTTAAGTACCAAGCTCTTGATTGGATCCAATCCTAGACATGCCCACCAACATTGCTACACTTTGGTAAACGAGTTGAAGTTAATTTAACTAGTTATCTTTTTTATTACAATTATGTGTGTCGTGGTGTTATTTTGAAAACAAGTATCATTTGGAAAACTCGTCCTAAGACTAGCCCAATTACTATCAACTAGTTTAAATAAAATAATCCCAGAAAAGAAAAGAAATAAAGTTAAAGTTAAAATGGCCTTATTACAACCCATAAATAGATAATAAATAAAGTAAGCTTAGTGAAAACCAAATACTTATTCAAAAGCCCAAAAGCGATTTACTGTGGCCACTCAATCCTCCTAAGCCCAAGTCCCTCACCTATAAAGATAAGAAAGAAAGGGGGTGAGTTTGGAAACTCAGTGTGCAACAAGCCCCTTTCAGAGCCCAAAACAATATCAGCCTGCTGGGCCTAAGCCCAAATCCAATCTCAACAAATACTGGGCCGAAGCTTTTTCATATTTTATATTTCATAGTACTGGGCCGTAGCCTTAACTGTAACGATATGGCCCGTAGGACCATTTCAATGTCACCTATAATGTCAATGCAAGAGTGAATGCAAGCCCAATTGGGGAGACTACTCAACCCACCATCCGCTACTCTCCACCCGTACCAACCAACACACCATGTGGGGATTAACTCGACCCACCCCGCCATAACTCTCCACTGGTAGCATAGCTGCTTTATCATATAACTGGAGGCCTAGCCTCTTTTAATAACTGGGGCAAAGCCTTTTTAATAACTGGGGCATAAGCCCTTTTAATAACTGGGGCATAAGCCCTTTTACACTTCCTCCATCCATATAAAAACCCATCCCAATGCATTTATGAATACATCATGTGCATATCATACATATCATGTGCATATCATACATGTCACGTGCATATCATACATACCATGTTTATCAAAATCCCATGTATTAAATTCATATTTAACCCTAGGGGTATAATGGTCATTTTTACCTAGGGGCAAAACGGTCATTTTTATATTATAAGGGTAATTCTATAATTTTACCAAATATCAGGGTTTCCATATTCATTAACAGTTACTAACAATTCATGGGTGCAAACAGTGATTCTGGCCCATTTTTAGCGAAATCAAATTATTGGGCCTAAAAACCCTTAATGGGCCCTACTTAGCCAATTTCGTCATCTAGGCCCATTTAGCCTATATTCCATAACGGTTTTATTAGTCTCGATGCGCAATTTAACCAGTTTTCATATTCTACCAATTTTACCCAAATAGCCCCGAAAGCCCAATGGGCCCCACTTCGGCCCCTCGAGGCCCAACTTATCGAGAACGTCAAAAATCACATTCTTACCGTTTCCATTGTTCCCGATTATCATCTCATCGATTCTAACTAACTAGGGAGCGTTCGCTTGCTCACAAGTCCTCGAAATACCGTAATTTGGCATTTTCAAGCATTTATCGCTTTAAGCTATGAAAAAGGGTTCGTTACACACCTACTTTGTGACGTTCGCTAAGAAAGTCTCCCACGATTAATCACCATCATTCTTAGTTTACAGTTCACGCTTAATTAAACCCAACATCCACCTTACCATATTCGGCCAAAGAACCCCTGATAGCCGTAGATCACTTACCTTCGCAAGGTCCGATGGTTCGATCCAAGTTTATCCAAACCGATACTCCAAGCCTTGCTGCTCCTCCAAAATTGTCTATATCACCAACATACATTCACAATCAAATCCACAACCACACAAATTAAGTCAGTCACTTGCCCACAAGGGCAAAACAGTCATTTAACACCCTAAGGGCAAAACGATAATTTTACCCACAAGGGTATCTTGGTAATTCTACCCTATAGGGGTATTTCGGTAATTCTAACCTATAGGGTATTTCAAGAATTCTACCCTACAGGGTATTTCTAAACTCTACAAACCGGGGTATTTTGGTAATTTTGTAAACCAGGGGTATTTTGGTAATTTTGTAAATTGAGGGTAAAACGGTAATTCTATAAATCGGGGGTACTTTGGTAATTTTACAGGTCGAGGGTATTTCAGTAATTTGGTGAACTAAAGTTTTCTAAATAGGGATAACAATACGAGTGGGAATAAAGCCCTCTCTCGGCCCAAATGGGCCCACATGCTCGTGTTGCCCTTTTAGCCCAAATCTAGCCACGGATACGAGATTCACCTAGCCTAGTCCAATATTTACTACACAATCAAATAACTTATCCAATTGGGCCCGTAGGCCCACATGGCCCCTTTCTTTCATCATCGCGCCGGCGTAGCCATCCTATAGCTAGAGTAGTGAAAATACACACTGATAGAGACCTGAGTTAATCCAGGCTTTGAGCACTCTTAGCCGACGCCCAACCCAAACGAGCACGCCATAAAGCGAAAGGGATCAGCCAAGAAAGGTACATTTACTCTCCTCATAGTTCTCTCTATTTAAAGCCAGCTTCACATCCACTCTTATGTTAGCTTCCCGATGTGGGATCCTCCATCATCGAGTTTAAATTCAACACCAACTCTTGCCACCCCCTCATTAGCAAAATAAATGCTCTTTGCTTGCCATGAGTTTCGAACCCTGGACCTCCTTCCCAACTCCATGACGCCACCTTCCTGCCTCTTATGTGGCGCTACTTTGCCACTAGACCACAAGGCTTTTTGTGTCACAACTTCTCCAACAATATTCTTAAGGCCTACCTACTACACCTGGGGTTTGATTCACCTTAAACCAAAATTTTTGCTAGAGTCCGTGTTTGAACCCAAGACTTCTCCAACACTTCTCAAAGACACTTAACCACTAAAACAAGCCTTCATTAATGAAATTTACATACACAATGAAATATTATAAACTGCCTTCAACCACTCCCATGCTCAAGGCCCAAAACTTCTAGGCCCAAATTCAGGGTGTTACACCTCTGGTATTTGGGTCCAGTTTAGGTCTAGGCTTCAGGTATATTTGGGCTAAGGTTGTAATTGTAATGGGTCAAGGGTGTAAACGCGTTAAGGGATAGTTTAAGGGGTATTTGGGCTACCGAGTGTAGGTTTTAACTTTTGGGCTGTAAAGGAACTGTTTAATAAATAAACATTTATTTATTATTATTTAATTTTGGTTTTGGGTTTCAAGGCCCGGTCAAATTTGGGTTATTACAAAAATATTTGCTTGTACATAAATAATTTTCTTGTACATAAATAAATAAATAAAGGCTCAAGTTATGAGTGGAAGTTTCGAAAATGTAACTGAATTGAGTAACCGGGATAGGGTGCTTGAGTTGTCATTTTATCTCGCGTAAAAAGGTTTGAGTGACAAATCAATAACTTACAAACATTCTGCTAATCGAGCCTTCAAAAAAAAAAAGACTGTTTGAACTGAGTAACCAGGATAGGGTGCTTGGGTTGTCATCCTAGTTCGCGTAAAAAGGTTTGACCATGTCTAAAAAAATTTTAATGCGTAATTAATTAATAATGTCTTGCAAATTTTGGATTCAAACTCAATTTAGTGAAATGATTTAGTTTACATATTTCAATTTTATGACATTTGTTGATTAAACTATATATTCTGAGTATGTATTTATTTTTGCCTATGTTGTTTACATTGATTATGGATGTGGAAAAGAGGCTCGATTTTTAATAAATTGTAGAATAATTTCTAATGTTTGAAGGAACAATATGGTTGAGGACAAGCATGAGATAAGTAGGGGGATTTGAGAACATGTTAATTTGCATGACATTTTGTGTTTAATTCGGTTTATTTCTAATTGATTCTTGCTGAATTAGTACTTTTATGTTTTAATCTTGTCAGAGACGCAATTGAGACACTAAGAGACAAATACAAGCAGAAAAGGACCACATTAAAACACAATCAATGAAATGAGGCCGAATAAAAAATGTGGAGAAAGCCAAGAACTCATTAGAATTTTTGACTTTGTAAAAACCAAAAATAGAAAAAAAAATCTTATTTTACTATTTATTTATTTAATTTTATGTTAAATTAGTTAAGGCTAAAATTAATAAATTCTATGTATATAAATAGGGCCTTAATGCACTTAGGAAAGACACACATTAATTCTACATTCTGATTTCAATTTGGAATTGAATAGAATTAATTTCTTTTTTTTTTCCTTTCGAATTGGCGTAAACATTCTGTTGCATTGTTTCCAATTCTTGTTTCTTTTTCAAAATTCGTCTAATTACTTTCCAAGTCTTTTTCCTTCCCAATTTCCACCATCTTTCATACAAATCAAATCACCTTCCATAACCTACAAGCATGATTAAATCCATAATACACTAAATTTCATCTTAGCTTTAGGTCGGTGTTCTTCCCTGTCGGGAATCGTGAGATACGTATTCGTGCTAAAAATTCTTCCAATCGGTAGTCACATTTTTCCAAAGTATCGGGATTGACAACTTATCCCTTAAAGTTGATTCGATTCCAAGTTAAAAAGTGCATGTTGGGTTGGAGTTGTGTTTGCTGACAGTTGGGGAAACAAGTTGGCAGTGCTGTATTCGGATCTCCGAAAATAAATCAAGGAGGAAGTGATCGGGTTTAAACGACCCACACGGTTGAGGCCGTTAATTCGAGTTGGGTTCTTCAGAGCGCAAGGCTGCTGAAATCTTGAATTGGGAACACATGTATCTCGGTTAGATAATTGGTAAGGGTTGGTTTGCAGGTCGTATCGGGGCCAGCTATGAAAGGAAGAATTGGTGGTTAGAACGTTCTTAACTGCTATAACCAGCTTATCGTTTGGAGAAGAAGATTAATTTTCGAGGATCGATTCTTAATCAGGAATCTACCAAGTCTAGGGCTGAGGCTTATTATCTCTATTTAAAAAAATCTGAATTTATTTCCTGATTTATATTTATTTTCAATATTAATTAATTGTTTATTACGCTGATTAGATTATTTACTTTTTAAATATTTTCAAAACCCCCAGATTTATTTGTTAAGTTTTGCAGGTCTGTTTGGAGTCGTGGGCACGACCTTTGCGACGACCATCGACATGACAAACATTCTATTCACAAGATAAGCGCAAAAGTTGATTATAACATCCAACCTCTGTGGACTCGACCCTACTACCACTCTCTACTACTATTTAGAGTTATTTTTGTAGGAATTATTTTTGATGGTTTCAACATCCATCAGTTATAAATATATTTCTAATTTTACTAAATTAATTTTTAAATCATTATCAATATTAAATGATTCATTCATTCACTTTTTATTGTTATTAAAACAATTTTTATATATAGATAAAAAATAAAAATAAATGTTACATTTGGTAATATTATCATAACGTCTCTCCAATTTGCTAAATTTATACAACTAAAAATAAAATATTTCATTACTTAAATTCTTGAAAATATATGAATTTATCAAATTATTTTTGAAAAGAAATGGAAATTTAAATTAAATTTAAACAAAACTTTATATATAAATGATAGTGAATTTGAATATATATAATTTTTACTGTTATGGGTAATTTGAATTTCAGGAATGAATTCAAATATAAAAAATATTGAATTAAAATCAAAATGATTTTGGATAATCTATATTATCTGATTCCCACGATAAATTAACCTCAAACAATAAAATCTAATATTTGAATATGTAATATATATATATATATATACATCCTTAAAATAATAAATCGAATGTTATATATTTAATGATGCGTTGTATGTGATTTTATGTATTTAATATTTAATTAATTTTTAAATATTATATTTTAATTACATTAATAGAGTAAAATAATATTTTTTATTTGAATTTTTGAATATAATTACAATATATATTAACTTATCAATTCAAATATTATAATAAAATTTTTTGAAATTAATATATTTTCTACTTTAGATAATTAATGCAAAATAACATTATTGAAAAATTAGGTGATACTTAAAATGTTTAGATTTCTATTAAAGTAATAACTCTATTTTATATTAATAAAATTAACACAACTTTTTTTATACCAAAATTTTTAACTAATAATTGTAATTTAAATCATAATCATCACAACTTTTTTCCCTATATTTAATGCTTAGAGTTATATTTAAGTGGTAATTCTATTTTAAAATTAGCAAATATTTTCTAACTAATAATTGTAAATTAAATTATAATATTTTGTAATGTGTAATAATTATCATAGCTTCTATTAAATTATAATTGTTTTTAAATGATTAATCATCACAAGTTCTATTTTACTTCAACTTTTTTATTTTAAAATGTAAATTTAGTAATATGATAAAAAAACAAAGGCCATTTTTATTAGTTCAATAGTTTCTTCAAACTCGTACTTTTATATATATATATATATATATATATATATATATAGATTATAGATTATAGATAGATAATAGGGATAATGTAAATAAAAACATATATTGTCTAGCATTATTGTCTTAGATATAAATTGTTTTATGCCAAGTTATGGTTTTGGTCTCTTTACTTTTATAATAGGGATAATGTAACTTTTGGCCCCTAAATTTGGGAAGTAGGTCCATATTGACCTCTGAACTATTTTTTTATTCACTTTGACCCCTGAACTTGAATTTCATTATTCATTTAAGCCTATTTTGTTAAGGACCGTGAAAAAAAAGGGATAATGTAACTTTTGGCCCTTAACTTGGCAAGTAGGCCCACATTAGCCCCTAAACTTGACAATTAGGTTCACTTTGGTACTTGTACTTTTTTTGGTCCATTTTGAAATTGACAACTAGGTTTATTTTGATCCTTGAACTTGAAAAATCTAAAAGTTTGATGATGTGACACTCTAAGATTGTATTGCATCATCACTTAAAAATACAAATTGTTTAGATGATGATCTGTACAATCTTAGAGTGTCATATTTAGTGTTATAATAATCGAATTGATGGTTGAACAGGTTAGCCACCAGTTCTCGGTTTAACCAGTTTGGTCGGTTTGACCACCAGACCAACAATAATTAAATAAATAATTAAAAATTCATAAAAATCTAAAAATAAAACTAAAACCTGTTATATATATATATATATAAGATATTTATGAATTTTTAACTATTTATTTAATTATTGTTGGTCGAGATCGAACTGGTCGAACTAGTTGAATCGAGAACTGGTGTTCTAACTTGTTCAACCATGAGTTCGGTTATTAAAACACTGAATATGACACTTTAAGATTGTACTACATCATCATCTAAAAGTTTTTTATTTTTCAAACTCGGAGTGCTACATTATCAAACTTTTAGAATTTTCAAGTTTAAGGATTAAAATGGACCTAGTTGTCAAGTTCAAATTGGACAAAAAAAAAGTATAGGTACTAAAGTGAACCTAATTGTCAAGTTCAGGGGAAAAATTGGACCTACTTGCCAAGCTCAGGGGCCAAAAGTTACATTATCCCCTTTTTTTCACAGTAATTAACAGAATGGGCTTAATGAATAACGATTTTCAAGTTCATGGGTCAAAGTGGATAAAAAAATTTAGGGGCCACTGTGGACCTATTTATCAAGTTAAGGGGACAAAAGTTACGATATTAACTATTTGGACTAATTAACGACATTATAAAAGTAATGGAATCAAGTTATACCAAATTAAAGTGTAGGAACTATCTCAAATTTGAATATAGTAGAGACACCAAAAATGAAAGTCAACCATTGTCTTATAATAACTAAACTATTTAGACTAAGTAATGACATTATAAAAGTAAGAGAATTGACATACGTCAAATAAAGTGTAGGGACTAAATCTCAAATTTAAACATAACAAAGGCACCAAAATTAAAAATAAACCATTACCTTGTAATGACTAAAAAGAGACTGTGTCGCTACCTCCTCTAATGGGGATAGTTTTATATAAACAATGTTTTTGGAATTGTATTGATGGTTGAATAGCCAAAACATCGATTCTTAATCCAACTGATTCAATTAGTTTGGGCAGCTCAAAGTTAATAAGTTTTTTAAAAAAGTAAAAGAATTGTAAAAATTAATTCAATCTATTTTAAATTCAATTTAATTAATTTGTATCAATTCACGAATCAACTAATTTTATACCTTTTATCATATCATTACCTCAACTAAATCTTAATTCAATTGATGCACCCCACCAGCCGGTGGATTCAAACAACAATTTTTTCAATCCAAGCTGAGGGCATTGATGTGGGTGAGGGCTGTCCATAATGAACTTAGTGCGGAGGAGAGGCTTTGGTGGTTTTGTCTGATTAGAAGTTGGAATGAGGCTATTAAAGTTGGGATGGGTGGCAGATTTGGTGTCCTCCGAGAAAGGGTTGGGTTAAATTTAATTTATGTGGGGTTGTGAATGAGGATGAAGCTGGGTGTGGTGGGGTTTTAAGAGATTTGAATGGGGTTGCTAAGGCAGTTTTTTCGGGTCCAATAGTTGCTAAAGACTCCTTAGCTGCCGAGGTGGTTGCGATTATGATTGCATTGGAAATGTTTTCAGCGATGGGGTGGTTTGGTAAATGCTCTTTAATTATTGAACTTGGCTCTAAAGAGGTATGTTGCTGGTTAGAAAACCATGGATTGAGACCGTGGGGGCTGCTTCCTTGCTTCAGGGAAATTGATTCGAAGGTGGCCAATTTAGGTAATGTTTGTTTTGTGATTGCAGATAAGAATGGAAATGATTTGGCGTTTGCTCTAGCAGTTGCTGGTATTAAAAGGCCTGGTATGTACAAGGTTTGGTGGTGAGTTCTTTTTGGGGTTTGGTTGCTGTTTTTGTCTTAGCCGTTTTTTGGTTTTGCTGTTGCAGCACTTTGGTTTAGTTTTTCTTTGTTGGTTTATTTTGTTGGTGTGCTCTGTCTTTTGTGGGCAGAGATAATGTGGGGGTGTGTTGGTCTTTGATGGATTCAATTGTCTTGGTTTTTGAGTGGGGTTTTGTTTTGGGTGTTGGTTTTTCATGGGGGCTTATTTCCTCGTTTTTTGGCTTTTGTGTATGATCTTTGATAGAGCGAAAAAAAAAAAAAACCACATACAACGTATTAATGATGAATTCGCCTAAACGACCATTTAGGTTTTGTATGTGTTTTTTCTCTTCCTCTCAGCTCATCTTCATGTATTATTTCATTGATTTAAAGGGATTTTGTGATAGTTGATATGAATAGGTGAATTTTCATCGAGATTTGCATTTGGATCAGTGACTTCAGTTTTGAATGCAGTGGCAGAGACCGACGCAACCAATCCCTCATTCCTCCAATCATCTTGGCATCCCTAGCCAGGACAAGGTCAAAACTCAACCATATATACGATTCTTCTTAATTTCTCTAGAAGCTTTTGAAGAAGGTTGAAAAGAAGATATAAGCTTCCTAATCTTCAGGTTTGAGAGGGTAAAGGGGTGGGGTTTGCATGTGTGGTAGGAGATATGCAATGTTGTTTAAATGGTGCTGGCAGGTCTATCGGACTGTTTAGACCAAAAATCAGTTAGATATTGATTCGAAAAAAGAGATTAAATCAATTGATTCGTGAATTATTTGAAATAAGTCGATTTTTATTTTATTTTTTATATTTTTTAAAATTTATTTAATTAAATTAAATGAATTAATTAAAATAAAAACCAATCCAATTACTAATCTAATTTTGAATATCTTAAACTAAGATTTGAATGCAAATGAAAAATTAAGTCACGCAAGTCATTATTTATTTAATTTACAGTATGATTTAATTAATACAGTGTGTTATCGGTTTGAATAAAATTTTGAATAAAATTATAAGAGGAGGATCTATCAGAAAAGAAATTATTAGATATAAGAGAAAGGATTATATAATCAATATTCTTTTAAAAATATATATTCTTTAAAAAACTCAAACTCTTTTTTTATTATTAAATTATTACTTAGATTGATCTAAATAATTTTTCTAAAAAATAATTAAATGAAATGAAATGATTTCAATGAAAACGATATATGGTATAACAATTTTATATAATAATTTTTACAAATTTTATACTTGTATTTAAGAATTATACATGATTTTCTCTGTATTTATAATTTATAAAAACCTATAATTGAATAAAAGCATTGATATTTGTGTATTAAAATATATATTAGATTATGATACATTTACATTGTAGGTAAAAAATTTATTAAATATAACATAGATTTATAAATAATTTATATAAAAATTAAATGTGTTTTTGGTTGAAATGATAAAATTGAAGTTTTAATATCCATTGTTCTTTGTTTGAAAACATACTATTGTAAAACAAATTTTTTAGCACTGGTTGAGAAAAAAATAAACCAAAAATTAAGAAATCAAGATTTATTGTGCCGTGGAAAAACCACCGCCTTAGAAACAAATTCGCCTTGATCAGTGTAATAATGCAATGGACGTCGTCCCTCAAAGTTAACATGGTGCTTCAATATCCATACACCTGAATAAGGAAGGTGGAACACAATTGGTATTGTTCTTCTAAGGGAAATTACACTAGGATCAATTCATAAGAAAGTTTGGAGGGATCACAGCTAGTTCCGCTTAAAATTCAAATTCCTAGACAGAATTTCCTCTAATGTAATTTAGGAAAAAACGACAGACTTTTTAAAAGGAAATGGAAAAAGAAACGAGGAGGAGAAAAGAGTTATTTGATTACTGTGTTTGCTTTCTGTGTAAAAACTGAGAAAAACATTCCTCTATTTATACTAGTAACAAAAGGACAAAATAATAAATATGTAAGGGCAAAAGAATAAAAAAAGGGAAAAAATTGTTTTGAAGAAATTATTTTCTAGAAGTAAAGACACGTGTTACCATGGACACGGACCAATGACGGCGCGCGTGTGTTAGGCCTATAGCCCAATTTCTCAATTAAAGTAAAAAGTAAGGTCATATAAACCCTATCAATAGCCTATATTTAACTAATGCGAGATATACCCACCTACCAACAATCCTTTGCATTACCAATAGCGTCTAAATATCACCATGTGTGATTTTTTAGATTTATTTAATTAAAAATATATATTTATTATTTGTTGGACAAAACACGTTCGAGAACAAATATAAATATAAAAAAAATATTTATATATAAAATAAAATAAAATAAAATTTATATTTAAAATATTAGATAAAAAATCAATTAAATAAATAAGATTATGAAAACCAGAAATAGAATAAAAGAATTGAGTTTTACTAGATGTTGATGTCTGTTTTACACAGTTTCCTTAAGATAAATTTGGCCGCTCCTATGGTACTTGGAGAAACGTTGGTCGACTGTCTCCTAGGATACAACAACAAGATGATCGAAGCAATAGCACCTCTGCAGTGATTAACGAACAAACCTTGTCTTCTTCTATTACTGAAACGTTCGAAATTATGGAGAGGAAAAAGAGAAGAATTTTGAGAGTGAAATAAATTTGTTGTGGTTGTGTCTAAAGATACAAAATCTAAATTAAAAGAGGCTTTAAATCAATTTGAATAAAATAAAATCAAATTGATTGGAATCAAATAAAATCAAGATATATGTCCTTTTAAAACAAATTCTGTATATTTGCTGAGAAAAATAAATTTCGTGTTGGGATAAAATATCCACAGGCCCAGCTTGGGCTCGACTGATCCAAACATTTCGTGTCGCCCACGTCATGCGAGTGCGCCCTAACCTTGATGGATTTGGATCTACATCCTCTCTACACGCAAGGCAATGTTTCAAGCTTAATTATTCAATAACTCTTTAAGTGGGTTCTCATAGATATACACATCTCACACTTGGTATTTAACCAATGTCGGATATAAGCTTTTCTTTTTCTCAACAAATATTCACAAGTAGCTTACTTTGAGCATCAATTTCTCTTTCATCACTCAATCATTTTGAACATATAATATACCATTGTAAAGGTCTCATGAAGTAGAATATAAAACTATAATTTTATGGTTCAACTCTCCACCTTTACCAATCGAGAATATGCCTCAGAGTTTCCAAAAATTACAATTTTTCCAACATTATTTTATTAAAAGAATGTAAATTTTTTTATATTATTTTGCATAAGTTAAGAATAAAAACAGTAAAAAAAATCGATCTCATAAGAAGAAGAATTTAAGAAAAATCATTTGCCATGTAACAGTTTTGATAATATAATCATAGACGCATAGTTGATGTGGTTTAGAAAATGCCATAATCGAAAATAAAGATAATCAATTAATTTATGTTGGATAGGCAATGATTGTAATCTTATCTACAAAATTAAAATAAAAAATTTATCTTTCCCGAGCTCTGATATTGGATGAGACGCGTTAAGTAGGTTAAGTGATGTAAAAAGATTTCCAGTTATATGATAGGTTCACATTGCTTTCAATAAATATAAATACCCACCCGTAATCTAAGCTGCTCTTGATAATGAATTACGTGTGGAAGTGGAAACGATTCTCGACCAAGAAAAGTTGTTGGCGGAAATAAAAAATTTGGCTGTATCATGGGATCGAAATATGCTATTTTCACAGTCGCATGTTACATCGGAGGGAAGATAATTAAATTAAAGGTGACATCTATTAGGGGTGTTAAATAGGTTAATCAACTCGAAATAATATTAATTGAACTCATTGACTCTTCAAAATTTTTAACCGTTAACCTAATCGAATTTTTTTTAAAAAAATTAGCCGAACCGAAATTTTTTCGGTTAATTCGGTCGGTTAACCGAATTAACCGAAAATTATATGTATTTTTATTTTTGGTTAAAATAAGTATAAAATTAACCGAATTAATCGAATTAACCGAATTACCCGAATTAACCGAATTAACCGAATTATTTGTATAAAATTATATGTTTTTTATTTTTATTTTTAGTTTTAGTTTTAGATTTTTATTTTTATTTATTTAATTATTTGTAATTTTTATGATTGGGTTGGGTTGGGTTGGGTACTTGGGTTAATATATATTAGATTGGGTATTTGGGTTTATGTTGGATTGGGTTTGAGTGAATAGTGAGCTATTTATATATTATAATTTTATTTATTAATTTTTTTGGTTAAACCGAAAAAATTCGGTTAACCGACCGGTTTCGAACCGAATTAACCGTTAACCGAAAACTCAAAAAATTATTAACTGTCCCCCGACCGAATTAACTCGGTTAAGCTACCGATTAACCGAATTCGGTCAGTTAACTGAATTTTTTTGGTTTTACCCGAATCTTGCACACCCCTAACATCTATCACCATATTTGTTTGTGAATGGGATGAAGAGGCCGGGCCATTTGATTGATGGCACTATTATTAAGCGTGGTGGAAACCCTTTAGGTTGTTGAGGGGTGGGTCGTTTATTTTATATTGATGATTTGGTGTTGTTCTGTGAGGCAGATGTTACACGAGTATGTGAATAGAGGTGTTTTAGGATTTCAAAAAATACTATGATCATGAGGTTAATGTGCAGAAAATTATAAAATTATAGTTTTCTTCTCAAGGAATATTGATCCAACCATTTTTGTTTCAATTGTTGATAACTTGGGTTTTAGAAAGTTAATGACTTGAGTATGTATTTGGGTGTACCTCTATTGCATAATAGAGTGATTAAGAGCACCTTCTAGTATCATAGGGATAGAACTTTAGCCTAACAAATAATGCAACCTTACGCGATTTTTTTTGCTTCAAATCCATGTAAGTCAACCTAACTCTTGAAAGATGAGAAATCCCACGGAAATCCTCACCGAATTATAGCAGAAGTAATTAAAGCGAATGAGCAACAAAAGAATTGAAAAGCCACAAAAAAGTAATACATACAAGGTGTTTGAGTAAATGCTCTCAAATATATTCTTTAACTCAAGAATGAAAAATGAAGTACAATAGAATGATTACAAATGAGGGGGAAGGTCTCTATTTATAGTTGAGCTCCCCTAGATCTAATAATACATATTGAATTACATCAGCAGCTGAGATTAGTGCCTATCTACAAGATAGAGTCCTATGTGATCTAAACTCTATTCATCTTTATCTTTTAGGATTTACAATAATTGCCTTGGTAACTCTAGCTTTAATAGAGTGTTTCACTTGACCACCAATGCTTCAAGTAGATGGGCATCTCCATGTGTTCCACGAATCGAGCAAATTCAAGTGGGTCAAATGAGCCCCATTTAATCAATTAACCTCCATGGGACAGTTTGTGTGCATTCTTCATGGGCTTTGATTCGCAACCCGTGAATTCCTCCCCCACCCATTCTCGTGACGCACTTATTGTGTTCTTGGAATTACACTAGCTTAACTCGTCTCGGAACTGCCTCAATACCTTGGCTGATTCCCAACTAGTCTCTCTGTCGAGTAGTTTTTCCCTTCGAAACATTTGCCCCAACTTATGTCTTCACTATCGCTTAACTTGAATTATATTTCTCTCTTGTACATCTCGATCTTAAGAGCTCACCACTCTTACTTGCCTCTATTGTGACTTGCCTCGATTAGGATCCCCTTGATCCTCACAAATAGGCTTTGGCACACCCACATAGAACACTGAGTTAACCTTGAGTATTGTCGGTAACTCTTGTTTGTAAGCCCCTTGGCTTACCTACTTTAGAATTCTGAAAGGGCCCCTGTGTCTTTTCCAAGTCAATGCTAAATCATAATGTAAAATACTAGATAAGTGTTTGAGATGTACCTTGTGTTGGATCTAGTGTCCTAAGTGTAGTATTTTCGTTAATATACACTTGTAATTTTTTTGAACAGTTTGGTTAATAAAACAAATTCATTGATTACGATTAATATACTTTGTATTATTGTCCTCACATGGTTTTTGAACACAAATCAAAATAAAAGAAAATGTTGCTCATTGGTTGTCTAAATGTTTAACTAATACTAAGAGGTATTACGTGGTCAGATGGTAGTACAAAAAGACAACTTGTATTAGTAGACGAACCTAAACATGTCCTTAGTCTAATTGAAAATGAGCAAACCGATTGAAAAACTAATATTGTTGTCTATCAATTCCAATTGGGGAGATGTCTTGTCTTGAGCATTGAATCGGATGACTCCCAAAAGATAAAAACATAGATGTGATTGATTGGACTAACAGTACATTAGACAAGACCTAAGCAGAGATCCTGAATCCGTTTATGGATTTATTCACTTATGATGTTCATAGTGTGACATACTTAAATCCTGAGTAGATGACAGACTATGTATGTGTGACTCGTACACTTTGATGTAAGTAAAAGTCTGAGTTCAAATAGATAAGGAATAGAAAGTTGATGCGTTGGGTGTACGACTTTTGTAGTATGTAGCGTCATTCACAAAAATGGAATTCGTAGCCCAAAACATGGGGTAAATGATATCCTCTCATTAACATTACATGGTTGATAAAAAGTAAATGTGGCCATGGGTCGTCCGTCTTTGTGATGGATGACTTGATCACTATTTGATAGTGATTAACTTTTCATGAAGGATGATGTAATGTTTATCATGAGATAAAATAAGATCATATTAGAAGAACTAATATTATCCCAAAAAGATTAAGGATACCCTTTAAGGGTAACACACTTATGACAAGGTCATTGGATGAGCACTAAGTAGTTATTTTCATAATGGTATGTCATTAGGGAGAACTCATTCATGATACTATAGTGGAATGAATTTATGACTAAATAAGTTTATAATTAACAGGTGAAAAGCTGAAACTTAATTATAAATTATTTAAGCCTCAACTACATATGTCCAATCGGTCTCTTCGTTAGCTCGTTGAAACCATAAATGAATTGCGTGTTTGAATAAAATTGAATAGAATGAATAGAAAAAAGAAATGAGAAATATTTTGGAATGATTATGATTTTCTCCGAAATGGAGAAATAGAACCATTTGGAAATAAATGTAGGTTTCCAAAAGTAGAAATGGAAATGGGAATGAAAATTTGCAATCCTATATAGGATTACTTAAAAAAAATGATGGAAGAATGAATTTATGTTTTTGGATTGTTTTGAAGCCCGAAAATGAAAATAAAACATTTGGTCAGAGTGAACATGTTAAGTTGTGACATATTGAATGAATTTTCTCAAAATTTTGTCAGGGCAAAATCGTTAAAATTTTACCAGAAGGTCTGGTAAAATCGTCAAAATTTTACTGGGGTAAAATTTGGGTGTAAAAATGATTTAATATGTAGATTTTAAATTTTATTTTGTGAAATAGAAAAACTGAATCAGGTTAGATCATATTACAGAGTATTAGGTCAAAAAGGCCTAGGAGGTACTCGTAATTGGACCCGATGTGAGAGAGGCCTAATGTAACAACTCAGTTTTAGTTAAATCAGGACAGTGATTTCAAAACCACAAATCCAAGGTCGTAAAATTATTTTAATATTATTTTTGGTGTTTATAACATGTGATTATATATGTGTGAAAATTTCGTGAGCTAATTTTATCGTTTAATAGCTCAATTTGAGAAAAATGACTTAATCGCGTAAAATGCAAAAGTAGTATGCTATAAGTTAACAGTGCTAAATTGCTATTGCTTATTAAATGAAAGGTCCTTATGTTGTAATTAGACCATTATTAGTGGAATTTGACATAAATGGCCAACCATTAAATGTTTTTTAATGTTTTAATTAAGGTTAAAATAGTAATTTGGTTATTAAGGTTAATTTAATTAAAACAAAAGCCAAAATTTAGCTCATTTCTTTTTTCTTGGCTTAACATTAAAAGAAAATAAAGCCTAGAAGAACATTTAGGGTTCGGCAAGTAATTGGCTTGATTAAGGTATGATTCTAGCTCGATTTTTGATGATTTCTATGTTTTTGTGATGTTGCTTTGAATACTAGCTAGCCCATGCCTCAATTTTTGAAAGTGTTGATGATTTTGAATGTTGCCGTTGATGAATTCATGTGTTTTTGGGTGTTTGATGATGAAATATGAAAGCTTAGTGTTTGATATATATGTTTTGTAAAGTAATTTTGAGTAAAAATGCATATTGAGGATTAAATTGTGAAATTTGTAAATTGAGAGGGTTAAAGTATGAAATAAATGAAATTATGGGCTATTATGAAGTTATAGAGAATTCGGTTAAGCATGGAATATATTAAATTTTGTGAATTCTGTGTATTTATGAAATAGGGACTGAATTGAATAAATATGGAATTTTAGGGGCTAAAGTGAAAAAAGCCCAAATATGTGTTTGTGGACTAAATTGAAAGATTATGTGATTAAATGAGTTGAATTTGTTATAATATAGATCAAGAAAAGAAGAACCCGGACTTAGATCGAGGCAGGAACAAAGTACTCGACTAATCGACTAGTTTTATCGTTTTTACGTCCGAGGTAAGTTCGTACGTGATAAACATTGTTACAATTATGTTTTTAATGCTTTAATATTGCGTAAATTGTATATATATGTGACTACGATTGCGTACGACGACAAATCGACTATGTTTGGCACTTAGTGTGCATTTCGAGATAGCTTCGGCTATATATAGCACTTAGTGTGCAATTCGGAATAGCTTTGGCTATATATATAAGGTACTTAGTGTGCGAGACTGAAATAGCTTCGGCTATGAAATGCACTTAGTGTGCGAGGTTATAATAGTTTCGGCTATGCTTTGGCACTTAGTGTGCGAGATATCGAGCATTCGACTGTATTAAATAAAGGTATGAGTTCGATATGAATTTGTACAGGTATGTACCTATAAAGCATGAAATCCAAATAGAAGAAGTTATGAAATTGCTTAAAAACACTTGAGTAAGTATGGGGAAAGTTTGTTGTTCACCATGATTTAGATATTAGTTAGTTCGAATTGATAATCTGTATATTATGGACTATTGAGTATAATTAGTACGAACTTACTAATCTATGAAGCTTACTGTGTGTTATTTGTCTATGTTTTGTAGAGAATCAAAGCTAACTTAGACTCGGGGATCGTCAGGAAGTGTCATCACATTATCGATCATTTTGTGGTACTTTTGAAGCTTTGTATATATGGTATATGGCATGTATAGGCTAGTGTCATCTTGATATGTTTTGAATTATGGTATTAGCCATGAGAGTTAGCTTGTAAATGTTGGTATGTATGGCCATTTAAGTTGGCTTGAATTATGTGTTTGGTAAATGACATATATGTGATGTATATAATATCTTATGTATTGGCTTGCTTAGTATGTTTATGTGTTGGCTATTTTGGATAGTTATAAGTTGGTGTATTAATGCTTGAGGAATGGTATGTTATGGTGTGATTTATAGATGATGAATTGATATGTTTGAGAGGTATGATTTAATTGATGGAAATGTGATGAAATGTAATTATAAGATTATGTGATTTTTGATGATTTTGGTATAATGATTTGGTATGTTTTGAATATGGAATTTAGTAGTAGAAATTTTTGATGATAGTTGGTATAATATGTGTATAAATTGGTATGTTTTGGCTGCTTATAAGTGTAATGAAATGGTACAAATTTGGTTGCTATGTGTGCATGAGAGTGGGGTGGCAAATTGGCTTTTCAAATGGCCTATTTTTGTCCACACGGGAAGAGACACGGGCGTGTATCTTAGCTTTGTGCGACACACGGTCATGCTACACGACCGTGTGTCCTTTGGGGTACCATTTCAAATTAAGTCAGTATACCTTACAGTTTTGCCACGGCCTAGACACACAGGCGTGTCTATTAGCCGTGTGTGGCACACGGGCTGGCACATGGGTGTGTGGTCGGCCGTGTGACTCAAGTCAGTAACCTCCCTAGTTTTCCTACTGCCATGACACACGGCGTCTTCTCGGCCATGTGGTGTAAGTCAATATGTATGCCCTATTTTTACACGGCCTATGACACAGGCGTGTCTGGTGGCCGTGTGCCTCACACGGCCTATTTACACCGGCATGTGACCCTTAAATATAAGAAAAATTTTTATGTTTCCCAAAGTTTGCTAATGTTATCAGTTTAGTCTCGAACCACTTCTAAGCATATTTTAAGGTCTCGTAGAGCCTTATAAGGGACATTGTGTATGTAAATGAATGATTTGCGATAATGGATGTTTAATTAGTTGTGAAATGTTAGATAAATGTTGTATTTGATCGGCAATTCCTTTTAACCCTAATCCAGTGACGGACACGGGCTAGGGGTGTTACACCTAAAACCACTTACATAACATGAAGGGGGCAGAAATACAAGGGTGATTCGTTCACCCCTCTCCTACTCTAAGCATGATGTTTTTTTTTATATTTAAAATAAATCTCTACAACTCTTCAAGGGTTCTACCTTCTCTTTCTATAAATAAATGACACTGGTAGAGTTATTAACAAAAATTTTGAGAGATTGTTATTCTGTCGAAAAATAGAGAGAATTTATTCTCAACTTATAAACACAATTTTAAGAATAACAATTTTATCAATTTCTATTAAAGAAGAGGGAATTCCCATTTTCACCACAAAAGAAAAACTTTTTCTTGTTCCGTGTTTTGATTTAATTGGTTCGAGCCCACACTCAAAGCAGTTCATGGTACTAGAATAAGAAAGAAGATCATTTGGTTGAAAGCCTAAAAACAAAAAGGATCCGCTTACCCAAAAACTTAGGTATGAATTTAGTTAAGTTTTATTTCTATAAATATCACAAACTAGGTCAGTTTTTAAAATTTTAATTTTCCACTGTGTAAGAAAACTGTTTTCAAACTGGGTTTTTTCCAATACCTAACTCATTGCATTTACTTGTTTTGACTGCCCAATTTACGTCACCACTTTTCCCACAAATTTTGATGCACAACCCACCTCTCTCTTAGGTGGTAGCCCCACTGATAACTCAATGAGCTTCATATCAATTTTCTACACCTCTAGCATTTCCAAGGGGGTTTTCATAGCACTCCGATCTACCAAGTCAATATTCCCACCACACAGAACATCACTAGCTAGTTGGATTGTTGGTAATACCTTGGTTCCACCCCTCATGTCTCGACTTATCAACATAATGCATTGTTGCTGTCGAGTATCCATGATGCATATACAATCGAAAAAAGGTATCAACAGAGCATTAATCTGGTCAAGAAAATTCAAGCCAAACATGAAGTGTTAATCATCTAAGTGCCTTGAAGCCACCCTTGCCTTTCCATTTATCGATCTATAACTCAAGTCATTGTGCTACTGCCGCGGTTGAGACCTCTTTGGAATTAAAAGTCTTGATTTTCTTAGTCAATTTAATTGTAACACCCCAATACTAGACCTGATCCTTGGATCTAAGTTACAAGGTGTCACATTTGTTGTCAGTGTAACTGTAACGTCTCGAATTTTGGGCCAAAAAGTATTAGGTCTTGAGTATGGGAATAGTTAGGAAGCTACTCATAAATATTTAGTTGTGCAAGAAAGTGACACAAATCTGTATCTGTTTCAATGGTTAAGTACTCTGGGAAGTGTTTGAGAAGTCCTGGGTTTAGGCCTGAGCAAGTGCAAAAAGTTTTATTTTTTAAAGGAATAAGCACTGTCTCTAGACAGTAGACTTTTAATTACATGTAGGTAAAACATTTCATAAAAAGCCTATTGGTCCAGTGGATAGTGGCGTGTTGTAGTAGCTAGGAGACTGAGGTTTGAGTCTTGCGGCATGCATAGGTGTTTTATTTTTGCAAACGGTCGAATGGATGGTTGTGTCGCAGTGGGACTCTATTGTTGGGTCGGTTGGGATGTTTGAGTGGAGTGGGGAGCTTGTAGCTGAAAGTTAGGAGGAAAAAGGGGGATTGGGATAATGATCGGTTGGGGATGTTGTGGAGAGGTTTTAAGAGTAAATCAAGGGGATGTGATGAGAGGGGGAGAGTTAGTGCAGTATAGGGACTCTGGAGACTCAAAGGGATTCAGTTTGGGGTGTGTTGAGGCTTATTGATTTTCATTTTGGTTGCTAGCTAGGTTTTTTGGCTTTTTTCACTTTCGGTTTTGGGGAGGCTATCTACTATTGGGGTTTTGGTAGCCGAATTCTATTGTGACCATACGGGTATCTTTTCTTTTGGTATTCTTTTGGGTTGCATTCTTTTAGACCTTTCTCTACAGTTGCCAAACCTCTTTTCATTCTTCATCCCTCACTTGATTTGTTTGGTTGAATCTCTTTTTGATCTTTTCTCGATTTTTCTTCCTTTCCTCAATTGTGGCTTCTTGTGATGTTTTGGCCGAATATCCCGTGTCTCTTTCCCTCTCTCAAATCTTTCTGTTCTTCTTGCTTTGACTGAATCTCCTTGATTGACTATTGCCAAAATTCATTTGAGTTATTGGTAAGGGTAAGTACAATCGCTTCATTATTTCTTTTTTAGCTGAATCTCTATTAGCTCTACTGCCAAGTTTTGGCTTTCCCCTTCTCTTTCTCTTTGGGGCAGAATGTATACTTTTCGTTTAAACATCTTATGATCTGCCTAATCTTGCTAGGAGTGTGGATTCTATTGTGGAAGTTCAGGCCAATTATTCTTCTCATTGCAAGTGGTCTATTCACTTTGGGGGTAAGTGCTTTAAGTGAGATGTATTTTTATTGGACTTTAAATACTTATGAATTGATTGAATGTTTCTTATGAAGGTTGAAGTTTTGGAGTGGTACGTGGGTGTTAAGTCAGTAAGGATCTGCAATTGTTGGTTTGGTAAGTGATAGCGGATCGAATGAATCTTTTTCAATTTTGTGGTTTGGATTAACGATTATTTTTAAGCTAATGAGGGATTGTTGTTAATCATAGGTGCGTTGATCTCGAAAGTGTTTCGGTTACAACCCCATAACAGGTGTGTGTAACACTGCCATTAGATGTGAAACTGCAAAGGCTGAAAAGCTAAAAAGTCGAAAGGCTAAAAAGCCAAAAAGTGGGTTGTCGATGCCACACGGGCATGGCCGTATGGTTGATGAAATGCCATGAACGTTTTCATGGGCTGAATTGGTATTGGGTCATTTTGGGCCGAACTGGGCCATGTAGGCCCAATAGGCCTATAGGCCCCATATGGAAAGAATCACACAAGAGTGTAGTTAATATTGGGTCGGCTGTATGAATCACACTGCTAAGGCCATCTTGGGTTATGTGGGCCATACGAGCGTGTGGGCCCATATGGGCCCGCAATATGGGTCGTGGGCCTATTATCACCGATTGACTGTTAAGGTTGCACGGGTGGCCCAAGACGACTGTGGGCCTACTGTTGGGCTGGTAAGTTTACTTAGTCCCTTATTTATTTGTAAATGATCGAAATACCCCCATAGGGTAATATGACAGACCCTCATAGGGTAAAATGACTGAAATACCCTTGTAGGGTAAAATGACTGATTTGCTCTACGATGTGTATGACTATATTTGAGCATGCCACGTTATATGTATGTTGCATCAACGTAAGATATTATGATACGATGCATAACATGTTGCATGGGGTTGGGATTGTTATTTTTGGAGAAAGTATACTGTACTGATATGATCGCACGGGTCACCCAAGACGACTGTGGATCTAAGGTTGCACGAGTCACACAAGACGACTACGGACCTACTACTTGGTGTGTAGGGATGGGTAGGTTGATTTTATCCCCACATGGTGTGTAGGGTTGGTACGGAGATGGTGTGTAGAGGCTGGGTTGGGCAAGATTTTCTGTTTGCATACTGTACTGATTCTGTAATGGGCTTAGGCCCCACTAATGCTGTTACTAGATTGGTCTTAAGCCCACATTGTTTCTGATTCTGAAATAGGCTAAGGCCCTAACTAAAACTAAAAGGGCTTAGGCCCAAATTGTGTTTACTCTGATTGTTTGCTTATATGGCATTACACACCGAGTTTTCATAAACTCACCCATCTGTTATAACTATACAGGTAATCTCCAGTCTTAGGCGGATCGGTGCTGCGAGGGACTTAAAGGTGGCCACATAACCGCTCTTGCTTCCTTAATGGATTTTCTTTTATAAGTAGTTTTAATGGGGTATTTAATGTAATAAGGCCTCTATAATTTTTAATTTGGGGGTTTTATTTATTTTGATTTATATCTACTAGTAGTAGGATGCGGGTTTTCAAAAGGTATGCATGATTTACCAAAATACCATGAATACGCAAAACCGTTTCAAAAAGCTTCCGCGATAAACGAGATTTTGAAATTAATAACGTTTTAAATTAAATACTTTTAATAGTGATGCAAGTTTTAAAATTATTTTCTAGATCACGTAAAGAGACTAAATAAACATTGGGCTTTTCATACAATATCATGTTACGAAAAACACTTCAATGTGACATCGCCAGATTCGGCCATAACGTCTAGGCCGGGTTTGGGGTGTCACAGTAACTATGATCAATCAACTAAATTTAATTTATATAATTAAATGATAAAATTCAACTCAATTATGCATACAATATAATATACAATAGTTTTTGGGTCTTATACGAGCTTACGGAAGCTCTAAAAGTAATTCGAGGTCAAAATAGGACCAAATTGTAAGAATTTTGAATTATTGGTTTCATGTTGCAATGTCAGAGGGTTCCTTGTCACGATGCAACTTATTGAGTAGGTCTCATTACAGTTCCAAAGCCAGATGTCGCACCGTGGCATGGTAACCTAGTCTCGTCGCAATGACAGACATTCGACATCGCAACATGACATACTTGACTTCAAATGGTCAAGTTTTGGAACCTGTTTGCAAACACCTAAAAATTTTTTAAATTTAATTGCAAATATGATTTCAACCAAATCTAAGTACGTAATGAATTCCAGTAAATCTATAGTATCATTTTTACACACATACATTCATACTTTTCAACAATTTCATTCAAGTCCTTTATTGAACTAATTGACATTTACATACCTATGCTTATAAACATATTACCAATTATACTATTGATATGCCACAAAATATAACTATCCATAAGTTAAGACATTGACCATTTCATATATATACATAAATATAACATATCCAATTCAAAATACTAATCCGACTCAACCTAAGTACATGCCGTATAACCAACAAAAGAAACTATAAAAATGTTGTTGAGTATGGGATCTTTGTCTAGATGCCTAAATTGATGCTCGGGACCTTGATATGAATCTAAATTCCGCATTGAAAACAAAACCATACGTTGAGCGATAGAGCTTAGTGAAATTTCCATTATTCAAATCAATATAATACAAATTCCAAACCAATTGCATACAATTTATTTCAATTGCAAATACCAACTAATTCTTATACAACTCATGCAAATATTCAAATAATATAACAATATGCATATGCCATGTAACGCCCTAAAATTTGTATATTTTTTTCTGTGTATTTATGACACAACTGTGTATCTGCTTCAGTGGTTAAGTGTTTTGGGTGTGTGTGAGAGGTCCCAAGTTCAAGCCTTGACTTGGAAAAATTTTGAAATTTTTAATGATTGAAGCCTTAGCTTTGCTTAAAGCGTTTAAGTAGAGTTGTTTGTAAAATAATGTTAGAATGGGCCTACTGGTCTGGTGGATAAGTGGAGTGTTGGTGTAAGGGAGGTCTTGTGTTCGAGTCTGTACTTGGGCATTATTTTTACTGCTAATGCCATGTGGGTGTTTGAGATGGACTGGAATATTAAAGTAGTTGAAATGGATGTGGTTTAGTAGGAGTAAAATAAGGGATTTGAGAGTTACCCAGTTTTTTTCTTCTTTCTCCTGTAAAAATTATCTGCAGTTTTCCTCTCTATTTTTCCTTTGCTGCCAAATTTTACCTTCCCTCTTGCTGAATCCACCTTTATCTTTCCTTTCCCTTTTCAAATTAGTTTTCAATTTGTCATATTGTACAACATAGAGTCACACTCATTCGGTAAGTGATAATGGTGCTTTAAAATTTTAGCTTTTAAGTTATTAATTAGGGAACCTTTGTTTAACCGTATTGATAGCCAAAAATCCGGTGAAAGGCTGTGCTAGTGTCGTGTTATTGAGGGAAGCGTCTGTAGTTTGTAAGGTAAGGGTTCTTTCGCTTGGAAGATGACTTTTTCGTTTTAGGGTTAAGTTTAATTCGATCATTTAAGTGACTAGTTGAGGGAAATGTTGGTCAATAATAGGTTTTGAAGTGCTCGTGGTGGCTTTAACTTTGAATCGAAACCAAGTGTGTACCAAAACGCAGAAAATGAAATTTGACGAAAAGCCAAAAAAAGGCATTCTGTCGTCGCCACACGGGAGTGTGGTTGCCCGTGTGGTAGGCCGTGTGACGGTACACAGGCGTATGATCGACGAGCCAGGCCGTGCGCGCATGACATGGCCATATGATGGCTAGGCGAGGCCATGTGTAACACACGAGCTCAGCCAATTGGGCCGTGTGGGCCACACGAGTGTATGAGATTCTAGGATCACACGGCCAAGGCTAATTTGGGCCGTGTGGTCTACACGGGCGTGTGGGATTCTGGGCCAGGCCGTGTAGCTAATTTAGGCCATGTGGGCCACACAGGCAGACAATATGGGCGTGTGAGCCCATTTTCACTAATTTGTTGCTAAGGTTACATGGGTCGCCCGAGACGACTCTGAACGTACTGTAGGGTCGGTAAGTTTACCTAGACCCTAATTGTATGAAACGACTGAATGACTGTTACACATATATAAATGTTTGAGCATGATAAAATTTCACTGAACTGATATTGTATGAACTGTTACTATGAGATAGCATAACATAATTGTATGTTCAATTGCATCGGGTTAGGGTTTGATAATGATCGGAGGAAGTGTACTGAAAGGCTTCAAGCCTAACTTACTAGCGGCTTAGCTGCAAATCACTGTCTAATGCCTCATTCGGTACTATTTGGAGTGTAGGGATGGGTTGATTATATCCCCACATGGATTGTAGGGTTGGACGGAGATGGAGTGTAGAGGCTGGTTGGGTAGGATTTTGTAACTGCATATCTGTTACTGAGATGGCCTAAGGCCAAACTGATATTGATATTGAAAAGGGCTTAGGCCCAGACTGTGATTATCTGTTTACTGTCTGTTTGTTTGTATGGGGATTACACACTAAGTTTACGTAAACTCATCCCTTCTGCTTAATTTGTACAAGTAATCCCCAGACATAGGCAGATCAGTGCAGTGGGGGACTCAGTGGTGGCCACACGTCTTCTATTACCCTGCTTATTGCCTATTTATGATTTTTCTCTTAAATTGGGATTATTTTACTATAACATGGCCTCTATGGATTTTTACTTAATTTTTTATTTGCATGGAATTTTGGTTTATTACTGCTAGCAGTAGGAAAAGACACGGGTTTTCAAAAGATAAATGTTTTATCAAGACTACCACCAATACACAAACTATTTTAAAAGCTTCCTTATTGAATAAATTTTTGTTTTAAAACGCTCGACTGATTAAATAACACGATATTAGAATGAATAGGTAATAATAAAAAGTTTTTAAGCGAAAATATTTTTAAGCAAAGTTACGGGTTTCAAACACGTTATCGTGTGACATCGCCAGATTCGGCCATAACGTCTAGGCCGGGTTTGGGGTGTTACATGCCATAAGATACACTAATTATGCAAATTGAAATGAGCCTTTCTTGTTCCCAGGGGCATTACTGATGAAATAATTTCGAGAGTGAGAAGCTTTTGGTGGGCTAGTAAAAATAAGGAGAGTGGATAGGCAATATTAGCATGGGATAGGATGCGCATGCCGAAAGGGATAGGTGGCCTTGGTTTCAGAGATATTAGACTCTTCAATATTGCACTTTTGGGAAGACAAGTATGGCTCCTTATTAACAACCGTGATACCTTATATTTCTAAGTCCTTAGTTCTAAGTACTTTTTGGATGGTAATGTGTCCACTCTAAAAGAGCTGATAAGCCTTCATTCTCTTGGATGAGTACCGCCTCTGCGGCTAAAGCTCTTGAAAGTGGGTCATAGGAAAAAAGTTAGAATTGGGGTGGATCGGTGGGGCTTTGAAGACCTTGATGACAATTCTTTATGTGTGCTTAATGATGATATTTGTGAGAGGTTTGTGTGGGATTTATGGATTCTGAATCATCTTGTTTGGGATAGGGACAGTATCTATGAGCTTTATGGTGAGATTATGGGGTATCAAATATGTGAGCTTCCCATCATCCCAAATGACCCGAGTGACAGATATATTTGGTTCCATAACAGTTTCGGGGGTTACACCACGAAGTTGGCATATTCATGGCTCTTGCTTAAGAAGACAGGTTATTGTAACAACCTATTTTTTAGTGGTGTCAGAAACAGTGGTTTCGGGACCACAAAATCTGACGAGTAAGTTCGTATAATTAGTATTTAAATTATATGAGTCAATAATAATTTTTATACTGAATTTCAAATTGATGAATTCAATTATGGAATTAAAAGTTAGTATAAGTGGTTCGATTCAAATGTTAAGTGGTTTTGGAAAATGAGGTACCGAGACCTCATTTTTGTAATTTACAATTGTAAATATTTTTATTAAATATTTACAGAGTCGTATTATAGGTGAATTGAAGTTTGGTCAGGTAATTTTGATGATTGTTTGCTTAATTGAGGTAAAAAGATTAAATTGTAAAAGAGGTAAATGTTAATTGCTATAAATTTAAAATACTAAAGGGACCAAAATGGTGATTAGACCATGGTCAAAAAGTCCAAGCGATGGTGACATGATTAAATCCACTAACTTTTGGATTATTTATTAATTAAGTCCTAATTAGTTTAAGGTTAAATTGAAATAATGTTTGTTTAGTTGGAATTTAATATAATTGAAGGACCAATTGTGTAATTGGACCCTCCTTAAATGGCCTAATAATAGAAATGATGTGGAATTATCTAAATTGTGGTAAATTGCAATTAAATCCTAAATAAATAAGGAATTACTAATTAATCAGTTTTTTAGTGTAACCGAAAAATGGTGGGTTCGAGGCCACAAACTCGATGTGCCAGGCCAAAAATATTATTTATTTAATAATCACAGGGTTATTACTGTCGTATGAAAATTTGGTTTGGAAATTTTAACGTTTGGATGATTAATTAAAGAATAGGACTAAATCGTAAAAACTACAAAAGTCATTTGATATGTGTTTAAAAGGGTTAATAGAGGGGATCTCAAGGATAATTAGACTCTTAATATTCATAATGGACAATAATGGGTTCATGATTGTTGAAATTTGAATGAAATAATAAAGGGCATAATAGTAATTAGGTAAATAAATGATTTTAAAGTAAAGTATGATGAAATTTCTAGTCCATCTTCTTTTATCATTCTTTCACAAACCGAATGGCCATTGTTTGGGAGAAGAAAGCTTCGACCAAGCTTGAGTTCTTCGATTGAGTGATTAAACCTCGTTCGTTTTTAGTAATTTTATATTTTTGAACTCATTTTAGCTCGATCTAGCTAACCCGAGGACTAATTCATAAAAAATATCAAATGTTAAGAATTTTACCATTGATGAGTTTGGGTTATTTTTGAAGATTTATGAAAGATTATTGAACTTTGTTGTTAGTTAGGGCTATTTTGTTAAGTAGTTTTGATGATTTTAATATTTAAGGACTAAAATGTGAAAATAGTAAAAGTACAAGAACTTAATGTTAAATAATAGTAAAAATGGGCTGTAGAGAGACCCAAAACAATTCGGCAGGACTTAGTTTTAATGAAAATTGGTTAAATTGCAAGTTTTGGACTTATGGACTAAATTGCATAAAAGTAAAATATTTGGGGCAATTTTATAAAAATATCAAAAAGGACTTAATTGCCTAAAAAGAGTTCATTATAATCTTGAAATCAGTTAATTGAATGAAATTATTGTTTTAGATCAAGAATGAGTTGAAAATCGAGGCATAGAGAAGTTGCTGAATAGTGCTTGTACTTTGGCAGTTACTGTAAATCAGTCCGATAAGTTCGTACTATTATTTCTTTACTATAATGATTCTTTATATACATTCCTTGGCTGTAATAATTAAATTCATTGTTACACTTAACAATTGATTGATTGAAATACATGATAAATGAATAAAGTGACTAGTTATCAAGCTTTGAGCTGATAATATAGATTGTAACGATGGCTGAGATCCTGCATATGTCACGGATTCTCTATAGCTTGTGTGAGAAACATCGTGAGATGGTGATTACTTAGCAGGTACTATGTATTGGTGATATAGACCGCAGCGATGGCTGAGATCCTGCATATATTGTGAATTCTCTACAACTTGTGTGAGCAACATCATGAGATGGTGAATATTTAGCAGGTACCATGTACTGGTGATATAGACTAGAGCGATGGCTGAGATCTTACATATGTTGTAGATTCTCTGCAGCTTGTGTGAGTAGTATTGTGAGCCGATCAAAATTCTGAAGCTAACTCGAATGGGCAATATTCTGCGATTACCAAGATAAGACCTTAACTATATGATGACTAGAAATATGTTTTAAATTAATGTACTTTGTAATACTCATCTGTTATGAGTTGTGATTGACAGAAATTCTGATGATAACCTTGTTGACAGAAACTCTGTTTAGTAATCTTGTTATTTGATTATTTATGTTTATTCAGTAAGCTCTATTATTTTAATCGATGAACTTACTAAGCTATATGAAAGCTTACTCGTATTATTGTTTGCTTCTTTATAGATTACATTTGGTAGATAGGAGATCAGATCAATTCGAGGAATCACACTATCTTGAGGAGCACTTGGTAGATTTTGTTAACAATTTGGCTTATATGGCATGTAATAGGCAAATGGTTATGTTATAATGTTCATAGCTAAGTATGGTGTCTTGGTATGTTGATGTTGTTGAATGGTAGGCTTGGAAGTATAATAGTGGGTGTTTGATGTTTGAATGTGGATCTTAATTGGTATGCTTACTAAAGGTTACACCAAACTTGTGTGAATAGTGGTGGAGTGGTATGTTCCATTTTAGCTTGGTATAAAATGGTTGAATTGGCTTGTTATGTATGTGTTGGAGCTTGTAAATGATAATTAGGTTAATGTTAGATGTGAGCATTATAAAGTGTCATTATAGAGATTACTTGAATGTGATATTAAGTGGATGAATATTGTATGTTTTGGATGCTTTCAGTGTGTTTTAAGGTGTTATTAAGTTGATGTATGGGTTGATTTAGGTACTTATAAAATTGGTTGAGGGTTAAGCATGATTTTGGTTAATTTTAGGCACACACGGCCTGGGGCACGAGTTGTTACACAGCCATGTGATGCACATGGGCATATGCCCTGTAGGTGTTAGGTGAGTTACATGGGTAGACACACAAGTGGACACACGGGCGTGTGGGAGAACCACATGGTCGTATGACCCCATGTAGATGAAAATTTCTAGTGTTGTTTGAAAAGTTCTAATTTGTTTCACCTTAGTCCCTAATTGTTCGTAAGCTACTTTTAGGGCCTCAGGGGCCCGATTCAAGGCCCATAAATGTATGTCTTACTCATTTGGATTTTTAACAGTATTAAAATAATTTATCTAATATCTGAATGTTAATTAATGTGAGTAATTCTGATAAATGTTGTAACCCTCGTAACCCTATTTTTGGTGACAGAAACATGATATGGATGTTACAATTTTGGTCTTCATCGATTTTTTTGGAGATTTATATGGAAACTTCGGATCCTTCCTAAAATTCGAATCTTTGCATGGAGATTGGGCCATGAGATGCTCCCAACAAATGTTAAAATTTCTTCTATTAAACAAAATGTTGAGAGGGGATGCCCGAGGTATGAGGGAGGGGAGGAGACCGCCATTCATGCGCTTAAAGACTGCTGGAAAGCTCACGTTATTCTTGCCATTGGTGGGCTTGATGGGAGGATTCTTGAAAACACTTATGAAAGATGCATCGATTGGTTGGAGGACGCTAATTCTTATATACGAATTTCGCACCTAGTGCCTCATTGGAATGTCCAAAACAAATAGATTATTTCCAGTGCTCAACGGTATAATCAAAATAAAAAGTTGTGCCCTACACTCATAGGAACATCTAAAGGAAAATGCGCCCAATGCTCATCGACATATAACCGAAGTAATCTGTAACAACTCGTTTTTAGTGGTGTCAAAAATAGTGGTTTCAGGGCCACAATTCTAACAAGCGAGTTAGTAAATATTTTTAATTTAATATCTATGAGTATTTATTAGGGTCATATTAAATTATGGTTAAGAAATTTTAATGTTTAAATAGTTAATTAAATAAGAAGGACTAAATCGTAAAAGTTGCAAAAGTTAGTTTTAATAGTTAAAGGTGTTCAATGGCTAAATCAGTCAAGGTATAAAGGCTGAAGTAGAAATTATGCCATATTCAAAAAGGCTTACATGGTTAGTGATTGTTTTTAGTTAAATTATATGTTATAATTTAATAATATAATTAAAAGAAAAGTAAGTTCAAATAAAATAAACAAACATATCACCTTATTTTTTTTTAAGTTCATGTTCTTCTAACAGATAGAAACACCATTGTTGAGGCCAACAAGGTTTGGCAAGCTCTCTTCCTTGTATGTGTGTGTTTTGAGATCAAGAAACGCAACAACTAGATTGAAATCGAAGAAAAGCTAAGGTTTCGGATTACTTGTTGACTTTGAGTTCACAACCATTTTGGTCGAGGTAAGTTCATAAGTTAATTTAGTAATTAATTGTTTGATGTTTTTTAATTTAATGCTTATCTATATATATGAAAGATATCATGACATTTTAAACCGTAAAAGCATAAGACCATAGTTGAAAGATACCATGACCTTAAATCGAAAAGGCATAAGAACATAGTTGAAAGATACTATGGCACTAAACTATAAAGGCATAAGACCATAGTTGAAAGATACTATCGCACTACCTCGATAAGCATAAGACTATGATAGGAAGATACCATGACACTTTTTTGGAAAGGTGAATTATTCGAAAAGGTACATCATTATAGTGAATACTTAATTGATCTTTCAAGGTTTGTTGTATGAGAATGTATCATTGAAATATAAATGTTTTGATCTTTTGATGTTGGTTATATATGGCATGTATTAGGAACCTTTAAGCTATTTTTGTTAATGTGATGATGTTTTAGCTCACTTTTAGCTATTTGTACATATGTGGCTTGGTGTTGGATTGAAGTTGTATAAAAGATGGTGTTGGTATCTTAATTTCATCTATCTTTATATATATGTTCATAGTAAGTTTGTGGTAGACATAAATGGTAATAATGAATTGTAACACCCCTAACCCATCACCGTCGTCAAATTAGGGTTACGGAGTATTACAATACAATTCAGAGCATTTAACTTTAAATAGAAACAATTCTACAAATTACATAATAACATCTAATAATTTATTTTAATCAAGGTAAAAATACACTTATGAGCCTTAAACCAAACCTACGGGGCCCTAAAAATAGTTTGGAAATGTTCAAGGATAATTTTGAAATAAATCAAAAAAGTTTGAAAAAATTGACAATTTTTTAAAACAGGGGTCACACGAACGTGTGGCCACCCGTGTGACAGACCATGTAACTTTTGAAATAATTGCACATGGCTATGTCGCAGGTTGTGTGCCAGACCGTATGCTAGATCGTGTGTGCATTCGAAGTTTGGCCACACGGCCGTGTCACCAGGCCGTGTAACTCTCTATAACCAGATGTATATTCGAAATATGATCACACGATCGTGTCGTAGGCCATGTGAAACCTGCACTTAAAAATAATAATGACACAAGCCATTTTCTACCATTTGCTTACACACCAAGGAAACCCAATTCCATATTCATTCATATGACTAAAGCACATTCAAATACACTCAAAAACATGTCAAATTCACTCAACCTATATCTAACCAATATGCCATCATTTGACACCTTAATTCACATTCCAAAACTAACCAAATTTAAAGTTATACTCCATAACACATTCATGCACTAATCAAATTAACAAGTGTTTATTCAAACTCTCAAATCATAAATCATATCATACTAAAATTTACTATTTCTTTTCTCATTCAAGCATATAAATTCATACCATAATTTCAAACACCAAAATAAGACTTATACCAAATGACCAAATAACATGACATGAACATAAACACTTACAAGTTAATACTAAACATAGGCATCATTCAACACTTCCACAATTACCACATAATTTACAATTAAACAATTACACATTTCACCTATTACATGCCATATAATCCAAAAGTTAACTTCAAAACTACCAAAATATGACTGGATAGTGTGATCCTCAAGTTGATCCGATTGCCTGATTCCACAAAACGCTATCTACAAGGAAACAAGAAAATAACATGAATAAGCCTTTATAGAGCTCAGTAAGTTCAATGGTTAAAACGATAAAGCGTATCGAATTAAACATAACATTTATAATAACAAGAGTAATAAACAGTGTTTCTTGTCAACCACAATCATTAACAGGTGAGTATATACATACAATCATGTACGAGTTACATTTTAATATAATCATATGAGATCATTCAATTTTAACCCACAATGCTATCAGGAAATTTTAAGCAACTTTCAAACAATTCAATAATAAGTCATTTAACATTAGAGATATTACCCGATGAACGATTTACAGATATGAGTATACAGTTATCTATCCGAAACACGCCTAAGCACCAAGTGTCAAGCCTAAAGGTTTTACATCCGTCCCCAATAATACACAAGAATCACTGTAATATAACACGGTAGGTCACAACAAATGTTGAACTCCAGTATATTTAGTGTATAAACACAAATCAGTAATAACTGGAATGACACTTATTCGGTTATCAACAGGTGGTGGACCTCCACTATGCTGTTTATCGTTTGCAGATTATTTAGTTTTATTTTGTGAAGCTTGTATTGATCAAGCCATAATTATACATAATGTTCTGTAACACTTCCACCATTTCTCAGGCCACAAAGTCAATGCTCGCAAGTCAAAGGTATTCTTTTCTGCTAATACGTCAGACTCTATTGCTTCCACTATTTCTCAACAATTGGTTTTCAAAAAGTAGACGACTTAGGTGTGTACTTGAGTATGCCACTTTTTTTACCAAAGAGTTAAGAATGCCACTTTTCAATTCCTTATTGATAAAATTCGTAGCAAGCTCTCAGGTTGGGAAGCCAGGAAGCTTTCTTTAACAGGAAGAGTGATTTTAGCTAAGATTGTTCTAATTACCATTTCTAGTTACTTCATGCAGACTACTATGATTCCATTTGGGATGTGCAGTGATATAGAAAAGTTGATTTGTGGTTTTATTTGGGGATATACTAATGGGAGGAGGAAAGTCCCCTTGTTACTTGGGACTCTAATTATCGGCCTATGTTTAATGGGGGATTAGGCCTTTGGAAATTGGGTCATCAAAATAAAACTTTTCTTTTTAAACTCGGATTTTAAGCTCTGTGTGTTCAAGTTTTAAGATGAAAAAATAAAGTTGAGGGAGGGTGCCCTATTTCGATTGATCAACCACTTTACTCCTTTGTTTGAGGCCACTCTCTAAAACTTGGGAGTCGCTTCGAAATGTATTCATTGGGTTAGACGGGATCGTAGATCAACGAAAATTTGGGAGGATAGTTTGATAACAGGTATGGGTCCTTTGATGGAACAATTTCAGAGTCCAACGATGCCGCATGGATTAACTTAAGTTATTGATTCGGTGGACTCGAGGGGAGTTCGGAACTGGAATAGTTTTCTGCCTTTCTGATTATCAAATAACGGTTAAATTTGCCTCGGTAATGCCACCCTCATTGGCTGCAGGTTCGGACATTTGCATTTGGCGAGATACATCGCATGGATTGTGCACAGTGGGATCAGCATATTGTAAGCTTGCTGGTGCTAATTGGGAGCCGAAAGATGGGAAATGGAAGGTGATTTGGAAAGTTCTAGGACCTCAGAGAGTTAGACAATTACTTTGGCTACTTGTTAAAGAGCGTTTATTGACGAATAACGACCGACTGAGGAGAGGCATTTCGGGTTCAAATCTTTGCTCCATTTGTAAGTGTTTTCCTGAATCACCTCTGCATGCCTTAGAGAGATTGCTTCGGCGCTAAAGAAGTTTGGGATCAAATTGTTCCAATTGGAGTGAGGAACAACTTCTATGCTATGGACTTAGAGCCTTGGCTTTTAGGACGAATTCAAAACTGCTTGAACATCTTGAGGAGGGGGATGGATTGGGGAACATATTTTGCTGTCGTTTGCTTCAAACTATGGAAGCAAAGGCATTGGTTTATATTTCAGAACAAAGGTTTAAATCCGAGGGAAGTGGTATTAAGAAGTTTGTGCATGGCCAAGGGTTATTTTAGTTCTACTAATAACACTGTTGGCTCCAACAGGTTGACCGACTCTGTAACTGAATGGTCTAAGAATCCTTATGGTGCTGTCAAAATTAATACTGATGGAGCTAGAGCTGATTTGGGTATGATGGCATCAGCAGGTGGTGTTATCCGAGATGATAAAGGCGAGTGGATTCTAGGCTTCTCTCAAAATATTGGGGTTGGTACTGTACTGTAATCTGAACTTTTGGCTATCTTTTATGGATTGTCGATTGCTTGGAGTTGGGGCGGCCGAGAGGTGATCCTTGAAACGGATTGCAAGGAAACTGTGGATTTGATCAATGCTGGTGTATACTTTCTTCCTTCACTGGCATTGGTTAAGGATATACAAAATATGTGTAACTGAAACTAGATCATTAGAATTAAATATATCCCAAAAGAGATCAACAGAAATGTGGATTTTCTAGCTAAACAGACTTTGCGGTACAGGTCTAGCCTCCATCTGTTTGAGGAACCTACGCCGGCAATTCTAAAGCCGCTGGAACTTGATGCTCGGGGGTTCGTTTCTGATATTGTTTCGCTTAGTTAGGCAATTTCTCTTTTAAATGCATTCCCTTTTGCTTCCATATAAAAAAAAAATATATATATATATATAATATATATATCATACCACTATTTGTTTAACATTTGAACGATGAAATTTTTTAAGCAAATTGCATCTGCTGTTGTTACTTTATCCATGTTGAATGGCAAACTAAATAAGCCTCCACCAAATTGAGTTATTATATTCGTACTGTTAATTCATTTTACAACCTAAATTTCTTCCATCAAAATTAACACAAATACAAAACTTATTAAATTAGTTCATTTGGGTTCCTATGATTGGAGAACTCATTGTTTACCTTGATGGGAGAAGAAGGAAAAGAAATAATTTCCAAAGAAGAATTTGGTGAAGGAAGAGAAACAATTTTGTGAGATTCATAGAATTTTAAAACTCACTTCTACTATTTTGAATTTATTTGTTTTTTCTTACATTCATAATTTATTGATGCTGTTCAAAACTTATCTAAAATCTTATTTAAATTTAAATGATTGGCAAGATTTTGATCTAAGCCTTCACCATAATCTACAATTCTATCTTTATTCATATTTATAAGATTAAATAGGATCACACGAGTTAATAACATGATACACACATATAATTAATATCCATCAAATCACACTAACTAATAACATTTCAACACATTTAATTTTCAATATCTTTGTCCATATCTAAAACTAATTACACCAACAAATAATATGCTAACAAGTAACTAAATAAGATTTTGTGCTAGCTGCCTTGTGAGCCTAGCTCCCTATGCTAGTTCTCTGTGATAAATCTTTGTGCGTGCTCCTTTGCGAGCTATGTTGGATATATTGGTATATCAAAAGATTGTGAGCACTCACCATTCTATTTATGTGATGTTGGGCGTTGAGGCCCTGGGACATGTGGAGAGATAAGGGAATGTGGAGCTACGCTCGATTCACTAGGACATGTTAGTATATAGCAGAGTGTATTGCTTCGCGTTGCACTTATGAGATATGTTATAAAGACTTTATGAGTCATTCTGAGGCGTTATAAGGAGATCCGTATATCCAACGAGACTAAGATAAGTGTGGGGGCGAGAACATATCTTATGTTCCTCAACCCTTTTGATAAGACAAGTTTGTGAGCGTGTTTCGCACTATATAAGATCTGTTTTTCGTACAACCACAAGCTAAGTTTTTAAGATTGACTTTTAGTAACACATACAAAATTGTTTTACAAACCTATGTTTTCTGATAGGATCTGTGAACTGGGTTTCACAACCTCACCCGCAAACCTAGCACGCGAAATGATTTTTAAGACTACGTTTTCTTTCTGTTTTAAGCTTTGTTTTAAAGCATACCTTGTTGATTCTTGATTATTCACCGAGTTCACAATGAACTCACCCACTCCTCTCTTACTTTGTAGGTAAGTAGGTTGCAGATAGCAGTGACGAGGTAGATGACTGGGCAAGGCTTACCCTGACTAGATATTGGCAAACTTGGGAAAATAGGTGATGGGGTTTATTTTATGATGGTTTTAGACTTATTATGTTTTGATATTGTTATTCAAATAGTTTCTTTAAAGTTTTAATTATATTGCTTTGCGAACCATGACTTAGAATATTTGATTATATTTTGTTATGAATTAAATAAATGTTTTTCATGCATAAGTGTTATGTCGATTTACTTTTAAAATATGCGAGTCAAATTTATTGCTATATATTGTTTCCTGCGACCTTTATATGGTTGCAATTTCAAAAATTACATCCATAACCCTGTTAGCGATAGTCTTATTACTTAGCAAACCTAAGTGAATTATGCGAACCCATGTATTTATGCGAACCCTATTAAAGTATGAAAACCTATGCATGTATGATACCTCTAGTTGCAAAGTTAGTTTGTTTGCAAACTTAAGTATTATATGAAATCTTAATATGCTATTGTACGGACTCATACCTTGTTTCTTGCGAATTCATGTTGAATGTTGCTAAGTGAGCTTATGTTATTTTATGTATGCGAACTCTTAAGTCTTTTTAATATTTATCATGCGAACCTTTCCTTTGATGTTTTTTAAGCTCGCATGTTTACATTCTGTGTATGAAAATAATTTTGCTGCAGTATTTTAATTTAACACATTATTGTTGCAAGTAAGTGGTGTATTAGGTTACGTTGGGAGTTAACGGAGAGTTGCATTAGTGGCTAATATGGCACACCGAATTTGGGTCGAACTTACTCGGTTGGGTTTGGGGTGTTACAAATGGAATAGAGAGTGATGAGCTGACCCAAAATAAAATTGAAGACGGTAAGGGCACACAATAAATAATAAGAAAAGTGAAGAATTTTTGAGATATTAAGCATGCCTTTTATCAAGAGCAACTATAAAAAAAAAATTAAAAGGGATAGAGTAGATGGAGGAAATTTTTGTGATTGATTTTTGGTAAATTATGACGATAACATAGTCATTAAGAAATTAGTAATTTATCTTGAAACCATGAATAGAATTAGGTAAAGGAAGTGGTTATTTTATGGGTCTATACATATTTCAAACCTATGTTTTAGTGATGAATTGCAAAATCATGTGATCCTTTCATTGAACATTAAGGGTGTAAATAGTGAAACTAAGTTGAATGCTTCATGGAGGTGGTTCTTTCTTCTCTCATTATTTTCTTGATAGGGAATTGAAAATAAATGATGCAAAAGTTTGGGTTGATGGAGATTTTGAGTTTTTTGTCTTATGAAAGATGGTAGAGCTAAAGGATTAATCATAAATTGAGGTAAAAAATATTTTTAGTGAATCTAAATATTGTTAAACACGACTGGCTATTAATAAAGAAAGGTGGATGAAAAAAAAAATCAAATTTGTGATGGCATATGTGTTTGCATCATGTGAGATTGTTAAGAAGAAAAGCTATCAAACAATATATTAGAGCTTAAAGGCCCTGTTTGAGGGCAATGGTGATGACAATTTGTATGCAGTGTAACATTGATGAACAGAAAACTATATAATGAGATATTAAAGACTTTTGTTATTAGATGTGTGGAGAGATCAAATATGTTTGTCACTTGGAGGTAGAGTTTTTTTGTTATTACATGTGTTTTATTCGTTTTTGTTGTGATTTGTAATAGTGATACCAAATGATAGGAATGAGTGTGGAAACTTGATCGTAAGTTTGTCCAAGTCACGAATTTGACTTAGGCCTCTAGATGTTAGAAAAGAAACTTGGATTTTGACACAACCTGAAATGCAAACGAATCCAAGTTAGATAAAAAAATTAAAGAAAGAAATTAAAATAAATAACTAAGATATATAAAATAGAATAGTAAAGCAAAGATTAAAACAATAAAGAAGATAGATGGAAAAGATGGAATGTGGCACGTAGAAGTCCTAAGGAGCCTTGGAAACAAGAAGAATCCACTACCCCCTTTAAGTGGCTCTAATTTCCCCTCCAAAAAAGAAAACTTGGCAAGAAAAACTTTGAAAATAATCACCACAATTTGAAAAGATTATTAAAACTCTTTTAAAAGAAAACTCAAGAAAAATTCTTAAAAAGAAAAAGAGAATTTAGTAACTAAAAGGGAAGTGGTTGAATAATTATGAATTAATTGAACTGGCTACAATGCAAAGGTCTTTATATAGTCTAGCTAAATAAATCTAATAAAACTCTTAAGTATACTAGAACTCTAATTAACCTAAATAAGAAGTAGTTTTAAACTAAATTTTTTTATTGACATAAAACTCCTGAATAACTTAAAATGCTTAATAATTATAAAAAAATTTAGAATAATAAAATAATAAGAGCTGATAAATATAATATTGGACTCATATATAATAAAAATTAAGACTAAAATCCAAACCCAATATGATTTGAACTCAAATTAAAAGCCCGAAACTCGTAATTTTCATAATAATCTCATCCAGAAATTCTGCTCGCACAGTTGTCACTAAAATGGTCATAACATGGGTTCCCTAACATGAAATCGAGTGATTCAAAGTGTGTTTCGAAGCTAAGAAATATATCTTCAAACACTATAAGACATCTTAATCCAGAAATGTTTGGATTCCATCCTAAAATTTTTCGCAAGTTGACTAGTATTTTCTACTTGAAAATTGATAGCTTGATTGAATTGTCTAATACATTTCACTCATTTCGTGCATGTATGATTCCTCGTTTCCTAAAAAAGATTCATCCTCACATTCTAGCTTTGGTCGAATATTGGTTTATTTGCTTGACCTTTGACCTTGTTCTTAGGCCTTGAGGTAGTGTAAGCCCATCACATCCATAGGTTTGAAATTGGGCCTTGAGACTCTTATCATTCCCCCATTCCTCAAGAACATTTGCCATCGAATTTTTAGCTGTAGAAAAAGAAAAAAAGACTAGAATTAATAACAATTAAAGCAAACAAATTTTTACCTAAGCTTTCCTATGCACCAAAACTATCTCCAGATAAAAGATATGATTTTGATCCCCCAAATCAACATAAATCAAGTAAATCGCTTCAAAAATAAACCATCAATAATGAACAAAAAAATATTAGGCACATAAGTGTTCAAGTAAAAAATAACCTGTAACTTTTTTTTTTGAATTTGCATGGTCATCCATAGGAATTTCTAAAGATTAGTTAAATAATTTCACAAAATAATCAAAATCCAGATGTTTAATATTGTTATGTAAAAATTCATATTTAAAGTCTAAAGTAGAAAATTTTGTTGCAAGATCAAATGCATAAGGTTCTTTAATAAATCTATCAAATGCAATAAAATTAACCTTTACATACCTAGATAAACTCATAAAATTAATTGAACTTTCAGACCATTGTTTGTTGAAACTTGACCAATGAAAAAGCATATCGTAAGGAGAAATAAAATCGGTGACATACTTAACATTCAAGGTATGCCTACATATTTCAATTTCCAATGTATCCTTACTTTTCTTACCTTCTAGCACTTATGGAGAATTATCAATGTTCAACTTAACTTTTTTCTACAAGTAAAATTGTTTATCGATGATAGAGTAATATAATTGAGAGTCCATCAATAGATCCTTGAAATCCTATAACAAATAAACACCACTGAAAAAATTTGAGTTAGAGTTAGTTAAAACATAATCATTTTTCACTTTTGTATGAGTATTTTCTTACTTTTCATTTGCATTTTCTACTTTTACTTCATATGGATTTTCACTCACTAAATTTGGACCATAGGGTAGACTTTTATCACTCAAGGTCTCTTTTCTCTCGGTCTTTCCACATGATTCTTCCTCACTTCTCATATCCCCCTTACAAGTATTATGAATATTCAATTCAATACAATACATCTCAGTAGGAAAACATGACGCTTCTATCTCATCTAACTCTATAGATTCGAGGAAAAAATTCTCACTATCATTTTTTTCGGTTCACAAAGTTTGCCATCAGAAATCTCTTTTCCACTAGAGTATGAGTCAACAAAAGGTATAAACTCGTACTTACTTTCTTATCTAGTTGGATATTTAATTGGAAATTGGAAACCCTTATTGTAATACCCCAAAATACCAGTATATGTATCTGTATTAATTTGACACAAGTGTGTATCTTGTTCAGTGGTTAAGTGTTCTGGGTGTGTGTGATAGGTCCCAAGTTCAAGCCTGAGCTTTGGTGAATTTTGGCTTTTTCTTGAATTAAGCCTTAACTTCTAGTTAGTAGGTTGATATTAAACCTTTTGTAAATTCATATTAGAATGGGCCTGCTGGTCTGGTGGTTAAGTGGGGTGTTATTATACTGGAGGTCTTGAGTCGAATCTCTGCTCGAGCAAGTGAGTTTATATTTTTGCTCGGTTATCAGATAGAATTTCGGTTGGACTAAAACTCTGAGTAGTAGGTTAGTGGATGAGTAAATTAAGGGATTCTCTGAATACTTATCAGAATACTATTTTTTGTTTAATTTTTTTCCCAAAACTGACGTTAGTTTTGTTTCTCTGTCGTTTCTCCATTTTCTTTCCTTTCCCCAGCTGAAATTCTCCTTTTTCTTCACCCTTCTTTTGCTACTTGGTTTTGGACGGCAACCATAAACTCTCCCTCATCGGTGATGCTTTTGGGTGTAACTTCGGTAAGTTGTCTCTTGTGGGTTGTGAATTATGATGCTAAGTTTTATTGGGATTATTTATTCTAATGATTTGGCAGCATCATACCTTTGAAATCAAGAATTTTCTCGTACTTCTTCGTTAGCAAATCAAATTTGAAGCGTTAGGGGCAGGTTTCAATCGCTCCTTGATTGGGTAATTTGTTTGGGTTGGCTTTAATTTGACGATTGAGTGCCTAACTGAGTGAAATTTTGATCAAATAAAGGTCTTGGAGTTCTCGAGATTGTTTAGGCATAAAAACGATATAGGTGTGCACCCGAAAACACAAAAAGAGAGAATCGGTGAAAGTCAAAAAATGATCCTGTCGACGCCATACGGCCGTGTACAAGCCTGTAAGCCACAACACGGCCGTGTGATGTGTGTCGGGTAAGGCCGTGTGCGATACGTGGGCTCGACCAATTGGGCCATGTGGGCCACACGGGCGTGTTGGCCCACACGGGCATGTGGGATTCTAGGCAAGGCCGTGTGACCCATACGACCAAGGTCAACTTCAGTCGTGTGGGCCACAAGGGCAGGCCACATGGGCATGTGAGCCTATTTTTCTGGAATAATCTGTAGGGTTGCACGGGTCGTCCAAATCTACTGTGACCTACTGTAGGGTCAATAAGCATTACTTAGACCCTTGATTCTGTGTTCTGATTATGTGAGGTATATACTAAGCATGTGTATCTGACCGATTATATGATCTGTTAAGTTGCATTATAGCATGCCATATTTGTATGATGCATTGCATCGGGGTGAGGTTGGTGCTATGATGGAGGAAGCGTTCTGAAAGGCTTTTAAGCCTAATATCTGGCAGCACAGCTACAATTATCTAATTATGTGCCGCATTTCGATACAACGCGGTGTGTTGGGATAGGTGGGTCGATTTTATCCCCACATTGTGTGTTTGGTTAGATGGAGTTGGTGTGCAGAGCTGATGGGCATGATTATGTTATTCTGCTCTGTTATGCAAGTTATATCTGAGATGGGCTAAGGCCCAGTTCGTATCTGATTCTGTATCTGAGTGGACTAAGGTTCACACCAATTTTGTAAAGGGTTCTGGCCCGAATTATCTGTTATCTGGATATATGACTGACTTCTGCTACAGTGTTTTTTTCTGTGGGGATCACACACTGGGTTTACGAAAACTCACCCTTTTCTATTTAATCTGTGTAGGTAATCCCCAGACTTGACGGATCGGTGCAGTAGAGGGCTCAACGGTGACCACCACAATTGACTGCTTATTTAAAGTTTTTGCAGTTACATCACTTATTTCTTATTGGTATTTTATGTATGATGGACTTTGGGACTATCTGGTTTTAACTTGGGATTTTGCACTGTTGATTATGGATTTATAAACTGCAACGCAACAAAGTATGGTTTTCCTAAAATAAACTAAGGTTTTTCGTAAATGAAACGGCTTTAAAAAATTATTTGGGTTTCAAAAGCTTCCGCGTAAAAGAAATGTTTTAAATTAAATCAATTAGAACGCAGTTTTCGAACTAAGTAAAAGTTAATAATTGGAACGATTTGAAGGTCAATGCATTTTTAAAAACACTCTCATGTGACATCGCCAGATTCGGCCATAACATCCAGGCCGAGTTTGGGGTGTTACATTTATGATCTTTTAAACTACACCAATAACATTTCAGAACAGGTGAGAGATCAGTTGTACTCCTCATTTCATTTGGCCATCTCTTCTTGAAGTACTCATTAACTGATCGATTAACTTGAACATGATCTTGACGTTTTGTTTTGACCTCTCTGTAATAATGAAAAGGAATGAAACACTTTCGCATCACTTGCTTCAACTCGTCCCATGTTTCAATTTCCCTCTCGTAGTTTCTTTGATGATTAATTCACAGTTGAGTCCACCTAATCAATGCATAATCCTGATCTGCCATGAATTACACTCTTATTTACATAATTTTTACACATAACTTTAGTTTGTTTAAGAGCTAAATCAAAATATCTTAGTATATATTTAGGTTTTCATACTTAAAGAAGTAATTTATGCTTTGTAAGTAATTTTTATTACATTTTATATATCTAAATAAAGTTACATGGTCTTGTAGGTCAAGTTGGAAGCTAAAGATGCATATTCGAGCCGAAACTGATGCTTATGTCGTGACACCAAGATGCTGATGTCTAAGCATCGAAGGCAAATAAACAAGTTCTAGATCGAAACTGCCCTTGATGCCACGGCACGACCCTTTAATGTCGTGACATACCCCCTGTGTTCGGTTGCAACATTGTAGGCTTGTGTTGCAACCAAGCCCTTCTGCAGCCTAAAAACTCTGTACGTTTTAATTACATTTTTTAGGGAAATAAAGAGTATTTTTCCTAGTCAAATTCTAAGGAATTCAAGAATATTTTAGGAACTTTAATATTCCGAGTTTAGCCTATATAAAGGGCATTTTAATCAGTTTAAACACATAATTGGAGGGGGACACCAAATATACTTAGGGTTTTTTTATTTCATTCTTAGTTTTTTACTTAGGGTATTTTATGTTCTTATAATCGGAGGATCCTATTTCAAAATGAGACTCTCACGAGTATAGATTGTTTTGGAGTCACATTTTCATTAATAAATCCATGAACATCTATTTTCCTTTATTCTATTCTTTATATCTCTTTCTTTAACATTGTTTAATTTAATGTTTGTGTAAAGATTAGAATCAATTTATGCTTTATCCATATCTCACATGATTTCAACTATTCTAATATTATTAATTGATTAAAGGATAGACTTTCTTAGCAGATGAGTTGTTTGGGAGAGGAAGAACTTAAACCCTAGGCTTGACAACCTTAGGAAGTCATTTAGGTGGGAATTAACCCAAAATTTGTATGGCCTATTCGCGAACACCTTAACTCTGAACTGATCTGGACTGTGAGATTAGAAGATAAGTAATTCTTGCTGACTCACTATTCTAGTGGACGTATCGAAAGATCCTATAGGGTATTGACTATGTAACAGCCCGTTTTTAGTCAAATCAAAATAATGGTTTTGGGACCACAAATCTGAATTCAAAATATTTATTTTATTATTATTTTAATGTCTACAATATGTTATAATGATTGTGTGAAAATTTTGTTAAGAAATTTTATTTTTTAAATGCTTAATTTAATTAAAAGGACTAAATTGTGTAAAGTGCAAAAGTTGTGTTATAATATCTAAAGGTGTCTAATAGCTATAGAACTTTAAAGTGGCAGTCCTTAAGTGGTAATTAGACCATTGGTTGTTTAAGTGGACAAATATGAGCATTTAATTAAGTATTATGCATGTTAATAGCGAAGGTTATTTTGGTAAATTAATAAATAAACTTAAGTAAAATAAAGACAACAAAACATATCATCTTTTAGTCCATCTTATTCCACTGAAAAATAAAAGAGAGAAACCTCCATGGATGCATGCTAGGTTTCGACTACTTTAAGGCTTACTTGATCAAGAAAAGCGAAGTTCGGATCTAAATCGGGGGAAAAATAAAGTATTGGACTAATCGATCTTGTTTCGTCATTTTTGCAATCGAGGTAAGTTCGTATGTTAATAAGCATAAATATAATTGTGTTGTAAATGAATTATTATTGAATTAATTGAGAATACTATCTTACGGATATGTTCGACAAAGATTCGACAATGTGAAATCTCGATTGAACCTTAGGAATAGATTAGGATATGAATGACATGTCATTAGGGGTTATGTGTTTGGGTGCTAGTCCGTACGTCCTACCGGTGGCTGAGTTATCCAACATTTGTTAAAGATTCTCGTCAGCTTGTGTAAGTAGCATCGTGTAGCTACGTCATGGCCGTCAGCTTGTGTGAGCAGATCCGTTGATAGCTCGAGAGTGAGCATTATATGAGATATGAGATTAAGATAGCTTTAGCTATGTATTTGGCACTTAGGGTGCGAGATTCCCGGGTATCCGATATTATTCCGAATAGTTCAATAGGTATATCAAGGATATGGATGAGTATGAGATTGATACGAGTTAGTACAGGTATGTATATGAGCCATACAAGCATTGAATTAGAGAAAATTATGAATTTCAATGTTTGGTTATGTGTATAGACATGTAATTTGGCTTATTTCGATATATTTTGTGATGTATATATATGTGCAAATGGCCTTTTGTTATGTGGTTGATAATATCTATGTAATGCTTGTTGTGGATTGATATTTTAGGTATCATATAGTTGAAAGTTAAGATTGATATATTTATGGTTTTAGGTAAAATAGTGCATAATTGAAAGTGACCATTTAGGTGATTTGAGAATGTGAAATTGGTATGAATTGAATGGCTTATTGTGATATTTGAGTGTCTTGTGGTTGTTGGAATGGAATTAGCATGAATTAGGCTTGGTTGAGATTGGTTTGAATGCATATTTATGCCATGTTATATGCCATTTGATTTGTATAGGTGAATGCAAATTTTGGTGAGCAAGATGGCTTGGTAAATAGCCTATTTTTGTCCGTACAAGCAGAGACACGAGCGTGTGTCTCAGCCGTGTGTGGCACACGGTCATATGACACGGTCGTGTGTCCCTTGTTGTTTAATTAGAAACCAAGTCAGTATGCTCCACATGGCCCAGCGCACGGGCATGTGATTTGGCCGTGTGGCATACGTCAGTATACCCTACAGTTTTGGCACGACCTAGCACACGGCCTGGCACACGGGCGTGTGTGGCCATTTCGAAGGGTACATGGGCTAGTCACACAAGTGTGTGGTTGGTTGTGTGACCCAAGTCAAATAGTTACATGGGGTTAGGCACGAGCTGGGACACGGCCATGTGATCCCATTTCGAATGTCCACATGACCTGTGACACGGGCGTGTCTTTGGCCGTGTGAGACACACAGCTAGGCCACACAGGTGTGTGTCCCCTGTATTTTGTAAAATTTTCTATGTTTTCCAAAAAAAATTCCTGAGTTATCAGTTCAGTCCCGAACCACTTCTAACGCATGATTTAGGCCTTGTAGGCACGTATTAGGGACATTATGATTGAATGTGAATGATTTATATTTAACATTTAAACTTAATAATTTCTAAGATTTTGACATAGGTTGGGTAGTATTTAATACCGGGATTCTATAAACATAAAAATTACAAGAAAAAAGACTAAATTGACTAACCAATTGAGATTTGAACCCTTAAAACCCTAATTCTCCTTCTTTCTCTTTTTCTTTCTTTCTTCTCTGTTTCGTTCCTATTGTTTGTTTCATTTCTATTTGCGATTTGTATGATGCTCTATATTATGAGAATGATTTCATTGATGAAACTAATCTAGAATACTTTAGAGATATAGATATGGATAGTATTATAAACTTTTTGACTGAACGGAGGGGTGAATGGAAATATCGCACAAGTACCAATATCCCAGTATCCTTCCATCAATCGATCATGTTTCTTGATGCTAAAATTTGGATTCAATTTGTGTGCACACGAATAGTACCTAATTTAAATGTTTCTAAATTTAACACTTTTAGAGTAGTGTTACTCTATTGTATTTTGCAGAAAAAATAGGTTTGCATCGGTAAATGGATCCACCAAAACATGAAAAGATACATTGATGGCCAGAAAGTGGGAGTTTTCTATCCCCATCTAGTGACGACCTTATGCAAAAAGCCGAGTGTACCTATGACATCTACTGAGCAACCACTGAATCTGTCTAAAAGTATCATTGGAGACACCTTGTTCCAACAATACATTAAGCTGCGAACTAAATAGATAAAAGATTGGAACAAGCGAAAGTAAGAAGTGATAGCTACACCAGCTTCATCTCAAAGGTTGACAAAAGCTCAACAAGAAGTTGGTGAGAGTAATAATCTAAAGCTAGATTGGATGATTCAGTGGATGCAGGAACCGGGACCAATTTTTGAAGAATTTGCTAGGCAAACAACATCCCGATTCCAAATTATACACCTGACATGTTTGGGCCAACAATATGGACCAAGAAGAAGAGGGGCAAGAAAACAAGGAGGATGAGGAGGATGATGGAAGTGAGGAGATGGATTTTGAAGATGATGATCGAATAATTTTTTTATTATTTTTTAAAAACTTGTATTAAGTTTTGGATACTTCTTGAATGTTAACTGTGTAGAAGTAGGACTAATAGTAGTTTTTCTTTATTTATTGCATTTTTTTAAGTTTTCTATTTAGAAACCCAACATGAAGGAGACACAAACAATTCGAGCTTAACACGGTCAAAGGAGGAAGCACCCACCATTAGCAGATGGGGCGACCATAATCAATTGGGTAACTTCTCTCATTATCTTTTTATGGGCTACACATTCAGGACAATGTGTCAACTAAAGTGCGGGGGGTAACATAGAAAATTGGGTTCACATTTTTACATTTTCATTGATTTTTCTTGTCTTTTGTGTGCTTGAGCTTGTAGAAATACAAGTGATTGGTTAGAAGTATGTGCATAGGTTGCTTATGGTTATAAATAAGTTTGGCATGCTGATAAGAGATTTTAGAATTTTTATTATTAGACTCTTAAGTTCTATATGTTACATTGTAAATAGGTATTAAGATATCATTTGTACCAAGTGATATAGAAAATACAAGGAAACAAACATGCTAGTATAAATGATAAATGGTTGAATTTGTGTTTGTTTGGTTGATTAAATTTGTGCATGTTGAGAAACTTAAGGATGACCTAAGGTATTGTTTAGAACACATCCAAAATAAAAAAGCTTTCATATATTATATTTCACCTTTAATACCAATTCTTGAGCCTGTTGACACTTCTTGATGAACCACATTTCAAGCCTCGAGCCTGAAAATGTCGGTTTGTATTTGCCCTTTTTCTTTGGTCCTACATTGCACGATTATAGACATCTGGCCATATGTATTGAGGGTTAAGTAGATACATCATGTCAGAGTTTGTAAAAATAGAGTGAAATAGGAAAGTTTAGTGTGATATGTGAATTATAGGTTAGCCTAATGTGTGGAACAAAAAGAAAAATCCAAAAAGGTAATTAGTACGAGTAGAAAGGGTCCGAAATTAGCGAAAAAGCATTCATGAGTGAGATATATTAAAAAAAGAAAAGTGAAAAAGTCACAAAAGAAATAAAAGCTCGTAAGGCTAACCATAGTTACTATGTCATGCTATGATTTCCTATATATGGAGAGACAAGGAGAAATAAGGTGGTGAATGGGTAAGGGTCACTAAGGCGGAAGAATAGGGATCAATACGATGTGCCAAACTATTTCCATGTGTGTAACCCTTTTTTATGCTTACTGTTCTTGAATTTCATACCTATCTTAAGCCTCAGAACGTTACAAGCTGAAAAGCCCTGTGACCTAAAATATCCTTATACATGAATGGACATCATATTGAATATATGCATAAATGACGATTTGTATTCTGCTTGGATAATCGAAGTACTTGTATGATTTATTGATGGATTCCTATAGGTGAGACTTTTAATATTTGTATACTTCGTAATGTATTGAACTTCGATGTTTGAGGTCAAAAGTGGTAAGTCAACTACTCATCATGTTAAGATTGTTTGTAAGTATGAAATGCCTAAGCCGTATGCTCCGAAGTCAATACTTGTATCATATTTCCTCAAGGGTCATCATTTTATTATCGTTGTTTAGGTTGCTTGAGGACAAGCAATGACTTAAGTGTGGGGGAGTTTTATCTACCGTAATTTGATGTAGTAAATAAAACTAGTTTTCACACTTAAGGAGCCCGAATACAAGCATTTTTGTTGTATTTTAATTAAGTTTATTTAGTTTTACTTATATCTAATAAAATGTACGAATTGAGTCATTAATTAACCTTAAGGGCCAAATGAGGCCTAAGGGAGTATTTTGTAAGTGTGTAAGAGACCATTAGAAGGCATTTTAGGCTAATATTGGATGCTATATCACAACATGAGAGGCTAGATGTCGTATCATAGAGAGCAGAATGGCGAAAGTATGAAACCGCCTTCAATGTCATGACACTGACTAAGGGTGTCGCGACATACCCTTAAAGATTTCCCAATGAGGAGTATATTGACTTCTATGTCGCAATACAGGTCTTGGTGTGTCACCACATTGACTTTGGGACAGAAATTAAACACGAATCATGGGCGTTTTGGTCTGCACAATAGAACTTAAAGCTCGGGAACGTCAGCTGACCTAAGGTTAAGGACGACAACCACCTAAAGGCTATAAATAGGCTCTTTTGGCACATGTTATGGATGCCTTTCCATTAACCTAGTTTCTTTCTTTAGATTTAGTTTCGTTTTCTGTCTTAGGTTTTCTAAAGTTTAGTTTATTTGTTCATTGTTTTCTTTTAAGAGATCTGATTTGAAAAGACGATCAACTTCTATGGATTCGTGTTATTATTTATATAAATCAGGCTTTTCTTAAACTCTCCACTTTGATTCATTCACAATGTTTTATTCTTCCATCTATTCCATATTGTTTATGAAAGCCATAAGGAACTTATCCTTCTATAGTGGATTAGCGAGTGGAGGCATGATCTATTAACTTTTTTATAGGGTTACTTAACGGATTAGTTGTTTAGGAAAGGAAGAGCATGAAACAAACCCTAGGCCTGACAAACCTAGGAAGTCATCAATGTGGGAATTAACCAAAAATTGGTATTGCCTATCCGCGAACACCTTCACCCCTAAACTAGTCTGGACTGTGAGGTAGGAAGATAAGTAATCATTGCTAACTAATTAGGTTAGTGGAAGATCGGAGGATCCTGCTAGGGTAGCAACTAATTGGTTTACGAGGAACCCGAAATGAAAGTTGATTGGGATTGCCAAAGCAACCTAATCACCCATCATCAGATTTGATTCCTTTTACTTTTTCTATCTCTTGAAATTTAGTTTTCTTTTTTTTTTATTAGTATTATAAAAATTCCCACAAATCTTTTATTCACATTTTTGTATTATAACTTAATTAAAGTATTAATTATATCTTTTAGTGTGTAGGTTAAAATTATCCAATTTTCTCCTCCCTTGGGTACGATCCTCGGAGTACTCACCCTGTAATAGCCCGGTTTAGATCCTAGTCAAAATAATGGTTTTGGGACCACAAATCATAGTCTGAAAAATATTTTAATATTATTTTCCATTCCTATTATATGTGAATTAGTAAGTGTGAAAATTTCGTATGAAATTTTAATCGTTTGTGTGCTTAATTTGATAAAAGGACTTAATAACATAAAATGTAAAAGATGTGTTCTATTTGCTAAAGTGCCTATTTTCTATGTCTTTTTAAATGAGAGGTCCTTATGTTGTTATTTGACCATTGTACTTATGAGTGGACATTAATGGCCTTAATATATGTTATTTTATAATGTTTTAATTAAGGTTAAAAATGGTATTTGATAATTTATGTTAATATTAATTAAGCAAACATGAAAATCAAGCCATTATGTTCATCTATTGCTGAAAATCAAAGAAAAATAAAAGAAAAAGAGCTATCTAGGGTTTGGCCAAAGCTTCCTTTGATTTAGGTAAGTATTTTGTTTGATTTTTGATAATTTCTACGTTTTTGTGATCGTTGCTTAGTAATCTTTCGAGCCCATGCCTCAATTTCTGATTTTGATGATGATTTTAGGTTGAGCCATTGATGAAACTATGAGTTTTAAGAAGTTTGATGATAGCAAATGGAAGATATGTGTTAGATTGATTACTAAGCTTTGTCTTTGAATTTTTGATGAATTTGAGTAATTTGAACTAAATTGTAAAAAAGAGATTTTGAAGGAATAAAATGTGAAATAAATGAAATATATGGGCTTATGTGAACACTATGAAAATTCGGCTAAGCTTGTGTAAAAGGAAATTTTGAGTATTTTGTTATTTTGTGAATTAGGGACTAAAGTGTTAAAATGTGTAAATGTGAGGGCTAATTTGTAAAATACCTTAAATATGTGTTTTTGGATTGATTTGAATGAATATGAGTTTGAATAAGTTAAATTTGAATTGATTTAGATCAAGAACCAAAGAAAACGGAATTAAATCGGGAAAAGTCGAAAGTCGTTGAATAGTCGACTCTGTTCGTTCAAATCTATACGAGGTAAGTCGATATACAAATAAATGTATTTTGAATTGAATTACTATTGATTATATTCTTATGAACAATGTTGAATGATTATATGTGTTGAGCATGGAATATCCGAGAAAGTAACGACAAAGTTTTGACGTCTGAAAAGCCCCGTACAAACCATAGGAATAGTTAGGATACATATGTCATGACATAGGATCTGATATGTGTTTTCGTGTAAGACCACGTCTAGGACGTTTGCATCGACTTATGATTTACATGTAAGACCATGTCTGGGACGTTGACATCGTATTTGATTTCGTGTAAGACCCCGTCTGGGACAATGACATCGATATTTGATTACATGTAAGACCACGTCTGGGACGTTGGCATTGTACGAGCTTTCTGACTATCCGCGTATCCTTATGATTCCGAACGGTTCAACAGGCATTTTGAGAAACAAATGATTATATGAGATGTGTACCCGATTCAAGTACGTTCGAAATGTATACTATGTTTGAGAATAAAAGGTAAGTATATGTACAAGTGATGATATACGTTATAAGTATGAGAAAATGTACTATATGTTTAAATGAATTGGGAGTATGTGAAATGTATATGAACTCTGTGGTTTTAGATAGTATTTAGCCATGGAGTATATGTAATTTGATGATGCTTTCATGTTTTGAATGATAAGTATATTTGTATATGGCTTACTAAGCTTTTGAAAGCATACTCTGTGTGTTTTTCAACTATTTTATAGATATCGAAGCTACTAGGAGCTCGAAAATTGTCGAGGATCATCACCACACTATCAAACACTATTTTGGTACCTTTTGATATTGAAGTATGGCATATATAGGCTAGAATTATGTCAATATGTTTTGAGTTGTGAATATTAGCCATATGATGTGGCTTGGTTTTGGTTGTGTATGTGAATGAGTTTTTGATATGAAGTATATGATGTAATTATGCTAATATGATGTGTTCATGAATGGCCAAGAGAATTGTTAAATTTGGTAAGTTCTTGGAAAGTGGTTATTTGTAAAATTTGGTAAGTATTGGCATGGGAATGAATGGAATGAATTGAGACAATGAAATATATGTTTTGGTATGTCTTTGGCTTATGATTTAGCATGTTTTGGTATAGATTATAAGCATAAAATTAGTTGATTATAATATGGCATGAATGATGTCTGTTTTGGTGTATGAATTGGCTAGAAATTAGTATGAAATATGTTTGGTTTTATATTTGTAGGGATGGCCCAAAAAGGGTGGCAAATTGGCTTTACATATAGCCTATTTTTGTCCACACGGGCATGTGTCTCAGTCGTGTGCAACACATGGTCATGTTACATGGCCGTGTGTACCCTGGGGTAGTCTTACAATTTAAAGTCAGTCTCGAGCACGGACAAGGCACACGGGCATGTGGCTAGCCGTGTGTCCCAAGCCAGTTTTGACCACAGCCTGGTACACGGACGTGCCATGTGGCCATGTGGACAAGTCAGTATGTATGCCATGTTTTGCCATGGCCTAGACACACGGGCATGTCTAAAGCCGTGTGAGGCACATGGCCTGTTCACATGGGCATGTGACCTGTACAACTTTGAAAAATGTTTAAGTTTTGAAAAATTTTGTATGAGTTCAGTTTAGTCCTGACTCCTTTCTAAAGCATGTTTAAGGTCTCGTAGACCTATATAAGAGACAATTGTGTATGATTATTATATGTTTTGATTATGTAATGCTTAAGTATATGTGAATGATCTGATATGTTTGGAAACGCCTTTAACCCTATTCCGGCGACGGATACGGGTTAGGGGTGTTACACACCCACTCCGTTGTAAAGCTATATTATAACTAGACTCGTATACTTACAAATACTGCATCATAATTGTAATAGCCTGATTTTCAGTGGTAACAAAATAGTGGTTTTGGGACCACAAATTTTCGTCGTATTGACACGTAAATATTATTTTTAAAATATTTATAGAGTCAATATAGTCGTATTAGGATTTGGTTTAGAAATATTAACGTTTAGATAGTTAATTAAAAGAAAAGGACTAAATTTGAAAAGGTGCAAAAATTGTTAATTAATGTATCTAGGTGATTAAATGGTTTAATTATTAATTGAGGAAGGACTTAAGGGATAATTAAACCTTAATAAAATTAGTGGGATGGCAAATTAAAAAGAAAATGACAAAATAATAGGTTAATGGTAAATTTGTAATTATAACAAAATTAATTAACAAATTGTAAAACAATACCTTTCTTCTTCATTTTTACTTCCTCCATAACTGAAAGTATCTTAAAATAGTGGTTTGAGAATCGGATAGGCATAGAAACGTTGCATATAAGTGAATTTCCTCTCCTTTTCTTGTAATTTTTATGTTTTGGTTTTTGTTGCAACTAGGTCCAGATAGCCCGTACTTATGTTTTTGATTCTGTTAAATTTTGGAAGTTGCCATTGATGAATATTGAATTTTTTTATGAATACCATGTATTTGGAACTTTGATTATGTTATTTGATGATTTTGTAAAGTGGTTTTTGTTAAATTTTGATTTTAGGATTAAATTATGAAAATGTCAAAATATTAGAGTTTGATCATGAATTTGATATTCATTGGGTGCTGTTTAAGGGCCTAGTATATTTGGATAAACTATTGATTTGAGAAAAATGGTTAATTTGATGAATTTTGAGCTAAGGGACTAAATTGTAAAAATTCTAAAAGTTTAAGGTAATTGTATAAATTTGAAAATAAAAGGGTATTAATTGTAAAATGGATTGTAAATGAAATATATGCTGATAAGCAAAAAAAATTACGTTTTAGATCAAGATCCCATAGATACTCGTAGAAAAGGAAAAATTATGGAATAGCCCATGCACTTCTACAACTTCCACATTTTGGTCCAGGTAAGTTCGTACGGATTAGAATTTAATATTAAAAAGAATTATTGAGTAGAATAACATGATACAATTTATGTAATTAGTCTAAATTGTTGATGATGGATGGTAATTTGAGGATTAATATTGAACTTAATCTTCGGCTTGATTTGAACACGAGATAGAGTACGGTTGGGATTTGGTGCGAGATGGTGGTTTGGAATGGAGATGGTAGGAGTGGAGATGGTATTGGAAGGAGATAATTGTATATTGACTGAGTAAACTGAGGTTGAGCATTTGTTGCGAACTCTTGTGTTATACTTTCTTTTTGGTTTGGTGGTTGGATTAACTCTTATGAGCATTGGTGTGATGGTTGGATTAACTCTTATGAGCATCGGTGTGATGGTTGAATTAGCTCTTATGAGCATTGGTGTGGTGAAGGGATTGGCTCGAGTGAGCATCTTGTGTGTTTGGTTGGACCGACGATGTACTTCTATCCGTAAGTTGTTTTTTGAGTAGATAATCTCTGTGAGTTATCTTGTGGGGTATCTCTAATGAATTTATCATATATATATACTTGGGATTTGAATTGTTTAGTTATGAGGAAATTTGCACAGTTGTTATATTATTGTTTATGAATTGTTATATTCACTTCGGTAAGATTTATCGATTTAATACATTGAACTTACTAAGCTTCATTGAGAGCTTACTTGTGTTGAACTTTATTCTTATAGATACTCAGAAGGTTGGACGATCGGATCAGCACTCAAGTCACACTATCCAGCTTATTTTGGTAGCTTTTGAACGTTTACTTCAGATTATATGGCATGTAATAGGTTGATTGATGATATTAATGTTTTGGAGATGTAAATAGTTAAGTATGAATTTGGTTGTACAAATTGCTTGGTATGATATTCTTTTGGTACTTTTGGTGCCTTATCATTATGTGTATGGCCATTTGTTACTTGTTGGAATGGTTAAAAGAATATGTGATGAATTGGTTGTTAAGTAGCTAAGATATGATGTTTGAGTTGGTATTGATAGGTGATATCTTAAATGAATTAATAGGTTGAATATAATGTTATGTTTTGATATAAAATGTAACACCCCTAGCCCGAATCCGATCGCCGGTTTTAGGCTAAGAGGTATTACTGAGCTAAACATTAAATTCTTCATCCACTGTAATTAACATAAACAGAGATTGAGCTATATACATACTGATCTTTGAGTTTTATATATATACACCATTTTCATATGGCCAAAATATTTACAATTACAAAACATATTTTGTCAACAGCCTAACCTATACATGCCATATCGAGACCAAAATATAACTATACCAACAAGATCGATAGTATGATGAACTGCTGACGATCCTCGAGTCGGTGGCCAAAATCAACAATTTATAAAACAGAGAAATAAGAAACAGAGTAAGCTTTCGAGGCTTAGTAAGTTTTAAGCATTTCATACAATTTAAGCTTGTCATTTAAATAGAACATTGAGTAACACAAAACTCGAATTCCAATTGTACTTCACTTGGCCGAATATACACAAGTACACTAGTTATAAAGCCTATTGGCTGAATATACATATATGAATACACAAGAAATTTCCAGCACATATTTCACTATACTATATGGCTCATACAATTACTATAAGTCACATACTTTCATATAATGACATACATTGACCTAATAGGTCATTCTCTTATTCTTAAATATTGTATTCATCCACACACATATATATTGTTCTTTGATACTAATAATTCACTTTGAAGTCATGTCAAATCTTAGAACTCGAAACACATTTCTAGCACAAGCCTACGGGTCTTTAACCCGGATACCATTCCAGCACAAAGCCTGCGGGTCTTTATGCCCGGATACCATTCCAAAGACGAAGCTCATGTCTTTATGCCCTGATACAATTCCAAAGATATAGCTGCATGTCTTTAAGCCCGGATACACACATCAAATATCATGCCTATTTAATCATATACTAACACATCTTATAGAACATTTCACATTAGTAGTCATTTGCTACATTCGGACTTAAGCTTCATATGAACACCATCATTTTCATTTTAATTTAAAAATTATACATAAAGATCACATATAACTTTCATCAATCATGCTTAACCCGAATTGACCATTCAACTATTATTTACCACACAACTAAATCCAAATAAAACCAAAAGATCAAAATTCATCTAGTATATACATATCAAGGCATCATCAATTTTATACTAAAGGCGATTACTCAAAACTTACCTCGAATATTTTGAACAGTTGCGGATAGGCTACTCGACTGCTTTCTCCTTTCCCCTATCTGATTTAGACCTTCTTTGATCTTGAGCTTAATTAAAACAAATAGATTTATTTAATTACTTACTCAACTTTACTTCTTAGTAGTCACATTTGATATATATATATATATAACTCCAATACATATTATATTTTATAAAATATGCCATGACTCAATTTCATGCTTATTTAATCTCTATCTAATTCACATGCACAAGCAAAGATTTACATAACTTATTACGCTACCTTATACACGAATTCAACCATATATATATATACAAATATCAACTTATTATGAATCATTTCAAACTAATTAATAGGCAACCATTCATATATTTCCCTAAGTAATATTCAAAATTTATATCCAATGAATCACAACTAACTAATGCTTAACTTATAACCGGACATATATCATTACATGCATTTCATAAGCTGACTACCGAACTTATTACTTCAATTCATGCACATATCGAATGGAATAGTCCATATCACATGGCTTATGGTCCTTTAGCATATTTGGCATAATTCACTTCACAAATTAATCAAGTACCGATTTTAACAACATGGTCATATGCGTATTTAATACTCAGTCAAAACAAAACATAACATATGGCTAAACAAGCATCCATTCATGAACCATTAGCCAACTTTACCAAATGGACAAATATGCTTAAGATACTATATATATATATATATATATATATATATATATATATATAAGTCCATAGTTACCGTGTTACCAATAATTATTTTCTAACTCAGTTGCCGAACCAATATACAAAACTTATGTGCTAAGCAGCTTGTCAATATTACCTATATATATCCAATTCTTTTCTCATCAATTCGACTAGCTAAGTTGATGTCACGACACATTATAAAATAACCTTACAGCCACAAAGCAAGTTCATTATTTACCACTTCCAAAACAATTCACAAGATAGTTTATACAACCAAAACAAGTCAATAATAAGCCACAACCTAATCACATCCCTTAGTCATATTTACTTCACTTAAACAGAATTAGCAAGCACATATAGTCCTTGGCCGAATGTCATTAAACACAAGTCATCAATAATTTTATTATTTATCACCTTATATATGTATTAGCAAAATGGATTAATTATACGTATATACTCCAAAACCGAACATAATAATTTTACTTATACATAAAATTACTTACATTCCAATGCTCATGGAATTCAAAATCATATTCTAAAAAAACTCATGTACAATGCCGAACCCTTAGATGATCAAACACCTAATTTATCCATTTCAAAACACCTAAACGACATTTGTTCAATACATTAAGCAAAGTCCATGTTCAGCTATTACCAAATGAGTATTAGAAATTTATATTTTTGACAAGATCAACTTCTTTCATCAACAATTTCTTCATCAAAACTTAAAGGCAATAATCAAATTCCTTCCTTATCTACCATAACCGAATGTTCAATTCATCCATCAAAATTCAAAGTTTTGGCATGGGCTAAGTAAGAAACATGATGATTATCCTAAAACAAGCTAGAATTTCAAAAATCTAACATGATTTACTAACCTTCCTCAAGCTTAAAATGACCGAAAGTCTTGCCCCTTTTTCTTTCTTTCAATTCGGCCAAGAAGAACCAAGATGAAGCTTTGTTTTCATCACCCTTTTTTTTCTCTTATTTTTATTCATTAATAATATAAAATATAAATCCATTTAACTAATAATTAATACATATATTCTGTATATAAAGCATCATCATGGCCGGCCACTAAAAAAAGTAATGGATATTTGACATGCAAGTCCATCCTTTTTATAACATGCATTAATAGATCACTTTAAAATTAACCTATCACATTTCACAATTGTCTCACATAAGTCCTATTTCATAAATTTCACATACAAATGACAAAATTTAAAGTATGAAACTTTCACACATGCATGTACACATACAATGAGCATAGAATATAACAGTTAATTATTTTTATGACTCGATTTTATGGTCCCGAAACCACTTTCTGACTAGGGTCAAATTAGGGCTGTCACAATAAATGTATGTATACTTGTGGTACCAATGAGGGTACATTAGTTAGGCACTAAATTTGGTTGATTTTGGTATGTTTTGGCGTGATTAAAGTCAATTTGGATAGGTATTTTGATTGGTAAATGGTTGTTTAAGTTCCAAGTAGCATAAAATAGTAAACTTGTTGATTAAGGCACATTCTAGGTCCACATGGCCATGCGACATGGCCGTGTGTCCCCTATAGGTTCAAGGCATACAAGTTAGGTTGTTACATGGCCTAGCACACAAGCGTGTGAGATCATTTCAAGGGATACACGGCCTGGCACTTGGGCGTGTGGCTTGGCCATGTGACCAAGTCAGTGAGTTACACGGGCATGGACACAGGCTGGGACACGACCGTGTATCCCTATTTCAAATGTCCACATGGCCTGAGACATGGGTGTGTGTCTTAGTCATGTGAGTCATACGACTTAGCCACACGGCCGTGTGAGCCCTGTAGTCTAAATTTTGCAACTTTTTCTTAAAATTTCTAAATGTGTTCGATTTAGTCCAGGATTTTTTCTATAGTATTTTTAAGGCCTCGAGGGCTCGATTAAGAGACATTATGAATGTATTTGAATGAAATTTAATTATGTTTGTATTTATGTATGATTTGAATGGTTTACTATTCTGTTGGTCCAGTAATACTCTATAACCCTATTTCGGCGTTAGATACAGGTTAGGGGTGTTACAATAATTTTATATTTTATGGTAGTATTCACAATCTGGATGTTAGTATGTCCAGAAGCGGTCACTAAGCCTACTCTGATTGGGGCTGAATCGAGTATCATCAAACTAAATGTTGCTACAAATAATTTTGTGATCAAGTCGAACATAATTCAAAGGTGCAACAATATGTTCACTTTGACGTGTTACAAGATGAAGATCCAAATGCTAATTTTGGCTATCTTTCTAGAGTTTTGTGACACATTTAAGATTAATGGCATTACTGATGGTGTCATACACTTACTGTTTGTAACACCTCTCACCCGTATTTAACGCCGAAATAGGGTCACAGAGCATTACCAAACTTGTTAAATACATACATATTTCACACACATTTTCAAATTTCATTCAAATATCAATCAACAAAATTCATATCATCCCTAATACGAGCTTACGAGGCCTAAAACATGCATTTTGAGTGGTTCAGGACTAAACTATAACTTAGGAAACTTCTTGGGAACTTAGAAAATTTTTCAAACTGTAGGGGTCACACGTCCGTGTGGCCCGACTATGTCACTCACACGGCTAAGAGACACACTCGTGTCTCAGGCCGTATGGACATTCGAAATGAGATCAGATGGCTATGTCCCAGTTCGTGTCCGACCCTGTGTAACTCTCTAACTTGGGTCACACGGCCAACACACACGCCCATGTGAGCCCCAAAAATGGCCATACACGCTCGTGTGCTAGGTTGTGTACTAGGTTGTGCCAAACCTGTAGGGTATACTAACTTAAGTCACATGGCCAATCACACGTCCATGTGCTAGGCAGTGTGGAGCATACTGACTTGATTTTCATTTCAACACTAGGGGACACATGGCTGTATAACCTAACCATGTGTCACACACGGCTGAGACAGACGCCCGTGTCTCTATCCGTGTAGACAAAAATAGGTTATTTACCAAGCCACTTTGCCACCCAATTTGTACACACCTACAACAAACCAATTGGCACCAAAACAAGGCATAAATAGGCATTCAAATTCAACTCAATAAGCATAATTCATACCATTTCATCACCAACCAAAACAAACACATCAATACCACAATATGCCATTCAATGTCATACCAAATTACACTTTCTCAAATCATCAATATGGTCATTTTCAATCATGCATTATTTACCTAAATTCACCAACATAACAAACTCAATTATCAACCATTTAGCATCCAAATCTTTAAAATCCACAAGCATCACATATCAATCCATGAACTCACAACACAATCAAATATATACATAATTCAAACATACCAAAACAACCCAAAAATAGGCATCATTCATGACTATATATACAAACCAAAACATACATATTTACAAGTCATTTCAAACGACTAAAATCATTATCATCTCATAACCAAAATGACCAAAATCCCTATACATGCCATGTGACCTAAAACTTAATTTCAAAGGTACCAAGTGTAGTTGGATAGTGTGAAGCGATCTCCAATGGTCCCTAAATCCGAGCTACCTTTGAAATCACTATAAAACATAGAGAAATACACAAAGTAAGCTTTATAGCTTAGTAAGTTCGTATAGCATTTAAAATTAACTTACCAAATGTGCACAATTTAAACAAATAAAACATAATATACAATTCACATATGGAATCATCATCCTATCACAATTTCATTCACAAGATTAGTTATCACTTTCATAATCTCCTTATTTCAATGCTTGTACGATTCATGTACATACCTGTACCATTTCGTATCAAACTCATACTCATCCACATCTTTGACGTACCTGTTGAACCATTCGAAATATTATTGGATACTCAGGAAACTCTCACAATAAGTGCCAAATAAATAGCCAAAGCTATATCGATCTCGTACACTAAGTGCCAATATATATATAGTTGATGCTATCTCAATCATGCGCACTAAGTCCCAATATATACAGCCGAAGTTATCTCAGTCTCACACACTAAGTGCCAATATATATAGCTGAAGCTAATTCAATCTCGCACACCAAGTGCCAATACATAACCAAACCGTCATCAAACATGTCTATAGTATCGTATTCACAATTTATGCAATATCAAAGTGTAGCAGCCCAAATCTGCCTGGGCCTTAAAATCGAAAACAAAAAATAAAAAATAAATGAATGTTTATTTATTTTAAACAGTCCATTTACAATACCATAGCCCACTAACCCGTAGGCCCCAAATTAGATGCCTAACCCAATAACCCGTTACACCCAAATACCTAACTAAACCAACCCAATCCTAAGCCTACCTAAACCTAATAAACAGCAGCCCAACGAGGCCCAAATTTGAAACACCAGGGATATCCTAGGGTTTTAGAAACCCTAGGTGCTGCTACCATCCCAAGCGTTGTGCCCTTTCGTCTTGCGCCGTTTCAGTGGGCTTCATCGGCGCCGTAACTCTAGCCTCGTATCACGCTGCAATCAACGCGTGAATCAACGCTAATGCGCTCGCCACCGAGATATCCTCGATCACCTACAAAAAGGGAAAAAAACGATAGAGACGAAACAAATATGGCAAGGAAATAAAATAAAGATTGTAAATGTATTGTTTTCAGTGGCTACAAAAAGCCCGAATCAAGAACGATGTAGGTACTGGTTTTTAGACACACACAGATTCAATAAAAACGACGTTTTTATACATATATGCAATAAAAAAGGAGAATCATAGTCGATCAAAGAAACAAAGGTGATATACCTTATCTTTTCATTTTTTTTTCCTTCTCTAAATACATGCAAATACCATTAAAATAAATCAAAAGAATTTACCGTTGAAATCGCATCGTAAAATCGAGACTTTTCGATTTTCGACCGCCGTACGTGGAGGAGTCAGTGGCGGCACGTGGGCGCGTGAGCGCGTAAGAGATCGGGGACGAAAGCTCAACGGAGCTCCGAGAGCCACTTGCCCAATCCTCTTTCAGAGGATTCTCTTAGTTTTCTTTAAAAAACACCGGGTTAAAATGATTTTAAAACCAAAATTTGGGCTTATATAGCCCTATGAAAACGATGCCGTTTTGTTTAATCAGATAAGTACCAAAACGGCACCGTTTAGGCCAGGATCCGCTTGTTGACCCATGACCCAGGGAGGATCCGTGTGTTTTGGGAAAATGGGCTAATTGCCCAATTGGTCCCTCCGCATTTTTAATCTTTACAATTTCATTTTATTTTTATTCTAATTCGGCCCTAATCTTTTATATTTGTTTCAATTTAATCCTAATTGCCATTAAAATCCATTCTGAAGAACGACGTCGTTTTGGGATTAGGGCAAATTGCCCAGTGAGTCCCTTGTAGTTTTAATTAGGCCTAAATTTGTTCTTGCTTTTTTAAATTAACCCCAGACTCTTTAATTAAATTCAATTTAATCTCTTTTCTTAAATTTATTCATTTTAGATATTATTTATTATTTATTTATACATGTAAAAATTTATTTATTTGTATATTAATTATTTTCAAGTATATTTATATATTATATTATTTATTAATATATATTATTTTATATTTTTATATTATTATATATATTATATTATCTTATGTTTTAATATACTTTATATATTATATTATATTATATTATATTTTATCATATATTTATATCTTATTACATATTATCATGTATAATTTTAAAATTTTATAAATTATTATTAAACATTATTTTTTATATATATTATTATTAAATGTTTAAAATTAATTTATCATTACATTATTATTTTATATTATATATGTTATTTTATTATATATATATTTATATTATTAATATATATTATTGCACTATTATCAAATTTATAAATTATTATTAAGTATTATATTTATGTGTATTAAACATGTAGTATGGATGTTATTATAAATTTATATATATATATATATATATATATATATTATACATCGTTTTTAGTATGTATTAAGCACTTTAAAATTTCCCTTTATTATTCATTGTGCCAAATATGTGATTCTTCCTAAGTTTTTTTTTTTTATGTTCATATGTTATTAATATATTTGTGTTAATTGTTTAAATATGTAAATTCATTGCAGGAGTTATTTTTTATCATTGATTTTATATGTTTAAATGAAAATTATTTATTTATGTAAGTTATATTTTCGTGAAGTATGATTATACATCTTATCCTCATTGTTTACTGTGTTGTATTCTCACATGAAATATTATTATTTTATTAATGTATCCATTATTTTTGCCATTTGTATTTTTACATGAAATGATAACGTGTATATTCATGTTATTTGTGATAATATATGCATAAAAATGATAACGTATATTGTGTAATTTATGCCATTATTTTTTTATACTATATTTGTATAAAATGATAAAACATGTATTATGTAGCTAGGTTTATTTAATATTAATTTCTTGTAATATGTAAAATACATCATTATGTAAAAAGATAATATCTCATTTGATTCAAAAGGAATTTTAAAAAGTGAGGCAATGTTTTTGGTATTCAGGAACTCGGGAAGTAATGCCCTAACATGCTGGGTTGCGATTTCCCGTTTGTCTGAATGTCTAAAAATATCCTTTTAAACAAGTTTCACAAATCACAAGATGACTTCAGTTATGAAAGTTTAAAGATATCATGTCCAATCATGCTAGATGTGATGTTTGTACTCTTTTGAAGTGAAGGAATCTTGATTCTTTTAAACTCAAAATATTACGGTTTTAAACGAAATCTCATTTCTAAATTCTTTCAAACTTCTGACATTAGGACAAAATTATTCAATTTGGTACCAATTTTGGGCATTACAAGGGTGCTAATCCTTCCTTGTACGTAACCGACTCCCGAACCTATTTTCTCGTAATTTCGTAAACCAAAACGTTTTATGAAGTGATTCAATCGCACTTTAAATGGTTGGTGGCGACTCCCATTTTTCAAAATTCCCTCCCCATTTAAAATAGGTTTCGACAGCTTGGTGACTCCACTGGGGACTTAAGAGAGTCAAGCCAAGAAATTGATTATTTTATGTCTTAATGTCGAAAGTTTGGAAATTTTAAAATTTGATCCTTTTTACATGTGTTTGCTGCATATGTTTGTTATCTTATTGCCGTACAATGCATTTGCATGACCGTTGTGGTCATACCCTTAAGTGGGAGTGAGAAGCTATGCTTTCATGAGGTTTTCACCTTTGTATGAGCTAGTGGATTGCTTCCGGAACACTGTACCTATGTCTTCGTGAGATTTTCATCTCCGTATGGCCATAGGGAAATGTGTCCCCCTAAACTGAACTTGGTCTATATGAGCCTATAATGGGTGAAGACCGAGGAATCTGCTGGTTCAGGTACCCTTGCTTTAGAGCTAAAACACATATAATGAACATTAAGTGTTTACCCTAGGGAAATAGAGATAGCCTTTAGAAAGCTACCCTTGTAAGTACTTGTTTATCATTTTTTTATGACACTGACCTATTTTTTATTTTGTTGTTATTGCATGTCACTCAATATTTAAAGGTGTCGATTGAAGGTTTGATTTCTAGATTAGAAAGTTTTGTAATGAGGAACGAATATCTTAATAAAATGGAGGACAACGCCTCTGTCTGTACCTGGTCAGAGGAAACCCAGTTAGAGAAGGGAGATAGTGTCATCGAGGGGTATATATCAGAGTTATGGGACTTCACTCGTATTAATTCGACACAGAATGAGTTTCAAGAGTTCAGAGACATTTGGGCCTAATGGGATGACGAGGCTAAGCAGCTTTTCTATCAGAATTACAGAGACCTTCCCTATTTACTAGACGTCAAAGTAGATAGGCACTTGTTTCGAGCTATGGTACAGTTTTGGAACCCCGCTTATAGTTGCTTTACATTTGGTGATGTTGATCTTATACCTACTCTGGATGAGTATACGACTTTACTGTGTTGCTCGGGATTCGGGGTCATAAGGCTTATGTTAGACCTGCTAACCTTCCAACTTTGGAAAAGAAGTTGGTGATGATTACTGGGATGAGTGAGCAGTGGGCTGTAGCTCATGTGCAGGAAAAGGGTGATAGTAAGTGCATTCCATGGGCCGTTTTGAGGGATTTGATATCGACACACCCAGATATGAAGAAAGGGGTCGACGTCCTGGCTTTATGTATTTATGGTTTAGTGATTTTCCCAAGGGCTTTGGGACACATAGATGAGGCAGTTGCGGATTTATTCGATCGACTTGGTAAACAGAACACACCTGTGCCTGCAATCCTAGCTGAGACATTTAGATCCTTGAGCGCATGTCGAAGAGCTGGTGAAGGAAGGTTCATTGGTTGCGCACAGTTACTTTTGGTTTGGTTTCACAGTCATTTTTGGAAGGTTGATAAGGTTCCTTGCTAAGTGTTCTTTAAAGACTACTCTCCGTTAAAGGAAGCAGTAGACATGCCTAGGAGAGATGACATTTCAAAGGAGAGGTGGATAGACATTCTTCAGAATCTTCGAGAGGAAGATGTTATGTGGAAGGATCTTTGGTTGGTTCCTAGTGAGGTCCTTTACCATTGTGGCAGTTTTGATTGGGTTCCTCTGCCAGGAATTTAGGGAGCTATTGGATATGTACCATTGCTTGTTCTAAGACAATACCGAGCGAGACAGTTCATACCGGTTATACAGGGTTTAGCTCAGAGTGATTTTTCTTTTAAAGGAGATCACTATAAGAAGAGGATGCGAGAGATTTCTGAGGCTTGGAAGAAGCCTTTCTATATGAAGATCTTGACCGAAGGCTCAACGTCAACTCTTGAGTATAAAGGATGGTTTAGTAGGCAAGTCAACGATAATGTCCCTAGGCCGATTTTGGGGGTAGCTCGATCATTAGAGGAGAGCTTACGAGTGATTCCATCAGAGTTGGAGGTTATGAAGTAGAGTTCGAGAGAAAGAATTCAGAGCTTGAAAAGAGAATTGAGAAGCTCGAAGAGGAAAAAATGTGCTTAAGTCTCGACGTCGATGTTTAAAAGATGGAAGTCGAGAAGGTGAAAAAGGAAAAGAGAAAGATTGAGGAAGATCGAGATGATTTAAAGACGCACTACAAGAAGGCCCAGATAACCTTGAAAAGGCTCGGATTAGGGAGATCTTCAGAGCAGTGGCAACAAAAGATTCAAGAGGAAAGAGCCAAGACCGAGTATTGGGAAAAGAAGTTCCAAGAGAGGCAATCGCGTAATCAGACCCTAGAGAAGGAAAATCAAGAATTAAAAACTAAGGTGTCTGAGCTTGGACGATCTCTTTATCATTACCAAAGTCATAACCCTGCGATCGAGTTAAAAGCAAGCTTGGATAAGATCGATAAAATGAAGCACAACATTGGAGGGTTGGAAGCAGTACTACAGGACTGTGAGCTATGGATTGAGCAGCTCGAGGCAAGAGAAGAACAGTGAAAGGGAGAACTTCACCATCTTCGAAATCAAGTGGGAGATAGAGATCATGTCATGGAAGAGGCCTTAGTTCAGATTCGAGAGTTTGCTGAACACTTGCAGGATTTGGCAATACAAGCTAGAACACTGAGTATAATGTATGAGTTATCGTCAGACAGAGGACGCGAGAGTTAGCATTGTTATTGGATAGGGTTAAGACTCTAGGCCTACAGGTGAAAGTGTATTTGTAATCTATTTTATGAAAAGATTTTTGTTCCTTAAATAACATTTTCTAAAATGAAACTGAATCAGAATCGACATCTTTTTGCATTCATGCATTTGCATCTCATCACATCATACATTCAAGTTTATAGAAAGACCCTAATTAGTTAAAATTATTACGAAGAAAGAGAGTAAGAGAAAGAAAATCTGGAAGCAACATATCCTTACGGTACACGCGCTAAGTCAAAGAATATAGACCAAAGATTTGAACAGCTACAGAAGGACATGCAGGACCAATTGCAAGAGCAATTGGCAAAAATGCAAAACGACATGAGGGAACAAATGTTGGAGGCTCAAAGGAACATGATGGTTGAGATGGCTCAACTACTGAGGGCCACATATAAAGGAAAAGCCCCTATGACTATCACTGAAGAGGGTAATGAGGGTCATCCTTCTGGTTTCACTCCACCTCACGTACAAACCCAACTTGAGGCATATCCCCGAGGGCCGTATGTCACAATAAGGCCTCAACAGGGTCAAGTCGATGCTGGAATACCCATGAACTTTCAAATTGGTTCGGGATTCAATCCTGGAGACAATCCTACCAATCCAGTTATCCTCGATCTAGATCTAGCTGAGAGGGAAAAAATGAGACTCGAATTATCAAGGCAATTAAAGGAACGTTGTAGATGGCTAGAGGAGAAATTTAGGGCACTAGAAAGTGCTGATAATCGTCAAGGAATGGATGCTAAAGACTTAAGTTTAGTTCCAGATTTGGTTCTTCCCCATAAGTTTAAAATGCCGGAATTCGAGAAGTACAATGGGACTACTTGCCCAGAAGGCCATATTACCATGTTCTGCAGACAGATGACTAGTTATGTAAACAATGATTAATTATTGATCCATTGTTTTCAGGATAGTCTGGTTGGGGCAGCAGCTAAGGGGTATAATCAGCTAAGCCGGGCCAAAATAAGTTCATGGAGGGATCTTGCACAAGCCTTCATGCAACAGTACAATCATGTGACTGACATGACTCTGGATAGGATCACACTGCAAAACATGGAGAAAAGGCCTAATGAAAATTTTAGGCAATATGCACAGAGATGGAGAGAGGTGGCAATGCAAGTTCAACCACCGTTGTTGGAGAAGGAGACTACCATGTTGTTCATCAACACTCTAAAGGCTCCATTAATCACTCACATGATTGGGAGCACCACTAAAAGCTTTGCGGATATAGTCATGGCGGGAGAGATGATTGAGAATGCCATAAGGGGGGCAAAATCGAAGGGGAAGCGACCAAAAGATCGGCCTCAAAGAGAAAGGATAGTGAAGTGAATAACACAAGCACCTTCAACACGAGGACAATCACATTTGGTCAACCTAAAATAGCTACAGTTGAGCGACAGAGTTCTCAAAGGCAGGAGTCCGGTACAAGGCAGAATTCTAAAAAGATGCAATTTACACCTATCCCCGTGACGTATCGTGAGCTTTATCAAAGCTTATACGATGCACATGCTATTTCTCCTTTTCACTTGAAACCACTGCAGCCCCCATATCCCAAATGGTATGACGCAAACGCCAGATGCGAATACCATACTGGAATACCGGGGCATCCGATCGAAAACTGTACCGATTTTAAGAATGCCGTAGAGAGGCTTATTAAGATGGGGAAAGTTCGACAATACCCCTAATATTGAAAACCCATTGCCAAATCATAGCGATCAAGGAGTGAATGCCATTGGCGAAGTCAGTGAAAGGAAAATGAAGGAAGATGTTGCTAAGGTGAGGATGCCTATGAAGGTTATTTGGGAGGAGATGATGAAGAGAGGTATGTTAACCTCTAAAAATGAGAGAGGAGAAATAGGGAACTATGGTGAGTTTTATGAGAAAGAAGGACATGAAGTTCAAGATTGTGAAAAATTCAAGGCCTTGGTGCAAGGCTTTATAGACAACAAAGAACTACAAATTTTTGAAGGTAGTTCATGTGAAAAACAAGTATGTGTGCTGGAGGATAAACAGAAAGGAACTAGCCGGCCAAGGATTATTATTTCCCTGCTGGGGAATAATGAAGTGGGAGCACAAACGGTGCCTAAGGTTATTATTTATAAGCCTACGCCTTTCCCTTATAAGGATAGCAAGAGGGTACCATAGAGTTATGACTGCAGTGTGACAGTGCCGGAGGAGGAGAGTTTAGCCAGTATGTCTAAAGATGTACAAGTTAAAGGTTCCCATACACAGAGTGGGAAGCGGTATGATGCGGTGGGCGTTAGAGAGGAGCCCACAAAAACAAAGAATGTTAGTGCGGAGAAGGAAAAAGAGGCTGAAGTGCTTGTCAAGGAACCAGTAAAGGAAGAGGAGGCTAAGGAATTTTTAAAATTCCTTAAGCATAGCGAGTATAGCATGGTCGAGCAGTTGCGTAGGCAGCCGGCTCGCATATCAGTATTGGCTCTGCTTCTGAGTTTTGAGGTGCATCGGGATGCATTGATAAAGGTGCTCAGCGAAATATATGTCACCCATGACATATCCGTTAACAAGCTGGACCGGTTAGTGAATAACATAAGTGCGGATAATTTCATCTACTTTAATGATGATGAAATCCCACTGGGTGGCAAGGGGTCAACTAAGGCTTTGCACATCACCACTCGATGCAAGGGGTATACACTTCCAAGCATGCTCGTCGATAATGGATCGGCCTTGAATGTTCTACCGTTGTCTACATTGAACAGATTAGCCATTGACGATTCTCATATAAAGACATGTCAAAATGTTGTAATAGCCTTCGGCGGAATAGAAAGGAAGGTGATGAGAAGGATTAACATCCCCTTGGAAATTGAGCCGAGTATATACTAAGTAGATTTCTTGGTGATGGATATCAAGCCCTTCTACAATTGCTTATTAAGGAGGCCGTGGATACACTCAGGAGGAGTGGTGCCCTCATCGTTGCACCATAAATTAAAGTTAGTGACAGATGGACGGTTAGTAACTATCAATGCGGAGGAGGACATTATAGCCACAGTCACTAGCAAGGCCTCTTATGTTGAGACGGACGAAGAATCTATTGAGTGTTCCTTTCGCTCTTTAGAATTTGTGAATGCAACCTTCATTTCAGAAGGGAGTGAGTTACCGGTGCCAAAGATAGCAAGAGCTACGAGGATGGCTCTACAAATGATAGTGGGAAAGGGAGCCTTACCAGGAAGAGGGTTAGGAAAATACCTGCTAGGAGGGACTCAAATCCCAGAACTGAAAGAGAAGAGAGATCGCTTTGGCCTAGGCTTTAAGCCAGACTACAAGCAAAGAAAGAAGGAAGTTGAGAAATGCCAAGAAGGAAGAAGGGCGCGCCTTAATGGAAGAGAAGTGGTGTGGGAGCCGATGACATTTCCTCCAATATCCCAAACCTACATATCGGGAGGGTTACTTATAGAAGAAAATCATCAGATTAATGCTATACACGACGAAGGATTAGAGCAAGGCAACCTTGAGGGCATTCGCCCTTACGAACCGGGAAGCTCTCTGAATAATTGGACTGCGGAAGTACTTCTTGTAATCTTTAGGAATTTTTCAGAGTAATTTTCGAAACATTCTTGTTACTCTAGGGCCTAGGAGTAATAGGATTACATTTTTGAAATAGGCTTACGATTATCTATTATTTTTTTAATAAAACATAACTTTTATCAATTTGAACAAGTATTGTTTCATTTTCATCAACCAATATTCCGTTAAATTTTGGCAATTCTTATTCTTTCATTCATAGCACATAAATAATCATTCTTAAATTCATTCTTTCTTTGTATATTCTTTATACTTCACAGATCCCTAGATATCAATGACATGAGCACTGATATTACAAATCCTGATTTCTCTCGCGAGTAAGACATGTGTTTAGAGGAATCTCAAGATTTTGAAGATGTCCAGGATTGTGATGCGTCTCTGGATCTGTTGAGGATGGTAAAACAGGAAGAGAAACAAATCATGCCTCATGAGAAAGAGGCAATAGAGAATGTAGCTCTAGAGGAAGGGAAAGAGGTGAAAATTGGCACGCATATTGCCAAGGACACAAGGCAAGGACTGATTGAGTTGCTATGTGAGTTCAAGGATATCTTCGCATGGTCCTATCAAGATATGCCAGGGTTAAATATCGATATTGTGGTGCATCGTCTTCCAATAAGATAGGATTGTAAGCCAGTCCAACAGAAGTTACAAAGAATGAGGCCAGATATCATATTGAAAATAAAGGATGAAGTCAAGAAGCAGTTCGATGCAGGATTCTTACAAGAGGTGAAGTACTCTGAATGGGTAGCTAACATTGTACCAGTCTCTAAGAAAGATGGGAAGGTACGAATGTGCGTTGATTACAGAGATCTGAACAAAGCTAGCCCAAAAGATAATTTCCCTCTGCCACACATAGATACTTTGGTAGAGAACACAGCAAGATATTCGTTATTCTCTTTTATGGATGGTTTCTCGGGGTACAATCAGATAAAGATGCATCCTGAAGACATGGATAAAACCAACTTCATAACATTGTGGGGTACCTTCTGTTACAAAGTAATGCCCTTTGGGTTGAAGAATGCAGGGGCAACATACCAAAGGGCTATGGTGACCTTATTTCACGATATGATGCACAAGGAAATTGAGGTGTATGTCGATGATATGATTGCCAAATCTCGAACGGAGGAGGAACATATTGAAGTTTTGAGAAAACTATTCTTGAGATTAAGGAAGTTTCAGTTAAAAGTTAATCCGGAAAAATACACTTTCGGAGCTAGGTCGGGGAAATTATTAGGCTTTGTGGTCAGCGAAAAGGGAATAGAAGTTGACTCAGACAAAGTTAAAGCCATACGAGATTTGCCTTCACCACGTACTCAGAAAGAAGTTCGGGGTTTTCTTGGAAGATTGAATTATATTGCTCGGTTTATCTCACAATTAACTGAGAAATGTGATCCTATATTTCGTCTCCTTAGAAAACACAACCAAGGTACTTGGGATGAGGAATGCCAGAATGCTTTTGATAAAGTCAAGCAATACTTGTTAAACGCTCCAGTACTATCTCCACCTAGTCCGAATAAACCATTAATTCTGTACTTGTCAGTGTTTAGTAATTCTATGGGATGTGTGCTTGGCCAACATGACGAGTCAGGAAGAAAGGAGAAGGCGATATACTACCTCAGCAAGAAATTCACAGAGTGTGAGATGAGATATTCAACAATTGAGAATTTGTGTTGTGCTTTAATCTGGACGACTCAAAGGTTGAGGCAATATATGTTATATCATACTACTTGGCTTATTTCAAAACTTTATCCTTTGAAGTATATAATGGAGTCAACAGCTTTGAATGGGAGAATGGCAAGGTGGCAAATTCTACTTTCAGAGTTTGACATAGTCTATGTGAGTCAGAAGGCTATAAAAGGAAGTGCGATAGTGAAATTTCTGGCTAGTAGAGCTCTAAAAGACTATGAGCCGTTGAATTTTGATTTCCCAAATAAGGAGTTGATGTATGTAGCAACTACAGAGGATTATCCCTAAAAGTTTAGCTTTGATGGGGCATCCAATGCGGTGGGAAACGGAATTGGGGCAGTCCTGGTATCCCCAAATGGCGATTGTTTTCCATTCACGTGCAAGTTGGATTTTGATTGCACAAAAAACATGGCCGAGTATGAAGCGTGCATCATGGGACTCTGAGCGGCTATAGAGCGAGGAATAAGAGCCTTGGAAGTATATGGAGACTTTGCGTTGGTAATCTACCAGCTTAAAGGTGAATGGGAGACAAGGGATCCTAAGTTGATCAATTATCGAAAGGTAGTTTTGGGGTTACTTGAGGAGTTCGATGACATCACTTTCAATTATATCCCACGAGACGTAAACCAGATGGCAGATGCTCTAGCAACCTTGGCTTCAATGATTAGAGTGAATAAAGAGGAGGAGATGAGACCCATTCAGATGAGTATCTTTGAGGCTCCAGCTTGCTGTTGTAACATTGAGAAAGAAGAAAAGGATGATAATCCTTGGTATCAAGATATATTGCAATATGTGAGAGATCGTAAATACTCAGAACAGGCAACTGAAAATGATAAGCGAACTTTAAAGAGATTAGCTTGCGATTACGTTTTGGATGGGGACATCTTGTACAAAAGAAGAAAGGACCAAGTACTGTTGAGATGTGTTGACGCCGTGGAAGCTAAGTTAATATTGGAAGAAGTTCACGAGGGTGTTTGTGGGACGCACGCTAATGGTTTCACGATGTCTAGACAAATCATGAGGTTTGGATATTATTGGTCTACCATGGAAGGGGATTGTATCAACTATGCCAAGAAATGCCATAAATGTTAGATTTATGGAGACAAGATTCACGTACCACCTTCACCTCTACATGTTATGACTTCTCCATGGCCTTTTTTCCATGTGGGGCATGGATGTCATTAGGCCAATATCACCAAAAGCTTCAAATGGGTATCGCTTTATTTTTGTGGTCATTGATTACTTCACGAAGTAGTAGAGACTGCTTCTTATGCAAATGTTACTAAGTCGGCTGTAAGTCGATTCTTGAAGAAAGAGATCATTTGTCGGTATGGGATGTCTGAAAGGATCATATCAGACAATGCATTGAACTTGAACAACAGAATGATAGCAGAAGTTTGTAGTCAGTTCAAGATTAAGCATCATAATTCATCTCTATATCGCCCAAAGATGAATCGGGCAGTGGAAGCTGCTAACAAAAACATTAAGAAGATAGTGGGGAAAATGACTGAAACATACAGGGATTGGCATGAGAAGTTACCATTTACACTCTTAGCTTATCGAACGTCCATCAGAACTTCTACTAGGGCAACCCCTTTCTCGTTGGTTTATGGGATGGAGGCAGTGTTACCCATTGAAGTTGAAATACCTTCTCTTCGAATTTTATCAGAGATAAAACTGGATGAAGCAGAATGGATTCAATCGCGGTATGACCAGTTGAACTTGATTGAAGAAAAGAGGCTAAAAGCTATTCGTCATGGTCAGATATATTAGAAACGAATGATGTGAGCTTATGACAAGAAAGTGCGACCAAGAGAATTTCATGAGGGGGATCTTGTGCTGAAAAAGATCCTTCCCATTCAGAAAGACTTTAGAGGAAAATGGATGCCAAATTGGGAAGGGCCATATTTCATGAAGAAGGCCTTCTCTGGGGGTGCATTGATCTTAACAGAAATGAATGGGAAGAGTTTACCCAATCCAGTGAATTCAGACTCAATCAAGAAGTACTTTGTCTAAAGGAGAGGAGAATCCAGGGTGAAAACCCGCAAAGGGTACCTTAAGTTTTTGAAAAGAAAATGGAGAGGCCAAGGTGAAAACCTGTAAAGGGCTCCTTGTGACCAAAGAGGTTTTGAGTTGAAAACCCGAAAGAGCAGCTCAAATTTTGAAGAGCACATGGTAATCTTGCTAAATCGGATTCAACAAAGAGCAAAGCATGTTGCATATTGGTGCATCAACAAAAGTACTTTGACTTTTTTAAACACATGTTGAACTCAAGAAAGTCTTCATGGAGCTGGTGTATAGACGCTCAAGCGGCGATATCTAGGGCATTTAACTTTTGTCCTGTTTGCTATCTTTAGATTCTTTTTCTTCTCAAAGATAGGCTATCAGATTAATTTCCTTTGTATTTCTGACAAATTTATTCAAATCTAATTATTCTCAAGATTAAATTCATCTTCCATTATTCTTAAAGTGTGTTGCATTAAAATAATGATAGATGAACTAAATAATTTTCACAAATGAAGTTTTGATTATTACTCTGGAAATTTCTAGATAATACAAGAAACTAAAACAGAACAATTGTTTGAGGAATTCACGTAAGTGAGGTTTGAAAGAACTCGAAGAAATTCTTTCTTTAGTCCAAAATGATGATTGGACAAATCAAACGATTTGATCCTAAGAGAGGATCATCTTACAAACAATTTTGGTGGGTCATAGCATTGGAAGAATGGTACAAGCCCACAGGTTGAGTAGGAATGATACTTTGAGAGAAATAAGGATAAACTTCGACGAAAGAATGAGTGATGACGTTTGGAATAGGGGTCATATTCATAAACATTTTGCATTATAACAGGTTTAATTATGATCATTTGACTCATTTTGATCATATCATCCTAATCATTAGGCATGAACTCATACACATTATACAGGTTATGTCCTTCAAGGGACAATAAAAATTGATGCGCTTTAACCCCCTAAGCAGTAGGGTAACAGGCTGAAGACATAGCATATCTAACCTTCGGATGTTTTCATATCGAAGTAGATCCAAGATGATTTGGCATCCTTGCATTTACAAGGAGTAGATCGAAGACATAGCTGATTTGACTTTCACGTGTTTACGCTGAAGCAGATCTAAGATGATTTGGCGTCTCTGTATTGTCAGAAAGCAGATCAAACAAAACAGATTTGGCATCTCTGTATTGTCAGAGAACAAATCGAAGAAACAGATTTGGCATCTTCATATTCGATGAAGAGCAGATCGAAGACATAGCAGATCTAACCTTCGGATGTTTTCATATCGAAGTAGATCCAAGATGATTTGGCATCCTTGCGTTTACAAGGAGCAGATCAAAGACATAGCTGATTTGGCTTTCACGTGTTTACGCTGAAGCAGATCTAAGATGATTTGGCGTCTTTGTATTGTCAGAGAGCAGATCGAAGATAGAAGATTTGGCGTCTCTGTATTGTCAGAGAGCAGATCGAAGATAGTAGATTTGGCGTCTTTGTATTATCAGAGAACAGATCGAAGATAGCAAATTTGGCGTCTCTGTATCGACGGGGAGCAGATCGAAGACATAACAGATCTAACCTTCGGATGTTTTTGCATCGAAGCAGATCCAAGATGATTTGACATCCTTGCATTTACAAGGAGCAGATCGAAGACATAGTCGATTTGGCTTTCACATGTTTACGCTGAAGCGAATCTAAGATGATTTGACATCTCTGTATTGTTAGGGAACAAATCGAAGAAGCAAATTTGGAGTCTCTGTGTTCGATGGAGAGCAGATCGAAATATCAGCATAACAGTCTTAAGTTTGCAAAGAGCAGATTGAAGACAAGGATCTGATAAGACTGGGCAAATTTGGTTTGTCTATAAGTCTTTGCTCGATTCTTGTTACATAGCAATGAGCAAAGAGGGGCAGCTGTAGCAGCCCAAATCTGCCCGGGCCTTAAAACCGAAAACAAAAAATAAAAAATAAATGAATGTTTATTTATTTTAAACAGTCCATTTACAATACCATAGCCCACTAACCCGTAGGTCCAAAATTAGATGCCTAACCCAATAACACGTTACACCCAAATACCTAACTAAACTAACCCAATCCTAAGCCTACCCAAACCCAATAAACAGCAGCCCAACGAGGCCCAAATTTGAAACACCAGGGCTACCCTAGGGTTTCAGAAACCCTAGGCGCCGCAACCATCCCAAGCATCGTGCCCTTTTGTCTTGTGCCGTTTCAGTGGGCTTCATTGGTGCCGTAACTCTGGCCTCGTATCACGCCGCAATCAACGCGTGAATCAACGCTAATGCGCTCGTCGCCGAGATATCCTCGATCACCTGTAAAAAGGGAAAGAAACGACAAAGACGAAACAAATATGGCAAGGAAATAAAATAAAGATTGTAAATGTATTGTTTTTAGTGGCTATAAAAAGCCCGAATCAAGAATGATGTAGGGACTGGTTTTTAGACACACACAGATTCAATAAAAACGACATTTTTATACATATATGCAATAAAAAATGAGAATCATAGTTGATCAAAGAAACAAAGGTGATATACCTTATCTTTTCATTTTTTTTCCTTCTCTAAATACATGCAAATACCATTAAAATAAATCAAAAGAATTTACCGTTGAAATCGCGTCATAAAATCGAGACTTTTCAGTTTTCGATCGCCGTACGTGGCGGAATCAATGGCGGCACGTGGGCGCGTGAGCGCGTAAGAGATCGGGGACAGAAGCTTGACGAAGCTACGATAGCCACTTCCCCAATCCTCTTTTAGAGGATTCTCTTAGTTTTTTTTTAAAAAACACCGGGTTAAAATAATTTTAAAACCAAAATTTGGGCTTATATAGCCCTATGAAAATGACGCCGTTTTGTTTAATCAGATAAGTACCAAAACGGCACCGTTTAGGCCAGGATCTGCGTGTTGACCCATGACCCGGGGAGGATCCGCGTGTTTTTGGAAAATGGGCTAATTGACCATTTGGTCCCTCCGCATTTTTAATCTTTACAATTTCATTTTATTTTTATTCTAATTCAGCCCTAATCTTTTATATTTGTTTCAATTTAATCCTAATTGCCATTAAAATCCATTCTGAAGAACGACGTCGTTTTGGGATTAGGGCAAATTGCCCAGTGAGTCCCTTGTAGTTTTGAATGCGTTTTAATTAGGCCTAAATTTGTTTTTGTTTTTTTAAATTAACCTCAAACTCTTTAATTAAATTCAATTTAATCCTTTTTCTTAAATTTATTCATTTTAGATATTATTTATTATTTATTTATACATGTAAAAATTTATTTATTTGTATATTAATTATTTTCAAGTATATTTATATATTATATTATTTATTAATATATATTATTTATATATTTTATATTATTATATATATTATCTTATCTTATGTTTTAATATACATTATATATTATATTATATTATATTATATTATATTTTATCATATATTTATATCTTATTACATATTATCATGTATAATTTTAAAATTTTATAAATTATTATTAAACATTATTTTATATATATATATTATTATTAAATGTTTAAAATTCATTTATCATTACATTATTATTTTATATTATATATGTTATTTTATTATATATATTTATATTATTAATATATATTATTACACTATTATGAAATTTATAAATTATTATTAAGTATTATATTTATGTATATTAAACATGTAGTATGGATGTTATTATAAATTTATATATATATATATATATATATATATATATATATATATATATATATATTATACATCGTTTTTAGTATGTATTAAGCACTTTAAAATTTCCCTTTATTATTCATTGTGCCAAATATGTGATTCTTCCTAAGTTTTTTTTTATGTTCATATGTTATTAATATATTTGTGTTAATTATTTAAATATGTAAATTCATTGCACGAGTTATTTGTTATCATTGATTTTATATGTTTACATGAAAATTATTTATTTATGTAAGTTATATTTTCGTGAAGTATGATTATACATCTTATCCTCATTGTTTACTGTGTTGTATTCTCGCATGAAATATAATTATTTTATTAATGTATCCATTATTTTTGCCATTTCGTATTTTTACATGAAATGATAACGTGTATATTCATGTTATTTGTGATAATATATGCATAAAAATGATAACGTATATTGTGTAATTTATGCCATTATTTATTATTATTTTTATACTATATTTGCATAAAATGATAAAACATGTATTATGTAGCTAGGTTTATTTAATACTAATTTCTTGTAATATGTAAAATACATCATTATTTAAAAAAATAATATCTCATTTGATTCAAAAGGAATTTTAAAAAGTGAGGCAATGTTTTTGGTATTCAGGAACTCGGGAAGTAGTGCCCTAACATGCTGGGTTGCGATTTCCCGTTTGTCTGAATGTCTAAAACTATCCTTTTAAACAAGTTTCACAAATCATAAGATGACTTCAGTTACGAAAGTTTAAAGATATCGTGTCCAATCATGCTGGATGTGATGTTTGTACTCTTTTGAAGTGAAGGAATCTTGATTCTTTTTAATTCAAAATATTACAGTTTTAAAGGAAATCTCATTTCTAAATTCTTTCAAACTTCTGACATTAGGACAAAATTATTCAATTTGGTACCAATTTTGGGCGTTACAAGGGTGCTAATCCTTCCTTGTACGTAACCGACTCCCGAACCTGTTTTCTCGTAATTTTGTAGACCAAAATGTTTTATGAAGTGAGCTAATCGCACTTTAAAAGGTTGGTGGCGACTCCCATTTTTCAAAATTCCCTCCCCATTTAAAAGAGGTTTCAACACAAAGCATTTAAAACATAATTATAACAATGCTTATTACATACAAACTTACTTCTGATATAAAAACAACGATACGAGTTAACTAATCTGAGATCTTGTTCTTTCCCTGATCTAAGTTCGTATTTCGCTTTTCTTGATCTATATAATATCAAATTTAGCTTATTTAATCACCAATTTATTCAATTAAGTCCAAAATACACATTTAGGCACATTTTACTCTTTTTCCCTAATGTTTCACATTTTTACACTTTAGTCCTTATTTCATAAAATCACAAATTCACACAATTCAATCACAACCCATGCTAGCAGAATTTTAACTAGGTCCCTAGCAGCCCATATTTTTCATTTATTTCACATTTTAACCACAAAGTTTCCACATTTCACAATTTAATCTTTAATTTAAATTTTCACTAAAAATCACTTAACAAAACTTGTACATATATATCATCAAACATTCATAATCTATCATCAAACATCAAAATACTCATGTATTCATCAATGGAAAAACTCAAAATCTTTAACAACTTTGCAAAATAGTCCCTGGGCTAGCTAGACTAAACTGCAACGATCTCAAAAACATAAAAATTATTAAAAACGAATCAAAAATGCACTTACATGCATAAGGTAATGTTGCCAAACCTTTAAGCACAACAATGGAGGTTTTTGGCTTCTTATTTTTGGTTTCATGAGCACTTAGGAAGAGGACACTTTTGATTTTATTATTTTACTATGTTTATTTTACTAAATTACAACTTTAACCTTAATTAATAACCTTTAAAACAGCTAATAATGTGCCCATATATGTCCACTCACATTATGGATGGTTTAATAACAACATAAGTACCTCCACTTTAATTTTCCATAGCTATTAAACACTTTTAGCCAATAGAACACAAGTTTTACACTTTACGCGATTTAGTCCTTTTATCAAATTGACTACTCAAACAATAAAATTTCTTAACGAAATTTTCACACAATCATAATATCATGTTTTAAGCATTAAAATAATAATAATATAATTATTTTGACATTGGATTTGTGGTTCCAAAACCACTGTTCTGATTTGACTAAAAACAGGCTATTACACGGTTGTTCCCATTTTCTTTGAGGAGCAAAGCAAAACAGTGGTTGAATTCACTTCCACAGGATTCTATCATGACTTGGGATTAGATAACTGAAAAATTCCTATTGAAATATTTTCCATTTGCCAAAACAACTAAGTTGAGGAGCGACATCTCTTTGTTTGCCCAAATTGAGCTTGAAATAGTATATGATGCATGAGAGAGATTAAAGGATCTCTTTAGAATGTGCCATCATCATAGGTTACCTTTGTGGTTACAAGTTCAAACCTTTTACAACGGTTTGAATCCCTTGATTAGACAAATGATTGATGTAACAGCTAGCGAAACATTGAATAACAAAACATCCGAGGTAGCCCAAGAATTTATTGAAGAGATGGCACTAAATAATTATAAGTGGTAATTCATGAGAACAAAATCGTTCAAGGGAACCGATGTTTTAAATATGGATGTAGTTGTTATGTTAACGAGTTAGGTTTAAGCACTGAGTAAAAAGATTGACGGTTTGAATTGCAGTAAACTTGGGATTTCAGTAATGCAATGTAATGCAATGCGATTAGAGCGAGGATGATTAATTTAGAATATTCACCCTTCAAGTTTAACATGGAGTATGAGCAAGTCAACTTTATGGGTAATAATTCTAGACCTCAGAGCAATCTTTATAGCAATAATTATAATTCAAGGTGGATGAATCATCCAAATTTCTCTTGGGGTGGTCAAGGTAATCAAAGGTCACAATCCTTTTCGGGTTTTTAGCAACCTTATCAGCAAGAAAAGAAACCAAACCTTGAGGAGATGTTTGCTAAATTTATTTCGGTGTTTGAAACTAGATTTTAGAACACTAAGACAACTTTGAAAAATCAACAAGCATTGATTCAAGGGCTTGAAAATTAGATTGGACAACTCGTTAAACTAGTTTTAAAAAGACAATAAGGTAGCTTACCTAGTAACACTGAAACTAGCCCAAAGGAACAAGTCCACGCAATCACTATTCGAAGCGTGGAAAAGTTAGTCGAGACTAAAAAAAGTTGAATCTAGAAGCTGTTGAGAAAAATGATGGGGTTGAGGAAAGCAAGAAAGAGCATAAGCCGATGGTCAGAGAATACAAACCATGAATTTGATATCCGACAGCTGTGAAGAAAGACTGTATCAACAAACAATATGATGAATTTCTTAAACTTTTGAAAAAATTGCATATTAACTTACCTTTTGTTGAAGCTCTTTCACAGATGCCAAATTATACAAAATTTCTAAAGGAGTTGTTAACAGATAAAAGGAAGTTAGACGACTGTGGAGCTCAATGAGGATTTCTTGTTTATTATCCAAAACAAACTACCCACCAAGTTTAAAGATCCAAGGAGTTTTACTATTTCTTATTTGATTGGTAGTTTAAATGTAGAAAACGAATTGGCGGATTTGGGTGGTAGTATAAATTTCATGCTTTACAAATTGTTCAAACAACTTAGTCTCGGGGAACAAAAACCTATTAGGATGAGTATTCAATTATCTAATAGATCAATTAAATATCCTAGGGGTATTATTTAGGATGTACTTGTCAAAGTAGATAAATTTATATTCCTTGTTAATTTCATTATATTGGACATGGATGAGGATATTGAGGTACCCATTATCTTAGGTCGATCTTTTTTAGCCACTGCTAGACCTGTTATTAATGTGGGTAATGGTGAACTTGTGCTGAGGGTAGGTGATGAAAAGGTTACTCTTCAAGCACGTGATTTTATGAGAGTTCCTAGTGAGCGAGATAATATTAGTTATTTTGTTAATGTGAGTTATCATAGAGCTCAATGTTCTTTGCAGGAAATCACCCATGAAAACTGTTAGAACCATATATTGTTCAAAGTGATAGAACTCGAGAGACAAGTGAACAGCAAATGGTGCAACTCGATAAATTAGATGAATGGCAAACAAAGTCTAATGAGAACCCAAGAACGGTAAAAGGAATAACTAAGCAACGCCATAGTGTGCATTTAAAAGATACAAATCAATTCAAAGTTGGTGACAAAGTGCTGCTAGACAAGTCAGATCTACGAATGTTCCCTACAGAGCTTAAATCGAGAGGGTCGAACCCATTTGTAGTACAAAATGTATTCCCATACGGAACCATTGAGGTAACACATCCTGAATACAACACATTTAAGGTAAACAATCATTGAATCAAACTTTATTTTGGTGGTGAAATTAATAACGAGAGAGAGGAGCTCCAGCTCCAAGATCTGCCTTAACCATAAGTTTAAAAAGGGAAGTCAAGCTTAGACTCTAAATAAGTGCTTCTCGAGAGACAACCTGAGTGTTTTTATTTTATTTATTTATTTATTTATTTATTTTACTTCAATTTTATTTAAAAAAATTTAAAAATATAAAAAATATAAAAATTAGTACATTTATTTTTATTACTAAAAAAAGAAAAAAAAAGAATTTGAAAAAAATTGAAAAAAATTAAGTTAAAAAAATAGTGGTCCACATGGTCTTGGGTGATCACACGGCCGTGTGAACACTGGAGCTAATTTTTCAAAATTATTTTTTTGACCTACAGGGTTGTGTGACCTAGACGGCTATGTATACGAGCGTGGGAGAAGCGAATGACAACAACACACAGTCTGGCCACATAGCCGTGTGAACACTAGAGCGGTGAGATCAAGAGGGTATCTTGTTGAGTAAAACTCATGCCAAGCGGTGAGACCGAGAGGGTATCTTAGATAATAATCCTTCATGAAGATGAGACTGAGAGGGTATTCGTAACTAAGGGTGGTAAGTACTAAAATTAAGGGTAATTGTTGGCTTAGTGAATAATTAGGGCTTCAATTGATTCTAGGCTAATAGCTCGCATTGTCGAAACTAGAAATAGGCAAGTTCAAATAACTTAGGATTAGACTTAGTCTTAGTTAATTTAATTAATTTTATTATTATCTTAAATGGGAATTAACACTACTAATTCGTAACTCTATCAGATTAGTAATTAATTTAATAGTGATTTTTTTCAATCTGCAATCCCTTGGGTATAATCCTTAAAATACTAACTCAGTGTTCTGTTGTAACACATCTATATTACAATCTATATTACAATTTGATATGTACGCTTGCAGAAACTGCACTTAATTTTTATCTTTATAGTTTTTCAATATTTACATTCTTGACGTTCGTACGTTGGGAGATGGTCATTTATCTTATTCAATAAAGTGGACTATTGGCTAAGAAAAAAAGAATTATAATATTAAAGTAAAATATTGTTTCTTTTGCATTTTTTTCTTACAAATTTAATAGAGGTATGTAGTGCACCATTTTAATGTGGAATGATGAGAGCTGGTCCAACAATCGACTTAGGGGCGTTGATTGATGCGGGACGAGGCAGTGGCCCAAGCTTGGGTCTTTGATATACTCATGAAGGTGTAATTGCCTTGATCGTAAGATCTAACACACATCTTCTCAGTGTGTTTCGACAGCAGCATTCTCTGGTTGAAGGCGCTCCCTTCCATGACATTGATATGGCTCTTGGCAGAAAAAAAAAATAAATTTCGATAATAAAATCAAGTATAAACACCCCAAGCCTAATATTAAACTTTTTGAGGGGATCCCTCGATTTTGAAAGGACGAAGCTTCAAAAACTTCCCTTCAAGAGTTCAAAGTTACCTCAATGAAAAGGCAAATAGTCATTTTCAGTATACTATTTCATGCAATTTAAATTCCTCAATAGGGTTATAAGGTGAGTCTATGTACTTTGCTTCTCATAAATAAAATTTCTGTTTGGCTGAGAAAAAAATAATTTAATGATATTTACAAAAATTGTATTTTTTTTATTTAGTATATACTATTAATAAAACTCTTGATTGAGTTGGTGTTATAAATTAATTGGGTATTAACATGGTTAGGAAATGACTAATATACTCTTTTATTAAATGATTACCATTATTATTTTGATGACTTTTTTGTCTTTTCATATTTTATATGATTTTTAAATAAAAGACCTAAAATTAAGATGCCTAGGGATGGAACTCATATTTAATGTACATATAAACAAATTCTTTACCTCTACACCAATAATAAATCTTGAATAATTTTTTTTAAATTAACTTTTAACATATAATAGTTTCTCTCACCAAACTTGTGTGTATATACTATTAATAATACCTCTAACTAAGTTGGTGTTACGGGTTAATCGGGTACTATCTTGATTAGGAAATGACTAATATACACTTTTATTAAATGATTATTACTATTATTTTGATGACTTTTTTGTCTTTTCATTATTTTATATAGTTTTTAAATAAAAGAATTAAAATTAACATGTTTAGGGATTGAACTCATATTTAATAGATTTATAAACAAATTCTTTATCACTACACCAATAATAATTCTTAACTTTAAAAAAATTAACTTTTAACTTTTATTTATGTATTTATACTTATTAATGAAACTCCTTATAGTTTTTAAATAAAATAACTAAAATTAGCATATTTAAGGATTGAACCTATATTTAATGGATTTATAAATAAACTATGTACCACTACATCAATAATAATTCTTGAGTAAACTTAAAAAATAATAATAATGTTTAATATAAATGTTTTCTCTCATCAAATTTGTGTTTCTATACTATTTATTAAGTATTTTACTGAGTTGGTATCATTTTCAATCGAGTCATCGACTCGGTTAAAGAAATTAAGAAAATGTTTTTTTGTAATTATTATTTTAAGGTAATTTAGTCTTTTTATTAAAAAAACCAATAAAAATATATATATGATGGAATTTGAACCCAAACCAATTGCATTAATTAAACCTTTAATTTACCACTCAAACAAAGTTTTATTTTGATATGTTTATACATTTCATTTGTCATTATGGAGTCTTTATTACCTTCACTAATTATATTTCTATATTATTATATTTGATTATATTTCTATATTATTATATTTGATTGAATTGGTGTCAAAAATTAACTCAACACCGACTTAAGATTGATGACAATACCATTATAAACAATTTTATGTAATTTTTTTCATTTTAGCATCGTACATATTTAATGTGTTATTATTAATTTGTTTCCAATCATACTTTCATTATTTATTGTATGTTATTTTCAAACACACATTTGTATTTTAAATTTGTGGTTTCCACACACATACTCGTATGATAAGATTTTTAATATTCATAATAAATTTTATATTTAATCGAATATATAATATTTTAAACTTAAAAAGGTAGCATTTTTTATTTATTTAAATAAGGATAGAATTATTTAATATGAAGTGATTCATAAATTTATGAATTATATAAATTACTTTATTTTGTAAAATATTAATTATGGTTTTTAATATTTTTAATTGTTACATTGGATGTGAGTTAAAACTAATATATTTTATAAACTTCAAATTACAGTATCTAATGTAGATAACTTATTAATAACATTAATTTAATTGTTCACTAGGTTTCTAAGATTGAAAAGCTCAGCTGTTGTTGTTAAAGAGAAATGTAACCAAGTCTTCTCATTGTAGTCCTCTTGATTTCTTTTATTTGTTTTTTAAGGAATCTGAACCCGATCCCGTCATTTTTAGCAGAAATTAAAAACAAATCCCTTTCTTCAATTTTTTTGAATGTTATGTAGTTTAACTTTGCAACAAGATGCTATCCATTGATAAGTGCAAAGGACACTTGGGACCACAATGCAACTATTAGAATTAGAATCATGACGTTCCTTTGGCTGGATTCGCACATGGCGCTGACGAAAAAGTAAATCTATACCACAAGCACGTTCTTTTCTTCTCTCCCTTTCCACTGGACGTATGGAGAATCTCCCTTTTAGGAATCACCCTTTTAGCTACACTCCAGAGACCGGTTTCACATTCTTAGCGAACGGTTGGCCCTAATTGTTATTTTTAATATGCTCTTCAAATTTTTTTGTTCTTTTCTATCTGTTTGTTATTAACATGGAATTTGCCAATATCAAGGTGTCATATTCTATTCAATTTTAATTTCGTTTCCATTGTCCAACCATCATTAATAATACAACCTAATCTTGTACCTCTCTCAACACTAGTTCACGAAGAAGAAGAAAGAACAGAACAAACTTATTAACGAAATGGATCGTATTCCTCAAGAGCTTGCACTTGATATACTATCAAGGCTTCCAATCCCAAGCTTAGTGCAATCCAAGTCCGTGTGTCAAGACTGGCGTATCTTAACGCATGATCAACTACTTGTCAACAAGCATTTCAAGCAGATGGTTGAGAACGATCCAAGCTTCATTTTGCAAATCATGGGTTATTCCAGCCAAAACCAGCTTTATTTTGGAGATTTATCCGGCGACCCAAACGATGGAAACGTGATGATGATAGCAAAGAAGCTTACCATACCACCATTGCTTAACTTCCATTTGGTGAATTCATGTAATGGATTGCTATTGTTGCGTGCCACTCACCCAAGCTTTGAACTCTGTATTTACAATCCATTTACCAGGGATCATATAGAGTTGCCGAAGCTTAGTCATCATGATGGGGTGAGAGGATTTGGCTTCGATCCCACCACAAAGAAATATAAGGTTGTCGAGATATCATATAACAGAACAACTCCTTTCACTTTTAGTCGCCGTGTTGTTAGATTTGGCATGCGTCGATCTCATCAGACGGAAACATCTTCTTCTTCTTTAATTGAATCTAAGGTTCATATATTGACTGTTGGTAGCCCCACTTGGAGAAATTTGGGATGTTTTCCTTTCCGTTTTATGTGGCAAAAATCTCAGGTTTTGGTCAATAGGAAACTTCATTGGAGAACTACGACTAACCTTATTATGTCCTTTGACTTGGCAACTGAGCAATTCAAGGAGGTCCCTAGGCCTGATGTCATTACTTCGAACTCGGACAGGCGATTTCATGAACTCGTGGTTCTACGAGGTTGCCTTTCGGCAGTTTCTTTTGACGGCAACAATCAAGAACTGGAGATTTGGGTTATGAAGGAGTATGCTGTGAAGGACTCATGGGTCAAACAATTTAATATTGGAGCTTACGTACCAAAGATATTTCAGTCAAATTATCAGTGTCATTCCTCCAGCAATTCAAGGTTTTATTTGCCTAAAAAATGCATCCAAGTACTTTGCCTGTTGAGGAATGGAGGAGTTTTATTGCAGTACGGAAACAAAGCAATTGTTTTTTATGATTCACATTGTAGGACTTTCCAAGATATTCAAGTAACATTTGAAGGAATTTCAAGTTGTTTCACTGTAGTTGCTCATGTTGCTAGCCTCAATTCCACAGATACATTTGTGGATACCTAGAAGAAAAGTTCTAATTTGATTTTATGTTATTTGAAACGGATATTTGAGAATAAAAATCTTAAATACATTGATGATATTGTTCTATTGAAGTTTGTACAAGGTCGCTGAACTGCTTAGAGCAACAGCATGTTTCACTTGTAGAGATGAAAACGATCCAATGTTTCACTTGTAGAGCTGAAAACGATCCAAGTTTCGTTTTTATGAAAGGTTACTTCCTATAGAGAGGAAAATGATCGATGCCACTAGTGAAGGTGCATTAATCAATATGACTCTTCAAGCCACTCAAGAGCTAATATCTATTATGGCTCCGAACTCTCAATAATTTTGGACTAAGTACAACTCTAAAATTGGTTCATGAGTAATGTCTTGTAACAGTCCGTTTTTCAGTGGGATTGAAAATAGTGGTTTCAAAATCTCGTTTTTTGATAATTGAGTCAGTAAATATTATTTATTAATATTTACGAGTTCGTTATAGTGTTGTATTGAATTTTAGTTCCGTAATTTTATTGAATGGTTAGTAATTAAGATATATGGGCTAAATCGTAAAAAAATCGTAAAAATTAATTGCTATTGATTTTATTAGTTTAAAAGGCTTAAAGGGTAAATGTTCAAGGATTTATGTGGAAATTATCCAATTTTTAATTAAAGTGGACGGTTGGTAATAGTTTTTGTCACAATTTTAATGTTACAATATTATTAAATAACATTTATAATGGTTAGAAAAAAAAAAATAGGGCCACCATCTTCCACATTTCTTCCCCCCCGTTTGAAACAAGAAAAGGAAGAAGTCATTGTTAAGCTCTTAGAATTCAACCAAACTTGTGTCTTTGAATGGTATGTATATTCAGGTCTATTTTTCATAAATTTTATATGTTTGGGATCTTTCAGTTTAATCTAACAAATCGAGGTATTAAATTGTAAATTTGTTAAAGATTTTAAAAATTTTCATTGGTGATTTTTAAGATTTTTTTTAAATGGTGTTTTTTTTAAATGGTAGGATTTCAAGCTTAGAAATGAAATAGGACCAATTTATAAAGTGTTTGTTAGTTTTAAGAATATGGACTAAAATGAAAATATTTCAAACTTGACATGAAATTTCTATAATTATTGAATTTAAAGGGATTTAGAAGGATAGATTTGAAATCGGGTTGTAAAATGGAGCTTAAATGTGAAATTTATGATAGTTTCAAATATTATAAATTCGCCATTTAAACAGAAACATTGAAATCGGTTAATGCAAACATTGTCGTTTTAGTTTGGTGCAAAGAGTTGTTTTGATATGTGTATTGAGCTCGGATGAACATAGAATAGGACAAAATTGGCATGCCAATAGAGTTAGTTGCACGCTTGTAATAGATTTCACAATGGTGCCATTGTTTGCATTTTGATGCCATTGTTTGCACTTCGGTGCCATTGTTAGCACTTGGTGTCTATGTTTAGCATTACGATGCTTTCTGGTGTGGTGTAGTTAACTGCATATCCGTATCTATTTATTTGGTTCTTCAGGCTAACTATTTTAAATTATATGTATGGACTGATTCGCTAAGATGATTGGAAATGTGTGAGTTTATATGAACATATTTTCATACATGCTTGAATTGAGTAAACAATGTGTGTAACGCCCTAAAAATTTAGGTAGTTATTTTTGTATGTTTGTTGCATAAATGTATGCTTGCTTCAGTGTTTGAGTGTTCTGAGGAGTGTTGGAGAGGTCCTGAGTTCAAGCTTTGGCTTGTACAAAATTTTAGTTCTTGACTTAAATGAACCTTGTTTACTGGTGGTAAGAGTTTTAAATAAATATGGGGAAGAATGTGTCATAAAAAGCCTATTAGTCTGGTGGTAAGTGGTGTGTTGGGATGTTAAAGGGTACTCATTTTGCTACTTTACCGTGTTAATGATTGAATGGCATTGGAACTCTAGTGTTGATGGGCAGTTGGAGTGTTTGAGGGGGAGTGGAGTGTATAGTCGAATCTTAGGAGGAGAATGTGGAGGGATTTGAGGAGAGGATTAGGGGGAGTTGAGGTGAGAGAGGGAAGAGTGTCGAATTTAGACTCTAAGCACTCAAGGGAATCGATTTGTGTAGGGAAAATCGGCTTGGGGTAAGTTTTGAGACTGTGCACTTTTGGTTTTGTTCCTCTCTGCTCGCTTCCCATTACTTCTCTTTGCGTCTAGGGTTATTGGGGTTCTTTTTCTGCATAACTCTTTAGCCGATTCTTGCTTGGGGTTTTCTTTGGGGCAGTATCTTTTACCTATTCTGATTTTTGTCCATCTACCACTACAATTTCGCAAATCGTTTTCCCCTTATTGTTCTAGTAACCGAATACTATTCTTTCTCTCTGTAATCCATTCTGTTTGTTGCTAACCTCTCCCTTCTCCTTGCTCCAATCAGGTTAGTAGTGATCAATTGCTCCTCTTCTTCTTTCTATTCTACTTGCCGTCGATTTAGGTGGTAAGGCGTCTTCTCAGTTATACTCTTCTTCTCTATCCTTGCTCTTGTCTTTTTAATCTTTAAGCATCTCCTTGTTCTGCCGACTTCTGACAGGAGGGTAGTGGTGCCTTTGTCGCCTGTGTCAAAAGGGAGCACTTGCGGATGTTCTTTTGGGTGTTGACCGACTGCTTGTTCCTTTATTTTGTTTCTGCATTTTTGGCAGGCTTTAGTTGGGTTTTACTCATTCAATTTTCTCTTAGTTTCTCCCTGTTATGCTAATGGTGTGACTAGCACTTTCCTTACTGTTGATTTGTTAGGAGATTTAAGTGAGCAATATTACTCGGCAGCTTAAGTGGTTTAAAGCAGTAGTGTTCTTTCAAGGCAGGTACATAATGTTTTTGTGATTAGGTATTATTGAGGGAGATGTTTTTTGTAGTTGTCAAGTGGCTAAGGAAATGGTTTATATGAATGTAAGATTATGCTTGGAGGCTTCTAGCTCTTTTCGCTCGGTGTCGAAAAAAGGTGTATAATCACACTGCACTGTTGTTAATTGGTAAAAGTCGGAAAGCATGTTCATACGCACTATACGAGTGTGCGCAATCGAATACATAAACACATGCGTTTGACAGTAGAGGCCACCATAAGCGAACTCATGGGCTCAGGCCGTCTTGGGTCACGTTGGGCCGAAATAGGTTGTGTAGGCCCCACGGGCTCGTGGGCTCCGCATGGGTAAAGCCGTACAGATATGTGGAGATTATTGGGCCAATCTGTGTAGGTTACACGGCCAAGGCCATTATTTGGATTATTGGGCCAGACGGGCATGTGGGCCCACATGGGCCGTACTACGGGCTTGAGCCCATTTTCACTGTTTGACTGTCGAAACCACCTTAAAAGCGGGTTTTAAAATAACAAAAAAAGGGAGTCGCCACCAATCTTTTAAAATGTGATTGGATCACTTTGTGAAATGTTTTGGTCTATGAGATTATGAGAAAATAGGTTCGGGAGTCGGTTACGTACGAGGAAGGATTAGCACCCTCGTAACGCCCAAAATTGGTACCAAATTGAAAAGTCTTGTCTTAATGTCAGAAGTTTGAAAGAATTTAGAAATAAGAATCTTTTAAAACTGTAATGCTTTGCGTTAAAAGAATTAAAATTCCTTCATTTTGAAAGAGTACAAACATCACATCCAGCATGATTGGACACGATATCTTTAAACTTTCGTAATTGAAATCATCTTGTAACTTGTAAAACTTGTTTTAAAAGGATATTTTAGATATTTAGACAAATGAAAAATTGCAACCCAGCATGTTAGGGCACTACTTTCCGAATTCCTAAATGTCAAAACATTGCCTCACTTCTTTTTTGAATTAAATGAAATATATCTTTTGGATTTAAAAGTAATGATGTGTTTTGTATATCACAAGGAATTAAATAAATCTAATTACAATATACATGTTTTATCACTTCATGCAAATATAGTATAGAAAATAGTAAAAATGGCATAAATTACACAATATACATTATCACTTTATGCATATATCATTATAAATAACATAAATGTTCATGCATTATGGTTACATGCAAAACACCATATAATACATAATAGATACAACATATATAAATTGCGATATACATATATGATAATGTCTTATGCAAATCACCATAAATAATTAATTTCATGCAAATATACAAAAACAAATGATATGTAAAATTTAACCTACTAAACAATATCAAAATAAGAGATAACCCAAAAATAAATAAGTAAATTAAAATGTATAAAATAAAAATCAAATAGAAATAAGATATTTAAAAAATATGTTGAATAATATAAGAATGATAAAAGAGAACCCCCTTTTTTTTAAAATGATATATAAGTTATATTATAGGATAGAATAACTATATATAAAGAAAAATGTACTAAGTATTGATATTACATTTATTTATAAAATTTTTAAAAATGTATATAATTAATAAGTAATACAATAATATATACTTTATAATAAAATAAAGGTAATGTAAGGAAATATAGTAAAATATATAGTGTATAACATAATTTACAAATAAAATATATAATAATATAAAAAATATATAATATAATGTATATAATATAAAAAATAAAAAGTAAGAAAATATTTTGATATATAGTAAATTATAATATGTAATAAAAATATATGAATAGAATATAATGAAATATAATATGATAAGGAATATATAAAATAGTAATAATAATTAAATAAGTATTTTACATATAAAAATATAGTAAGATAAATAGTACATAATATATAACATATAAAATATAAATAATAGAATAAATATTATATATAATAAAAATATATAATAGAATTTTTTTTTAAAAATAAAAATATATAATAGAATTTTTTTTTAAAAAATGTATAATAATAATATAATGAATAAAAAAATAATATGTACTATTTTATGACTAATATTTAAAAAGAATAATATATAAAGTATTTAAAATAAAAAGGGATTAAATTGAATTTAATTAAGAAATTTGGGGTTAATTTGTAAAATAAAAAAATATTTGGACCTGATTAAAATGCTCACCGAAAGTCGAGGGACTCATTGGGTAATTAAACCCTAATCCCAAAAACAACACCGTTTCCAGAATGGATTTTAAAGGCCGTTAGGATTAAATTGAAACAAATATAATAGATTAGGGCCAAATTAAAATAAAAATGAAATAAAATTAAAATATTTAACAACACGGAAGGATTAATTGAGCAATTTGCCCATTTTCCAAAAACACGCGGATTATTCCCTGGGTCACGGGTCAACGCGCGGATCCTAGCCCAAACGGTGCCGTTTTAGTGCTTATTGGACTTAAGCAAAACGACACTGTATCCATTGCACTATATAAATCAATTTTTGTCTCAAAATTCATTTTAGAAACCATTTCAAAAAAAAAAAAAAAAAAGCTTTAAAATCCTCTGAAAGAGGGGAGAGGAAAGGCCCTCCGGGCTCTTGCCTCCGTCAGGCCAAGCTCCAGTCATCGGGCATACACGAGCCCACGCGCCCACATGCCACCGTCTGAGCCACTGTACCCGGCGGTTAGGGTTTTCAAAGTTCCATTTTTTTGCAGCGAATCGAAAGGGTAACCTCTTTACTATCTTTATAATGTATTTCCACTATATGCTGTATCAAAAAAATAAAAAATAAAAATTTATCACCTCTGATCTTCAGTAAACTTTGATCTCTTTTTTATATATTTTGTATATTCAAAAAAAACTGAATCCCCTTTTACAAATCGGAAGAAAGGCTTTATAGCCTTTAGATTTATACATGTTTAGGAAAGAAATCTTTGATTTCTTTCCTTATTGGTTTTAGTTTATCGGCTACTGTTTGGTTTCCTTTTCTGCTCCATGTCTATGGGTTTCTTTTGTTCTGTCTTGCAGGTATTTGCGAGAATATCACAGTGGTGTCGATTCACGCGTTGATCACGACGTGGTACTAGACCAAAGTTACGGCGCCGATGGAGCCCACTGGAACGGCACGAGACGAACGGTCACGAGTTGAAGGGGCGTGACTCTCAGTCTGATTGCGGCGCAAACCCTAACTAGGATTCCCTGAAGCTGAAGACAGATTGGGCCAATTGAGCCGATTAAGTCTTGGGTTTAGAGTATCGGGGGGAGGGTGTAAATGGGTCTGCTGGGTAGTTCTAATTTTGGACCTACGGGCTATTGTAAATAGACTATTTAAAAATAAACATTTATTTATATATTTTTTGGTTTTAAAGCCCGAGCAAATTTAGGTTATTATAGTTACCCATATTTGCTCATTGCTAAGTAATAGGAATCGAGTAAAGACTATAAAAGGACCAAATTTGCCCAGCCTAGCTAAATCTCAAAATCTTGACCCTCATCTTCCTCAAAGGTATTCTGATATCTTCAGGAGTGTCAAATTGGCTATCTTCAACTTGCTTCTTGAAAACTCAGGATCACCAATCTGTTACTTTCAATCTGCTGCCAAATCTGCTATCTTCGATCTGCTCTCTGACAATACAGATACGCCAAATTTGCTATCTTCGATCTGTTCTCTGACAATACAGAGACGCCAAATCTGCTATCTTCGATTTGCTCTCTAACAATATAGAGACGCCAAATCTGCTATCTTCGATCTGCTCTCTGACAATACAGAGACTCCAAATCTGCTATCTTCGATCTGCTCTCTGTCAATACAGAGACTCCAAATCTGCTATCTTCGATCTGTTCTCTGACGATATAGAGACGCCAAATCTGTTATCTTCGATCTGCTCTCTGTCAATACAGAGACGCCAAATCTGTTATCTTCGATCTGCTCTCTGACGATACAGAGATGCCAAATCTGCTATCTTCGATCTGCTCTCTGACAATACAGAGATGCCAAATCTGTGTTCTCTGACGATACAGAGATGCCAAATCATCTTGGATCTGTTTCAGCGTAAACACCTGAAGGTCAAATCTGCTATCCTTTAGCCTGTTTTCCCTACTGCTTATGGAGTTAAGGCACATCAATCTTCATTGTCCCTTGAAGGACATAACCTGTATAATATGTATGAGTTCATGCCTAATGATTAGGATGCTATGATCGAAATGAGTCAAATGCTTCTTAATTAAACCTGTTATAATGCAAAATGTTTATGAATATGACCCCTATTCCAGACGTCACTACTCATTCTTTCGTCAAAGCTCATCCTTATTTCTCTCGAAATATCATTCTCACTCAGCTCGTGGGTTTGTACTATTACCCATCAAAAATATTTGTAAGATGATCCTCTCTTAGGATCGAATCGTTTGATTTGTCCAATCATCATTTTGGACCAAAGGAGGAATTTCCTCGAGTTCTTTCAAACCTCACTTACGTGAATTCCTCAAACAATTATTTTGTTTTAGTTTCCTGTATTATCTAGAAATTTCCATAGTAATGAGCAAAACTTCATTTGTGAAAATTATTTAGTTCATCTATCATTTTTTAATGCAACACACTTTAAGAATAATGGAAGATGAATTTAAATCTTGAGAATAATTAGATTTGAATGAATTTGTCAAAAAATACAAAGGGAATTAATCTAAAAGCCTATCTTTGAGAAGAAATAGAATCTAAAGATAGCGAACAGGATAAAAGTTAGATATTCTAGATATCGCCGCTTGAGCATCTATACACCTACTCCATGAAGTCTTTCTTGAGTTCAACATGTGTTTAAAAATCAAAGTACTTTATTGATGCTCCGATATGCAATGCGCTTCACTCTTTATTAAATCAGATATAGTAAGATTATTGTATACCCTTCAAAATTTGAGCTGCCCTTTCGGTTTTTCAACTCAAAACCCCTTTGGTCACAAGGCGCCCTTTGCGGGTTTTCACCTTGGCCTCTCTATTTTTTTTTCGAAAACTCAAGATGCCCTTTGTGGGTTTTCACCTTAGATTCTCCTCTCCTTTAGACAAAGTACTTTTTGACTGAGTCTGAATTCACTGGATTGGGTAAACTCTTCCCATCCATTTCTGTCAAAATCAATGCACCTCCAAAGAAAGCCTTCTTCACAACATACGACCCTTCCCAATTTGGCATCCATTTTCCTCTAAAGTCTTTTTGAATGGGAAGGATCTTTTTTAGCACAAGGTCCCACTCATGGAACTCTCTTGGATGAACTTTCTTATCGTAAGCTCGCATCATTCGCTTCTGATACATCTGACCATGGCGAATAACTTTTAGCCTCTTTTCTTCGATCAAGTTCAACTGGTCATACCGCGATTGAATCCACTCTGCCTCATCCAGCTTTATCTTTGACAAAATTCGAAGCGAAGGTATTTCAACTTCAATAGGTAACACTGCCTCCATCCCATAAACTAGTGAGAAAGGAGTTGCCCCAGTAGAGGTTCTGACAGATGTTCTATAGGCTAAGAGTGCAAATGGTAACTTCTCATGCCAATCTCTGTAGGTTTCAGTCATTTTCCCCACTATCTTCTTGATGTTTTTGTTAGAAGCTTCCACTGCCCCATTCATCTTTGGGCGATATGGAGATGAATTATGATGCTTAATCTTGAACTGACTACAAACTTCTGCTATCGTTTTGTTGTTCAAGTTCAATGCATTGTCTGATATGATCCTCTCAGGCATCCCATACCGACAAATGATCTCTTTCTTCAAGAAACGACTTACAACCGACTTAGTAACATTTGCATAAGAAGCAGCCTCTACCCACTTCGTGAAGTAATCAATGACCACGAAAATAAAGCAATGTCCATTTGAAGCTTTTGGTGATATTGGCCCAATGATATCCATGCCCCATATGGAAAAAGGCCATGGAGAAGTCATAACATGTAGAGGCGAAGGTGGTATATGAATCTTGTCTCCATAAATCTGACATTTATGGCATTTCTTAGCATAGTATGTGCCCCACAAACACCCTCGTGAACTTCTTCCAAGATTAACTTAGCTTCCACAGCATCCACACATCTCAACAGTACTTGGTCCTTTCTTCTCTTGTACAAGATGTCTCCATCCAAAACTTAATCACAAGCTAATCTCCTTAAAGTTCGCTTATCATTTTCAGTTACTTGTTCTGGGTATTTACGATCTCTCACATATCACAATATATCCTGATACCAAAGGTTATCATCCCTTTCTTCTTCCTCAATGTTTCAACAACTAGCTGGAGCCTCAAAGATACTCATCTGAATGGGTCTCATCTCCTCCTCTTTATTCACTCCAATCATTGAAGCCAAGGTTGCTAGAGCATCTACTATTTGATTTTCGTCTCACGGGATATAATTGAAAGTGATGTCATCAACTCCTCAAGTAACCCCAAAACTACCTTTCGATAATTGATCAATTTAGGATCCCTTGTCTCCCATTCACCTCTAAGCTGATAAATTATCAACGCAGAGTCTCTATATACCTCCAAGGTTCTTATTCCTCGCACTATAGCCGCTCGGAGTCCCATGATGCATGCTTCATACTCAGCCATATTGTTTGTGCAATCAAAATCCAACTTGCATATGAATGGATAATAATCGCCATTTGGGGATATGAGGACTGCCCCAATTCCATTTCCCACTGCATTGGATGCCCCATTAAAGCTTAACTTCCAAGGACAATCCTCTGTAGTTGCTACACACATCAACTCTTCATTTGGAAAATTGAAATTCAACAGCTCATAGTCCTCTAAAGCTCTACTAGCCAGAAATTCCACTATCGCGCTTCCTTTTATAGCCTTCTGGCTCACATAGACTATGTCAAACTCTGAAAGCAAAATTTGACACCTCACCATTCTCCCATTCAAAGCTGTTGACTCCATCATATACTTCAAATGATCAAGTTTTGAAATAAGCCAAGTAGTATGATATAGCATGTACTTTCTTAACCTTCGAGTCGTCCAGATTAAAGCACAACATAATTTTTCAATTGACGAATATCTCATCTCACACTCTGTAAATTTCTTACTGAGGTAATATATCGCCTTCTCCTTTCTTCCCGACTCGTCATGTTGACCAAGCATGTATCCCATGAAATTACTAAACACTGAAAAGTACAGAATTAATGGTTTATCTGGACTAGGTAGAGATAGTACTAGAGCGTTTAACAAGTATTGCCTTGTATAAACTTTAAACATAACATTCCATTTCAATAACGAACTTTATAGGGTAAATATAAACCTATACCAATGCCACAAGATTTATCAAACTATATAACCATCAATCACAAATGAGTCCATCAAGATCATATATATTTTTCATTCCTAACATAATAGGATTTTATAAAACATATTACACAATCATTAACCTTTTCATAAGACTATGAATCACTTCATTTACTTACTTACCATTCCATTCACTTTGTATAAGCTTAAATAACATTATCAATTAATGAATTAGTATATTTATCCATGACATAAGTAAATTCATCCATAGCATAAGTAAATTTCTCACATATAAATATGTCATTTAACTCATCAATCCTTTTATATCATCATATTACATCCCAACTATGAACTTACCATTTCATTTCCATTTCTTACCCATTTCATTTGCATAGTACAAAGTATAAGCATAAACATCAACCATAACCAAAAGCTTGGCATAAGCCTAAACATCATCATCAACACACAAGTTAGTACATTTATATATAACTCTTTTGGGATCAACCATATGATAAGCAATTTCATAAGAAAATATATCTTTTAATTCATGCAACCTTTTCATGAACATTGGACACTTACCATTTCAATGTATATCATTAAGAATAAGCATGATATAATCCAACCATAAGCTTGGCACAAGCCTAAGCGCCATCAACAACACATATTAGTACATCAACTTATTATTCACTTGAATTAACATAAGGTAAGCTAGGTGTACATGAACATAATACTCTTGAATTCATCCTTTTCATGAACATAGATATGCTTTCATTGCATATTTCCTTTTCAAACCTTTTCATAGATTCATAGCATAATTCATTTGAACACTTATCGTTCATTTCCTTTTCATGTCCTTTGAACCATTTAGAATAACATAAGATACACGGGGAAGCTCACACAAAGTGTGCTAAACATATAACCTTTCCTTTCCTTTTCCTTTACATAGTTGCTCACACGAGCTGTGAAATGGGTCTGCTTATAGAAGCTGTAGGTTAGAATGTAAGCCACACGATACTACTCACACAAGCTGTAGAGTATCGACACAAAATGCAGGACCTTAGCGATCAGTAGGACATTCAAAACCAGCACCCGAAATATGAAAACCCCAATGACATGTCATTTGTATCCTACGTATTCCTAAGGTTCAAACGGGGCTCGATAACCGTCTTGACATCGTTGGATTTTCATCAATTGATTACATGGAAAATTAACACAATAACACATAGCTCAAAACAAAATTAAAACTTTATTTAATCATACGAACTTACCTGACTAAATTGCAGCAATGACTAAGTACAAGGACTATTTGGTAATTTTTCTCTTCTCCTCGATTTTCCACTCGTTCTTTATCTAAATTAACAATTTCATTCAATTCATTAATTCAAACAGTGAAATCAATTCATTTGATGCAATTTAGCCATTTTAAACATTTTTACAAAATTTTCCCAATATTTTACTTTTATTCAATTTAGTCCCTAAGCCTAAAACATGCAAATTAACCATTTTTACTCAAATTTAAGCTTATCTGAATTTATTGTAACATTACCATAGCCCATATTTATTGTTATTACACAATAAATCCTTGTATTTTTACTAGTTCGACAATTTAATCCCTAATCGTTAAATTTATCAAAATCACTTAACAAAATACTTATAAATAACAACTAATACTTTAAATTCATCATTTAAATATAAAATCACAAATATTCATCAATGGGAATATTCAAAATCTTTAACAGTTTCACAAACGAAGGCATAGGCTAGCTGGACCTAGTTGCAACAATCTTAAAAACATAAACATTATTAGAAACGAGGCCAAAATCACATACCATGCTAGCTTTTGAACTTGTCAAAACTTCAAAGTCTAAAGATGGCTCATTCCTCCTTTTCATTTCCATGAAGAAGACTTGTAAAAGATGATAAAAGCTTTTGTTTTATTTAATTTAATTTAATTTATCAAATTACCATTTTAACCTTGGTTAATAATTGAATAAAACACCAAATTCATGTCCATATTCGTCCACTAACTAATTGAATGGTTTATTTACCATTTAATTCCATTTACTTTTATTCATTAAGCCATTTAATCATTCAAATCTAATAGTGATTAAATTTTACATCCTTTACGATTTTGTCCTTTTTAATTAATTAACTATCTAAATATTAAAATTTCTTACTGAAACTTTAATACAACCTTACTAAAACTCCATAAATATTTATAAAAATATTTACTATTCAATTTATAGAAATGAGGTCCCGATACCTCATTTTCTAAAACCTCTTGACTTTAAGGTCATACAACTTGAACCTAATTGTTCTTCCATTTAACCAAAAATCAATAAATCAAAATTTATCATTACACTATATATTATTTATAAATATTAAATAATAATATTTATGGACTCACACATCGGATTTGTGGCCCCGAAACCACTATTTCGACACCACTGAAAAACGGGATATTACAATCTCAGAATTTCAAATCAACAATGTGGTCTCGACATGTATAACCAAAGCAAGTTCTAGAATAACAAATCAATTTGACATACTCACAACCAAAAATAAAATGAGCACAAAAAAATATATGCTTTGTAGGCTCAAAAGCTCACAAAAATTATGGTTTTAATGTTAAACTTGCAAATTTAAAATTTCAAGATAATGCTTCAGTTTAGGGAGACAACCTATGTAGCGCCCTAAATAATTTAAGTCTTCTTTTGGCAAAATTTGACAAAATGTATATTTGTTTCAGTGGCTAAGTGTTCTGGGTGTGTGAGGTCTGGGTTCAAGTCTCACTTTTGGAAATTTTGTTATTTTTATCCTAGCCTTATCCATGCTGGGTAGGCTTATGTGATATTGTTTGTAAACTCATATCAGAATGAGCCTGTTAATTTGGGGGATAAGGTGTTAGCTTATCTTGAGGTCTCGTGTTTGAATCCCTATACGAGCGTGGATGTTAATTTTTTCTCCTATAAGTGTTTCGGTGGTATAGTAGAGGTTCGGTGGAAGTGAAAGCCAGTGGTAGTGGATGAGAGTAGTGGGTCGATTTTGGGGGGATTTGTTAGTTAGTAGGATAATGGGGAGTTGGGATAATCTTTTTTATTATTTTATTTTTCCTCTCTCTCCTAAAAATCAATCAGTTCTTTTCATGTTCTTTTTCTTTGGTTTTTCTTTCTTATGTTTTTCTTCGTCTACTTTTCTGTTCAAGCATTTCAAGTTTGGTTTGGGGAAATCTTTGTTGTGGAAGTTCAATTGCTATTGCTTTGGCAAGTATGTGACTTTATTTAAGTTTTGGTTATGGAAATTGATGAATAGATTGGGGGTTTTGGTTTTCATTTGTGTTGAAGTGTGTTTAAGGGGTTTTCTTTTGACCGTTTTCCCTTTGGTTTATTGTTTGATAATCAATTAGGGGAGAATTGTGAGTCAGTGGGTGTTTCTCCAGCAGAGTGATTATTGTGGGTCGCTGTCTTCGAGGGTAAGTGAGCCCACAAAATTCTGTGTGGTTACGGTTGTTCAGGTTTTTCAACATGTTAAGAACATCGATGATGTTGAGTCAATAATTCGAGAGTTTATGTGGTTTAATTTGTTAAAGTATTGATGATTATAGGTACTGCGATCATCACATTTGGAAGTACTTCGAAATCGAACCAGGTGTGTACCCTAAACATTAAAAAAATTGAGGACTCAGTGAAAGCCAAAAACTGGCACTGTCAACGCCATACGGGCGTGTGCTTGACTATGTGGCTAGCCGTGTGCGAGACACGGCCGTGTGAATGTTATAAGTGTGGCCTTGTGTGAGAGACGACCGTGTGACAGTATGACTATGGCCGTGTGGGCCACACGGGCTAGGCTAGGTTGGGCGTGTGGGCCACACGGGTGTATGGGTTTTGGACCAAGCCGTGTAGGCCACACGGGAGTGTAGGCCCACATGGGCATGTGGGCCCAGGATTCTGAAATTTTCCCTAGGGTCACACAAGTCATTCCAATCAACTGTGGGCCTACCGTATGGTCTGTAAAGGCTAACCAAACCGTAATTCATGTGATCTAATAATCTGATAGTCTGATCTGAGTAGGACACTGATAGGTATGTCTAACTGTTCTTTTTGAGTATATATGTTATCTGTATACGAGCATGTTAATTCTATATTTTGTATCTGTGTATAAGGTGGGATTTGCATATGTGGAGGAAGTGATCTGCATTTACAGCCTTTCGCCTATATTCAGCAAATGATCAGATATTATTCACATTATGTGTCGCATCGACACTATATGGTGTGTAAGGATGGGTGGGTGTTTTTAACCCACATGGTGTGATGGGATGGACGGAGATGGTGTGTAGAGGATAAGGGTAGGATTCTGTATATCTGATCTATTATCTGAATCTGATATTTGTTTCTGTTGTGGACTTAGGTTTGAATCTGTGTCTGACTATATATAAAATTTTGTGTATGTTATCTCTGTTGGGTTACATACTGAGTTTACGAAAACTCACATCTATTGTCTGTTCTTATCGAGTAATCTACAGAAATAGGCGGGTCGGTGCGATGGAGGCTTAGTAGTGACCACTTGGTGGGAACTATTTTTATTATTATTAATTAATCATTTTACTGAGATTTCCAGTTTTCGTGAGGGTTTTGTAATTTTTAGACTCTCCAGACTCTCGACTGAATGATTTTAACTTTTGGACTTTGGATTTTGTTTTGCTTTCTTTTCCAAAATGTTAACAAAAACACTTTACACAAACAAATGGTTTTAACAAATGGGTTTTTTTTGGAAACACAAACTTGGTTTTGGTTTTAAAAGAATTTCAAACTTCCGATATGAAATAATTGGTTAACTTTAAAGAACAACTTGTAACGATTTCATTAATATATATAAATGAAATTTTTTTATAAACCTTGGACATTTTATCAATTAACTAAACATTGTTTTATCGAAGTATCATCAGGTTCATAGCCCTTCATCGAACACTCTCAAATTCGACCATACCGTCTAGGCCAAGTTTGGGGTGTTGCAACGTACAATAATAACTTTTAAAAAATAGCTTATCATGCTTGACTCTCTCGTGTCTTAAAGTATAAACCAAACAACGCACAAAAATCTACGATCATTATCAACATTCCGATATTGTCTCCAACAAACAATGAGACCCTCTTGTCGGGTTTAACCATAAGATGTTTCATGTTATCATATGAGGACAAAGAATCATAAACCTCATCAATTATAAGAGACTCACGGCTATATAAAATCATGTCTCTAAATTTTTAATAAGACCGGGGCAACGAACAAAGTCGAATCAACCCTAGATCTTCTTTATCATGCTAAACTTCCATGGCCTCCAAGTCTAAGAGAATTTCTTTAAACACTGTTAAGTGTTCGTGCACAAACGCACCTTCCTCCAAACGATGAACATAAAGGCGCTGCTTCATATGCAGCTTACTGGTTAGAGTTTTCGACATACATATTTGTTTCAGCCTCTTACATAATGCAGCAGCGGTCTTCTCCTTCATCACATCCTGCAAAATTTTGTTAGACAAATACAAATGTAACTGTGTTAACGCCTTTCAATTTTTACGCCTCTTCTCTTCCTCTGTCAATGTCGAAAGCATCTTATCTATCCCTAGCAAGGCATCTTTTAAGTCCATCTAAGCAGGAACTTCTTGCATCTTTATCTACCACAACGCGAATCTAATGTTGCGATCCAACAGCAAAATTTCATACTTCAAAGATGTCATTACCATGATTGAGATGAATAATTCGAAAGCTCTGATACCAATTTGTGAAAAATAGAACATCGATAATGGCAATATGTCGCAAAGAAAAGAGAAAGAAAAATAAAGAACACATAAAATTTTACGTGGAAACCCTTTGAGGGAAAAAACCACATGCAGAGGAGAAGATAATTCACTATGTCGAATTTGAATGATTACAAGAGGAGTAGACTATGCCTATTTATAGGCTTGTAAAATCATATTCTAATAGAAGGAGTGTAGTAAGTGATAAACCATAATTTATACATATTATTGTCCCATGCTTAACACATTTACGAATGATTTCTCCGTAGATTTGGTGAATTCAATGCTCCTAATCCTTTAATTTCATGTTTTATACTTAGGTGAGCACAGGAGAGCAAAAAGAACAAGAAACGGGCTAAAAACGGAGAAAATGGGCCGATGTGGGAAATCAACACGGCTTGGACTTCCTCACACGGGTAGCACACACGCCCGTTCCATTCTAGAAGGCTCAAACACGACCTAAAACAACCTCAACACGGGCGTGTCTATCTCTCAGCCTTGACCACGGCCTGAAGTAATCGCACACGGGCATGTCACATGGGCGTGTCCCTGTCGAGCCCAAGTTGAGTTCTATTCGGAAAAGGGCAATTTGGAGGGCTTTTAAACATTCTAAAACCTATTTAAACACCCTAAAGGAGGATTAAAGAGGACACACAGAGTAGGAAGCAAGGAATTACTGGAAGAAAGCCGATTGATCCATCTCGGAAGTCGGATTCACCTCCAAGACTGAAGATCTCCCTTCAATTTCCTTCAGGAGTTTTTAGGTTTTCTTTATGTTTTCTTATCATTCTTCTGAGATGTTTTCTTTTATAGTCATGAACTAAATCCCGTAAATACCTAAAGAGGATGAAACCTAAGACGGATCTTGTTAATATTTTCTGAACTGTATGATAAATACTTGATTTTTTCTTAATTATGACTTTAATGTTTGTTTGAATATTCTAGGATATTGATTAAAGTATTGATGTGCTTATTCGGAGGATGAATAGTCCTTGTCTAAGAGTAGATCATTCATAATTAAGCGGAGTTGCATGCAATCCTAGAGATAGGACGACATAAATCTGCCGGATTAGAGTCAAATCTAATAAGGAAATCCATAGATCGAGTTAATGCAAAACTAGGGGTTTTAATTAGAAAGAGATTTCAATTAATCAACCTAAGGTTAGACGTTATTAGTCTTGAATAGGGATAATAACATAACTTAGGGATTTCAACGGATCAAGTCAAGTGAAAATATCGCTTGGTTTAGAGTCAATTAACAAAAGAAGTCTAGGTGGATTCTTCCTTAGGTGTTGTCTAAAATCAATCAGTTTTCCAAAAGTGTTTCCCCAATTTACTTTCTGTGCAATCTTAGATTAGTAAATTAGTTAGTTAAAACAACCTTCATTATTCTTAGGCTAGATAATAAAAAGAAAGTTAACACTAGTACTTTTAGTTCCTTTGGGTTCGACATCCAATCTTGCTAAAACTATACTGTTGTTCGATAGGTACGCTTGCCTTCATCGTGATAATACTTAGTTCAAGTACGATCAATTATAAATTTTAAAACTTATCGCGAGTGACAATCAGTAAGGTTGAAACACCTTATTCTAATCAATATCAAATAGATGAAGTATAATAAGGTTGAAAAACCTTATTCTAAAATAAAATAAAAGAACTGTAGTTCTATATGGATTTTACTTTTATTTTGTTTTACCATTATATTTTATTTTAACAAGGATTTAGGTCACTCAATTCTAACACCATTAGTCAAACACGTATAAGGAATTGGAATTCATTGTAATTACAAAAGAGTGCAATTACTACTCTAACAATTATATGTTCATCTAATTACTCAACGATATGTTTGTTGAGAGAAGTTTTTGTGTCTAGCTAAATGCCAAAAGAAAATGGCCACTTCAATAACCACCGCGATAGTTGCTACTTGTCATATTTAAAGTTGACAATTTATTTAAATAAAATATTTGGGTTTTGGATGATGTTGATATTGTAGCTATATGCAAGCCTTTTGAAGACCAATCCATTTGAATCAAGTTATCTTGAAGATTGGATTGGACTGGATTAGATCAAGTCATTTGGATCTCTTGGATTATGAAGAATGGATCCAGATAGCATTAAAGATAGCATTGAAAAAAAATCTCCAACAGTCCACTTTACATTGGCCTTTATTAGTATATTGTATTTTGCTATTTTATAGATACTATTTAATAAGGACTAGATTGTAATTAATCTCTAGTATGTTAGCAAGTTTCAAACTTCTATATATTTGAGAGAATTGTATAGGTATTGTAACTAAGGATTGAGAGCAATTAGTTGTTCACTGAAGAACGTATTTTGTGAAAGCATTTGAGAGTAAACAAGTTGTGTTTATAACTTAGGGTCTCAAGGGGAGAACTTAGATATCTAGGTCTTTAGATACAAAAGTGAGGTTGCTATGCTAGGAGAGTGATAGAACTTGATTCACTTATTGTATTAAGATTAAAGATAGTGGATATACTCACAGAGCTAAAGTCAACAAACGTAGGGAAACCGAACTGCGTAAGCAATCTTATATGTCATTTGTTTACTCTATTTTCAGTTTGTTCATCATAGAAGCAACCAAAGTAGTCACTGCAGCTAAACATTTCTATTCAACCCTCTATATAATTAGTAATTGTTTAATTCAACAATGTTTGGTCGATATTTGTTAGCCACTAGTGTATGGGTTAACTATTTGTAACCTAAAATTTGTAACAAAGTATTTACAAATTTTATGATAATTCTAATTAATATTTTAATTTAGAATTTTACAACAATTAAACAAAATTAATCTCAAAACAATATTAAAAAAAACTCATAACATTCTTAAATAATAGAATCAATTAACATTAACATTAACCAAATAACAACAATAATTACAAAGGATAATAATTAAAGCAAAATAATAAATATATGAACAATTAATTAAATAAGAAATCTCAAAATTAAAATGTAAATAAATATCAAATAAAAATAAAAATTTAAAATAAATCAATCAATCTTAAACTCATAAATAAAAATTTCCAATAAATTTAAATTTTATTTTATGTATCTAATGTTTGAATTTATTTGTTATTGGTTGATATTGTTATTTAAACTCCCTTCCAATTTAGATAGTAACTAACTTTCTTAGTCATACAATGCACAAATTTAATTGTATGTATCAATTAAAATATATTATATTTATTTTTTAAAAATTGATTTCAAAATTTGTAACATTTTAGAAATACCATGATTGAAAAAGTAAATACAAAATAATATAAATATTTAAGTATATTTGATTATTATGAAATTAAAACATAATAATATGTAAGTTTAATTTTTAAAACATTATAATTGATACTAGAACGAATTCAAAAAACAATAAATGTTTTTAAAAAATTAAAATTAAATATTATAAAAAAACACGATAATATGTTTTTATTTTACTTTTAATTTGCATGTTTATTTTTTAAAAAATTTGTTAAATAATATCCATTATAAAAGTTTGTCATTGTTACAAAATAAAGAGAAATGGAGATAATAAAGAACAAAGAAAATATGAAAGCAACAGAGAATGAACTTTATTGATCAAAAGGGATGGTTACAATGCTTCGTCAAAGTCTCTATTTATAGGCATAAGAAGTATAAAATAAGTAGAGATCTAATTCTAATAACTATTATAATTTAAAGTATAAAAAAATTTTATCTTGATCATGATGGACATCCACTTAATAAAATATTCATAACACTCCCCCTTGGATGTCCATTGGTAGATAATTTGCCTCATTAAAACCTTATTAGGAAACACCCTGTGGGATAAAAACCTAACAAGGGAAAAAGAGTACACAATCTATAATACGCATAATATGTTGCCTCATTAAAAATCTTACCAAGAAAGCCAATGGGACAAAATCTCGGTTAAGGGAAAAAGAGTACAATGCGTATTTACTCCCCCTCATGAAAACATCACATATTTTTTCATATTCTACGTATTCAATCTTGACTACTAGTTTGTCAAATGACTATTTGAATGTATTTGATAAGCATTTATATTACCATTCTTTTAAAAATCATGAGTGAGGGAAAATTTTGGGAAATATATTTTAATCTCTTCAGGAGATTCAACAATAATCATAACAAACTTTAATCATGATTCTTATATAAAAGCACAAATAGGTATTTTGGATCATTTTATAATCATTCTTCAACTACTCAAATTTACCACATATATTCAAATTATTTCAATTCATATAAATGAATAATTTCCTGAGAATTTCAATATGCTTCTAGCATTCTAAATCTTTCAATGATTTTAATATAAAGTTTACTATATAGTGACTTATAAAGGTTGTAACAACAACCATTAGACGCAGGTTAAATATTTTATGAATTGTCAATTTAATAATATATCTAAAGGTTATTGCATCCACCACAAAAGAATATTATATCTTTTCATAATCAATACCAATACTTAGTGAAAAATTTTATATTTTTATTCTGCTTTTGCAAAACTACTTCATTTGCATCCTCACTAGCTTTATACCTTTAATATTTGGACTACTTGTCTAAAAACTCCTCGAATTTAATTGTACTTGAGTTGCATCTTTCTATTTTGATCAATTTATTCCATATCTATATTTCTCAATAGATTTATTCAAGATCCTCCTTTTATTTCATTATTTCAATAATAATATTGCATGCAAAATCATTGTCAACCACTTTTATTATTCGGTTCCATATTTTCCCTAATTGACATAACTTATAGAGATCTTTTATTTTCATTATTTTAAAATTTAAGTTCAGGTACCTGAATCTCTTCTGAAGTTTTACTTAATAGTTATGTCTTGGGTCTCTTCTGGAGCACCCGCCTCCACTATATGACCATCTAGAAGAATTTTTCATCTTTGGAACCAATCAATCTATATAACACTTGGTTATTTTTATTAAGTTTGTAAATACATATAATAGTTAACTTGTAATGAGTTATCCTTATTGAACTTCTATTTCAAATTATTCTCTCCCTAACTCATTATAAGTTATTATTTATTTCCCCTAATGTTGGGAAAACTAACAACTCATGTCATAATTAAATCTCGAATTAATAGCTCAAAAATATTATAAGGAGACTCATATAAATATACATTCTCAATCTCTTATTATGAACCATCTTTGTGCGTTGTGGTGGAGCAGTTGGAACATATACCACACATTCAAAAATTTTAAGATGGAAAATATTTGGCTCTTGACCAAAAATAAATTGTAATTTTTAATTTATTGGCTTGATGCGTACATGTAAATCAATACAATCTTATGTTAAAATAGAAAGTTTTGTTCTCATAAGAAATGATTTAGCTACTAGTTGGAGGCATTTGATAAACAATTCAGCTAAATCATTTTGTGTGTGAACCTGAGCTATAGGATGTTCAACTTTTATCCCAATTGACATGCAATAATAATTGAAAACTTGGGATGTAAACTCACCAACATTAGCAAGATGAATTGTTTTAAATGCATAATCTGAAATTAATCATTTAAACAAGCAATCTCGCAAACGACAGGTTGCGAGTTGATAACGCATGTGATTATTTTGTAGATGCATTTACCAAAATCATATAATATCAAAACCATCCACATGGTGGATGAATGGGCCCATATTCATTTCAGAAATGCAAGACATTAAATCTTAACTTTAGCTAGTGAGTTTCTAAGAACCAAATTTTATTGAGAACAAGAAACAAATGAAAATTCTTCAAATTAAAGAATCTTCTGGTTCTTTAATGGATGTCTATATAAATTCTCAATTAATTTCCGTATCATATATGATCCAAGATAGTCTAACTGGTCACGCCAAGTATTAAACGCATTTGTATTAGTAAACTTCTGGTTTACTTTAACATGTGTTTCAATTGTACTAAATTGTAACAAATTGATAATTTTACTATCATTCTTTTTATTTTGTATCCACATTAAATACTATTGTGACATTTACTACTGGAAATGTCTAAATCACTGTGAATTCTATAATGCCACTAAGTCAATAAATATAATTTCCAAATAATTATATGCAGTATTCGCTTCAGGGAATATGCCAAAATCTTCCAATGCCCAAAAATCTATTAATAGCAAACTTTGAGAGTGGGTCTTATTTTCCATGTGTATAACAGGTACATAACCAATGACTTTTCATACATAAGTTTTCTCTCTTGCAAGTTCTCATTAGTAATATTTTACAACGTAATTTTAATTAAGAACTTATTCTGAATACTGTAGAGTTATACTCACAGTTTTTACAAAATACTTGCAACTTTAGATGCATCCAACCATAATAAGCTTTAGATAGAATTATCATATTCTATTGCTCATGAGTAGATCTTTCATAGTCAAATATTTTGCTTTCAACCGTTTACTAGGGATGATGACAAAAGAATATCATAAATATTATAAATTAATAACTCAATCCCCCTTTTTTATTCATATGAAATATAATCTTTTCCTCATTCACAATCTCAATATGAGATCTGGTTGATCGATTTATGAACACTAAACTATACTACGATCACGATAAAGGCAAGCGCACCAATCGAACAGTAGTATAGCTATGGCGAGTCCAGAGTATCATAAACAGGGACTAAAAGTACTAGTATTAACTCTTTTTTCTATTATTTAGCCTAAAAATAAAGAGGAATGGTTTTAACCTAAAATTTAACTAACCTAACTAACTAATTAACGCGACAGAGACAAAAGTTGGAAAAGACTTTTTAGAAAAACCGATGGGGAAACCAATACCCAAGGAAGAATCCATCTAGACTTCACTTATTACTTCTGAATTAGACGATTTATTCATTTGACTTATTCAGTAGAAATCCCTGATTTATGTTAATATCTCCGTCGAGACTAAAAACAACTGACTCTAGGTTGATTGATTGAAATCTCTTTCTAATTAAAACCCCTATTGTCACATTAACTCGATTTATGGATTTCCCTATTAGATTTGACTCTAATCCGATAGATTTACGTCGTCCTATGTCTAGGATTGCATTCAACTCCGCTTAATTATGCTAGATCTACTCTTAAACAGGGACTTTTGCTCCACTGAATAAGCACATCAAACTTGGATTAATATCCTGAAATATTAAAACAAGAATCAAGAACACATAATTAAGAATAAGAGCAAGTATTTATCATATAATTCAGATATTAATAAGATTCATCTTAGTTTTCATCTCCCTTAGGTATTTAGGAAGTTTAGTTCATAGTAATGAGGGAAAACATCTCAAAATTAGGGAAACAAAAAAACATAAAGAAGCCCAGAAACTTCGGTAGAAATTGAATGGACATATTCAATCTTGATGTAATCCAGCTTCCGAGCTGATTCCAATGGCTTTCTTTGAGTATTTTCTGCGTTCTACTCTGCCCCCCCTTTTTTTAATCCTCTTCTAGAGTGTTTATATAGACTTTGGAATGCCCAAAATTAGCCTTTTCTGAGTAGAACTAGACTTGGGCTCGACAGGGACACTGTAGTGTGCCACGCCTGTATGAAAGAGGTTAGGCCGTGTGCAATTCTGACTTGGATTAATGTCAACACGGCCATGACACACGGGCGTGTGGACCACCCGTGTGGAAGTGCTTAGGCCATGTGAAACACTGATTTAGGCCCATTTGGTCCTTTTTGGCCCCTTTCTTGCTCTTTTCACCTTCCTATACTCACCTAAGTATAAAACATGAATTTAAAAGATTAGGGGCATCGAGTTCAATAAAACCAAGGCAAAATCTTTCATAAATATGCCAAGCATGGGGTAAAATTATGAATATATTATGGTTTATCAAATATCCCCACACTTAAGCATTTGTTTGTCCTCAAGCAAAATCCTCAACTCACAATTAAAATAAATCATTCTCAATTTATAATTCTCATCAATAATGTTTCAAAATAATCCACAAGCAATCATACATTGAGAATTTAACTAAAAGAACATTAAAGTTTAAAATAATCAAAGTTGAGCATTTTAATCATAAAATCATAGGTATTCACCTTTATCTAAGTAATTACCTTTAATTCCAAATTGCCAAGGTTGACATCCTCACTAATGATTCACTCAAAGTGTTTAAGGTTCAATAATTAAGCACTCATTAGTCGAACATGAAAATTTATTACCATAGGCTTGCATGAAAATCAAATCTCCACCACTATAAATGAGATGATACACAAATCAAAAGGTCTTCGAAGGGTTGTAACGGGGCTTTGGGTTAAAGGTGTGGATATAGGCTGAAAAAGATAGTTAGAATCGAGATTAAATTGATAAATTACCTAACTGGAAAAATCACAAACATCAATTTAATAAACATGAGCTTCTTCTCAGAATATGGAATTAAATACTTAAGCTCAAAAACAAAGAATTACTAAAAATATGTATGTATGTATGTATGTATTTTTTTTTAAGAACAAGTACAAACATAAGATAGAATTATACGATTCGAATGAAAGAACATAGTTAGACAATTAACCAAATCAAATCTCGACAAAAAGGGAATCAAAAAAATAGGGAAAAATTCTCAATGAATCAAAAAGGGTTAAGTTATGGGTTATTATTAATGGGAAAATTAAGAAAAAATAGTTAAGGCCCAGAGGGGTTCACTAGGGGTCAATTATGTGGCTAGGCTTTTTATAGGGTAAATGGGTTAAAACCTAAGTGCCTTTATCATTTTAGTATATCAAATCAAAGGTGTGGTTTTGACATGTATAATCGATGCAAGTTCTAGAATAAAAAATCAATGTTTACACACTCATAACCAATAAAATCGGTGAGCAAGAAAGATATATGCTCTAAAAGGCTCAAAATCTCACGAAAATTATGGGTATTTGATGTCAAACCTGTAAATTCAAAACTTCAAGATAATACCTCAATTCAGGGAGACAACCTAGCAATTTTAATTCTCAAAAGTTTCAACTTATCATATTCGATTCTCTAATGTCTTAAAGTTCAAACAATAAATGCACAAGTACCTATGATTTAATTCAAAACATATCAATAAAAATCATAAATCAATCAAAATTTACTCTAATAATGATATGAGAAAATTATTTGAGAACAAGATAAAAATTCAGGGATTTTTTGATAATCACATAAATAACCTCCCCATACTTAAGATGTACATTGTCCTCAATGTACAAAGATATATAATAACAGTATAAGCATAATATCAAAAGAGAGGGAGAGAAGCGAAACTGCCCTGAATTTTTGGATGAAATTTTTGGAATAGCGAAGGCTGGATTTGTAGATATGACCAATGATAGGCATGATTTTGAGCTACTAATAAGAAAATAAACACAACTGTAGAAGAGAATTAAGGGTTTACTCGATAATAACCATTAAGAAAAACATAGTTCAAAATATAAAAACATAAGTCTTCAAAAACAAATAAAAAAAGATAAAATTAAAAATAAAAATAAAAACAAAATAAAATAGATGGACTCAAAGGTTCTCATCATCGGTGTCATGAGCCGGTGGCGCTGGAGGAGCGATATGGAGGTGCTCACGAATCATCGTAAAGTCTCATCGATACTATCAAACCTTGCATCAAGACAGTCGAACCACGAGCACAAGATCGATGTGAAATCGAGAAACTCCTCGAATGACACTCCTCGAAAAGTTTGGCGATGAGAGGAGTATGGCAGTGACTCGATGATGGTGGATGTGGTAGATACTCGTGATAATGAGGAACATCATTAGTAATGTCCTCTGGCTCATCCTGGTCATCAGACTGAACAAGTCTGTACTGAGGGGGGTCGAATCCACGGCGTCGCTCTATCATCCTCATATGGATCATGCTAAAAATTTCTTGAGGAGTCATCTGGCCTACTAGTGTGAGTGTTGAGGACATCTCTGGAGTGTCGAAGAGGCCGAAGTGTCGAACGAGGCGAGTCACTAAGGGCCAAGGCAGATGGGGCCCCTCCTATGGCGATCCGTTTGGTGGCGAAAGGCGAGGGTGATGAAATATGCCAAGTCAAATACATGGCCAGTCGCCATGCTCCATAAGAAGTACGCGTCGACGGTGCTAACTACTCCAGTGCTCTCTTTCCTCCCAGTCAAAGTGTGAGCCAAGATGGCATGAATGTAGCATAGTGCTGGAGGGAAAGATGTCACCTTAGAGCGACTAGCGTCATAGGGAACCGTGCTCGCCGTAAGGTCAGTCCAACAGTAAGATAGCGAATAGTGTATGTGACGGTGAAGCAGTAGGAAATTCTCTAAAGCCATGAACTCCAAACTCGGGTACAATTATATGCCTGACAAGTCCACTAAGTCTGAAAGCGATAGTACCAGCCTCATCATGTGTGTTCATCACGTGCTGTAGCTGGAAAGTAGTGCAGAACACCAATGTCAGCTCGGAATATATGGGCTTGATGATTGCAAAGAACCGATCCCATGGCGCGGTATCGAGATGAAATCGAACGAGGTGAGCAAGTTGGACCTGCTCTAAAGCGGCCCAGTCAATACAACGGCCCACTCCCAATGGTCATACTCGTAGGAGCTGAAACAGGCCGTCCTGTAGGCTGGATGAGAATCGCAGCAGTGGGTGACGAGCTTCGGTCGAGGCGCTCGATGAGGTTGTGCTAGGACCCTTCCGCTTTTTCGAAGTGGGGACGACGACTTTAGATTTGCCTCGAGTGTTTGTCATAATAGATCTGCAAGAATAAAAGAGCGTATCAATAACAAATGTATCGTCAAATAAAAGAAAATAATCCTAAAATAAAGATTTACTCCTAAAACAGAATATTCAATAGCAAAGTAAGCAAACTTCATAAAATGACTCTATGTAGAAGGTCAATAATTAAATAATTATATAAATAACTAAATCCAAACTAAACATGAATTAGAACTAAAAGACAAAATAGGCTAGACAAAAAAATAACTGACAATAGTAACTAAAATTGAAAAGAAAAATGAGTAGAAAAAGTAAGAAGCACAAATACATAGATAGAAGAGGAAATTCAATGTGAAGGTTAAATAGAAATCAAACAGTGGGTGGCATACTAATTGAAAGAAAATAAAATAATAAAGAAATGGAATAAGCATAAGAAATAACTAACATCAAATATTGTTATTAATAAAAGTTAGGGGTGAAAGGGGGAACCGAAAGTGGTGATGGTCGGTCGGAGGAAATGATACCGGTGGTCGGTTCGAAGGGAAGTGGGGGAAAGCTATTTCGGGAGGGGTGGTTGGGGGCTGGTCTGTTGGTGTGCAAGGGAAAAGAGAGAGAAGAGGAGAGGGGAAAAGGGAAGGTAAGGGGGAAGAAAGACGAAAATAAAGGGAGAGGTATAGGGGAAAGGGAGTCGATTGTGAGGAAGCGACTGGTGGCCAGTGGTGAGGGAAAAAGGGTTGTGGCAGCTAGGGTTTGGGGGGAAATTTGAGAGGAAGAAGAAGAAATAATTAGGGTTGAGGGCTTAAAAAGGGACATGGCTGTGTGATACCCATGTTAGGCCAAACAGTCGTGTCCCACACTAGTGTGGCTCAAATTTAGCCCGTTTTTGTCGCAAAAATTAAATACCCAATCGTCACACGGCCTAGGGACACGCCTGTGTGTCCTTGCCGTATGGTTCACACGGTCGTATCGCACGACCGTGTGCGATGTTGTTCGCTTCTCCCACGCCCGTGTGATATCCCACACCCCCGTGTGTCCGAACACACGGTCGTGTTCCTTATCCGTGTGACCCTCTGACTTATTTAAAAATTAAAAATTTGGCTCCAGTTTTCATACGACCTAAGACACGCCCGTGAGTCCTGGCCGTGTGGATCGACTTCATGGCCGTGTGGCTCGATACTTGGGGAATTTTTAGCCCTATTTCCACAAGGCCAAGGACATGCCCGTGTGTCCAGGCCGTGTGGGCCACTGTACCTGCACAAAAATGTTAAAAATAGCTACAATAAACTAGTTAGTGGTGTTAGTGCTTGGGTTGCCTCCCGAGAAGTGCTTATTTAAAGTCTAAGCTCGAATTACCTCTCATTCGCATGATTACGGCAGAGCACAGAGTCGAGACTCCTCTTTCTCACTATAAATTCTATTGTCCACATAAAGTTTAAGTTGAGTAATATTTACCTTAAAAGTTCCAAATTAAGAATAATTTACCTCGACTGTACCGTATGGGAGAACATTAAGTACCGTGAAAGGAGTCGCTCTGTTTGTATTAAGCTCTGAAGTAGTAATTCGGGGGTCTTTTTCATCTAACAATACTTTATCCCCAACTTTAATTTGCTTTGTTTCATCCCTATGCTCCTCGTGGTGTCACTTTGATTTTTCGTGTGCTTTTGGTTTCTCCTTGACATGTGTTCGCCATTCATCTAGTTCATCGATCTGAAGCCTTCATTCTTCGTGAATTGCTCTATTTTTGTGGCATGGATTAGAATGAAGCTCCATCATGTTCTTCCTAGAGGACACCTGTAAAGAAGTTTGAGTTGTAATATTATTTAAATTAATCGAATCATCTCAATTACTAGATATTTTAGCAGAATCACGAGCTTGGAGAGTAATCGTGTCATCTCCTACACGAAGTATTAGTTCACTTATACTAACATCAATGATAGTTCTAGCAGTTGCTAAAAAGAGTCGCCCTAAAATCAAAGTTACGTCATTATCCTCTTTCATATCTCGAACAACAAAATCAATTGGGAATATAAATTTATCGATTTTGACAAGTACGTCCTCAATGATACCCCTAGGAAATCTAATTGTTTTATCTGCCAATTGAATGCTTATCCTAGTTTGTTTGGGTTTCCCTAGACCTAGTTGTTTAAACATTTTGTAAGGCATGACATTAATGTCGCCCCTAAATCAGCCAAGGCATTGTTAACATTTAAACTACCAATTAAGCAAGGAATCATAAAACTCCCTGGATCTTTCAACTTGTTGGGTAGCTTATTCTGTAGAATGGCTGAGCAAACTGCGTTCAACTCCACATGTGATACATCATCCAACTTCCGCTTATTTGCTAAAAGCTCCTTTAAAAATTTAACTGCATTTGGCATCTGCGAGAGAGCTTCAATAAACGGTAAGTTAATATGTAATTTCTTTAATAATTTAAGGAATTTACCAAATTGTTCATCCGTATGGTCTTTCATTGTCGCACTGGGGTATGGCACACGAGGTTTATATTCTCTACTTACCAGTTTTCATGCACTGTAGTCCACCTCATCCTTACCTTTACTCACCATAAATATTTGCCTCGGTTCTAGTTCAGGTTCAACTAACCCTTCTTCATCTCGAATAGTAATCGCATTAAGCCACTCCCTTGGGTTAGTTTTAGTATTACTCGGCAAGCTACCTTGTGGTCATTCGAAAATCATATTTGCCAACTGGCCTATTTGATTCTCGAGCCCTTGAATCAACGCCTGCTTATTTTTAAGCGCGGTTTCAGTATTCTGAAAACGAGTTTCAGACACTGAGATGAATTTTGGTAGCATCTCCTCAAGGTTTGGCTTCTTTCCTGCTGGTAAGGTGGTTGTTGAAAACCTGAGGGATGTTGTGGCCTTTGATTTCCTTGACCACCCCACGAGAAATTGGGATGGTTCCTCCAACCTGCATTATAATTGTTACTGTATGGGTTATTTTGAGGTCTAGAATCATTATTACCCATATATTGAACTTGTTCCACCTCGGTGCTAGGGTTGAAGGTTGGATAATCTGTGTGTACTCCTCCTCCACTTGAATCACACCTCATCATTGGATGTACCTAAGTTGAACCGTACAAACCGTCAATCTTTTTATTTAAAAGTTCTACCTGGTTAGATAGCATAGTAACTGCGTCGAGGTTAAAAACACTGGCTACTTTTGTCGATTTTGTTCTAATGACTTGCCACTGATAGTTATTCAGTGACATCTCTTCAATAAATTCGTAAGCCTCTTCAGGTGTTTTTTTGTTTAATGTTCCACCGGCGGCTGCGTCGATAAGTTGCCTTGTTGAGGGGTTCACACCGTTGTAAAAAGTCTGAACCTGCAGCCATAAAGGTAACCCATGGTGAGGGCACCTTCTCAATAAGTCCTTGTATCTCTCCCATGCGTCATAAAGTGTTTCTAGATCCATCTGCACAAAAGAAGAGATATCATTCCTCAATTTATTCGTTTTAGCCGGCGAAAAATATTTAAGCAAAAATTTTTTGGTCATTTGTTCCCAAGTAGTGATTGACCCTCTTGGTAATGAGTTCTGTAACGCCCCCACGCCCGAGACCGTCGCCGGAGTCGAGTATGAGGTGTTACTAAGCTTAATTTGACATTTTCAGAACTTTGGATTATTTGTTTCTACATTCACAGCTTTTAAACTACTTGCGTCACAGTCACAATAAAAATCATATCTCGAGTTACAAAACTCGAAATCAAGATCCGTAAATTTTCCTTAAATCTAGACTCATATACCTATCTACTAATTTTTTTATAGAATTTTTGGTTGAGCCAATTAGTACAGTTTATTAGTTAAATTTACCCCTGTTTCAGGACTTGACTGGCTTGACCTATGTTTACTACGAACCACATTTCTCTCTGTACAAAATTTGTATGACTATTAGGTTTATTTCTACTAAAACTAGACTCAATAAGGATTCTGAGGATATAAAATACACCACCTAATTATATCTTTACAATTTATGGTGAATTTCTAAAGTTGGAACAGGGGATTCAGAAACTGCTATGACCCTGTTTCACTAAAATTCAAATATCTTCTAACATATAATTCCTTTACCTGTATCATTTGTTTCATGTGAAACTAGACATAATAAGCTTAAATTTGATACATAATCCATCACCAGATTCAATTTCTATGATTTTTAATAAATTTTCAAACTCGCGTCAGTGTTGCTGTAGTATTCTGTTTATGGCAAATTTCATCCCTTTTATGAGTTTTTATGCACTAAGTATCTTAATAATTTTCCTTAACCTCAAACATAATCTAAACTAACCATTTTCATAATTTATCATTGTCAAACATTTTCTCAACCATTCCATCACCATATCATAAGATCATTTATACAAAATAGGTATATTGCTATACATGCCATACTTAATTTTACAAATCATTTACCAAAAGTCTTCCGGATAGTGTGACTGAGCCTTCGACCTATCCCGACTCCTGAGTTGGCTTGTCCAAAACTACAATGAGTAAGAAGGAAGGAGTAAGCATAAATGCTTAGTAAGTTCATATGCAAATAATAAGTAACATAACAAACATTCATACCAATCAACATTAGCATGCATCACTAAAACACATATCACATTTCTAATCATTTTTCATCATCTTATTACCTTATCGTGATTGTATCAATACTCAACCCGAGGGTTAAATACATACCTGTCCAAAATATCCATTTCACATCACTTACCAATACGTCTCTTTACATCTCGAATATTCCTCCAATTGAGTAGAACTTTACCCGTTGAACACATCGGAATATAATTCGGATACATGGATAACTTGCACATAAGTGCCATATATGCAAACAAGCAATTATGTAACCCGCCCATAAGCGAACTCCGGACTCAACTCAACGAGCTCGGGCGTTCGCATCCATAAGTGAACTCGGACTCAACTCAACGAGCTCGGATGCCTAGTTACGCCTCTTGAACTCGGACTCAACTCAACGAGTTCGAACATTCGCATCCATAAGTGAACTCTGGACTCAACTCAACGAGTTCGGATGCTCAACCATCCTAGTGACATGTCACTTGTATCCTAATCTATTCCTAAGGTTCAAACGGGATTTTTCCTCGAACACATATCCTTGCCGCCTTCCGTAGAATGCCAAATCAATACTCGATAACAATTATATTTAACAAGTAGCTCACATAATTTACATATTATTTGAAATTAACCACAAAGCATACATTTCATAATAAAATTCAGCATCACATATATTTAACATCAATAACTTAAAAATAACAATTATGCTACATTATTTACACATGAACTTACCTTGGTACCAAAATACAAAGATTTTGCAATTTAGTCCACAATCTTTTCTTTTCTTCGATTGAGGTCGATTCCACGTCTTTCTTGATCTAAAATAACACATTTAGCTTATTTAATACTCACATTATCAAATTAATCCTTAACTCAAATTTTGGCAAAATTACAATTTTACCCCTAAACTTTTGCATATTTACCTTTTTGCCCCTAGGCTCGGGATTAAACTTTATTCCTTATTCTTATGTTTTATGACATTCTGATCATTTTTCCCTTCTATGGTAACATCAAATTCACACTCTAACATGTACTTATGACTATTAGGTATTTTTATCGATTAAGCCCTTTTACTCGTTTTTGCTTAAAATCGAGTAGTACAAGTTGTCTAACATAATTTAAAACTTCATATTCTATCATAAAACATCGGAATACACAAATTTCACCTATGGGTATTTTTCCAAATATAAATCCTAGGTTAAATTATTGCTAACATAAGCTTAATCGAGTTATCAGGATCTCAAAAACGTAAAAATCATTAAAAACGGGGCTTAGAATCACTTACTATGAAGCTTGAAAGTTGAAGAAACCCTAGCTATGGTGAGAGTGAAGTTTCAGCAGCAACTAAATGGGGAAGATGACTATTTTGTGTTATTTTTCCCATTTTATTTCATTTAATATCAAAATGACCAAAATGCCCTTACTACTAAACTTTCCAAAAATTCCTTCCATGTCCTAATTTTGTCCATGAACTTAAAATTGGTCAAATTGCTATTTAAGACCTCCTAATTAATATTTCAAAGCAATTTCATACTAAAAACTTCTAGAATGCAAGTTTTGCAACTTATTCGATTTAGTCCCTAACTTCAAATTAAGTATTTTATGCATAAAATTTCTTCACGAAATTTTCACACAATCATGTAATCATATCATAAACCTCAAAATAATTATAAAATAATTATTTCTATCTCGGATTTGTGGTCACGAAACCACTATTCCGATTAGGCCCTCATTCGGGATATTACAACTCTCCCCCCCTTTAAGGATTTTCGTCCTCGAAAATCTTACCGGTAAACAGATGTGGGTATTGATTTCTCATAGTTTCTTCGGATTCCCATGTAGCTTCTTCTATTCCATGCCTTTGCCACAACACCTTCACAAGTGCAACATTTTTATTCCTTAGTTGTTTGACCTCTCGAGCTAAAATCTTAATCGGTTCTTCTTCGTAGGTCATATCCGGTTGTAGTTCAATTTACACAATGAAACTACATGTGAAGGATCCGAACGATACCGACGTAACATAGATACGTGGAACACATCATGAATCTTCTCTAATTCGTGTGGTAATGCTAGCCGATATGCTCTTTGGTCCAACTTTTTCAATTACTTCATACGGCCCAATAAAACGAGGACTTAATTTGCCCTTCCGTCCAAATCTAAGGACTTTCTTCCACGAGAGACACCTTTAAAAATACTTTATCACCAACTTGAAATTCAATGTCTTTTCGTTTTAGATCTGCATAAGATTTCTGTCTATCTGAAGCGCCTTTTAAAAGCGATCTCGAATTACTTTCACTTTTTCTTCGCTTCTTTTATTAGATCAACTCCATAAATCTGATTTTCCTTGAGTTCAGGTCCCAATTCAAAGGCGTTCGACACTTACGACCATACAATGCTTCATAAGGTGCCATTTTCAAGCTCGTCTGATAACTATTGTTGTAAGCAAATTCTACCAATGGCAAATATCTTTCCCAACTTCCTTGAAATTCCAATACACAACATCTGAGCATGTCTTCAAGAATCTGAATTATTCTCTCTGATTGTCCATCAGTTTGTGGATGAAAGGCAGTACTGAAATTTAACTTTGTACCTAACGCGTCTTGCAATTTTTGCCAAAACCGCGAGGTAAACCTTGGATCTCTATCTGAAATAATTGACAATGGTATTCCATGTAATCTAACAATTTCTCTAATATACAGTTCAGCCAACTTGTTAAGAGAATAATCCGTGACGTCTTCTAATAAAATGAGTGACTTAGTTAATCATCAACTATTACCCGGATGGCATCTTTTTCCTGAGTCAATGGCAATCCCAAACAAAATCCATAGTAATCCGATCCCATTTCCATTCAGAACCATAATAGGTCAAGTAAACCCGAAGGCACTTGGTGTTCAACTTTCACCGTTGACAAATTAAGCATTTGGATACAAACTCGATATATCTCTTTTCATTCCATTCCACCAATACATTTTCTTCAAGTCATTATACATTTTCGTACTACCTGGGTGAATCGAGAAATAACCACTATGTGCTTCATGTAGGATCTTTTGAATCAATTCCTCATTCTTTGGTACACAAATCCGATCTTTAAACATTAAGCACCCATCGTAACCAATTCAAATCGACTCAGTATCAACTTCACACTGCTTTCTCTTGGCTTGCAAATCTTGATCATCTTTTGAGCTTCGAAATCTCTTGTAAAAACTTCGATTTTAGTCTCAGCTCTGCTAGAATCGAACCATCATCTGACACTTTCAACTGAGTGTTCATAACTCTCAAAGCAAACAACAACTTTCTGCTCAAAGCATCAGCAACTACATTCGCTTTTCCCGGATGATAATCAATAACAAGCTCGTAATCTTTCAATAATTCCAACCATCTTCGCTGTCTTAAATTCAAGTCTTTTTGTGACATCAAGTACTTAAGACTTTTATGGTCGGTATATACCCGGCACTTTTCACCATACAAATAATGTCGCCAAATTTTCAAAGCAAACACCACCGCAGCCAATTCCAAATCGTGAGTAGGATAATTCCTCTCATGAGGTTTTAACTGCCTCGAAGCATATGCCACCACTTTTCCTTCTTGCATGAGCACACACCCCAAACCATTTAGAGAAGCATCACTATACACCACAAATTCTTTACCTGATTCAGGCTGTACTAACACTGGTGCCTCTGTTAATAACTTTTTCAATTCTTCAAAACTCATTGACATTCTTCCTCCATTCAAATTTAACATCCTTTCTGAGTAATCTAGTTATAGGAGCAGCAATTATATAGAAAATCCATTTACAAACCGCCGATAATACCCAAATAGCCCCAAGAAACTTCTAACTTCAGCTACATTTTTCTGTGGCTTCCAATCAACAATGGCTGAAATTTTACTAGGATCAACCCGTATACCATCACCAAACAATATGACCCAAAAATCCAACTTTCCGTAGCCAAAATTCACTTTTACTAAACTTAGCATACAAATGCTTATCTCTCAAAGTTTGCAAAACTATCCTCAAATGCTCAAAGATGCTCTGTATCATCTTTTGAATAAATTAAAATATCATCTATAAACACCACAACAAATTTGTCCAAGTATGGTCGGAATATGCGATTCATTAAATCCATAAACACAAAGAGAGCATTTGTCAACCCGAATGGCATAACTAAAAATTCATAATGACCATACCTTGTTCTAAAAGCGCTTTTTAGGCACATCCGACTCTTTTACTCGCAGATTGGTAATACCCGGATCTCAAGTCAATCTTTGAAAACCATGTCGCTCCTTTTAGCCGATCAAACAAATCATCAATTCTTGGCAATGGATATTTGTTTTTGATTGTCACCTTGTTTAATCAAGCGATAATCAACACACAACCTCATAGAACCATCCTTCTTTTCACAAATAACACGGAGCACCCCAAGGTGAAAAACTTTGGTCTCACAAAACCTTTATCACCAACTCTTGCAATCGCGACTTTAATTCCTTCAACTCACTGGTGCCATTCTATACGGAGCAATCGAAATCGAGCTGTTCCCTGTATCAAATCAATACCAAATTCAACTCTCTGGTGCCATTCCATTCTATACGAGCAATCGAAATCGGAGTGTTCCCTGTATCAAATCAATACCAAATTCTACTTCCCGATCGAGGCAAACCCGCAATTCTTCCGGAAATACGTCCGCAAATTCACACACAACCAAGACTCGATTCAACTTTCTTTTCAATTTCTTTTGTATTAATTACATACGCCAAATAAGCTTCATAACCCTTTCTCGGATATCTTTGAGCCGACATTGAAGAAATCACACTAGGTAATGTCTCGATTTATCCGATTCAACCTACGAGTTTCACCGCTTTCACACTTTAATTCTATAACCTTTTCTTTGCAATTTACTATAGCATCATGCAATGTCAACCAATCCATACCCAAAATAACATCAAATTCATCAAACGGCAAACAACATCAAGTCGGCCGGAAAGTAATGACCCCAATCATTAAAGGGCATTTCTTGCTTACTTTATCAACTATCACACATTTGCCTAACGGGTTCGACACTCTAATCATAAATTCTGTGTTCTCAACAGTATATTCAAACTAGACACCGCCCATGCACACATATGAATGAGTAGAACCGGATCAATCAAAGCAATAACATTAACATTATAGAGAGAAAATGTACCTGGTAATCACATCGTGAGGAAGCATCTTCACGCGCTTTAATAGCATAAGTTCTAGCCGAGCCCTTCCTTCAGTCTAACTGGTGCATCTCTCTGCTACATTCTTACTACTTGCTTCGCTCCCACTTTTCTTGGATATCTTCCTCTCGAATCCGCCCCACTTGTTTTTGTATTCAAAATTTTTCTTTTCACTCTCTCAGGCGCCTCTCTAATAAAATGATCCGGAGAACCACATCGAAAACATTCATTTGCTCTACACGGACCAAAATGATTTCTACCACACCGCTGGCACTCAGGTTTAACAAATCTCGAGTTCCCTACACTGGCTGCCGAAGTAGTCTGGGATTTAGGACCCACATTTTGCTTCTTATAATTCCCATATGATTGCCCAGCTGAAGCTTGGGAACGAGGATTCATATTCCTTGACTTTCCAGGTTGCTGTGAAAATGAACTGCTCATCGGTCTTTTCTTCCAATTTCTAGTCTCAGCCTCTACCTTTTTCTTTTCTTTAAGTAATTCTTCGGCCTTACAAGCTCGATCAACCAATACTACCATTTCTTTTAATTCAAGAATTCCAACAAATACCTTGATGTCTTCGTTGAGCCCGTCTTCAAATCGTCGGCACATCTTGGCCTCTGTGAGGAACATACTCTCCGCATACTTACTTAATCGAACAAACTCTCTTTCATATTCTCAGAATCACATATTACCTTGCTTCACTCAAGAAATTCTTTACGCTTCGATCAATAAATCTTTCACTAATATATTTCTTCCAAACTCTTCTTGAAAGAATTCCCAAGTTATTTTCTCTTCTCACTACCATCAAATCAAAGTCTTCCACCAATTATAAGTGAATCCTCAACAAAGATATAGCGCATTTCAAACATTCTTCAGTGTGTACAAGATAATTCACAAATACCCGATAGAATTTTCAAGCCGAAACTCGCTTTCTGCATCATCATCAATATTTGCTTTAAATTCTTCTACCCCTTGCTTGCGAATTGTATCAACTGGAGTTCTGTGAAATTTCATCAGATCCATACCTTGAGGCGTCGGGGGTACAGGTTGAGGAATTGGGGAGGTGGGGAGGTTGTACATTTGGGTTCGTCTGAACGAACTTCGGTGTACCATGCACTCATCATTTGGAGAAAGGCTTCCCGACCCCTTTCTCCTCTTCCCACACCAACAATGAGGAGGTAGATTTTCAGTCATCGCCGCTTGCTCCTTCAAATGAGTCATGCGCATTACTCTCTACTTCATCGCCCACACTGGATCGGGATCCATTTACTATAAAAAAAATCATTTAAAAGGTCAGAAGTCGTCACACTATCACAATTTATACATATGGCATGTATAGCAAAATCCGTACATACAACACGTAGTTCGAGAACTGACTAAACCTGCTCTGATACCACTAAATGTAACGCCCCCACGCCCGAGACCGTCGCCGGAGTCGAGTATGAGGTGTTACTAAGCTTAATTTAACATTTTTAGAACTTTGGATTATTTGTTTCTACATTCACAGCTTTTAAACTACTTGCGTCACAGTCACAATAAAAATCATATCTCGAGTTACAAAACTCGAAATCAAGATCCGTAAATTTTCCTTAAATCTAGACTCATATACCTATCTACTAATTTTTTTATAGAATTTTTGGTTGAGCCAATTAGTACAGTTTATTAGTTAAAGTTACCCCTGTTTCAGGACTTGACTGGCTTGACCTATGTTTACTACGAACCACATTTCTCTCTGTAAAAAATTTATATGACTATGAGGTTTGTTTCTACTAAAACTAGACTCAATAAGGATTATGAGGATATAAAATACACCACCTAATTATATCTTTACAATTTATGGTGAATTTCTAAAGTTGGAACAGGGGATTCAGAAACTGCTATGACCCTGTTTCACTAAAATTCAAATATCTTCTAACATATAATTCCTTTACCTGTATCATTTGTTTCATGTGAAACTAGACATAATAAGCTTAAATTTGATACATAATCCATCACCAGATTCAATTTCTATGATTTTTAATAAATTTTCAAACTCGCGTCAGTGTTGCTGTAGTATTCTGTTTATGGCAAATTTCATCCCTTTTATGAGTTTTTATGCACTAAGTATCTTAATAATTTTCCTTAACCTCAAACATAATCTAAACTAACCATTTTCATAATTTATCATTGTCAAACATTTTCTCAACCATTCCATCACCATATCATAAGATCATTTATACAAAATAGGTATATTGCTATACATGCCATACTTAATTTTACAAACCATTTACCAAAAGTCTTCCGGATAGTGTGACTGAGCCTTCGACCTATCCCGACTCCTGAGTTGGCTTGTCCAAAACTACAATGAGTAAGAAGGAAGGAGTAAGCATAAATGCTTAGTAAGTTCATATGCAAATAATAAGTAACATAACAAACATTCATACCAATCAACATTAGCATGCATCACTAAAACACATATCACATTTCTAATCATTTTTCATCATCTTATTACCTTATCGTGATTGTATTAATACTCAACCCGAGGGTTAAATACATACCTGTCCAAAATATCCATTTCACATCACTTACCAATACGTCTCTTTACATCTCGAATATTCCTCCAATTGAGTAGAACTTTACCCGTTGAACACATCGGAATATAATTCGGATACATGGATAACTTGCACATAAGTGCCATATATGCAAACAAGCAATTTTGTAACCCGCCCATAAGCGAACTCGGACTCAACTCAACGAGCTCGGGCGTTCGCATCCATAAGTGAACTCGAACTCAACTCAACGAGCTCGGATGCCTAGTTACATCTCTTGAACTCGGACTCAACTCAACGAGTTCGAACATTCGCATCCATAAGTGAACTCGGACTCAACTCAACGAGTTCGGATGCTCAACCATCCTAGTGACATGTCACTTGTATCCTAATCTATTCCTAAGGTTCAAACGGGATTTTTCCTCGAACACATATCCTTGCCGTCTTCCGTAGAATGCCGAAATCAATACTCGATAACAATTATATTTAACAAGTAGCTCACATAATTTACATATTATTTGAAATTAACCACAAAGCATACATTTCATAATAAAATTCAGCATCACATATATTTAACATCAATAACTTAAAAATAACAATTATGCTACATTATTTACACATGAACTTACCTTGGTACCAAAATACAAAGATTTTGCAATTTAGTCCACAATCTTTTCTTTTCCTCGATTGAGGTCGATTCCACGTCTTTCTTGATCTAAAATAACACATTTAGCTTATTTACTACTCACATTATCAAATTAATCCTTAACTCAAATTTTGGCAAAATTACAATTTTACCCCTAAACTTTTGCATATTTACCTTTGCCCCTAGGCTCAAAGGATTAAACTTTATTCCTTATTCTTATGTTTTATGACATGCTGATCATTTTTCCCTTCTATGGTAACATCAAATTCACACTCTAACATGTACTTATGACTATTAGGTATTTTTACCGATTAAGCTCTTTTACTCGTTTTTGCTTAAAATCGAGTAGTACAAGTTGTCTAACATAATTTAAAACTTCATATTCTATCATAAAACATCAGAATACACAAATTTCACCTATGGGTATTTTTCCAAATATAAACCCTAGGTTAAATTATTGCTAACATAAGCTTAATCGAGTTATCGGGATCTCAAAACGTAAAAATCATTAAAAACGGGCTTAGAATCACTTACTATGAAGCTTGAAAGTTGAAGAAACCCTAGCTATGGTGAGAGTGAAGTTTCAGCAGCAATTAAATGGGGAAGATGACTATTTTGTGTTATTTTTCCCATTTTATTTCATTTAATATCAAAATGACCAAAATGCCCTTACTACTAAACTTTCCAAAAATTCCTTCCATGTCCTAATTTTGTCCATGAACTTAAAATTGGTCAAATTGCTATTTAAGACCTCCTAATTAATATTTCAAAGCAATTTCATACTAAAAACTTCTAGAATGCAAGTTTTGCAACTTATTCGATTTAGTCCCTAACTTCAAATTAAGTATTTTATGCATAAAATTTCTTCACGAAATTTTCACACAATCATGTAATCATATCATAAACCTCAAAATAATTATAAAATAATTATTTCTATCTCGGATTAGTGGTCACGAAACCACTATTCCGATTAGGCCCTAATTCGGGATATTACAAGTTCAACCACTGTTTAGCCTTATTCCTCAATGAAAAGGGAAATAACCGAAGGCGAATGGCATCGTCAGAAACGCCATTAATCTTAAAAGTGTCGCAGAGTTCCAGAAAATTTGCTAACTGAGTTTTTGGATCCTCGTCCTGCACACCATCAAACTGAACAAACTATTGTATCATTTGAATCGTGTTAGGTTTCAGTTCAAAATTATTTGTAGCAACAGCAGGTCTAACTATACTTGATTCAGTTCCTGTTAAACTAGGTTTAGCATAATCACACATAGTACACTGGGCAGGATTCTATTCTACTGGATTTGCCGCAATCGTAAGAGGTAGCAGATTATTCTAATTATCAGCCATCTCATCGTTGGTAGTATGGATATCGTCCTCTTGTCCTTCCTCTATGTATTGTAGGCTTTGCTTAATTTCTCATCGGTTTCTGCGAGCTGTGCTTTCAATCTCACTATCGAACAGTAGAGGTCCTGACAGGTTTCTTCTAGTTATAAACTATAAAAACCTGCCAGAAGTAAAAAAAAGAAATTTTAGTAAATAAACAAAATTAAATAGAAATAAAAATAATGGCTAAAGTAATAAAAAATATGCGTTCCTAATATCTTAGTCACCGACAACGGCGCCAAAAACTTGGTTGATCATTTTATGAACACTAAACTAGACTACGATCACGATAAAGGCAAGCGCACTTATCGAACAGTAATATAGCTATGGCCAGTCCAAAGTATCGTATCCACAAGGACTAAAAGTACTAGTATTAACTCTTTTTTCTATTATTTAGCCTAAAAATAAAGGGGAATTGTTTTAACCTAAAATTTAACTAAGCTAACTAACTAATTAACGCGATAGAGACAAAAGTTGGAAAAGACTTTTTAGAAAAACCGATAGGGAAAACAATACCCAAGGAAGAATCCACCTAGACTTCACTTATTACTTCTGAATTAGACGATTTACTTATTCCGTAGAAATCCCTGATTTATGTTAATATCTCCGTCGAGACTTCGATCTATGGATTTCCCTATTAGATTTGACTCTAATCCGGCAGATTTACGTCGTCCTATGTCTAGGATTGCATTCAACTCCGCTTAATTATGCTAGATCTACTCTTAAACAGGGACTTTTGCTCCACTGAATAAGCACATCAAACTTGGATTAATATCCTGAAATATGAAAACAAGAATCAAAAACACATAATTAAGAATAAGAGCAAGTATTTATCATATAATTTAGATATTAATAAGATTCGTCTTAGGTTTCATCTCCCTTAGGTATTTAGGCAGTTTAGTTCATAATAATGGGGGAAAACATCTCAAAATTAGGGAAACAACAAAACATAAAGAAACCCAGAAACTTCAGTAGAAATTGAATAGAGATCTTCATTCTTGATGTAATCCTACTTCCGAGCTGATTCCAATGGCTTTCTTCGAGTATTTTTTACATTCTGCTCTGCCCCCCTTTTTTAGTCCTTTTCTAGGGTGTTTATATAGACTTTGGAATGCCCAAAATAGCCCAAAATTAGCCTTTTCTGAGTAGAACTAGACTTGGGCTCAACAGGGACACGGCTGTGTGCCACGCCCGTGTGAAGGAGGTCAGGCCGTGTGCAATCCTGACTTGGATTAATGTCGACACAGCCATAACAGACGGGCGTGTGGACCACCCGTGTAGAAGTTCCTAGGCCATGTGAAACATAGTTTTAGGCCCATTTAGTGCGTTTCTGGCATGTTTTTTACTCTTTTCCCCTTCCTATGCTCACCTAAGTATAAAACATGAATTTAAAGGATTAGGAGCATCGAATTCAATAAAACCAAGGAAAAATCATTCATAAATATACCAAGCATGGGGTAAAAATATGTATATATTACGGTTTATCAAGATCTATTACAAATAGCTTTTAAAAGTAATGCATTAACCATCACAAATTTTGTGCTTTTTGGATAGTGATATATTAGCTCTTCTGATGCTTTCAACTAATTTTGTACTATTAAATATTGAAATGATATTTTTTTTGTTTCAATACCAAATAAGATAAATATTTTCTATCTAAAATGATAGAATTCATTCCTACATTTTCATATCCTTCCTCAAAGAATATTAACAGAAACAAAATATTTGGGCATACGCCACATATGTGGCCAATAATATTTCATATCACATATTGATAACATAAGTTATCTTTACCCTTTAAAGAGTTATCTTGAGAACTCTCATTGTTCTCTTATTTATTACTATGTTCCCACTTTTAGTGGTCCATTAGTATATCTTTTATTTTCTTTATGTTTACATTCACTTCAGGGAATGCAACAAATCTAGTAGGACAAACTTATAAACATCCCAATAGATTCTTTATTTCATAATTACCATCACAAACATGCGTGAGATTTCAAATCAAAATCTATCTATGCATGTTGTCATGATTAGTCTCCAATTATAATAAACAATGAATAAAATATAGTAAAATATACCTGAAAATCTTTATCATCATTGTCATCACTAAAAGGTATGAGATAGTTCGAAAATATTCTTGATTTCATATGGATAACGATATCAAATCTTTCACCATCCTTAAGAACAAAAAGTAAAATAAGTTAATCAAAACAATGATAACATATAATGAAAGAAAAATGAAAAATAATAATCAGATATAAAACATTAAATAAAACAAACTTCCTGTAAAAATTTTGCATCTGGCAGTCAAAGAAATTGAAAATTATGGAGGATAAATTTGATCGTCGATAAAAGGAACTATCACTTTGAGCAAGATCGTGTTGATAACGTGTTATAAAATAAAGAGAAATTGAGAGAATAAAGAAAAAAAATTTGAAAGCAGCAGAAAATGAACTTTATTGATCAAAAGGGGTGGTTACAATACTTCGTCAGAGTCTCTATTTATAGGCATAAGAAGTATAAAATAAGTATAGATCTAATTCTAATAGTTATTAGAATTTAAAGTATACGAAAACTTTATCTTAATCATTATGGACATCCACTTAATAAAATATTCATAACAACCATAATTTTTTAAGTTTGTTTTTAATTCAATTTTAAAATATATGTTTGTATATATGCGAGATGGCTAGTAGGATTTGAAAGGAATATAGGTTGTTGGTCAGCGCTGCAAGCTGAACCTAGGGTAGTGTTTGATGGAATCAATGTAGCAAAGAAGTATCGCTAGAATTGGCTTCAAATTGAGTGTGATAGCCTGCAAGGCGTAAACATGCTACTAAAGAAGAATAGAGATGCTGGGAATTTTGCCTTGGCTCGAAGAATCCAGAACTTGGTGGAGTCAATGGTTAATGCCAGAATTCAGCATGTTCACCCTACGTGAATCTAATTCATTAGAAGATTATATGGCTAAATCGGTAAGACATGATAACTCAGGATACGAAGAATATATGTTGCCTTTGAATGAGTTTAGAGTTCTAAAGGACCTGGAATTGGCTGCGGTGTCAATTTTTATTTGTTTTTGGCTAGTATTCTCCAGCTAACTTTTATGTACCAAAAAATAAATACGTTTCACTATATGATAATTAAAAGTAATTTTAAATTAAATATTAAAGAATAAATCAAATATTGTTTATTAAAAGTTACATAAATTAAAATGTTTTAAAAAATCTAACATTATTTCATACATATTTCTAATAGTATAAACTAAGTTAGTATTAGAAAGCTGGAAAACATATTAAAATTAAATATGTTATGTTTATAAAAGGAAAGCGTAATCTGCAAGGTCTTTGAATTAAACCTAAAACATACAAACCTCACTACAGGAAAACAGACTTTTAGCGGCGTTTTTTTTGCCTTTAGTGGCATTTTTAAGCGCCACTAATACTTTTAGCGGTGCTTTTCCAAGCGCCGCAAAAAACGTCGCTATATACACCGCCGTAAAAATTAGTGGCGCTTTTTTAAAAAACGCCGCTAAAGACCAGGACCTTTAGCGGCGCTTTTTTTTCGAAATGCCGCTAAAGACCAGGATCTTTTGTGGCGCTTTTAAAAGCAGCGCCGCTAAAGACCAGGATCTTTCGTGGCGTTTTTAAATAAAAACGCCGCTAAAGACCAGGACCTTTAGCGGCGCTTTTTTTAAAAAACGCCGCTAATTTGCCCAGTTTTGCTATATGTATTTTTGCACCTATATCTAACCCTCCTGCAAGAAACTCAACCAAAAACAGCAAATATACCATGAAATCCAACCAAAACCCGCAAATTTAAATAATACAAAATTATACGAAAAATATATTATATAAATTGTAAATGAATATTCAAAATATTCTTAAAATAATGTTAAAAGTTACAAGAAAACAAATGTTTAAGATGGCGGATTTTGACATTCTTTGGAACATAGTCATCATAGACCAAGTCAGAGTTGGAGTTCATTGTATTTTCTCGCTCGCTCCGCCTCCTCATTTCTTGCCCTCCGCTCTAAGTTGAGAAATTTGCTCATCTGTGCTAGCTTGTATCTGAACTATCTGATCTTTTAGCCTCTGAACTTCAGCTTGTCTTTGACTACCGGAAGGCATGTATTGGTGCGAGGTGGATCCAAAATATTGGGTCAGGTTAACACCGGATCCTTGAAATCTAACCCGACCATACCTTTCAGGGACCCAAAACTTCATTAATAATTACATTATCAATATCCTCAAAATTAATGAGAACTATCGATCGAAGCGATGCGCTTCATACTCGCCTTCTTATCTTTTAGTTTCTCCTAACAAATCACCAAAGAGTTAGAAACGAAATATACAATAAAAATGAATACAACATAACATTATTTAAATTAAACTAATAAAAACGACGAATTAAAACATTATAATTTATTAAGTAAATATACCATAATTTCTGCAGCCTCAGGTGTCATCGGAGTTCCATCTTTTTCTCATGCGTAATGTCAAAAAAGTCAAGGCGTCCAACTTTTGACCGAGACGAGGCTTCCTACAATATAGTAGTAAAAATATTATTTAATAGTAAAAAGTCATTAATACTTGATAGAATTAATAAATCCATAGTACCGCAGTGGCTCGAGCTACACAAGCAAAACTTCTCGACCTGCTGCAGTAATGCGTAAATTTTTGTTTTTGCTCTTTGCTTGTTCCAACTCGCTCACGGTCCTACATAATGAAATTATTATTACGTATATAGTAAAAACTATAAACCAAAAAATTTATAAGATTTTGCAAGTACATAATACCTCTCCTTTCTTCTTCATTCCAAAATCGAACCGCATCTTCCCATTGGTACCTCAAATTCACGGTGGGACATTTTGCAATTTTTCTTCGAGGCTAATGGGTTTTTTAAAATATTCTTTTTTCAAAATGCTTTTATTGTCTCTCCATTTTTTACCCAATGCCTTCTTGATATAGGCATCAGAGACCTTTAAAGCAAACCTCTCCTAAAAAACACAAGTTTAGGAAGTAAATATAGATGAAATTTAAACCAAAGTATTATAATTACATTAAAGTTTTGTTACCTTAATATTAGAGAGAGCTTGATTTTTATTGCTATCAGGCATATTATGCCATGATTCGTAGTTGATGGGCAACATATTTGCATTTCGTGCTATACTGCCCAAATAGCCTGCTAAAAGTCGAGCTTCTTGTCCAACAGGCTGACCATGGCTGTTTCTAGTTACTTTGACACGGTCGGCGTGAATTTAAGTTATATAAATCTGCATTAGAGCGTCGTCCTCGACCTCTACGCGTCCCACCATTTTCAGCTGAAAAATAATATATTATTACTATATTGAAATTTAAAAATAAATCAGAAATAAAATTTAATACAATTTGTAAAATAAACTTAACATTACTTTGAATTTCCACAGACTCGTCAAGTGTATCCGGCACACTTGAAGATCCAACAACTGTCTGTTGTTCAGTACTTACTTCTTCCTAATTTGTATTCTGTACAATAGTAAGATCTCTTAATCTTCTTCTAGGCATTTTTCCTGCAACACATAAAACAATTAAAATTTTAGTAAGAAATAACAACAATAGCAAATATAAAATAGTTAAATTATATAACATGACCAATGTTAAAATTATAACATTACATATAAATAAAAAATCATAAAATCTTACTACATCATAAATCGTAAATATCTTCGTCCACATCCTGACGAACCCATTGAAATTGTGTACTAGTACTAAGGATATCTTCATTTAAGTCTTGTTCTGGAAAAGGCAAAGTTTCTGATCTTTCAACGATGTCATCTCTACTTCCATTCCCCATGTCAAACAAGTCTCTAGGGGTGTTTCGGAGTACAACGTATCAACCCTCATCAATTGGATCTTTCGAGTAAAAAACTTGTTTCACTTGAGAAGAAAATACATACAGCTCGTCTATCAAATGTTCTCCAGTGTGAATTAATCGAGAGAAATTCACCATTGTAAAACCAAACTGATCATTTTTAATTCCGCGAGCAGTATTAGCATCAGCCCAATCACATCAAAATAAGGCAACTTTCCATTTTCCATAGTAATCCAACTCAATAATGTCGGTTAGAAGTTTGTAATACTCCACATTTCCCTAAACAGGATTACTGTCCCTAGCACTGGCGTAACTTGTAATTAAAGAATTAACAACTACTCCACAATTTTGAGTTCTCCTCAATCTCTCGCGGTATTTGGTATGAAATCTGAATCCATTCATGATGAAGCCACTATATCTTTTTACAACTCGATTCGGATCTTGGGAAAGCCATTTAACTTCGTCATTAACGACATTCCCACGCCAAACCTATTGAATCGAAAGTAAATTGAGTAATTATAAATGTTATGAGAAAACATTATTATTTGTCAATAAAATGTTGAGTTGCATACCGTTTGACTTAACCATTCATGAAAAGATTCTGCGAATAACCTATTAATCTCGCGATGTTGTAATCTTCGTGAGCGTGAACGAGATCTTAAGATTTGTTTGTACTCAATATGTTAAAAACATGTTTAATTCGTTAAAAAATAAACAAATCAAAGATGAATATTTATCATATTCTAGAACTTACTTGCGTAATTGTTCAAGTGCATCGTGGTGGAAAAGAACATATCTATGTGCTTGTATCCAAGATCGGTCATCTAATTCTGCAATTTCAACTTTTCCAATTGGTTCTCCAAAACTTTGAAATAAATAAGTTTCGGCCAAGTTAGGATCATTGAGTCCGGCATTTCTACTTGGTCTATTCAATCTTGTTTCAACATCTTCTAAATATCTAGAACAGAATGTCATACACTCCTCTGCCAAGTAGCCTTCAGCAATTGATCCTTTCGGATAACACTTGTTACGGCAATAATAATTCAATTTGCTTAGGAACCTAAACACCATATACAACATTATCAAAACTGGTAACTATAGGTATAAAGGTGAATGCCTTTGAAATAAATTAGCACCTTTCAATTGGATACATCCAACGATAGAAAATCGGCCCACCAATTATTGCTTCACGAGGGAGATGAATGACAAGGTGCACCATAATAGTGAAGAAGGAAGGTGGAAAGATCTTCTCCAAATTGCATAATGTCAAAGCGGCTCTATCTTGTACTTTTTCAAGTTCTTCAACATTCAGAACTTTGCCACAAATTGCTTTTATTATATTGGACAGTTCAATTATATAGGACGTTACCTTCTTTGACATACAGCACCGTAAAGCAACTGGAAGTAGATCTTGCATCAGGATGTGATAGTCATGTGATTTTAATGAATATAGTCTTCGATCTTTAAGACTTACACATCGAGATATATTTGATGAATACGCATCCGGAACCTTTATATCCTTCAACACCGTGCAGAACATTTCTTTCTCTTCCTTTGACATTGCAAAAATTGTAGACGGCAACCAATATTGTCTGTCTCTGTTTAAAAAGTGGATATCCTTAGTTACATGATGGACTTTGTGATTACATTACAGGTTTGAAAAGGACTGGTTTGTTTAAGGCATGGTGGTGATTTTTGGAGGGGAATTTGGTGTGTTGTTGATGTGTTTCCTCAGGGAGTTGGTTAGCTTTTATGTGGAGCTAGGAGGTTTTTATGCTGGTTTTGTTTTTTGTGTTGAGTTCTGTTTAACAGATGGGGATAATGGGGTTGTGGTGGGAGATAGTTTGCTGTTATCATGTTGTGTTTGGTTTTTGGATTTTGGGAAAGGGTCATTCCGTTGGGGGAATGTTTTCATTTTGTTAGTATGTCAGCATTCTTGCAAATGCTAATATTTGTTATTTCTTGATCGAGCGAAAAAAAAAAGTCTTTATTGCATAAAAATAAATCAAATAACAGAATCCATCCTAGGGTTCATCTCCCTAAGCATTTGAAAAATTAGTTCATGATAGCAAATAAAGACATCCAAAATACAGTATAACCACAAGAAATAAAGAAACTTATAATAAACTTCAAAGAAATCAAAAGGAGATCTTCAATCTTAATGGAAATTTGCTTCAGAGTCGATTTCAATGGTGTTTTTCGAGTCGTTTTCTTCAGTATTCTATGACAGCTCGCTCCTCTCTTCTCATATTTGGCATATATAGGTCTTAGAATACATGAAAAACCTACAAATTAAGTTTTTCCGCGTGTTTGAGGTACAGATGGCGATTTCCACACTATCTGGCACATGGCCATGTGGCCAACTTATGTGGCTCTTGAAACTTATTCCGATTTTTCGATTTTCGCTCGTTTTTCACTCCTTTTCCTCCCAAATGCTCTCCTAAGTATAGAAACATGAATTTAAGGGATTAGGAGCATAAAATTCACAATTTAACCTCTAATAATCACCCAAAAACACATTAAGAACGGAATTAAGACATGTTACTTTTAGCACTTATCACTCCCTCATTCTTCCATTTTCGACTTTAATGATCAGAAAATTCAAATACTCACTAGAAAATTTTAAATTTTCTAGAGTCTAGTGAGCTTTTCCAATAAGATTTAAATTAAAATTTAAATAGATATCAAATTCAAAATAAAAATTATAAATAAAACAATCAAAATTAAAATCATAAATAAAGAGCTCCAATAAATTTAGTTTATCTAATTTACAAGAAGTTTGAATTTATTTGTTATTGGCTTACTATGCGGATAGTATTATGATTTAAATTCCCCATCCAATTTAGATAGTAATAATAATATTGACATGAAAGGAAAAATGAACAATTCAATCCTTGACTATGTTAAATTTTATTTTGATTTTTTGATATTACTGTTTTTTGTTCCTGAAGTTTAACTATTTTAGTGGATTAAAATTTTAGCTCTAAATCAAATCTATACGGACTAAATTGCTCTGCGGCCATATTACATAGATCATGTAGTAGCCCATTTTTGCCCGGGCTTTAAAACCAAAAATAAATAAATAAATAAATAAATGTTTATTTATTACAGTCCATGTACAAAGCCCAAAATTCATTTACAGCCCATTACCCGTTTACATTTGACCCAAATACCTAAACCCTATGCCTGGTTACAACCCAGTAAGCCCACACCCGATTATACCACTACCCAGCAGACCCGTTACACCTAAGCCCATATGCTACCCAAAATACACAGGCCCCAAGTGGCCCAATCTGTTAACGGGAAGCAGAGAGACCTAGGGTTTCAGAAACCCTAGGCGCCACAAGCATCCCAAGTGTCATGATCGTTCATCTCATACCGTTCCAGTGGGTTCCATCGGCGCCGTGACTTTGGCCTCGTACCACGCTGCGATCAACGCGTGAATCGACACCACCGTGATATTCTCGCGAATACCTACAAGACAGAACAAAAGAAACCAACAGACATGGAGCAGAAAAGGAAACCAAACAGCAGCAGATAAACTGAAACCAATAAGGAAAGAAATCAAAGATTTCTTTCCAAAATATGCATAGTCTAAAGGCTATAAAGCCTTTCTTCCGATTTGTAAAATGAAGGGGTTTTTTTAATACACAAAGAAAACAGATTACAGATTCACAGAATATATATTTTTACCAGAAAGCAAAGGTGATTGGTTTTTTTATTTTTCTCTTTTAAATATCTACATTTTGTATATGAAAAACATTAAAATAGATAAGAAACGGATTACCTTTTTGATGCATGGTAAACGGTAAAGTTTTTCTGATCTCCGGCCGCCGTATGTGGCGACGTTGACGGTGGCGCATAGGCGCTTGAGAACGGAGGCTCGACAGGGCCCCTAGGTCGGCCCCCAGATCCTCTTTCAGAGGATTTCTTTCCTCTTTTTTTTTCAAAACTAGGTTAAAATGATTTTAAAGCTGAAATCGGGGCTTATATAACCCTACAAAAACGGTGTCATTTTGCTTAATTCAATAAGCACTAAAACGGCACCGTATTAGGAAGAGGATCCGCGCATTGACCCGATTACCCAGGGAGGATCCGCGTGTATTTGTAAATTGGGATAATTTCCCAATTGGTCCTTCCGTGTTTTTTTATATTTTTAATTTCATTTTATTTTATTTTTAATTTAACCCTAATATTTTAATTTTGATTTAATTTGATCCTCATAGTGGCTTTAAAACCGAGTTCATGGAAACGGTGTCATTTTGGGATTAGGGCTAAATTGCCCAGTGAGTCCCTCTGCTTTAGCGAGTCTTTTAATTTGGCCCAAAATTTTAAATTTATTTATAATTAACCCTAAAATTTTAGAATTAAATTAAATTAATGTTTTGTTTTGTAAATCCAATATATTTTAAACACTATATATATCTTCTTTATTTTATTTTATTTATATTATTATATACATTTTTTTATAAATTTTATTATCTGTTATATTTTTATTATATGTTAGTTATTCAATTTATATTTTATTATATATTTTCATATTATATATATTAATTATTTTATTATATGTTTGTATGTAAATTTACTTAATATATCATTCTTATTATTTTATATTTCATTTATTATATAGTTTATATCATTATATATGTATTTTGGTTTACAAATTTATTATATTTTATAAATTTGACCATATTTCCCTACATTATTTATATTTTTTATATAAATTATATATTATTTTATTACTCATTAATTGTCCAAAATATTAAATATTTTAAAAATTATTATTAAATAATAGTATATGTAAATTATCCTTATTTATATTTATTGTATTATTTATATTTCATTATATTTTATTTATATATTTATTACATATATTATATATATTATTTCTTTATTATTATTCATTTGTATATAAAAATTAAATTTATAAATATTTATAGAATAATACATATATAATATTTTTAATGTTTAGTATTTTAAAATTTATTACAAATAACATATATTTTTAAGAGTATAGTAAGTTGTTATATCATGTAATGTATTATTATATATATATTAACCATCTTTAAAGAAAACTCATTTTTATCATTCTTATATTATTTTTACTGTTTTTTAGATATCTTTATTATTATCTTATTTAATTCGCTTTTAGTAAGTTTATAATTTATTTTTATTTTTTTGTTTAGTAGGTTGAATTTTTATGGGCTATTTGTTATTTTATTTGTTTACATACTTGCATGAAAATTAATTATTTATATTGATTTAATATACTTTTGCATGAAATATTGTTATATATGTATTATGCAATTTATGTCATTGAATTCATTATGCTCTACGTTGTATTTTACATGTAACAATAATGCATGAACATTCATGTTATTTATAATAATATGTACATAAAATGATAACGTATATTATGTAATTTATACCATTTTTTATTATTTTTCTATACTATATTTGCATAAATTGATAAAGCATGCATATTGTAGCTAGGTTTATTTAATTTCTTGTAATATGTAAAACACATCATTACTTTTAAAATCAAAAGTCATATCTCATTCAATTCAAAAAAGAATTTTAAAAAGTGAGGCAATGTTTTGATATTTAGGAATTCGGAAAATAGTGCCCTAACATGCTGGGTTGCGATTTCCCGTTCGTTTAAATATCTAAGATATCCTTTTAAAAGAATTTTACAAATCATAAGATGATTTTAGCTACAAAAGTTTAAAGATATCGTATCCAATTATGCTGGATGTGATATTTGTACTCTTTCGAAGTGAAGGAATCTTGATTATTTTTAACTCAAAATATTACAATTTTAAAAGAGATCTTATTTCTAAACTCTTTCAAACTTCTGATATTAAGACAAAATTATTCAATTTGGTACCAATTTTGGGCGTTACGAGGGTGCTAATCCTTCCTCGTACGTAACCGACTCCCGAACCTATTTTCTCATAATTTTGTAGACCAAAACGTTTTATAAAGTGATCCAATCACACTTTAAAAGATTGGTGGTGACTCACGTCTTCGTTTTTTTAAAACCCGTTTTTAAGGAGGTTTCGGCAGATCAAATAGTTAATTAAGGAATTATTCTCATCTCTACATGAAATAGCTGCGGCTTTAAGAAGTTAGCACCAATCGGCTCAGTTAGGGCAAATACTAATCTCCATATTGGCTGCCTGTGTAAAAAGAAAACAGACCCTTTACTTGGTTAATTCATGCCTTCAGTTTCAATGCTTCATCTTACATATTATATGTTGAGGCCCAATTTTGGCCCAACTTAAACCAAAAACTACCTACCCAAATAACCCCAAAACCCAATTAGACCTAAAACCCAAAATGCCCCAAGCCCAAAAACCCTAGCCCAATACATTAAAAAATCAGAAAAAAGAAAAAACCCTAGCCCCCTTATGTTCAGCAGCCGCCCCTATGGCCAACTGCCCTCTACCACCACTTGCAGCACTGCCCTTGTCACATCCACCGCTCAACTTGCACTTGCAGAACAGAGGAAGAAAAGACAGATAGTAATAATAAAAAGCATGTAACTTGGCTTTAAAAAGCCAAAGCCAAAAATCAGAAAAGGATTTCGGCGGTCTTCTCTTCTTTGCAAAATACAAAGTTCTTTATCAATAGAAAATAGATTCAATATTAACTCAAAAAAAATCGCAGCAAAATACATCAAAAACCATATCAAAGGTCTATTTACTTTTCTTTTATTTTTTGTTTTTTCGAATTTGCATATATCATCTCTACTCTAATAAAAGCAATACATATATATATATATATATATATATATATATATATATATATATTAGATAAATATAAGAAAAAGAAAAAAAAAAGGAATTTTTACCTTTCCGGCCACCGTGTAACGGCAGGCCCCCATGGCCGGATACTAAACTCGTCCAGAGAGTTCTCTCCCTCCCTCTCCTTTTTTTCTTTCAAATGATGAAAATGAAAATTTTTTAAAAAATTTTGGCCTTTTATAGCCTCCCAAAACGAGCCGTTTTGGGGGCTGCCTTTTAACCTCAAAACGGCATCGTTTTAAGGCGACCCGATCCGACCCGACCCGTCCGGCCTAGGATCCGCATGTTTTTGAAGCGGAGGGGTTATTTGCGCTTTTGGCATCTCCGCTTTTTCATGATTTCGCAATTAAGTTTTTTCTTAATTTTAATTTTACCCTAAAATTTATTTCGGTTTCAATTTGGCCCCTATCCAAACGACGTCGTTTAGGAAGGCAGGGATTATTTCACTTTTGGACCTAGTGTGTTATTCGCGCTTTCAAATCAGTCCCTTTCTCTTTTATTTATTTCTGGATTGGCCCCGAATTCTTGTTTTAAATTCAATTTAGTCCCTAGTTTAATTATTTAGCTCCCTTTTTTATTAAATTAGTTAATTTTATTATTTTATTTTATTATTATTTATTATATTTTTACTATTATAGTTATTTTTTTTTCATTACTACTTTATTATTATTGCACTATTGTTATTATTTTCCTTATTATTACCATTAAAATTATATTTCCTTTCTATACTTATTTATTTGTATTATTATTTTTTGTATTATTATATTTTTTATCATTACTATAATTACTGTTTTAATCTATATTTATTTTGTCTAATTTTATTTATCTATTTATATTTTTGTTATTATTATATTTTATGTATTATACCTATATCTATATTTACGTATGAATATTACTATTTTACTATTGCTATTTTTATATTATTTTCATTGGTATTTTACTTATTATCATTTTGTATTATTATTATTATTGTTGTTGTTATTATTACTATTATTATATTATTACTATTATTATTATTATATTTTCTTCCTTTTGTAATTACTTATACGCTATTATTTTTATACTAACCAATTTAATATATATATATATATATATATATATATATTAACACACTTATTTTGTTTATATATCACTACTCTTATTATTATCATTTCATCATTTATTTATTTATATATTTCTAAATAATTTCAAACCTTAGATCATTCATTATTTGTATTATCGTTATTATTATTATTATTTATTATTACTATTGTTATTACCGTCACTTTTACTTTTATTACTATCATTATATTATATTATTTTTATCTATTTTCTATTCCCATTATCATTATTATTATTATTATTATTATTATTATTATTATTATTATTATTATTATTATTACTACTAATATTCTTATTATGACTATTATTATTATCATTAGTATTATTATATTTTAATACTATTATTATTTATATTATTATTATTATTATTATTATTATTATCGTTTTCGTTATCATTGTCATTTTTATTTTGCCATGTTTTATTTATTTTTATTGTTATTTGTTTATTTATTTATGTATTCGATCATTTCATTTATCTTATGCTTTTGTTATATATATATATATATATATATATATATATTACTAGCCTTGCTTTCATCTTTTTATAATTGCTCATATCATTGTTATTGACATTGTCATACTTATTATTACGTATTAGTATCATAATTTGCTTTTATATGTCACCAAAAAATCACGTCATATTTTTACTCGATACATTAAAATAATTCTTTCATAAAAGCAATATTCCATATTTAGAGATTCGAGAAAATCGTGCCCTAACTTACTGGGTTTCAATTTTTCTCATTTAACCTAAATAGCGGAATATGCTTTTAAAATCGTAACACGAATTTTGAATAAAATGTTTACTCTCGGAGATACGAGGTGATGTTTCCTAACTTGCTGGATATGACATCTTAATACTTTGAGATAATATTTTTTGCAAACAAAGGCAATATTCGGTATTTAGAAGTTCGAGATATCGTGCCCTAACTTACTGGTTTCAATTTTCTCTCGTTTACTCTAAATAATCGAATACCCTTAAAAAAGGATTAAAATACATTAATTTTAAATAAAGGCAAGCTCATTCTCAAAGTTCGAGATGTCATGTCCTAACTTACTGGGCATGACATTTTATTACTTCGAGATGAGAGAGTCCTTAACATCTGTTTTAAGTTATTCGATCATTTCTAAATTAGCATTAATATAAAGAGGGATCGTAGTTTAAATTCTTTCAAGTTCAAATCTTCGACACTAAGACGCTAATTAATCAACTAGGTACCAATTTTGGGCGTATCGAGGGTGCTAATCCTTCCTCGTGCGTAACCGACTCCCGAACTCATTTTCTGATTTTCGTAGACTAAAAAATTATCGTTTTAGTAAATATTAACTTTTATTAAAATGATTAATTTAAGGTGATCCGATCACACCTCATCAAAAAAGATTGGTGGCGACTCCCAATTTTCGTTTCATTTCCAAAATCAAGGTCGATCCCCGTTTTTCCAAAAAATGGTTACGACATTATAATTTAAATTCCCCATCCAATTTGTTTTTATCTTACATGTTATGTTTTGTAAGATGTTTTATATCATATTTTAAAAAAAAAAAAAACTAGGTTCAAGACGATTACTTAGCACGGCATCAATATATGCTTTCTTTTTCGTTTCTATTTTTATTAAGATCGAATTTGTCATTGTCAAGGTATAATATTCTATATTCAATTTCGTTTACATCGCCAAGCTTTCTTTAATAATACAACTTAATCTCTTCTATCAAACCTCTCAACAATACTTGACGAAGAAGAAAATATAGAAAAAAAAAAAAAAAAATTAGCAAAATGGATCGTCTTCCTCAAGAGCTTGTCATTGATATACTATCAAGGCTTCCAATCTCAACAATAATGCAATCCAAGTCCGTGAATCGAGCCTGGCGTATCTTAATACGAAATCAAGTGTTTGTCAACATGCATTTCAAGCGCATGGTTGAGAATGACCCAAGCTTCATTTTACAAATCAGAGATCAACCCATCCAAAACCAACTTTATTTCGGAGATTTCTCCAGCCATCCAAATGATAGAAACGTTACGATCATCACAAAGAAGCTTATCATGCTGCCATTACTAGCTAATTTCCATTTGGTGAGTTCATGTAATGGATTGCTATGCTTGCGTGGCACTCACCGAAGCCTTGGACTGATCTGTATTTATAATCCTTTTACCAGGGATTCTATAGAGTTGCCAAAGCTAATAGCAAAGGGACCTAGTCATCAAGTGGGGGTATTGGGATTTGGTTTGGATGCTACCACAAACAAATATAAGGTTGTAGAGGTATCATATAAACGAATTTATAGAGCTTCTCCAAGCCATGTTGTTAGACCTGTCAATCGCCTAGCTTCTCAGATTATAGCACCTTCTTCAATTGACTCTGAGGTTCATATTTTGACTGTTGGTAATGGGATCCTCACAAGGAGAAATTTGGGAAGTTTCCCTTTCCATTTTATGTGCCAAAAATCTCAGGTTTTGGTCAATGGGAAACTTCATTGGATTTCTTATCCTCGGGGTAGTAAAGCTTACCTTGCTATTATGTCGTTTGACTTGGGTAATGAACAATTCAAGGAAGTCCCTAGGCCTGATTGTATCAGTTCGGACAGGCAATTTCACGAACTCGTGGTTCTACGACGTTGCCTGTCGGCGGTTTGTTTTGATTACGATAATGAAGAACTGGAGATTTGGGTTATGAAAGAGTATGATGTGAAAGAGTCTTGGGTCAAAGAATTTAGCATTGGAACTTACCTACCAAAAATATTGCAGCCGGATGAACGTGAATCATTGGATAGTTCAATGCTTTATATGCCTAAGACATGCATGCGAGTCCTATGTCAGTTGAGGAGTGGAGGGATCTTATTGGAGTACAAAATTAAAGCACTCTTTGTCTATGATCCTCATTGCAGGACATTCCAGAATTTTCAACTTACATTTGAAGGAATTCCCAGGTGTTTCACCTTAGCCGTTCATGTTGTAGGCCTCAACTGGATCGATACATTTATCGAGGCACCATGATATTGATTTCATGTTATCTAAAGAAAAAAAAAAAAAAGAATGAGATGTCTTTATCGGAGTTTTTATGATCAGTTTATGCAGTTGTTGAGATGACTGGTGTTTAAGTCCCTCGATCCAGTCCTCTTGATTTCTTTAAATTATCTTGAGGCAGGATTAGTTCCCCCATTTTGTAAAATTCTAGTTACTGTCCATTTCATTCAAAAATTAAAAACAAATCCTTTCTATGAATTATTTTGACTAAAGGGTAAAAAAAAACTTACTAAAAAATTAAAACAATTAATTTAACTAAAAAAAAAAAAGAAACCCTAAAGAAATCGTTCAAGTTTGACCATAATTGAGTTAATGTGACTGACGAAGTTATCTGAAGTTGTCAAATGGCATACCATGTTAACAAAAAGTTATTTTTCAAAAAACAATTAAAATGTGTATATAAAATAAATATAAATAAATGGTTATCCAAATTCATTCCGGATGAATGCAAAATTAAAAACACTTTAAAAATTATAAAAAATTTATTAATGATTATTTTAAAAATTCTAAATATGCATATATAAATTTCAAATGTGTAAAAACTTAAAAAATTTATTTATTCTTAGTGTATATATATAATTGCATTTAATTTAATTATATATATTTATGCGAGAAACTAAGAATTTAATGTTAAGTAGTTGAAATAAAATTATAAAATTTTGAAACATCATGATTAAAAAAATTCAAGAAAGTATAAAGAAATTATCAAAAAAAAATTTCAACAAAAAAAAATTTATAATTATAAAAATTCAAATAATTTCTAAAAATATTAATTCTTTTAGTTTTTTATATTAATAATATGACATTTATTTTTGATATCTTTTATATCTTTAAATTCATGTTTGAAATGTTGGCCCCAAAATTTGACCCGCGATTTTTTTCTTAAAAGTACCATATATATTTTACCATTGTTTTCAACAGTGATGAGTGCATCAATACAATTTTTTTTGCTTTTGTATTTTTTTTTCCTTCTTCTTCTTTTCTAATTGTTTGTTATTGCGACCGAATTGGTCATTTTCATCATGTAATAGTCTATTCAATTTCAATTTTGTTTTCATCGCCCAACCATCTTTAATAATACAACCTAATCTTCTATTGTATCTCTCAACACTCCTTCGCGAAGAAGAAACCATAGAAAAAAACCAATTAGAGAAATGGATTGTCTTCCTCGGGAGCTTGTCCCTGAGATGCTATCAAGGCTTCCAATCCCAAGCTTGGTGCAATCCAAATCTGTGTGTCGAGCCTGGCGTATATTCATACAAGATCAAGAGTTTGTCGACAAGCATTTCAAGCGCATGATTGACAATGATCCAAGCTTCATTTTACAAATCATCGGTAATCCCATCCAAAACCAGCTTTATTTTGGAGATTTCTCCAGCCATCCAAACGGTGGAAACGTGATGATAACAAAGAAGCTTACCATACCACCATTGTCAAACTTCCGTTTGGTGAGTTCATGTAATGGATTGCTATGCTTGCGTTTCACTCACCCAACCTTCGGACTCTGTATTTATAATCCTTTTACTAGGGATTACATTGAGTTGCCAAAGATTATAACAAAGAACGCTGCTAGTCATCATGGAAGCGTCTTGGGATTTGGTTTGGATCCTACTACGAAGAAATATAAGGTTGTTGAGGTATCCTATAAAGGAATAACTTGTAGAACCCTGCCTAGGCGTCTTGCTATATCTAGCATGCGTCGACCTCCTCTAACTGCCGCATATGCTTCATCAATTGAATCCGAGGTTTATATTTTGACTGTTGGTAGCCCCACATGGAGAAACTTGGGAAGATTTCCCTTCCATCTTATGTGGCAAAAATCTCAGGTTTTACTCTACGATAAACTTCATTGGATTTATTATCCCGACACAATCAATGCTACTGCTCTTATTATGTCTTTTGACTTGGCTAATGACCAATTCAATGAGGTCCCTAGGCCTGATTTCATCAGTTCGGACAGGCGATTTCATGAACTCGTTGTTCTACGAGGTTCCCTGTCGGCAGTTTCTTCCGATAATGAAGGATTGGAGATTTGGGTTATGAAGGAGTATGATGTGAGAGAGTCTTAAGAATTTAGCATTGGAACTTACGTACCAAGAATATTGCAGCAAAATGATCAGTGTGAATCATCGAATAACTCGAGGTTTTATTTGCCTAAAAGAAGCATTCGAGTCCTATGCCAGTTGAGGAGTGGAGGGATCTTGTTGGAGGATAGAAATAAAGCACTTCTTATCTATGATCCTCATTGCAGGATATTTCATGATCGTCAAGTTACATTTGCTGGGATTTCAACGTATTTTAGAATAGTCGTTCATGTTGCAAGCCTCAATTGGATCGAGACTACCTAAATGCTAAATAAATGTTCCCTTCATGATATTGTAATTTGATTTTATGTTATTTGTAATGAATATTTGGGGAAAATCTTAATTATAATTATGAGATTTTTTTCATTGAGGTTTGTGTACAATAGTAATTGCATGTTTATTGAATAATTTTATATGTATCTCACTGAAGGGAATATTTGAGTATTTATACATATTATCACTCTACTATTCATAGACTTGACCCCACTATTTATAGGACTGACATTTTAAGCAGGCCTTGGGCATGCTGAACATTTGTACCATTCAAATTAAATTGGATTTTTTAATAGAATTTTAATTTTTTTTCATAATTTCATTATAGGAGGATAATGCGCTTCAACACACTCAAACCCTTATCCTCCTGTATTGACAACAATACTAACATCAATCAAGTTAAGACTCAATTAGCAATTAAATTAAAAATTTAAAACTCTTAATTTACACTTTTCAAAATCTAATTTCGCAGATGTAACAGAAAATTTCTATCAAGTCAAAAGTAAAATATAAATATTTTTGAAGCCAAAATGTAGTTTTATTACTATAATACCTTATGATCTCACAATTTTTAGAAGGACATTGAAGTAATTATACAATTTGCAAGAGCCAAGTACATTGTTTATCCCCTCTAACTAGAGTTTGAGTATAAATTATAAATTTATCCTTCATTTATATTAATTATAAATTACAAAAAATAAAAATAATTTATATATTGAAATCAAGTTTTACAAACAATTTAAACTAATTTTTTTAAACTACATTTAGAAATTGTATTTCATATTGTAAGGACCCAAATTTGTCCGGGCCCAAACCAACCAAAAAAAACCAAAATCTAAAATAATAACAAAAGTCAATTTTTAACAGTCCTTTTTACAAATTACAAACCCAAAACCGAATTAACCCTAGCCCAATACTCAATGGCCCAACAACTAATATTAACTAGACCCAAAAATACAGCCCGATTGGCCCAAAGGTCAAGCAATCTTCAGGAACCCTAAGGTTCCCCTTGCGCCGCAGCAGCTGCGCCACCAGCAGCCTCCGTACGCGCCAGCTACCCCCCCACGTTGCCTCCGTACCTGCAAAAGAAGACAAGCAAAGGACAACCACAACAGCAAGAGCAAAAAAACAAGCAGAGCAAAGAGAAAAAAAGAAAAGAAATTGTATTTTTCTTTTTTGGTTCGGCTATAAAGCCAAGAACCATTTCATTGTAATTTTTTACAGACACACGAATACTGAATAGCAAAAAGAAATCAAAAAAGTCATTGAAAGGTGATTTCACATTTTTTTCTCCTTTATTTTCGATCTGCTTGTGATTTTTTTAGCATGGAAAATGAAAGGCGTGTTTGAAACAACACCGATGAAAGCCCACATGTCTCGAAAATATGGAGATTCGGGCTAGGGTTGTTTTCTTTATTTATTTATTTATTTTTTCATCAGATTTTGCTTTGTTTTTTCGTAGGATAGCATAAGATTTTAAGTTTTTTCTTTAGAAAAAAAAAAAGAAGAAAAGGGAGAAGGAGTGCGCTTACCCGATTTCCGTGGGCGTGTCCTCCGTTGACAAGGTCCGGTCGCCATTGACCCACCGTCAGCCATCAAATAAATGATGGTTTAGGCAGCTGCATGTTGAATCAAACCCTAGGGGAAGGGGTTAAAGATTCTGTTTTAAAAAAAAAATGAAAGGTTTGCTGAGTTTTGAAAAGGAAATAAATGGGAATTAAAGTTTAGCATCAGATTTGGAAATAATGGAGTTTAAAGGAGGGGACCCACGCGTGTTGACCCAATCCAAAAGATTGGATCCGCGTTCTTTTGTTTCAAATAGGTTAATGGCGCATTTGGTCTTCCTCTTTCGCGCCAATTTTCAATTGGTTTCTGTTTGTACTTTGTTTATTTTTTAAATGTTCCCTAAAATTTGTGTGTTTTTACATTTTAGCCCACGTCTCAACGCAGTGTTTCGAGATCAGGGATAATTTCAGTCTTGGTCCCTATGAATTCACGCGTGTTATACATGGGTCCTTATTTTATTATTAGTAGTTTATTTTATTCGTAAATTATCCTTTTTATTTTACTTTGATTTCAATTAAGTAATTTGTTTAGATTCATTTTATAGTTTTTTTAATTCGGGCTTATTTACTTGTATATTTTGAGTTACTTTAGTAATTGTTTTTTTTTTAAAAATTATTTTTATCATATCATTGATGTCATTTTTAATGTTTGTATTAATTGTATTATTTGTATCATTTGCTTACTCATTTATTTTAATTTGGGTAATTGTATTTTCACATTTTGGATACTATTTTATGTAAATGTTTTTATACATTATTATACACACACACACATATATATATATATATATATATATATATATATATATACACACTTTATAATAAAATTAATTTTATTCTGTGTATATTATCAGCATTATATGATTTCATACATATAATTGTTTTTGAATTATTTTACATATTTTAATAGATATATATATGTTGTTTGAAAGGAAACCACGTGCTTTATACTTTAGTTGAATTTATTTTTTATACATATACATTAGTACGTATATTTGATATAAACATTACTAAATCCGTGTATTTTATACATAGTTTTCTTTATATATATAAGTATGTTCTTAAATCTATTATATATAATTTATAATAAATTTAATTTAACCTTGTATGTATTTCCATGTTTTTACAAATAATTATTTTTCAAGTTATTTATGTATATATGATTTGTAAATCTATTATGTTTCTAAGATTATATTTCACTATACATTTTTAAAATCTTTTCATATTTTGTACATAATTTAATTTTTTTATATTATATATAAATTGTCAATTTTAAACCAATATTCTTTAATGTTTTGTATGTTATTCGATCAAAATATTCATTTCATAACATATATTTTAATAATAAAATATATATCTCTAGGTTGTTTTTACAAATAGTTTTAAATTCAACAATTCGTATATTGTATAAATTATGTGTTCATTTATTCGTCCTTATTTTAAATGTCTTATATCACATTGGTTTCAAATTGCTATTTTGTTTTTTTTTACATCTTGCATTGATTGTTTTATATTATGCCATATATATATTATTGTTGCGTATTATTTATTCATCTTATTGTTATATCAATTATTCTCCATACATGCTTGAACATTGAGTTATAATCTTTAAATTAATTATAGTTAATTGTCTTGTTAGTTGATTAAATAAGTTATATTATCTTCATTCATCCATTGTCGTATTTTATGCATGCATATATTATCCCATGCTCTTTTTGGTTTACGAAATGTTATTTTATAAGGTCCAACTCTTTAAAATTAATTATACCATCTTATTTCAAGTAAAATTAATGCGTTTTAAGTTAGTTTTATAATTATTCATTTAAAAATTCTTTAAAACGAAGGAAATGTTCGATGTTTGGCAATTCCGAAAATCGTGCCCTATCGTGCTAGGTTGCAATTTCCCGTTCGGTCAAAACAATCGAATATTCCTTTGGAATTTCACTCATGTCTTTAAAAATTCTTTAAAACAAAGGAAATGTTCGATGTTTGGCAATTCGGGGAATCGTGCCCTATCGTGCTGGATTGCAATTTCCCGTTTGTTCAAAATAATCGAATATCCCTTTAAAATTTCACTCATATTTTTTAAACTTTAAAATAAGGCAATGTTCGATGTCTAGAAATGCGAGGAATCGTGCCCTACTGTACTGGGTTTCGGTTTTTTGTTGGACTAAACAATTGGGCATCCTTTTGTGATTTGCAACATATGAACTTTTGGAAGTCAAAACTTACTGTGTTTTCGAGGGCATAAAGGATCGTGTCCTATCGTGCTGGATGTGATGCTATATTCCTCCGAAACAAGAGAATTTCGACTACCAACTTGGACTATTAAAATGTTTTTAAAGCAATCACATTTCAAAAACATTTTTAAATCTCAGACATAATGACAGTATTTAATCAATTTGGTACCAATTTTGGGCGTAGTGAGGGTGCTAATCCTTTCTCATGCGTAACCGACTCCCGAACCCGTTTCCTCAAATTTACATAGGCCAAAATCGGTTTAAATGGAGAAAAATATTTTATTAAGGTGATCCAATCACACCGAAACAAAAGATTGGTGGTGACTCCGTATTTCCTTTTTCAAAAGTCAATCGCTCGTTTTTTTTAAAAATCAAAAAAATGGTTTCGACAGCTTGGCGACTTCGCTGGGGACTGAACAAGAGAGTCAAGCCATAAAATTGATTAATTTCTGTCCTTTTGTCTAAAGTCAAAATTTTGATTTGATTCTTTGTTGTATTCGTTTGCATGATTGTTGTTGTTCGAATTTTGTAGTGTACTCTTGCATTGCATTATTGCATGACCGGTATGGTCACACCCTCTAAGTGGGAATGAGAAACTACGCCTTCGTGAGGTTTTCATCTCTACATGGGCTAATGGATCACTTCCGGGATACATCCGTACCTATGATTTTGTGAGATTTTCATCTCTGCATGGTCATAGGGAAATGTATTCCCCTAAACTGAACTCAATCCATATGAGCCTATAATGGGTAAGGATTGAGGAATCTGTTGGTTCGGGTACCCTTACCCTAGAACCGAGCCACATATAGAGAGACCTAGGAGCTTACCCTAAGTAGAGCCACTCCGAGCCTCTAGTGATCACCCGAATAGGTGCTTTTTTTGTCATTTATTTCTCCTGTACTAACGTATTTTGTTTTTATTTGTTTATGACTGCATTGCATTACATCATCATAGAAAGGAGGTGTTGATTAATATTTGATTGCCAAATAGAACAGTTTGTCATAAGAAAATGAATTTCTTAATAAAATGGATTACAATACGGTTGTCTGAATAGGGTCCAAGTGAACACGACAGCAGAAGGTTGACAGTTCGCGGAGGAAAACAAGACTTTGCCTAAGGATTCAAGCTAATAAAGATTATTCAAAAGCCGTCACGTCCCGACTTCCTTAAAAGAGCTAATCAACATTACGAGGATGGTAAGCCGTGGCGTGGATCAAGCACAAGGGAGCTAGTAGAGGCATTTATTGGAAGCTTACGAGATTTGACTTTCACGAAGAAAAAAGATCAGTGTCTTCGCCTGAAATATGAAAGCAAGGCCGTATACGTAATCCGTTTTATGTAAAAAAATTTGTTTTCTAGAAAAGTTGTTCTAAGGGAATTGAATACAAAATCAACATCTTTCTTTCCTTTGCATTCATCCCATGCATTTGTATTGCATTGCATAATTTGCATTATTTTTTCCCAAAAGGACCCTAATTAGGTAAAATTATCTCAGAACCAACAAAGGATATGGACCAAAGGTTGGAGAGAATAGAGCAAAGGCAAATACAGATGCGAGAGCAATTGATTAAAACTCAACAAGATATGCGAGAACAAATGCTAGAACTCCCAAGAAATATGATGGGCCAGTTAACCCAGTTACTGGCCGGAGAATTTGAAAAAAAGAGTGGCCCAGTGGTCAATAGTGAGGACGATAATGAGGAGATCATCTATTCCCCAGGCTTTACCCCAATAAGCGTCCCGACCCAACCAGACATGAAAGAGGTACCCGTTGTTATCGGACACCAATATCAGACGGATACATCGGTTCTATTGAGCTTCTCGATGGGTTCAGGTCTTAACCCAGAAGATGATCAAGCCAAACCAGTCGTGCTGCCAGAAATGAAGGAAAGGGGAGAATGGACTTTACAGGCCCCGAAGAAGAAGGAAAAGAAAGCAAATAGTACGAGTAGCTATAACAAGGGTCGTTCGGAGCCGATTATAGTAAGCCAGCCAAGGTCGGTAACTACCAGCCATCAGGCCTCCTCAAGATAGAAACCCAATCGGAGATCGAACTCGGAAAAACCCTAATTCACACCCATTCCAATCACGTACAGAGAGTTGTACCACATTCTGTTCGACGCACATGTTGTATCCCCTTTTTACATAAAACCTATACAACCCCCATACCCTAGATGGTACGATACAAGCAGCCAATGTGAATACCTAGAAACACAAAAATTTATATACTTTTTCATACCCTTTTTAACTTAAAACCAAGCTATTCCGGTTAAATTCTTGTCGAAAAATAATTAAATATTATAAAATAATTAAATTATGTTAAAAATATTAACATTATGAATTTTAATTAATTTTATATTTAATTTTGATTAAATTTGGTTATTTTTGACAGAATTACACAATTGGAGAAAAAAGGCCCAGTGAACACTGCGAGAAGAACAAAACCGAGAGTAATTTGAAGTATCAAGGCCAATTAATTTCCAGCCCAAGACAGTCCAGAAATGTTTATTAATTCATAATTAAATTAATTTTAATTTATTTCCTATTTAATTTAGGTTAAATGAATTAATTTTAATTAATTATGAAGAAAGGGCCTAGTGAACCGCACTGGTTGAACCGAATGAAGTGAGCCGAACCAGCCACTAATTGGGCTGACCAGAACCGTCCATTGGCTGACCCAAATCAGAAAATTAGCTGGTAAAATATGCTTGCAAAAAGGCCCTTGAAAAACTTCCAAATTACGCTCAAACCCCACCTTTACTTTAGGCTTTAAAGATTTGCCCTAGCCTATTTTTAGCAAGGTTGAAAGCTTCAACCTTGCCATGTGTGTGGCCGGCCATGGGAGGGCTCTCTTGGCTGCTAAATTTGCCATTTTTAGCAGCCCTCTTCAGCTATAAAAGCCACCCTATGCTGCCTATTTCAAGCCATCCCTCAACATCTCTCATTCCACAACATTCTCTCATCCTCTCTTCACTTCTCTTAAAGTTTCCTCTCCATTTTTCCATCCCATTTTCCCTTCCTCTTGTGCCGATTTCCTCTCTTGAGAAAGAGGTGTTCTTCAACCATCTTGGGCAGCAATCAAGGATTGATAGAATCCTTGCTCGGTGAAGACAACGGAGACAAAAGAACGGAGCAACAGTCAAGCCGCAGAGAAACACTGGATTTGCTTTCTGTTCCCTTTCTTTTTAATTTCTATTGTTTTTATGATGAACATATCTATGAATAATATTGTTGTTGAAATGGTTATTTTAATCAATTTAGCTTGAATTTAATTCGTGTTGGGTTGATTGTATTTTGCCTGCTTGAATTGTTAAAATAGTGTTTATGCTGTTATAAGCCTCAGTGAAATGCTTGATTAAGTAAAATCATGCTTAGGTTATCTGGCATTATAATTGTTTAGATAACTAAAGAATCAATTGTTTAAGCAGATTGAAATTGCAATTAATGGACTCAGTACTTAATCATTGCATGTTTAATTCTTCTAAGGTAACTGAAAATTAAATTAGCATTGTATTTGGCGATACATATGCCTTGCATAACTTGCAAGATTGTTGTGATTAAATTGTTTTAAGGTATGGCTACTTTGTTACTTCACATAATCTTTTACATGTTTATTAAGTTGAATTAATCTGTTGAATCGACATAGGAACATGCGAGAGATAATTTAATTCAATAAGTATGTATGTGCGATAGCATGTTTACTTTATTAAATCTGTTTAGTCGGTTGAATTGGCATAGGGATATGTCCAAGAGATAAATGGAATTTTTTTTTAGTAAATGTGTTCATAAGTTAGCAAATTACTAGGTTGCCGTGAATCTATTCATAACAGCATAAGCACGAATTTAATATTTCTAAGTTAAAAAGGTATAATTAATCCAACACAATTATATCATCTTGATTAAATCTTAATTGAAATCGTGCACTAGAACTCTTTTATTTTTTTTAAATTGTTTGCTTAGTTTTAAAATCTTAGTTTATAAATCACTCTTTTCAAACCAAAATTATTTTTACCTCACCAAAGTGTTTTAATTAATTTCATAAATATTGCTTTTTACAGTCTCTATGGGTACAATAACTTGACATTTACTTGTCACTTTATTACTTGTTACGATTGTGTACACTTGCACATTTCCACCATTCCAAGTTTTTGGCGCCGTTGGCGGGGACTGTATTTTAAAAAAAAAATTATTTGTGAATTTATTTTTACATTTTGGTTCTTTTATTTTCCTGTTCAATTTTATTTACTTAATTAATTCTCCTCTGATTATTTCGTGTGTTTATGAGTATTGACCGAATTATCGACTTACTCCCAAAGTGGACCACTCTAAATAGAAACGAACCTTTCGCCAACGAAGAAGACAAGCGAACCGAGAAGGAGAAGAGATGAATTTCGAGAATATCAATCAAGGAAACGGAGCAAACCTTGCTCAAAATCCTATCCTTATTGCTGATGATAGGGATAGAGCTTTACGACAATATGCCGTGACAGTTTTTAATAACCTTAATCCAGGTATTAGAAGACCCGAGATCGAGGCACAACAATTCGAGCTGGAAGCCGATCATGTTCCAAATGCTTGAGCATAAGGGCCGCTTTAGTGGAATGCCTACTGAAGATCCTCATCTTCATTTAAGACTGTTTATGGAGGTGAGCGACTCTTTCAAGCTAGCTGGAGTACTTGAAGATGCATTACGATTAAAACTGTTCCCGTACTCGCTGAGGGACAGAGCTCGAGCCTGGTTAAACTCACTGCCACCAAACTCGATTTCTACATGGCAAGAGTTAGCAGAGAGATTTCTTGTGAAGTATTTCCCACCTAGCAAGATAGCTAAGCTGAGAAATGAGATTACTGTTTTCCAAAAAATGGATGATGAGTCCTTACATGAGGCATGGGAAAGATTCAAAGAGTTATTATGAAAATGTCCTCATCACGGAATTCCACATTGCATCCAACTTGAGACATTTTACAATGGTCTCAACGCTCACACAAGGATGGTAGTAGATGCTTTTGCTAACGGTGCTATCTTATCAAAGTCTTACAATGAGGCTTATGAAATCATCGAGAGGATCGCGCCAGTAACAATTACCAGTGGCCAACCAATCGAGCAACGTCAGGAAGATGAGTTGCTGGAATTCATGAAGTGGATGCTTTCACTTCACTTACATCTCAGGTATCTTCGATATCTTCAATGTTAAAGAATCTTACCACTAATGGGTCTAACAGTTTTGTAGCTCAACCACCTAACCAATATGAGAATATAGCCTGTGTCTATTGTGGGGAAGGACATTTGTTTGAAGAATGTCCGTCAAACCTTTAATCCATGTACTACATAGGTAATCAGAACCAGAACCGAGGAAGGCAAGGGCTGCAATCCAACTTTTACAACCCATCGTGGCGAAATCACCCCAATCTTTCCTGGAGTAACCAAGGGGCTGGAGGCAGTAACAACTACGCCCAACCTAAACCAACCCAGCCGCTTAGTTTTTCACAGCAAGTTCAGAAACCAGTTCAGGCTGAATCATCCAATAGCTTAGAGAATTTATTGAAGGCATACATGGCGAAGAATGATGCCACTCTAAGGAATTTGGAGAACCAAGTGGGCCAACTTGCTACTAAACTTAGGAACTGTCTACAGGGTACTCTACCTAGTGATACGGAAAATCTGAGAAATCCAGGAAAGGAGCATTGTAAAGCACTAACATTGAGGAGCAAAAAAACGGTAGATCCCAACATTATTGAAGCTGAAAATGAGCATGCTAAAGCTCAAGATTTAGAAGAAGTTCAACCGAGTGTTGAAGTTCCAGTTCCACTAGAACCGTAACTCACAAGACTGAACAGTAACCTCGTAACCACCAATTCGATCACCAACCAATCAATCGTTAGCGCAGAATTGTCGCCAAAGACAAATCAACCAGTACCAACTTCAGTATATAAACCTCCACCACCTTAGCCTCAAAGACTCCAGAAGCAAAAACTGGAGGTCCAATTTAAGAAGTTCCTTGACGTACTCAAGCAATTTCATATCAATATCCCGTTGGTTGAAGCACTTGAACAAATGCCAAATTATGTAAAATTCATGAAAGATATCCTGTCCAAGAAGCGGCGACTTGGAAAATTTGAGACGGTAGCTTTGACGAAGGAATGCAGTGCATATCTTTAAGACAAATTACCCCCTAAGCTGAAGGATCCTGGGTGTTTTACTATACCATGCAACATTGGAGCAGCTTATTGTGGTAAGGCACTATGTGACTTGGGCGCAAGTATCAACTTGATGCCTATGTCAATATTTAAAAACTTGGGGATAGGTGAAGTTAGACCTACTACGGTTACACTTCAGCTAGCAGATCGATCCTTAGTACATCCAGAAGGAAAAATCGAGGATGTATTGGTATGTGTAGATAAGTTTATATTTCCTGCTGATTTTGTAATTTTAGATTTCGAAGTAGACAAAGAAGTACCAATTATCCTGGGAAGACCGTTCTTAGCAACCAGAAGGACACTTATTGATGTGCAGAAGGGCGAACTTACTATTCGCGCTCAGGTTGATCAAGTAACATTTAACGTTTTCAAGTCAATGTGATTTCCTGACTCAATAGATGATTGTTCTGCAGTATCTGACTTAAAGAATTTAATAGTGGAGAAGGAACTCAACTCTGTTGAGGATCCTTTGGAAAGAATTTTGACATCAGACCCTCCAAGTGATAAAGAGGAGGATGAAAACTTAGCTTTGCTAGAAGCTAATCAAAAGGGATTTAATCCACAATTTTGTTTTGAATCTTTAGATTTAGAGGAGAGAGATTACACACAGCCAAAAGCGTCAATCGAGGAGCCACCTAAACTAGAACTCAAGGTATTACCTTCTCATTTAAAATATATTTATTTAGGTGGCGCTTCTACTCTGCTTTGTGATTGTTTCAGTGAGTTAACTATCGAAAGCAAGAAGAGAAACTTATCTTAGTTCTGAAACAATTTACGAAGGCTATCGGATGGACCATAGCTGATATTCGCAGTATTAGTCCATCTGTATGCATGCACAAGATCATCTTAGAAGATGGTGAAAAAGGGATGATCGATGGACAACGAAGGCTGAACCCCATCATGAAGGACGTAGTGAAAAAAGAGATTATCAAGTGGTTAGATGCGGGTATCATTTACCCTATTTCAGATAGTTTATGGGTAAGTCCGGTCCAGTGCGTACCAAAAAAAAGAGGTATCGCAATCATAGAAAATGAGAATAACGAGTTGATACCAACTAGAACAGTTACGGGATGGAGAATCTGTATCGATTACCGGAAGCTGAACAAGGCAACTAGGAAGGATCACTTCCCTTTGCCATTCTTAGACCAGATGCTGGATAGACTCGCGGGGCGAGATTACTACTATTTTCTCGATGGATACTCGGGGTACAACCAGATTACGGTAGCACCGGAATATCAACACAAGACCATATTCACCTACCCGTACGGTACATTTGCATTCAGACGCATGCTATTTGGTTTATGTAATGCATCTGCTACATTTCAAAGATGTATGATATCTATTTTCATTGACATGGTAGAGAAATTTTTGGAAGTTTTCATGGACGACTTTTCAGTGTTTGGAGATACGTACGATGACTGCCTAGCCAATTTAGCTAAGGTACTAAAGTGATGCAAAGAGACAAACCTAGTCCTTAACTGGGAAAAGTGTCACTTTATGGTACGAGAAGGTATCGTTCTGGGGCATCAGATAACAATACATGGGACCTAGGTAGACAGAGCAAAAGTAGATGTTATTGAGAAACTCCCACCTCCAACATCTGTAAAGGGTGTTAGGAGCTTTTTGGGCCACGCCGGTTTCTATCGAAGATTTATCAAGGACTTCTCCAAAGTTGCTAAACTTTTATGCAAATTATTAGAGAAGGACACGATATTCAAATTTAATGAGGAATGCTTAAAAACTTTCAATGACTTGAAGAATCGATTAGTCACAGCACCCATAATTGTCACACCAGACTGGGACTTGCCATTTGAATTGATGTGTGACGCAAGTGACTTCATAATAGGAGCCGCATGGGGCCAAATAAGGAACAAATTTTTCATCCCATCTACTATGCAAGCCGAACTCTGCCAGGGGCTCAGTTAAACTATACAGAAACAGAAAAAGAGTTACTTGCTATCACATTTGATTTTGACAAGTTTCGATCTTATCTTGTAGGTACAAAGCTAATTGTCTATACAGACCACTCGGCAATCAAATATTTACTTGCCAAGAAGGATGCTAAGCCGAGGTTGATCCGATGGGTACTTCTACTTCAAGAGTTCGATTTGGAAATTTAAGATCGAAAGGGAGTAGAAAACCAAGTAGCAGATCACTTGTCCAGATTGAAGCCGCAAGAAGGGAATTCTCCACTTGTACCGATTCAAGAAACATTTCCAGATGAACATATACTGAAGGTAAATCATGTCCATAATACCCCTTGGTTTGCTGATATTGCTAACTTTTTAACTTGTGGTTTAATGCCGTATGATAAGACATATCAACAAAGGAGAAAGTTTCTTCAAGATGTAAAGTAATATTTCTGAGAGGAACCATATCTGTTTAAAAAGTGTGTAGATTAGATGATTAGGAGATGTGTGGCAGAAGAAGAGATACCGCAGATTCTATACCACTATCACTCAGCCCCAAGTGGGGGTCATTTTGGAGGAACTCGTACAGCAGCCAAAGTATTGCAAGCCGGATTCTTTTGGCCAACACTATTCAAAGATGCATATGCATACGTAAAGAGTTGTGACCGATGTCAAAGAGTTGGAAATGTCACCAACAGAAATGAGATGCCTAGAACAAACATCATTGAGGTTAAATTATTCGATGTTTGGGGTATTGATTTTCTTGGGCCTTTCCATTCGTCTTTTGGTCACAAGTATATACTGGTAGCAGTAGATTATGAGTCCAAGTGGGTCGAGGCAGAGGCCTATCCGACAAACGATGCTAGGGTTGTGATGAAGTTTTTGCAGAAACACGTATTCACGAGGTTTGGAACCCCGAAGGCCATCATTAGTGATGAAGGGTCCCACTTTGTGAACAAGTGGTTAAAATGGTTACTAGACAAGCACGGGGTGAAACACAAGGTTGCAACGGCTTACCACCTGCAGACGAATGAACAAACTGAACTGGCAAATAAAGAAATCAAAGGCATATTGGAGAAGGTAGTTTGCCCAAACCGACGAGACTGGTCCAAAAGACTAGATGATGCTTTATGGGCTTACCGAACAGCATACAAGACACCTTTAGGGATGTCACCCTATAGGCTGGTTTTCGGCAAAGCCTGTCATCTACCTTTGGAGTTAGAGCACAAAGCTAACTCGGCTCTTCGACAACTCAACTTGGATCCTAAGCTTGCTAAAGAGAAACGGATGCTCCAACTCAATGAGCTAGAGGAATTCCGGCTATTCTCCTACGAAAATGCCAAATTACTCAAAGAGAGACTTAAGAAATGGCATGACAAGCACATTGGAGTTCGAGAATTTGAAGCAGGTCAGAGAGTTTTGTTATTTGATTCCAGACTAAAGTTCTTTCCAGGTAAGCTAAAATCACATTGGTCTGGTCCATTTACAATTCACTGAGTCTATCCATACAGAGTTGTTGAACTCCAAGGTAAGAGAGGTAATTTTCAAGTTAATGCTCAGCGTTTGAAACACTATTGAGGGAATAAAACCAAACGGGATAACGTCTCGTTCATTTTATCAGATATTTAATAATCTTCGTGTTTTGTTTAATAAATAGGGTTTATTTTTCGGGTTTAGTATGTTTAAATAAATTCTGTCTAGGAGGTTGGAACTTAAGCGGAACCATTTGTGACCCCTCCAATCTTTCTTGGGAATTTATTTTAACATAATTTTCCAAGAAATTTTTCCCTAATCAACAAAATAAAATTTTGTTTTTCAAATAAAAGGGTCAATTTGATACAATTTTTAATTTGCAACTCAATTTTTAATTTTCATTGAGTCTAGGGACTTAAATTGAATTATTTTTAAATTTGATTGCTCTTTTCGTAAATAAACAAAACTAGATGCCTCTTTTGGTAAATATTTTTATAAGACTTCTAGAATAAATGTTTTTAGTTAAAAAAACAAAAAAAACAAAAATGATAATTATTAATATATAATTATACTCATTAAAATATATATTAATTATTATCAATTTTTGGATTTTGTTTGATAAGTTTTTTTACTAAAATGATAATCTTCAATATATAATTATATCTATTTATATATTAATCTTTATCAATTTAGCATGAAATTAGGATTTTATCTTTGTTTTAATAAATTAAATAGCAATTAATAGTTTAATATATGCATATATCTAATTATTAATTATTGTTATCTTTATATAAGATTAGAATTTAGAATTTTTTATTAATTAAATTGTTTTAAGAATTCTACTCTAATTCCTATTTCTCCCCTTATAAATACTACCCATCTTCCCATTCACCAAACACTTAAAACCCAAAGCACCAAAATACCCAAGTGCCAAAACCCCAAGCAACAGCAGCTCTAAGCAGCCGGCCAGCACACGCCCAGCTCCATCGCACGCACGTCTCGCGCACAACGCCCGCATTGCCTCGAGCGCCTACGTGTGGTACCTGCCCTCCGCACCATCCTGCACGCGCCCGAGTTCCACCTACTGCTGAACGCCCGTGTTGCTACCAGCTCTGCTGCACACCGCTGCTCCCACATGCACCACGCCCGCATGCCCTAGCTATTTGTGCGGCATTCCTCTTCCATTCATCCTAAGCCACAAACCTCCAACCCTTATTTTAAATTCCCATCTTTTTCGCCTTTATTACTATTAATTCTTAGAGTTCTTATATTTTTACAAAAAAAGGTGGTAAGACCTAGCTTTTCTTAATTTTAATTTTAATTAATTAATTTTTCAAATCATTGAATTATTTTTATTAAAATTTATTGAGAAACTAATTTTTTTTTTTATGATCAGGTTAAACATGCCTCGCAAGAGAACTTGTGCTTTCGCTCAAATTGATGAAACACAAAACAAATTCCACTGTGAAGAAGCCAAAGTGAGATACGAAAGTATCTTAAAAAGTCAACAGATGCATCCAGAAAAAGGCTTCATTTTAAAGGAAAGCAACTACCGAGACTTTATGGCACGTATTCGTCAAGTTGCTGAAACCCTAAATTGAGAGTTGTTTTGTGAAAAGAGACCAAGTGTGGATGAAGAACTAGTTCGTGAGTTCTATGCAAATTTAACTTCAAGCGAGATGATAGAAGTTCTAGTTCGTGAAATCAAGGTACCGATAAATTCAAATGCTATTAATGAGTTCTTTGAATTACCAGATTTCGAAAACGATGAATATTCCACATTGATGAGCAATATCAAGCCTGAAAATTTGCAAGAAATTCTCGAGGAACTGACAGTTCCAGGTTCTACATGGATTATGTCAAAATAAGGAGTCCACACTTGTCGAAGAGAATATCTGACACCACTCGCAAAGGTGTGGTTTTACTTCATCCGATTCAGCCTTATGCCTAGCTCATACGGGACTACTATCTCATTAGAACAAATGGTCTTATTGTACTCGATCCTAATTGGTAAGACCATTGATGTGGGGAAGATCATCTTGAGGGAGATACGTAATTGTGCTGTTAAACACTCTGGCCCTGCTCATTTCCCCTTTACGATAACAATTCTATGCTTGAAGGCTGAAATTCTTGCGAATGTAAGGAAGATAGGGTATAGCCAGGGCACAATCACGGATTGGGACCTTTATCGAGTAGCTGGAGACTCAGTTCTACAACAACGAGATGAAGTAAGTGAGGAACCGGAGGACCCTGATGAAGAAGAAGATCCCGCGATGCAATCATTTGAAATACCTGATAAAGTAGAATCAATGGAGCCAGAAGCTGAACCTGATGCGGAAACTTCAATATTTCGAGCTAAATCGTTGAGCCCAGACCTTCGAGATGAGCTATCAAAACTGATGGACTTAATGCAACATATGCAATGGCAACCACAAGCCTACTGGAGATACTCAAAAATAAGGGATGACTCGATGAGAAGTGCTTTTAAGAAAATATACAATGATCCATTTATTTTTGTGCCTGAATTTCCAGATTTCATATTCGAGCCATGGACTCAACTCTCGAAAAAGGAGCGAAGCGATTCATGCAAAGGCAATAGTGATGGAGCAAAAGATGAGTCAAATTCGGAAGGGTCTGCAAATAAATAAAGGAAGGATCTTGACTTTATTTTATTTCTGTTCTTAGGTCATTTTACGATTAATTTTAATTAGGAATTTATTTTTGTTTTTTGCATAATAAAACAAGAGAGGAAAATCATTAATAAAATGTGAGCAAGTCACAAAATTTAAAGTGCGGCAATAGATATATACATATCTAGGATTGGATTTAGAAAGAGCTTGGAACATAAGCAGTCAAATTGACTCACCTCCTCTTTTCTAAAATCCTACCTGGTGTATAGTATCTATTCACTTTAAACAATGAGGACATTGTTCATTTTAAGTTGGGGGTACCGAGAAATTGAATTATTTCCACTCAGAATAAAATTTTTCTTTTAATTATGATTAGGATATATTTTGTTCAGAAATTTGAATTCTGTTAAGTATGCTCAATTTGAGTATGAATAAAGTTCTATTATTTCAATAAGTTATTATGTTAGCTTAATAATGACATGAATGTGTTTTTAATAAAGCATGAAAATTCATACCATAAAATTTTTTAGTTCTTTAGGAAAGTTAGGTATGCATGAAAGTTTAAGTCTTTAGAATTGACTTAGTAAGTTTCTTGAGGCGAAATCCTATGGAGAATGGAATGTTGGAAATGATTTAGGCAACTATTGTTTGGATCGTTTGAGCCTTTCAAGCCCACCATGGTATATTTTATCCGTTGAAACCCAACTTTGAGACTATATGGCCTGATTATTTCGACCCTTATAATAATTAGCCATTACTTTTTGCTTAATAATCTTAAAATTGTCCCAAACACTAGACTCAGTAATATTCTAGATGTTTTTCGAAAATAAGTTTGGGGGAGTTGAAAAGAAGTATCAATTGCTCGAGAATTGCAGTACACAAAGTAAGTGCTCGTGTGAATCAAAAAAAAAAAAGAAAAGAAAAGAAAAAAGAGCACATGTATTTGAAAGATGTACAAAAGAGCATATGAAAGTCAAGTTGGTGTATCGAAGGTACAAACTCCGAAGGTTCAACCGACGCTGAGTCTAGGGTTTTTTTAAAACCAAAATTTATCCATCTTTCACTTACCCCTAGCTTAGCCACGTTACAACCTTGATAAAGAACTATTGATTCAAAGTCCTCATGCTACCTACATTAGTGGAGAGAAATTGCTACGATCAACATATGAAGACATAAGTTAAGCTTAATGATTGCAGCTTAGTCTTTAATAAAGGAATAAAAATCAAATTGGTAAAGGTTAACATGTCTTTATTACAAAAGCATTTAGTCTAAATTTTGCTATTATAATAAGTTGTTGAATTTAATTTGAACAATATGCATATTTAAGTAGCATAACTTAACAGATTTCTTGTCTTTGAGCATAAGTATTTTAAGTTCATAATCTCGGGAAAAATGTTGTTCTGAAGGAATTTTTCAAAGGTGTTTCTGAGAGATTCTTCTCAAAATTTGCACATTACTCGGGACGAGCAATGAATTAAGTTTGGGGATGTGGAACCACAAAAATTTATATACTTTTTCATACCCTTTTTAACTTAAAACCAAGCTATTCCGGTTAAATTCGTGTCGAAAAATAATTAAATATTATAAAATAATTAAATTATGTTAAAAATATTAAAATTATGAAATTTAATTAATTTTATAGTTAATTTTGATTAAATTTGGTTATTTTTGACAGAATTACACAATTGGAGAAAAAGGGCTCGGTAAACACTGCAAGAAAAACAAAACTGAGAGTAATTTGAGGTATCGAGGCCAATTAATTTCCAACCCAAGACGGTCCAGAAATGTGTATTAATTCATAATTAAATTAATTTTAATTTATTTCCTATTTAATTTAGGTTAAATGAATTAATTTTAATTAATTATAAAGAAAGGGCCTAGTGAACCGCACTGGTTGAACCGAATGAAGTGAGCCGAACTAGCCACTAATTGGGCTGACCAGAACCGTCCATTGGCTGACCCAAATCAGAAAATTAGCTGGTAAAATATGCTTGCAAAAAGGCCCTTGAAAAACTTCCAAATTAAGTTCAAACCCCACCTTTATTTTAGGCTTTGAAGATTTGCCCCAGCCTATTTTTAGCAAGGTTGAAAGCTTCAACCTTGCCATGTGTGTGGCCGGCCATGGGAGGGCTCTCTTGGCTGCTGAATTTTCTATTTTTAGCAGCCCTAAGCTATAAAAGCCACCCTATGCTGCCCATTTCAAGGCATCCCTCAACATATCTCATTCCACAACATTCTCTCATCCTCTCTTCACTTCTCTTAAAGTTTCCTCTCCATTTTTCCATCCCATTTTCCCTTCCTTTTGTGCCGATTTCCTCTCTTGAGAAAGAGGTGTTCTCCAGCCATCTTGGGCAGCAATCGAGGATTCATAGAAGCCTTGCTCAGTGAAGACAACGGAGGCAAAAGAAAGGAGCAATGATCAAGCCATGAGAGAAACATTGGATTTGCTTTACTCCCCTTTCTTTTTAATTTACATTGTTTTTATGATGAACATATCTATGAATAATATTGTTGTTGAAATGGTTATTTTAATCAATTTAGCTTGAATTTAATTCGTGTTGGGTTGATTATATTTTGTCTGCTTGAATTGTTAAAATAGTGTTTATGCTGTTATAGGCCTCAGTGAAATGCTTGATTAAGTAAAATCATGCTTAGGTTATCTGGAGTTATAATTGTTTAGATAACTAAAGAATTAATTGTTTAAGCGGATTGAAATTGCAACTAATGGACTCAGTACTTAATCAGTGCATGTTTAATTCTTCTAAGGTAACTGAAAATTAAATTAGCATTGTATTTGGCGATACATATGCCTTGCATAACTTGCAAGATTGTTGTGATTAAATTGTTTCAAGGTATGGCTACTTTGTTACTTCACATAATCTTTTACATGTTTATTAATTTGAATTAATCGGTTGAATCGACATAGGAATATGCGAGAGATAATTTAATTCAATAAGTATGTATGTGCGATAGCATGTTTACTTTATTAAATCTGTTTAGTCGGTTGAATTGGCATAGGGATATGTCCAAGAGATAAATGGAATTTTTTTAAGTAAATGTTTTCATATGTTAGAAAATTGCTGGGTTGCCGTGAATCTATTCATAACAGCATAAGCATGAATTTAATATTTCTAAGTTAAAAATGTATAATTAATCCAACACAATTATATCATCTTGATTAAATCTTAATTGAATGCACTAGAACTCTTTTATTTTATTTTTTTGTTTGCTTAGTTTTAAAATCTTAGTTTATAAATCACTCTTTTCAAACCAAAATTATTTTTACCTCACCAAAGTGTTTTAATTAATTTCATAAATATTGCTTTTTACAGTCCCTGTGGGTACGATAACTCGACATTTACTTGTCACTTTATTACTTGTTACGATTGTGTACACTTGCACATTTCCACCGTTCCAATACCATGCGGGAATCACCGGGCATTCCATCGAGAACTATACCACTTTTAAAAAGCTAATCGAAAGATTTATTAAATTGGGTATCGTGAAATTCGATGGTCCCTCTGGAGTAAGAAATCTGTTATCCAACCTTTCTGTTAAAGAGGTGGACATTTTGAGTTCCATGATGGATAGGGGCATGAGATCTAAGGGTGCATCGAGCTCAGGACTCTAATGCAAGACCTGGTATTGGGGAATCCAAACATTAACGACATATCAGAAGAGGGAACCCGGGGGTAGACTTTTCCAAGCTTCTGCCATTGCGTACTTAGGGTGTTTAAAACAATGGGACTGTGAAAGAGATCCTTGTATTTTTAGAGCTAATCTAGAGTAATATTCAAAACGCACTTGTTCTTTTAAGCCTAGAAGCAACAAGAATCCTTTTGTGAAATAGGCTTATATCCAAAATCTTTATTTCAATGAAATACATGTTTGTTATCGTTTTGAGTAAATATTCTTTTATTCTTTCCATTTCATAATGTACAAACGATTATTCTTAGATTCTTTCATTCATGATCATACCATACAAATAATCATCCTTAGAATCATTTATTCTTTGAAATCTGCCTTCGCACCTACAACAGGTCTCCAGATATCAATGACGTGAGCGACACTGTTTCTAACTCCGAGTCTCTTTTTGAGCAAGATATGTGTTTAGAGGGATCTCAGGACCTTGAAGATGATAGAGATTGTAGCCTATCTCCTGATTTGTCAAGGATGGTAAAACAAGATGAGAAATAGATCCTACTTTACAAATGGGCAATGGACGTCGCGAACCTAAAAGAAGAGAAAGAGATAAAGATTGGAGTGTACAACACCACAAAGACAAAGCGAGATGTCAAGAATACTAAGATATTTTCACATGATCGTATCAAGATATGCCTGGGCTACCAAGGCCTGTGGATGCTAAAAAGTGTCCATATGAGAGTCAGGAGGACACATGCTAATGGTTTTATGTTAGCCAGGCTAATCATGAGGTTCGAGTGCTGCTGAACTAACATGGAAGGAAAGTCAAGCTACGAATGCCAAACGAAGGAAGACGAAACTCTTATGCCTCCTCAATTTTTTCACAGATTTTCTATATGTGGGGCATGGATATTATGGGGCTGATCTCGTCAAAAGCTTCTAACCGATATCGATTCATCTTTAAGGTCGTCGATTACTTCACGGAATGGGTGAAAGTCATTTCATATGTCAATGTTACTAAGTCGATAGTCATCGAACTCAAACAAAAAAAAGAAGAAAAAGAGAGTGAAAGAGATTAGGTGCCGATAAAGAACATCAGAAAGATTCAATGTCAGAAGCTGGCAATCTGTTCGAAGATCAGACGCCATATCATAACACCGCAAAAATCATGGAAGATAATCGAGGCTTGTAAAGATTGGCAGGAAGAAGTTACCATTTACCCTCTATACTTATCGAACGTCGGCCAAAACCTTCGACGGGGCAATACATTGTTCGTTTGCTTAATGGGATAGAAACGATTTTGAAAACGACATTTCTTTTGGCCAAGTCTTATCAAAGCTGAAGTTGGATTAGGCAGAATAGATCCAATCCCAATATGATCAGTTGAATTTGAATAAAGGAGGTTGAAAGCCATCTGTCATGGCCCAATGTACTAGAAATGAATGATGCAAGCTTACGTCAGAAAGGTTCGTCCTAGAGAATTCCATGAGGGGGACCTAGCGTGGAAAAAGATCATTTTTTATACAAAAAGACTTCAGAGGAAAGTGAAAGGCCAAGGCAAAAACCCGCAAAGGACGCTTTGAGACCTTCAAAAAAAAAACAAAAAAGAGAGAAAGAAGAAAAAGAAAAAGAAGAAAAGAAAAGAAAAGGAGAGGCCAAGGCGAAAACCAGCAAAGGGCGCCTTGAGACCAAAAGGGATTTGAGTTGAAAACCCGAAAGGGGCGGCTCAAATTTGAATCAAAGTGGGGCATACAGTAGTCTTGCTACGCCTAAATTAACAATGAAGAAGTATGCTACATCTTGAGGCACCGACAAAGTACTCCGGATCCCCTAAATACGTATTGAGCTCAAAATAGACCTCAAGAAGTTTGTATAGAAAAGCTCGAGCTACGATATCTGGGGCACCTAGTTTTCATCTTACCCGCACTAAGTTTACTTTCTTTGATTACTATATTCGTTTCAAAATATGCTCCTAATAAATTTCCTTCTTATTACATTGCTATCTTTGATTAACTTATTTGTTTCGAGCTATGTTCTCAATCAATTTCCTTCTTATCCATTGTTACAACCTTTTTCAAGCATTTTGCATTGAAATAACGATTATTGGACCAATAATACTTTCAAAAAAGAAGTTCTGCATATTACTCTGAAAGCTTCTAAATAATATAGGAACCTGAAACAGGACCATTATTTAGAACTCACCAAGCCTAAGGGGTGGAAATGTTGAGAAAGAGGAGTCTAAATTATGGCTATCTCTTCAGATTTTCTGTCAAAGGTATCAGTTGAATGAAGAGGTAAGATATTTATTTGGTGACACAACTTCGATGAATAACGAGCAATGTCAACCCAAGTGTAAAAAGGGTCACTCTCGGGAAAAGAAAAAAGATACTCTGCATTCATACAAATGTCAGACATACGCATATAGACAATACACCCAAGGAACGGTGTAACATATCAAATTGATTGAAGATGATACAAATCCTATACTTCTGAGTTGCAGCAGACTGGATAGAAGAAACCAAATGTTATTCCCCTGAAGTTACAGTGGGAGGTACAAACTTTATGCCCTAGAAGGTACAATCGAAAGGGACTCTAAAATTACAGCGGGGCAAGATTACTGAGCAGAATGTGATTGTTTCTTTGGGTTTCTTATCAAAATACCAGTCGAACAAGATGGCAGCATAATACATCAGCGATAATGCCCTGATAAAAAATGAGCGATGATACCTTAAGCATCTAAAAGGAATCACTCTCATGACATTTCTACATTCATAATCATTCACCTAGTTAGGAGCATCTGACTCATTTTGATCATGGCATCCTAATTATTTGGCATAAGCATAGATACAGGAAACCAATTATACAAATCATGTCCTTAGAAGACGGTGTGGCGACATTGGTGAATTCTACAGATCTTGTCTCCCTGAAGTTGCAGTGGAGTAGATCGAAGACGGTGAATCTTGGCTCTCTGAAGTTGCAGTGGAGCAGATTCAAGCTACCATCCTATCTCCCTAAGGTTGTAGTAGAGTAGGCTAAAGATTGAAGATCTTGTTTCCCTGAAGTGACAGTGAAGCAGATCGAAGACGGTGAATCTTGTCTTCCTGAATTTGCAATGAAGCAGATTTAAGCCACCATTCAATCTCCCTAAGCAATAGTGAAGTAGGCTAAAATTTACAGATCTTGTTTCCCTGAAGTTGCAGTGGAACAGATCGAAGATGGTGAATCTTGGCTCTCTGAAGTTACAGTGGAGCAGATTCAAGCTATCATCCTATCTCCCTAAGCCGTAGTAGAGTAGCCTAAAATTTGCAAATCTTGTTTCCCTGAAGTTACAGTGGAACAGATCGAAGACGGTGAATCTTAGCTCTCTAAAGTTACAGTGGAGCAGATTCAAGCTACCATCCTATCTCTCTAAGCCGTAATGGAATAGGCTAAAATTTACAGATCTTGTTTCCCTGAAGTTACAGTGGAACAGATTGAAGACGGTGAATCTTGGCTCTCTGAAGTTGCAGTGGAGTAGATTCAAGCTACCATCCTAAGCCGTAGTGGAGTAGGCTAAAATTTACAGATCTTGTTTCCTTAAAATTGCAGTGGAACAGATCGAAGACGTTGAATCTTGGCTCTCTGAAGTTGCAGTAGAGCAAATTTAAGCTACCATCCTATCTCCCTAAAGTTGTAGGGGAGTAGGCTGAAAATTGTAGATCTTGTCTCCCTGAAGTTGCAGTGGAGCAAATCAAAGACGGCGAATCTAGTCTTCATGAAATTGCAGTGAAGCAGATTTAAGCCACCATCCTAGCTCCCTAAAGTTGTAGTGGAGTAGGCTGAATATTGCAGATCTCGTCTCCCTGAAGTTACAGTGAAGCAGATCGAAGAAGCAAGCCTTAAACCCCTAAGTAGTAAGGTAACAGGCTGAAGATTGCAGATCTTATTCCTGAAGTTACAATGGAGCAGATCGAAGAAGCAAGCCTTAAACCCCTAAGTGGTAGGGTAACAGGCTGAAGATAGCAGATCTTGTCTCCTTGAAGTCGCAATGAAGCAGATGAAGCTATAATTGCAGAAGAACATATTAAAGTCATAAACCTCAACTCTATAAAGTTGCAGTGGAATAGGTTAAAGCTACAAGCAGTCACAGTGGAGTAGATCAAAGCAACAAACCTTACCCCTGAAGTTGCAGTGGAGCACATTAAGGATACATGAAGAAAAGAAGCGCCAAAAGAAGTCGAGACTCGGCAGGTCCCAGCAAATTTGGCCCTTTTTTGGTCTTTGTTCTACTCTCGTTGTACGACAATGAGCAAAAAGGGGCAGCTGTAAGGACCTAAATTTGCCCGGGCTCAAACCAACCAAAAAAAAAACCAAAATCCAAAATAATAACAACAGTCAATTTTTAGCAGTCCTTTTTACAAATTACAAACCCAAAACCGAATTAACCCTAGCCCAATACTCAATGGCCCAACAACTAATATTAACTAGACCCAAAAATACAGCCCGATTGGCCCAAAGGTCAAGCAATCCTCAGGAACCCTAAGGTTCCTTTGCTATGCCATGACAATTGCGCCACAGAACTCTCGTGTCGTCACGCCTACTACCCGCCACGTTGCCTCCGTACCTGCAAAAGAAGACAAGCAAAGGACAACCACAACAGCAAGAGCAAAAAAACAAGCAAAGCAAAGAGAAAAAAAGAAAAGAAATTGTATTTTTCTTTCTTGGTTCGGCTATAAAGCCAAGAACCATTTCATTGTAATTTTTTACAGACACACGCATACTGAATAGCAAAAAGAAATCAAAAAAGTCATTGAAAGGTGATTTCACATTTTTTTCTCCTTTATTTTCGATCTGCTTGTGATTTTTTTAGCATGGAAAACGAAAGGCGTGTTTGAAACAACACCGATGAAAGCCCACATGTCTCGAAAATATGGAGATTCAGGCTAGGGTTGTTTTCTTTATTTATTTATTTATTTTTTCATCAGATTTTGCTTTGTTTTTTCGTAGGATAGCATAAGATTTTAAGTTTTTTCTTTAGAAAAAAAAAAGAAGAAAAGGGAGAAGGAGTGCGCTTACCCGATTTCCGTAGGCGTGTCCTCTGTTGACAAGGTCCGGTCGCCATTGACCCGCCGTCAGCCATCAAATAAATGATGGTTTAGGCGGCTGCATGTTGAATCAAACCCTAGGGGTAGGGGTTAAAGCTTCTGTTTAAAAAAAAATAAAAGGTTTGTTGAGTTTTGAAAAGGAAATAAATGGGAATTAAAGTTTAGCATCAGATTTGGAAATGATGGAGTTTAAAGTAGGGGACCCACGCGTGTTGACCCAATCCAAAAGATTGGATCCGCGTTCTTTTGTTTCAAATGGGTTAATGGCGCATTTGGTCCTCCTCTTTCGCGCCAATTTTCAATTGGTTTCTGTTTGTACTTTGTTTATTTTTTAAATGTTTCCTAGAATTTGTGTGTTTTTACATTTTAGCCCACGTCTCAACGCAGTGTTTCGGGATCAGGGATAATTTCAATCTTGGTCCCTATGAATTCACGCGTGTTATACATGGGTCCTTATTTTATTATTAGTAGTTTATTTTATTCGTAAATTATTCTTTTTATTTTACTTTGATTTCAATTAGGTAATTTGTTTAGATTCATTTTATAGTTTTTTTAATTCGGGCTTATTTACTTGTATATTTTGAGTTACTTCAGTAATTATTTTTTTTAAATTTATTTTTATCATATCATTGATGTCATTTGTAATGTTTGTATTAATTGTATTATTTGTATCATTTGCTTACTCATTTATTTTAATTTGGGTAATTGTATTTTCACATTTTGGATACTATTTTATGTAAATATTTTTATACATTATTATACATATATATATATATATACTTTATAATAAAATTAATTTTATTCTGTGTATATTATCAACATTATATTATTTCATACATATAATTGTTTTTGAGTTATTTTACATATTTTAATAGATATATATTTGTTTTTTGAAAGGAAACCACGTGCTTTATACTTTAGTTGAATTTATTTTTTATACATATACATTAGTACGTATATTTGATATAAACATTACTAAATCCGTGTATTTTATACATATAGTTTTCTTTATATATATAAGTATGTTCTTAAATATATTATATATAATCTATAATAAAATTAATTTAATCTTGTATGTATTTCCATGTTTTTGCAAATAATTATTTTTCAAGTTATTTATGTATATATGATTTGTAAATCTATTATGTTTCTAAGATTATATTTCACTATACATTTTTATAATCTTTTCATATTTTGTACATAATTTAAATTTTTTTATATTATATATAAATTGTCAATTTTAAACCAATATTCTTTAATGTTTTGTATGTTATTCGATCATGTTAGAATTAAGTGACCCTAATTCTTATTTAAATAAAATACGATGGAAAATAAAATAAAAGTAAAATCCATATAGAACTAGACTTCTTTTATTTTATTTTAGAATAAGGTTTTTTAAACCTTATTAAACTCCATCTATTTTATATTTACTAGGATAAGGTGTTTCAATCCTACTAGAATATGGCTTTACAAGCCTATAAATAGACATAGTCTATTCCTTTTGTATTGATTCAAATTTTCGACATAGTAAATTTTCTTCTCCTCTGCCGTGGTTTTTTCCAAAGGGTTTCCACGTAAAATTTTGTGTTCTTTATTTTTTATTTTATTTTATTTTTTTCACAATTGGTATCCGAGCTTCCGGGTTGTTCATCTCGATCACGGTAATGGCGTCTTTGAAATATGAAATTCGTTGTTGGGTCGCAACACCGATTTGCGTTATGGCGATTAAGATGCAAGCGGCTCTTGCGCAGATGGATCTCGAGGATGCCCTGCTAGGGGATAGATAAGATGCCTTCGACATTAACAGATGAAGAGAAGAAGCGTAAGGATCGAAAGGCATTAACACAATTGCATCCGCATTTGTCCAATGAAAATTTGCCAGGATGTGATGAAAGAGAAGACTGCCACGCATTATGGAAGAGGCTAGAACAAATATGTATGTCGAAAACTCTAACAAGCAAGTTGCATATAAAGCGTCGTCTTTATGCTCATCGTTAGGAGGAAGGTGCGTCAGTACACGAACACTTAACAGTGTTTAAAGAAATTCTCTCAAACTTGGAGGCCATGGAGGTTCAAAGATGATAAGGAAGATCTAGGGTTGATTCTACTTTGTTCGTTGCCTCCGTCTTATTCAACCTTTAGAGACACGATTTTATATAGCCGCGAGTCTCTCACGGTTGATGAGGTTTATGATTCTTTAACCTCGTATGATAAGATGAAACATCTTGTGGTTAAACTCGACTCTCGGGGAGAGGGTCTCATTGTTCGTGGGAGACAAGATCGAATACTGATGATGATCGTGGTAGGACACAGAAAGAAATCATCGTGGTAAATCTAGGGGTAGATCAAGTCTTCAAATAGAGGTAAAACTTGTAACTTCATGTAAGAAGAAAGGGCACATTAAATGAAAGTGCTATAAGCTACAAAATAAGATTAAAAGGAGGCTGCGAATCAAAGGGAAAACAACCGAGAAAATTCGTGAAGTCGATGTTGTAGAAGACTACAATGATGGTGAACTTCTAGTCGCTTCACAATGATTCTAAAGAAAGTGAGGAGTGGATACTTGATTCAGTCCGCACCTTCCATATGAGTCCCAATCGTGATTGGTTTACAACTTACGAAACGATTAATGTCCAAGGTGTTGTTTTGATGGGAAATAATGCTTCATGTAAGATCGCAGTGTTGGAACAATTAAAGTTAAGATGTTTGATGGAGTTGTCGAACGATTAGTGACGTGCGGTATGTTCCGAATTGAAAAGAAATTTAATTTCGTTGAGTACTCTTGATTCAAAAGTGCAGATACAACAAATGAAAGTGGGGTTTTAAAGATTTCAAAAGGGTCCTTTGTTGTGATGAAAGGGCAAAGAAAAAGCGCCAAGTTATATGTTTTGCGTGGTTCTCATCATTCTTCGTGATGCAAATTGTCACTTCCTCTTCCTTGTCGATGATGATATTACTAAACTTTGGCATATGCGCCTAGGGCATATGAGTGAGAATGGCATGGTAGAATTGAGCAAAAGAGGACTTCTTTATGGGCAAGGAATTTGCAAACCGAATTTACTGTGAGCACTGTGTGTTTTGGGAAGCAAAAGAGAGTTCGATTCACTAGAGGAATCTATAACACGAAGGAAACGTTGGAGTATATTCATTCCGATCTATGGGGACCATCTAGAGTGCCTTCAAGAGGTGGAGCTAATTATATGCTAACCTTTATTGATGATTTTTCCGTAAAAGTTTGGGCGTTCTTCTGAAGCGAGAAAAGCGATGTGTTTTCCGCATTTAAGTCTTGGAAAATTATGATTGAAAAAGCAGATGAGAAAAAGCAGATAAAATACCTCATTATGGACAATGGCTTAGAGTTACGTTACGATGAGTTTAATAGATTGTGCAAGTCGAGAAGGATCGTGAGACACTTGACGATTCGTCATACTCCACAACAAAACGGCGTTGCGAGCGAATGAATGAACAGAACGATCATGGAGAAGGTTCGATGTATGTTGTCAAATGCCAACTTACCAAGTCGTTTTGGGCGAAGCGACCTCTCATCGCATGTTTTTGATCAACCGATCTCCATCCGCTGCCATTGAGAAAAAGACTCCACAAGAGGTATGGTCCAGTAATCCTGCTAATTATTCCGATTTAAAGATCTTTGGGTGTCTGCGTATGCTCATGTTAATAATGAAAAATTGGAACCGAGATCCATTAAATGTGTTTTTCTTGGTTATAAAGTCGGTGTAAAAGGGTATAAGTTATGGTGTCCTGAAAATAGGAAAGTTGTGATTAGCAGAGATGTTGTTTTTGATGAAACCGCTATGCTTCCTAACTTATCTCTTAAAGACTCTTCCAATAAAGAAAATCAAAAGCGGTGGAGCATCGAGTTAATACAGAGTCGACTCTTCAAGTCAGTACAAAAATTGAGAATAGAGTTGCTTCTTCACCTCAACACTCTATCGCCAAAAACAGAACTAAAAGAGAAATTAAACCTCCAAAGAAGTATGCTAAGGCTGATCTAGTTGCTTATGCTTTAAATGTGGTGAAGATATAGATGCGAATCAAGAGCCATCAAATTATTCTGAGGCGATTAGTCATGAAGACTCGAAAAATGGATGTTTGCTATGCAAGAGGAGATGGAATCACTCCACAAAAACAAAACATGGGATCTTGTGAAACTTCCTAAAGGTAAGAAGACTGCTCGTTGTAAATGGGTGTTTAAAAAGAAAGAAGGGACTCCAGAGTTGAAGAACCTAAATATAAAGCAAGGCTTGTTGCAAAGGGTTACAGATCAAGTTCCGGTGAGTGGACTTCACAGATGTGTATTCTCCCAGATTGTGAAGCATAGTTCGATTCGAGCTTTGCTTGGTATTGTGGCCATGCATGATTTAGAGCTTGAGCAGTTAGATGTAAAAACTGCATTTTTGCATGGAGAACTTGAGGAAGATATTTACATGCAACAACCAGAGAGTTTTACAGTTTCAGAAAAAGAGGATTATGTTTGCTTGCTGAAAAAGTCCCTTTACAATTTGAAACAGTCACCAAGGCAATGGTACAAGAGGTTTGATTCCTTCATGACTTCTCACGATTTCAAAAGAAGTAGTTTTGACAGTTGTGTTTACCTTAAGAAAAACAATGATGGTTCTTTTGTGTATCTACTTCTTTACGTTGATGACATGTTGATAGCAGCAAAAGACAAAGGAGAGATAAGAAAGGTCAAAGCCCAACTAAGTGAAGAATTTGAGATGAAAGATTTGGGACCAAAGAAGAAGATACTTGGTATGGAGATTCTTAGAGATAGAAAAACAAGTAAATTGCACCTAAGTCGAGAAGGGTACATTGAGAAACTTCTTTGCGGGTCCAATATGCGGAGTGCTAAGCTGTTAGTACTCCTTTAGCAACCATTTTTTTAGACTTTCATCGGCTTTGTCTCCACAATCGGATGATGAGATTGAGTACATGTCACATGTTCCATACTCTAGTGTAGTGGGATCTCTCATGTATGCTATGGTTTGTTCACGTCCAGTTTATCATATGCGATCGATGCGATTAGCGAGATATATGGCGAATCCGGTAAAGAACACTGGAAAGCGATTCGGTGGATTTTAAGATACTTACGAGGTACTATCGATGTTCGCTTACGGTTTGGAAGAATCAAGATGGAGTTATTGGGTATGTTGATGCTGATTTTGCTGGAGACCTTGATAGAAGAAGATCTCTCACAGAGTTACGTCTTTACAATCGGAGGTTGTGCAATAAGTTGGAAAGCCACTTTGCAAACTACGATCGCTTTGTCTACCACCGAAGCCGAGTACATGGCGATTCTCGAGGCTTGTAAAGAAGCTATTTGGTTGAAGGGACTCTTTAGTGAACTAAATGAAGACCTTTAAATCAACACATATTTTTGTGATGATCGAGTGCCATCTTTCTTACAAAAGATCAAATGTTTCATGAGAGAACAAAACACATTGATGTTCGGTATCATTTTGTTCGTGATATTATTGCTCGTGGTGATATTGTTGTGAGCAAAATTAGTACTCATGAAAATCCTGCAGATATGATGACCAAGTCACTTCCTATAACCAAGTTTGAGCATTGCTTAGACTTGGTTGGTGTTCATTGTTGAAGTTAAACCCTTAAGGGTTTTATGGAAGAGGTGGAGAACTTGTTCGCGATAAAGAACTTGTTTATTGAGAATTTGTGTCAAGGTGGAGATTGTTAGAATTAAGTGACCCTAATTCTTATTTAAATAAAATACGATGGAAAATAAAATAAAAGTAAAATCCATATAGAACTAGACTTCTTTTATTTTATTTTAGAATAAGGTTTTTTAAACCTTATTAAACTCCATCTATTTTATATTTACTAGGATAAGGTGTTTCAATCCTACTAGAATATGGCTTTACAAGCCTATAAATAGACATAGTCTATTCCTTTTGTATTGATTCAAATTTTCGACATAGTAAATTTTCTTCTCCTCTGCCCGTGGTTTTTTCCCGAAAGGGTTTCCACGTAAAATTTTGTGTTCTTTATTTTTTATTTTATTTTATTTTTTTCACAGATCAAAATATTCATTTCATAACATATATTTTAATAATAAAATATATATCTCTAGGTTGTTTTTACAAATAGTTTTAAATTCAACAATTCGTATATTGTATAAATTATGTGTTCATTTATTCGTCCTTATTTTAAATGTCTTATATCACATTGGCTTCAAATTGCTATTTTGTTTTTTTTTTAAATCTTGCATTGATTGTTTTATATTATGCCATATATATATTATCGTTGTGTATTATTTATTCATCTTATTGTTATATCAATTATTCTACATACATGCTTGAACATTGAGTTATAATCTTTAAATTAATTATAGTTAATTGTTTTGTTAGTTGATTAAATAAGTTATATTATCTTCATTCATCCATTGTCATATTTTATGCATGCATATATTATCCCATGCTCTTTTTGGTTTACGAAATGTTATTTTATAATGTCCAACTCTTTAAAATTAATTATACCATCTTATTTCAAGTAAAATTAATGCGTTTTAAGCTAGTTTTATAATTATTCATTTAAAAATTCTTTAAAACAAAAGAAATGTTTGATGTTTGGCAATTCCGGAAATCGTGCCCTATCGTGCTGGGTTGCGATTTCCCGTTCGGTCAAAACAATCGAATATTCCTTTGGAATTTCACTCATGTCTTTAAAAATTCTTTAAAACGAAGGAAATGTTTGATGTTTGGCAATTCGGGGAATCGTGCCCTATCGTGCTGGGTTGCAATTTCCCGTTTGTTCAAAATAATCGGATATCCCTTTAAAATTTCACTCATATTTTCTAAACTTTAAAATAAGGCAATGTTCGATGTCTAGAAATGCGAGGAATTGTGCCCTACTGTGCTGGGTTTCGGTTTTTCGTTGGACTAAAAAATTGGGCATCCTTTTGTGATTTTCAACATATGAACTTTTGGAAGTCGAAATTTATCGTGTTTTCGAGGGCATAAAGGATCGTGCCCTATCGTGCTGGATGTGATGTTGTATTCCTCCGAAACAAGAGAATTTCGACGACCAACTTGGACTATTAAAATGTTTTTAAAGCAATCACATTTCAAAAACATTTTTAAATCTCAGACATAAGGACAGTATTTAATCAATTTGGTATCAATTTTGGGCGTAGTGAGGGTGCTAATCCTTCCTCATGCGTAATCGACTCCCGAACCCGTTTCCTCAAATTTACGTAGGCCAAAATCGGTTTAAATGGAGAAAAATATTTTATTAAGGTGATCCAATCATACCGAAACAAAAGATTGGTGGCGACTCCATATTTCCTTTTTCAAAAGTCGATCGCCCGTTTTTTTAAAAAATCAAAAAAATGGTTTCGACACATATTATATAAGTGTGATCTTCAAATTAACTACTAAAAATGAATGGTGTAAATCTCCTTTAAATTTTTAAAATTAACAAAATTATGCTATGTAAATATGTATTTTTATTATCTTATTTAGATTTTAATTAACTATTACTTAAAAATAGATTTCACATTAATCTACTTCAAGATTCAATTTTTTAAATATGAAATTTTAATTTTAAAATTAATAAAGTTATTCTACCTAAATATGTAATTTTATTATTTTATTTAAATTTAAATGAATTGTTATTTTAAAATTGAGTTCCCATTGTATTGATCTAATTCAAAGTTCATAAATATAAATATGAAATTTTAATTAATTTTTTAAATTTCAAATTAATAAATTTTCCCTATTTAAATATGTTAAAAGTAAAATAAATCAATTTAATTAAAATATATTTCATTAACTTACAATTAAGTCATTAAATTTTAAAGTTTTAAATTGATTTTTTATAAAATATGTTACAAGAAGTTTTTGACAATTAATATTTTTGAGATAAAAGTATATTAAAGGAATGTATTAAGTAATAATTACATATAATTTCAAATTTTTACAAATGCTATTAATATAAATAATAAAGAAATAAATTTTAATTTTAATAATATAATCATTTTTAGGAAACAAATATTATAAAATTAAATGTCATCATGTTTAGTTACAATACAAAATGTGTTGACCGTGAGGCAATTAGTAATGTTGTGGGTGTCAATGTTTCTTTCTTTAAATCATAGCAAGTACCTGGGTTTACTGTCTTTAGTAGGAAGAAACAAGAAATAGACTTTCTCTTTTATTAGGGAGCGGTTGAGTGAGCGAATTTTTAGTTGGAAGAATAAATTTCTTTCATGTTCTGGTAAGGAAGTGTTACTAAAGACTGTAGCTCAAGCTCTTTCAATCTTAGTCATGAGTGTATTCCTGATCCCTCATACTACTTGAGATGATCTTCAGAAAATGATGAATTCATTTTGGTGGAGTTCTAGGGTTGATAGTCATAAAAAGATACATTAGGCTTCTTAGGATCGGATTTGTGTTCTCAAACTTTGTGGAGGCATGGGTTTTAAAGAGCTTCACTGTTTCAATTTAGCAATGCTTGCTAAATAGTGTTAGAGAATTCTTATGCATCTCAACTCTCTTACGTCTCATATTTTCATAGCTAAATATTTCCCAAACTGTGGATGTAACGACCTGATTTCAATGGAATAAAAAAAGGTTATTTTAGAACTTTATTTTGGTGAATCGAGTCTATTAATATTTACGTTTCTAGTATATCGTTACATCAAGGTTTGCTCAAGAAATTTTGTCGAATTAATAGTTAATTAACGCTTAAGGACTAAATCGTAAAGTCTAATTGCTATAAGTTTTTAATTGGCCAAAGGCTTGAGGACTTAAATAATGATTAACTACAGGTTCAAAATGATTAAAAAAAATATTTTATAGCATAAGATAGTGGATGATGATGGTAATTTCCACTAAATTTAGCAAATGGTGATTAATGTAATATTATTAAAGGTTTAGTTAATTAATTAAGGTTAATTAAAGTTTAATCAATGTATAAAAGGGTAAGATAGTGGAGATCTATCATGTTTTTCTTCTTCTCTACCGTCCAAACTTAAGAAACCGAAAGAGAAATGGTTTGTTGCTTCAAAAGCATTTGGTCATTGATGTTAAGGTGATTTCAAGTACTTTTCTTGTAATTTTTATGAATTTGGAGTCATGGAAACTTGGTTTAGCTAGCCCAATGTACTAACTTGTAAAACTGTTAAAGCTTTAGAAAGTTTCCAGTGTTGATTTCTTGAATAATTAGGCTTGAAATTGATATATTTTAAGCTTAGAATATAAAAAGGATTAGATTGTAAAGTTAATTTAGCTTGCTGTGAACTTTGTTACATTAGGGACCAAATTAAATAAAAGTAAAACTTGTTATGAAATCATGTCATAAATAGAAAGTATAAGGTCCCTAATGAGAATATATAAAATCAGATTTTAATTTGGAACTAGGTAATGGAAGTTATAACTATCCCGAGTTTAGAGACTCAATTAAATAAAATGTAAGATTTTTGGTATACTAGGAAATCGAGTTCATATAGGCTCATGCATATCATATCATAGTAAAGAGTCATTTGGTATTGATTGATGACATAAAATGATTGTTTAGATTAAGAATCTGATCGAAGTGGAGTTGATTAGAGAAAAGCAAAAATTACAGATTAGCCCTTAAAGTATCCACTTTACATATTTTGAACAGGTAAGTTCATATGGGACTTTCCACCCTATTTTATTTTATGTTTGAATTATGTTTGAACTTATCTATATGTTAGATTTAAGTAGAATTTAGTGAATTTGGCACGTATGATTAAATTGGACTGAATTGAAAAGTTATATGAATAAGGGATATTATGAGGTAGTAAATAGTAAAAATGTAAATGTTGGTTGATTACTGGACTGGTAAATGGAATATGCAATTATGTTCAAATATTGGTAATGATATATGTATACAGAAATGATGCCTATGTGAACTTATATATGTATACAGAAATGATGCCTATGTGAACTTAGTAAAAGGTTAGAATACGTATGACATGTCATTAGGGTTATACACGTGTTTGATCAGGGATTTTACATGTTATTGCAAGATCTAGCATTTGTTGCAGATTCTCAAGTTATATGTATCGTAGGTTTAGCCGAGACGGGTAAACTTGATATAATATCAGCTTGTGTGAGCAATTATGTTATAATGTCAACTTGTGTGAGCAACTTCTTCCCGTGTATTCGATTGCATTTTACTATAGTTTCATCGGGTGATGTTCAAATAAATAGAAATAGGAATTCAAATACAAATTGGATATGTGATGGTATGTGTTTGATAGTTGATATAGGATAAGTATTAGATAGCCTTAATGTCTTAAATATTCCTCATGATTTGTAAATGAGATTAACCTATTTAGTTGATAATGTTGACATGTACTTAAATGCGCTAGTATGTGCCAAGAATAGCTATTTCTGAATGCCAAAATGTATGACATTTTTCTTTATGCCTTAATGGATCAAGGTAAGTTTAGTGACTCCATTTGAACTTACTAAGCATTCTTAATGATTACTCTGGTTGTTTGTCCTTCCTTGTAGATTTTCACCTTGCAAAACTATCAAGCCAGATCAACAAAGGAGCACATCGAAATGGTAGTTATGAATTCATTTTGAATCTAGACTTTGTGGCATGTACATAGGGACCTTTGTTGTAACAACCCGGAATATGGGGTTGGAAGTTATAAGATTTATAGGTAGGGTCAGTGGCTACATCGAACAATTGGGTTTGTCGTTGTGTTTTAATCTCAGAATGGGTCTGCTGGTCTGGTGGTTGGTTGTGTGTTAGTTTAGCTTAGGGTCCCGAGTTCGAGTCCTCATGTGTGCTTTGAGGAATTTGTTTTATTTTTGTTGCTTTTAAGTTTTGAGTATTTATTTGTTTGTTTATTTATTTCTATTTTATTTTATTTTTAATTTGGTTATAAGAAATTTGATAAGAAATAAAAATAGAAAGAAAACACATTTTTTTTTCTTCTTCTTCTTCGATCTCCTCTCCCTCTCTTCTCACGTTAGATTTTTTTTTCTTTTCTTGAGTCTTCCTGCTTCGTCGTTTTGTTTCTGCACCATATTCGTCTTCAATCGTTATGGTTCATCGGTGGGGTTGGGTGCTTATCTCGCAAATCAAGTGTGAGATCCATAACACTTTTAGTTTATTTGTGAATTGAGGATTCGATTTGGTGGTTTTCTGATTTCATGTGTGCTGGGAATCTTTTCCTTTATTGTCGAATTTTTGACCTGTTTTGTGAAATTTGACACTGTTTTTGTGTTGGAAAACAAACCTTTTGAAAGGTCGATTAATGTTGTGATGGCTGGAAATTGGGTGTGATATTGATATGCTTTTGGGTTGTTAAGATTTGGGGTTCGTTTTGACATTGTAAAATCGAGTTTTCGGCCAATTTTTGGGTGGTTTTGTGACCACACGAGTGGCTACACAGCCAGTCCACACGGCCGTGTGCAATTAGGAATTTCGGGTTTTCGATGATTTTTAATGCCACACGGGCATGTGTACCCACACGAGCGTGTGAGATCTCCACACATCCGTGTCTCCTCTGTTCTTAATTTTTAGCACTTTTGGACAGTAAGTTACATGGGCTGCTCACACGGACCTGTGTCCCCTCCACACGGGCGTGTGTGGCCTTCACATCGGCGTGTAGACCCCCATACGGCCTGGGCACTTCCACACGGTCGTGTAGCCTTCTGTCGCCAATTTTTGTACTTTGTTTGTTTTTGACTTGTTTGTGATCCTGTTGTTCTGACCCACGGTTAGGTCTTAGCAAGGGTGGTTGAGACTCTGTTTTGGCTCGGACATATCTGTTATATGCAATCGTTGCATTAGTTAAGTGACTCGTTAATGTGATATTGCCTAATAAATTAGTATCCGCTTCAGTGGTTAAGTGATGTGGGTGTGTGTGTGTGACTGTCTGGAAACTGTGTACATCGATTCTGTAATTGATTGACTGATTACGAGCTTCTGCATCTGTGTAATTGTCAGTGTTTGGTGTGCATTCTTGCATTTGCATTATGATTTCGAGTTTGGGATATGAAGAGAAGGAAGTCTGATCTGATTTTTTAGTCTGATCTGATTTTTCAGTTTCAACTGCAATACATCTGTATAGCGGTTTACCGCACAGTACAATACTTTTAGCAGCTCAGTTGCATACTGTTATTCACATGGCTTTATTCCACATGCATGGTGTGTAGGGTCAGATGGGCCTTTCGAGGTCCTATGTAGTGTGCAGGGCTAGTTGAGTTTTTTATAGCTCATTTGTGGTGTGAATGGGGGACGAAGAGGTGTTTGGCTGGATGGGTAAGTTTCATGCTAATGCATTTGTTTCGCATTTTGTATGTCTGTTTGTCTAATTGTGAGATTAACGGTATATAGATCGATGTGTTCAGTACTGATGGTTCTATTTTGGTTGTGATGATTATTTAGATATCGAATTGTCATTGTGATTTCTTTTAATTGTAGCACTTAATTTTGTTCTTATATCGTTTCGAACTCACACTAAGCTCGAGTAGCTCACCCTTCTTAGTTTCTCTTTTTCAGGTATTTTCGTATGTTGTTGTTGGATCGATCTCGGACAGCCACGTTTAGAATCAAATTTAAAAGTATTTTTATAAATCCTGCATTTATAAATAAATGGTTTGAACTGTAAATTTTATTTTGAATATTGTGGTATGAGTTTTGGGTTTTACGCACATAAGTGTCTTTTGGACTAAAATTTTTGTAATATCGGGATTTTACAATAGAGAGTTTTACGTAACTTAAATACCATTTATTTTTTAGATAGTTAAACTAAAATTTTTGTTACTATCACTTCGGTGAACAATGTAACCTCTAAGATTCGGTTTAAACTTCTAGGCCGAGTTTTGAGGCGTTACATTTGTTGTGCAATTGGTCAATTTGGTGTTAATGTTATGTGATAAGTTGATAATGGTTAGAACTTATGTAATTAGCTTGCTATGTGATCAAATTGATACGCGTTTTGATCATGTGTGATGCTTGTTTGCATAATGATCTTAATTGATAGGTGTTGGCATGATAAAGATTATACGTATGAAAGTTGGAAAGGATAAGAAGCTTAATGGCATGTAAAGTGGTAAAAATGATAGCCATGCTTGAAATATAGGTTATGTGTATGGTTGATTTGGTTCTTTCTATTATCATTTGGTTATTAGATACTCAAAATAAGGAGTTATGTACATACTGATCTATGGTAAGAAAATTTGTCATGATTAGATAAGTAAATGGTAAATTTGAATTGAATGAATGACATGGATTGTATGTTAAGTTAAATGATTAATTTCAAAATGTTACAAGTTCATTTTAGCATGTTTTATTAGGTTTGTCATAAGTGAAATGGTCATATGAATGTTGGTAGCAATATGATTTGGTTGAAAACATGTAATTTAGGTACCAAAAGGAGATAAGTAGCTAAAAATAGGGGTCATGTCGCAATCTTAGACTTTTGGAGTCGCAACGTTGCCAACTCAGAGAGTGACATCACGATGAGTATATGCATGTCGTCGTGATATGACATACTGGGATGACCACGCGGCAATGAGAAAATGATGAAGTCACGACGTTGGTCTAAGAACTTTTAAAACTTTACAATTTGATCTTAGTTCGAGTGCGGACTAGTATAAGAGTATTTATAAGCCCATATAAGTCCCGAAATTGATTGTATATTATACCATATGTGTGTCATGCATGTATTTAAATATATAATGACATGAATTGGATATTTGTTTGATCATTTTTGCTCCGATCATTAGTGTAGCATTCTGTAGCTCATACCCGACAATCGGGTCGGGCAATGGTGTTGCAGTGAGCTTCTTGAAGTGGAAGGACATAATCCTTATTTAATTTGGGAGAGTGTGGTTTTTTTTTTTAATGGGTTTTATTAAAAGGTATGCGTTGGTAATTAGGTGACAGTGCCTTGATCAAGGTTTTACAGATGCTTGGATCCTTAATGAAAGCACATTTTTCGTTAGTTTGGATCCCTTACCCAAGTTTGAAGATTTGATGGCTAAGGAACTTTTCAATGTTAATGATATGGCTTGGGATAAAGTGTTTTTGGAGGTCATATTGGCCCTTTATAATGTTGGTCATATTTGTACTAGTCCCATTAGTTTTCATAAACCGAGTGAATTGCAAGTTTGGCATTTTATAGATAATGGAATATACTTTGTTAAGAAAGGATACAAGATACACTTTTCTAATATTCTCTCTAATAGGATCAATAACCCTTGGTCTGTAATTTGAGAGCTAAAATTACCTCCTAAAATTAAACAATTTACTTGGTGGTTGTTATATGATTTTATTACCAATAATAAGCTCCTAATTAAGAAGGGTGTGCCTATTAATCCTGATTGTCGGTGTTGTGATGGACGAAAAACCTTGATCTTGTTTCACTTGGGTGCATTAAATTTAAGGATGTTTGAAAACATGTTGGATTCATCTTGCACATGTTTCAGTCATCAATTAGGTGAAGGAAGTGTTAGAGTTTTAATGATGATATCCTTGCTAAAATTCTTCCTCTCTTATGGAGCATTTGATTTAATTGAAACCTTTGTGTTTAGCAATATCAGGGCTGGGAAGTTGCTAATGTTGTGTATTTTGTTGTTTTGTGTGTGCAGGATTGAAGGGAAGCGCAACTTGGGATTTTATTATTGTTCAACCAGTTTTTTGGGTTGTTTCTGTTTTTTTTATCATTGGTTGTGCCACTAACAAGTTGGGTTAAAGGTAATGCGAATATTGCTACGTTTAAGGATAAATTGTGTACGAGGTGGGCAATATTTGTTCGAGATAGTACTAGTTTCATGGGCCATGAATCAAAGCTCATGACCATTGCACACAGAACGTCCTATAGAGGTCAACTGATTAAATGGAGCTCATTTTACCCACTTGAACTTGTCTAATTCGTAGAAGATATGGAGAAGTCCATCTACTTGAAACATTGGTGGCCTAGTGAAACACTCCAGTAAAACTAGAGTACCAGGGCAATTATTGTAAATCCTAAGGGACAAAGATGTATCTTAAGACTCTTATCTTGTAGATAGGCACAAATCTTGATCGTCGATGTAACTCAATCTGTATCGTTGAATTTGGGGGAGCTCAACTATAAATAGAGGTTATAAGTATCGAAAGTAACATATTTTAACCTCATTATTAGTGCATATTTGGGTGATTATATGACATTAATTTTGAAATATATTTTATTTCCATGCTTTGATGCTTAATATGGCATTTGGGAGCAATAGGAGTAAAAAACGATGGAAATTAGAACATTGGAACATTTCGGAAGCTGTACACATGCAGCAAAATTTCACAAGGTCAATCCACATGGCCTAATAGCTATAAGTTATGATTTTTAGTTTTTTGGGGATTTTAAGAAGGTATAAATAAGGAAATAAAATAGGAGGAAAGCGGTTGTCATAGGATAGCACGAAAATTACTCGAAGAACACCATTGAAGTCGATTTCCAAACAATCCTCCATCAGGATTCAAGAATCCAAGCTTATTTTGAATGAATTTATCATGGATTTCTTTTACTTTTGTTGGTTATATTGTATTTTTGGTGTTTTTTCTTGCAATTATAAACTAAATATCTTAATACCTAGGGGAAATGAACCCTATGATGGATTTTATTATTTGATTTCTAGTTTTATGCAATAAATCTTAGCCTCTTTGTTTTCAATTATGAATGTTTAATTGTTCTTGTAATAATTCTAGAGTGTCGATCCATATTTGATGTGCATAAGTTTGAGGTTGAATAGACCCTTCTTGTGATTAGATCTTGCATAATTTGAATGAAGTTGCATGCAATCCTAAAAATAAGATGACATAAATCTACCAGATTAGAGTCAAATCTAATAGGGGATCCATGGAGCGAATTAATGCAATAATAGGGGTTTAAATTAGAAAGAAATTTCAATTAATCAACCTAGATTTAGTTTCTCTTATGCTCAAAAGAGATATAAACATAAATTAGGGATTTCTACAAATCAAAGAGCTAATAAAAGAAATTGCATAAACTAGATTGAGAACTATAGATGAAATCTAGGTGGATTCTTATCTAGGTATTGTTTTGTCACTTGGTTGATATTTGGTTATTTTTGTGTTTTATTCTTTGGTTCATTTCATTAGTTAATTTAGATAGTTTGATTTAATTTTAATCAATCTTTTAAATTATTAGGTTAAATAATGGAAATGTGATAATTACTAGTAAATTATAGTCCTCGAGGGAACGATATTTGTGCTCACCATAACTATACTATTAATTGATAAGTGCACTTGCCTTAGTCAATTTATTAGTTAGTTTAGTGGACATCAAGTTTTTGGCGTTGTTTTCGTGGACTAAAATATTAGGAAAATATTATTTCTGTTAATTTAACCATTTTTATTTTGATTTTGTCCTATTTTATTTTTTTATTTAATTTTGATATATTGGCTCATTTTTATTTGGTTTGTGACAGGTTCTTTTGGTTTATGACTAGAGGCAACCCATTGGAATCAATAATTTTTTATAGTGAGATTGAAAAAATTGCTCGCAGAATTGAAGAGATGTTAGAGAAGCAAGGCTAGATCAACATTGAACTATCATAGACAGCCAAGAGGAAGAAAACATTATTAAAGAAATTATAGATCCCTCCATTGACTATGTATGACTATGTCAAGCCAACTCTGACTTGGGTTGAGTTTAATATCATTAGGCCAAATATTGTTGCAAATAACTTTGAAATCAAGTCGAATATAATTCAGATGGTGTAACAGTATGATCAGTTTGTTAGGTTACAAGATGAAGATCCAAATGCACATCTAACAAATTTCTTAAAGATTTGTGATACTTTTAAAACCAATGGTGCTTCTAATGATTCCATACATTTGAGATTGTTCCCATGTTGAACTATTTTCCACCAACCCAGATAGCCAAGTTGAGGAATGATATCTCTTATTTTCCTCAATTTAAGCTTGAAACACTTTATGAAACATGGGAGAGATTTAAGTATCCTTTGAAAAAATACCCTTTGTTGCATCTAGTGCACTGAGTGTATTATTTTCATTTGTAAACTAGTAATTTTTTCGAATAGATTGGTTAATAAAACAAATTCATTAATTACATTATTACTTTGTATAATTGTCCTCACATTGGTTTTGCATACAAAGCAAAATTTGCTCATTGTTTGTCTAAATGTTTAACTAATACTAAGCAGTATTACGTGGTCAGATCGTAGTATGAAAAGACAGCTTGTATTAGTAGACGAACCTAAACATGTCCTTAGTTTAATCGGAAATGAGCAAGCCAATTAAAAGACTAATATGTCGTCTATCAAATCCAATTGGGGACATGCCTTATCATGGACTTTGGAGTGGATGACTCCTAGAAGATAGAGACATAGATGTGACTGACTAGACAGATTGTACATTAGACAAGACCCAAGCAAAACAGATCATGAATCCATTTATGGATTTATTCACTTGTGACGTTCATAGTGTGGCATGCCTAAATCCTGAATGGATGGCCAATTATGTATGCGTGACTCAACACTTTGATGTAAGTAAAAGCCTGAGTTTAAATAGATAACGAACCGAAAGCTAGTGCGTTGGGTGCACGACTTCTGTAGTATGTAGCGTCATTCACAATAGTTGAATTCATAGCCCAAAACATGGGTAAATCATATACTCTCATTGGCATTACATGGTTGATGAAAAGTAAACGTGACCAGAAGTCATCCTTCTTTGTGATAGATGACTTGATCACTTTTTGATAGTGATTGACTTTTCATGATATGTAATATTTACATATATTTTTTCTGAAATAACAATTCTATTGGTTTCTATTAAAAAAAGAGAATTTTTATTTTCACCCTAAAATGAGAGAAATCTTTTGCTAGTTCTGTGTTTCGATTCAATTGGTTCAAGCCTACACTTGAAACGGTTCATGGTACGAAAATACCAGAGAAATTTGTTTAGTTGAAAGTCGAGAACAATGAACGTTCGCTAAGTCAAAAACATAGGTACGAATTCGATTAAGGTTTATTGCTATAAATATCACAAATCAAGTCGATTTTCAAAATTTTAATTTTTCACTATACAAAAAAACCATTTTCAAACTGGGATTTTTCTAACACCCTCATTATGGTCTACCTTTGTGGCTACAATTTCAAACCTTTTATAATGGTTTGAATCCCTCAATTAGGCAACTAATTGACACAAAAACTAGGGGAACATTGAATAACAAAACACTTGAAGCGGCTCAAGAGTTCATTGAGGAGATGACATTGAATAATTATCATAGGCAAGTTACGAGAGCGAAGCCTACCAAGGCAGTCGGTGTTTATGATGTAGATGAAATTACTATGTTGGCAAGTCAGGTTGAAGCTCTTGGTAGAAAAATAGATTGTTTGAGTTTAAGGAATTAGATGACTCCTGTGAGGCAATGTGATGTGACTGGAGCGAGTATAATTAAACAGGAATGCCTACCATTGAAGTCTAACATGGAGCATGAACAACTTAAGTTTATGGTTAATAATTCTAGACTTTAGAATAACCCTTATGGCAATACCTATAACCGAAGATGGAGGAACCATCCAAGCTTCGCTTAGGGTGGTCAAGGGAATCAAAGATCACAACCCCATCCAGACTTTCAGCAACCTCAACAATAAGAAAAGAAGTCAAATCTTGAAGAGTTGTTGGTTAAATTCATTTCAGTTTCTGAAACTAGATTTCAGAACACTGAAGAGCTGTGAGAAATTAACAAGCATCTATTCAGGGTCCCAAGAATCAGATTGGTCAACTTGCTAAATTGGTTTCAAAGAGACTACAAGGCAGTTTACCTAGTAACACTGAAACTAACCCCAAAAAAAAAAAAGTCAACACACTTACTTTGAGAAGTGGAAAGGTGTTTGTTGAGTCTGAAGAGAAGTTGAACCAAGAATCTATTTATAAAGGTGATAATTACTAGTAATTATTGCAGTCCTCGATGGAACAATATTTGTGCTCATCATAGCTATACTATTAATTGATAGGTGCATTTGTCTTAGTCAATTTATTAGTTAGTTTAGTGGACATAAGAGGTTTTCTCACTCATTTGTGATTACTTCAAAGTAATAAAATATTTTTGAGAACATTTACTCAAACACTTGATGTGTGTTATTTTTCTTTGTGACTTTTTTGTTCGTTCGTTACTCTATTTTCATTTTGAGTTTGCTTCCGCTTTGATTCAATTCCTTAGGAAAGATGATACTTCAATCTCATTTTGGCTCTTTATCCTTTTGATGGATTCGTAGATACGCTATCAAATTTGGGCATAAACTTGCAAAGGTGGCCTTTTGGCTCAAGCCAGAAGGCTGGGTAGCAGGGGTGAGATGAAATACTTTCATTTATATTACTTTTATTTTTGGTTGCAAGTTAATTATTCTTTTAGTATTATATTTGTGCCATATATAATTTGATTTAATATTTTTACTTTTAAATGTGGATCACATTTATATGATTTTATATTATTATTTTTTTGTAAAATGAAGACTTGCAATTGAAAAATAAAAATAAAATTTTAAATGATTAGAAATAATTATTTAGGATTAATATTTGATTTTCTTTATTTTTTATATTTAAATAAGTTAATTTATACAATCATTCACAGCTTGCTTCGTAATTCAAATTATTTATAGATCAACAGTATGCAAAAAGCTCATATAAATCATATATTTATTTCATTTTATTGTTACTTTTTGTACCGTGTCATGTTTTAATTTTCTCATATGTTATTTTTCTATATTTCAATTTATATAAGATTTAAATATAAATCATAATTTATCATAATTACTAGACCGTAATCTTAAATTTATTTACATAAGATTAAAATATTAAATACTTAAATAATTATTATTTAATATAATTAGAATTTTATTTATAATTAATTCTTTTAAACTCGGGCGTAGCCGGGTAATAATATCTAATTTTGTTAACAACAATTTATGAATTTATGTATAGAATCGTGTAAATATTAAAAAAATCAAAAAATTCAAAAAGATATATGTGTCATTAATAAAAAGTAATATAAAATGAATAACTTCAATTTATTGTTAGTAATTTATTTTATCAAAATCAATGTAAATATAAAAAGTTAATAGAAAATTTTATTTAATAATTATAATCAATTAAATAAGTTTACTTTAGTAAAGACTTAAATTTTAATAGTAATAAAAATAAATAATATTTTATTTAATAAAGATAAGACTAAATAATTAATTTTAAAAATTATTAAAAGCAAAAATGTTTTTGGACTATTTATAACTGTTTGGAGTTGGTACATATAATAATAATAATAATAATAATAATAATAATAATAATAATAATAAACATGGGCGACAGGCAACGCCTGTTGTCCCAAAAATTGGAATATTATATTTCTTATTTTTTAAAATGTATAAAATTATAAGTTGTAATAATAATATTATATTTTTTTACTTCTAAAAATATAAGATTTTAGTTTAATTTTTTTAAATTATAAATATATTAATTAATCATGAGTGAAATTATATTTTAACTCTTATCAAAATTTATAATTTAATTCTGTATCCTAATTTTTTTTTTCTAACTTATCATAATATTTAAAATTGTTTTATATTCATATAAAATTTAACTAATTATAATTAGTATCATATATGAATTTTGATATTTTTATATATTCACATTCATGTTATTCATTATTTCCAACACCAATAATTCAATTGGGAATTAATTGGGTACCTCTTCAAAATAAGAAATTGGACTAGTTGACATGCAAACCAGTTGAAATTGCTAGTTGAAGTGATTTTCTTTTAATTCAATATATTTTAATAAATTATTTAATTAAACTAAATAAATAAATCAGATTAATAAAATTGAAAACTGATTGTTTGACTCAAAAACATTATCTTTTGTATCATATTATTTATATATATCTATATGTATTTGTTGGAGTATGTTGCATTCTTAGATTAAATTAGCCAAAAAATGCCGGTTTAAAAAAAATTGAGACAATAGGTCGATTTCTATGATATTTATCAGAATAAGTTAATTTTAAAGAAAGAAAGTAAAAGTACATGTTAGAAATATATCAACAAAACCTAAAATAAAGTAATAAACCATCTCTCGGGAAAAAAACTCACCATTATCAACATCTGGGTTTTCTTTCTAGTTGTGGAACCTTTTAAGTTTTAAATGCTTGGAAAGAAAAAGACTTTGGCAAGATAAAAAAGTTGAATTCAATTCCTAATTTGTTATGAAACTAAAAACTGAATTCAAAAATCCACCACCGTTGTTGCCCCTTCCGCTGACCCTTCAACCATACTTGACTCCCCCGTCATACAACTTACCGATTACAGCACCAAAATATGAAGGAGAAAGAGGGGATATCAATACATGGTGAAAGGTATCGATACTTTCTTTAAAGTATTCTCTACACAGTCAGTAAAAATTTCATATTCTATCTTTAAATTTGGCCTATTCCGATAAATATTATAGAAATCGAATTATTCTCTAACTTTTTTCTTTTTTAACCGGAGTTTTTAGCTAATTTGGCCGCAATCTTGTGGGTATAAAATTACTTTTACCATGTCTAATACTGGTTACTTTTTACTTTTTTGTTTGTTCTTTTCTATTTGTTTGTCATTTGTTATTAACATCGATTTTGCCGATGTCAAGGTGTAATATTCTATTCAATTTCAATTTTGTTTCCATCACGAAGCCATCTTTAATTTGACAACCTACACTTCTATTTAACCTCTCAACCCTACTTCACGAAGAAGAAATTATAGAAAAAAAAAAAAACACCCATTAGCGAAATGGATCGTCTTCCTCAAGAGGTTGCACTTGAGATACTATCTAGGCTTCCACTCCTAAGCTTAGTTCAATCCAAATCCGTGTGTCGAGCCTGGCGTACCTTCATACAAGATCAACTGCTTGTCAACAAGCATTTCAAACACATGGTTGAGAACGATCCAAGCTTCATTTTACAAATCATGGGTCATTGCATTCAAAACCAGCTTTATTTTGGAGATTTATCGAGCGATCCAAACGATGAAAACGTGATGGTGATAGCAAAGAAGCTTACCATACCACCGTTGCTACGCTTCCATTTGGTGAGTTCATGTAATGGATTGCTATTGTTGAGTGCCACTCACCCAAGCTTTGAACTCTGTATTTATAATCCATTTACCAGGGATTATGTAGAGTTACCGAAACGTAGTCATCATGCTGGGGTGTTAGGATTTGGCTTCGATCCTACCACAAAGAAATACAAGGTTGTCGAGATATCATATAAAAGAACAACTCATTTGTATTTTCGTCGTCGTGTTGTTAGATTTGGCATGCGTCCAGCCTGTCAGACTGCAGCATCTTCTGTTGAGGTTCATATTTTGACTGTTAGTAGCAACACATGGAGAAATTTGGGAAGCTTTCCTTTCCGTTTTGTGTTGCAAAAATCTCAAGTTTTGGTCAATGGGAAACTTCATTGGAGAGCTACTACTAACCTTATTATGTCCTTTGACTTGGCTACTGAACAATTCAAGGAGGTCCCTAGGCCTGATTTCATTGCTTCGAACAGACGAATTCATGAGCTTGTTGTTCTACGAGGTTGCCTGTCGGCAGTTTCTTTTGATGACGATAATGAAGAACTGGAGATTTGGGTGATGAAGGAGTATGATGTGAAGGAGTCTTGGGTCAAACAATTTAGCATTGGAGCTTACGTACCAAAGATATTACAGCCAAATTATCAGTGTCATTCCTCGAATGATCCGAGGTTTCATTCAAGTAAAAAATGGATCCAGGTTCTGTGCCTATTGAAGAGTGGAGGTCTCTTACTGCAGTACAGAAATAAAGCACTTGTTGTCTATGATCCACATTGCAGGACGTTCCAAGATGTCGAAGTTCCATGTGAAGAAATTCCGAGGTGTCTCACAACAGTAGTTCATGTTGCAAGCCTCAATTGGATCGATACCTAAAGCCTAGAATTATGTTTCTTGACCATAAGATTGGTTTAAATTTGAATTAATCTTATTTGAAACCGATATTGGGAGAAAAAGTCTTAATTATAGTGATGAGATTATTACATTGAAGTTTGTATGCTGTCCCTTGAACTGCTTAGAGACATTCACCTGCAGACCTGAAAATGATTCCAAGTTTCACCTTCTCAATATCTAATTCAATAACCAGCTCAACAATTTTAAGAACTTCCATACACAAAAACAAGAGGGAAGTGAAGAACATAGCCCATGATGTTCAAGTTGCTCAAACCGAGGAAGGGACTTTTCAATCTTAAAGAGCAACACTTGTTTCTTTTCATACTAGTTATTCTTTTCTTTTTCTTTTTTGTTGTTCTTTTTCCTTTTCATAAAATAATTTATTATTCTAAAAACTAAGCTTTTATCACATCATTAAATTTTAAAAATATAAAACTATTGTTATACACCCATCCATATTCAATCTACTTTCCAATTCTAATTAAATTATTTAAAAACATAAATAATTAACATAAAATTAAATCAAATAACATAAAAACTTAAAAAATTACACAATTCTTACTACTAAATATTCAATACAATAAAATTGTTACTTTTACTAACGTAAAATAAAAGGCAATTCTTCACTTTTGCAACACAAAATTATTATAAAATAAATCTCATTAAAATAGATAAAAATTCTTGCAAATAATAAAGAAACACCAATAAATAAATAAAAAGTAAAAATAAAAGAGTAAAAGAGAAAACACATTTAGATTGTAGATTTAACAGAAATCTTTTCACCAAGTGTGCTTTTTTATTAATATCATTATATTCTATTTTTTATTACGAATGAAATTGTTGATTGAGAAACTTTTTCAATAATATAAAAATTATATAAATGATAAGGAAACAAATTGTGGGATAAAAAAATTGTAAAAAAACCTTAATTTCAAAATCATATAAATTATTTATAGATGATTTTTTATGACATAATGTCAAATTTAGTATTTAATATTTACATCTTTTGTCAATTTGACCGTATATTTTTTAGTTAAATTTGACCCTCAACCTTCTAAAAAGAGTCAATTTTGACCATAAACCTTTTTGAAAAAGAGTCAAAATAATATTCTTTTAACAAGAATGTTAATTAAAATGTTAAATTTTTTAACATGACAGCCTGCATGACAATCTACGCGTATTTCATGCTAATTTTTTAAAATTTTATGAACCTTTTATATTTTTTAATTTTAATTTTAATTTATTTTATTTTTTTTAATATTTAAATTATTTATTGACATGATATATAAAACAAATGGTGTTATGTTAGCATGTTGTGCACATAGACTGTCACTCCTGCTCGGATTCTCACCCATCATCCAAGTGTCCATCATGTACTCTTTCACACGTAGACAAAATTTGAAAGTAAAAACGTAAAAAAATATATGTTAAAAATGAAAAACTAAAATACTATTATTTAAAATAATTTTAAAGTTTTTTTTCCTAAGGTATATGACTGATTGTTTTTAATTTATATATTAAATAATTTCTTATATAATTGTAAAGAGATAATTTTAATTTTAATATATTAAAATTATCATTATAGTTTAAATTATTTAAGAGATAATAGATAAACTTTATATATATTAAAATTTAAAAAAATTACTAACTCATGTATCTTTTAGAAAACAAAATTAATTAGTAAATTGCTAACTCATATAACTTTATTGAAAATTAATTAGTAAAATTTTAATTTATTTTAAAGGTTTCGTTGTTAGCTTCCATATTTATGAGTACACCTGGCATTTAATATGTTTAGGGTTTTAGGGTTTAGGATTTTAGGTGTCTATTAGTGTTTATGGTTTAGGAAGAAACAAATGAGTAGACATAATTAATAATTTGGTCAGAAGAACAAAGAAGTAATAATTCATGTTGTGCACATAGACTCGCCACGCGAGTTGGCAAATCAATTACGTCAAAATTTAATGTTTCGGTCAATGTTTTTGTTATAAAAAAAAGCGATCAAACTCATTTTTGAAAGGTTAAAGGCTAAATTTAGCTAAAAAAATAAGGGTCAAATTAACCAAAAAATTTTAACATTATACCATTTTTTATTGTAATTACTTATGGCAGCCTTAGATATGAGTCCATTTTTTATAATCAATAAATTATTTGATTTTTTAAATTTTAATTACTTATGTTTTAAATAATTTAACTAGAGTTCGAGTGAATGTTTAATATGGATGGATGTATTATAAATATTTAAACTCCTGATTGAGTTAGCGTCGTCCTCAATCAGGTCACCAACTTGGTTAAAAAAATTACATAAATATATTTCCATAATTAAAATAAGTTATATTATGCAAGGATGTTTTAGTCTTTTTATTTAAAAAACCAATAAAAATATGCATATGGTGATATTTGAACAAGAGTTGTTCATGGGTCAAGTCGGGTTGAGGTCCATTTCAAAAAAAAATCATATTTAGGCCCCTTTTTTGTTGGCTCATCCAAAAAGTTTGTTTTACTATTCAAAAAAAAATAAAAGAATATTTTTAATTGATATTTTATATATTTTATAATTAATTTAAATTTATAAAATATTTTTTATATTTAAATTGAATTCGGGCCAAATCGACCTAAGATACAAAAATTCTTATCCAAACCCGGCCCAAGTCAAGCCAAGCAAAGCAAGCTACCCAACCCTTGGAAAGGTCTCTAATTTAAATCCAAATCAATTGCATTAGTAAAGCATTTAATTTACCACTCAGCTTTATTTTAATATTATTATAAATTTTATTTTTATTATGCACATTTTATCACTTCCATAAATTGTATATATTAATAATGTATTTGATTGAGTTGGAATCACAAGTTAACTCGACTCCGACTCAAGATTAATGACAAAATAATAATAAACAATTTACTCTCTTTCTTTTTAATTTTAATGTCTTACATATTTCATGTGTTACTATTAATTAGTTTCAAACCATACGTTTCATTATTTATTGTATGTTATTTTTTAGCACACATTTGTGTTATAAATTTGTGGTTTTTACACGCATACGCGTGTGACAAGGTTTCTAGTATTATTTATTATATTTTTAGTATAGCATAAATTTATTTTCAGTAATTTAATTAGAAAAAATAAATAAATAAAATTAGAAAAAATAAAATATATACTTCATTAAAAATGTAAGGGTAAATTATGCTAGTAGCCACCCAACTATAAGTTTCTTTTTTGGTCACTCAACTATGAAAAGTTACAAAATATCACACAGCTATTCAATTATGTCTTTTTTTATAACCAATTGGATGGTAGTAGCTTTTAAAATTGGCATACTAGTAACTTTAACATTCAATATTTACACATTGTGTAATTTGGTGTCTTTTGTAGTTTTGCTTTTTTTTGTTCTTTTTACCCTTTCACCTGAAAAGCTCAAAAATCAAATTTATCAGCTAAATTTTTGGACATATACGAAAAATGAAAGCACCCAAAAATTCAAGATAATAATTTTTATCTTTTCTCATTCTTTTAAAATTAACCCTTAATGTTACAAAGAAAAGAAAAATTATTTTAAAAAGGACCAAATTTATGTAAATATGGAGGATTGAAGTTGCTATTATGTCAATTTTAAAAGCTGCCACCATTAGCTAGCTAGTGACCAAAAAAAGAACAAATTGAATAGTTGGATGGTCATTTTGTAACTTTTTATAGTTTGGTGATCAAAAAAGAAATTTACTAGTAGTTGGATGAATACGAATATAGTTTACCCAAAATGTAACTGCAAAGTTTATCATTCGTAAATAATTTATTTTTATAAAATCATTTTTTTGTAAAAATAAAAAATTAATGTGTATGAATTTATTTCAATAAATTATTTGTTAGAAAATAATTTGCAGTGTTTTTTTATGAAAGGAAAAGGAAAACTAATATTTTTTATTAAATAAATACTAATAGGTGATTTGTATTTATAATAATATTTAAAAATTTTAATTATAACATAAATTGTTATTTATTTTATTTACTCAAAATAAGAAAAGAATAAAAATAAAAATAAAAATTATTAACATTTATAACAATCAAATAATAACACGTGTCATAAACGTACAAAAGAATTTAATTTAAATAATATGTGAAATATTTTGGGTTGGGGGATATAATTCTCTCCCTATAGCGCTTGTTGGTAATTATTGAAATATTTTTTATGATATTTTAAATTTGGTAAAATTACTTTTTCTTTTTGTTTGTTACTAAAATCAAAATTGTCAACTTTCTTTCTAATTTTATATTATGTTTGTTTGTTACTAAAATCAAATGTGATTGTGAAGGTGTAAATGTTTTTTCAATTTCGTTTCCAACGTCAAGCCACCTTGAAAATTACAGCCCAAATCTTCTATTAAATTCCTCAACAATGCTTCACGCTGAAGAAATTATATATAAAACAAAACAACTAGCCAAATGGATCGTTGGAGCTTGTCATTGATGTAGTAACCAGGCTTCCAATTACAAGCCAGGTCCATGAGTCGAGCCTAGCGTATCTTAATACGAGATTAAGTGTTTGTGAACAGCCATTTCAACCACATGCTAGACAATGACCCAAGCTTCATTTTATAAATCACTCAAATCGGAAATTGTGTATTCTTTTATAAATTTATAATTTTTTCTAACACATTGATTAATAAAATAAATTAATTGGTTACATTAATTTACTTTATATAATTGCTCTCATATGAGTTTTACACGTAAAGTAAAATAGAAGTAAATGTTGCCCATTGATTATTTAATATTTAACTCATACTAAATTGTATTACGTGCTCAGATCGTAATACGAAAACACAACTTATATTAATAGACGAACTTAAATATATCTTTAGTCTAATCAAAAATCAACAAACCGATTAAAATACTAATATGTCGTTTATCAAGTCCAGTTGGACTCTTAAAATATAAAGACATAAATGTGACAGACTAAACTAATAGTATATCGGACTGGACCCAAGAAGAATAGATCTTAAATCTGTTTATGGGTTTCTTCTCTTGTTATACAAATAAATAATTTGTAATCATTATAAAATTTGAAAATTTTAATTATAACATAAGTTGTTATTTGTTTTATTTTCTTAAGATAAGAAAAATAAAATAAAAATAGTGAAAAATAAAATAAGTCAATTAGAATGTTGACATAATATTGGCAAAAAATTTAATTGGAATCATACTTGTTGTTTTGAAAAGTCAATTAGAATGTTTTAAACCTTATGGAACACTTTAAGATTTAACTCATATTGTTAGGTTGTGATCTGCCGCAATTCATTGTAGTAGATTAAATTAGTTTTCGCAATTAAAGAGTTTGAATATGAGCAATTTTATTATGTTTTATTTAGTTTTTCAATTTTAGTCTTCAATTAATAAAAAGTGTGATTTGAGTTGTTTATATAACCTTAGGGGTCGAAATAGGCCTAAGAGAAAGCTAATGTACTTTATGAGTGTGCAGGACAACATTAGGAGGCGTGAGAACACGAGGCTGGTCACCATGTTGCAACATGGAGGTTTAATGTCGCAACATAGTGAGCAGGAGGCCAAAATAGTAAGATTGCCTTCAGTGCCGCGACATAGCAAGAGGATGTCGCGACACAACCCTGAATCCAAGCTTGAGCTAAGCAAACTGTCATCAGTGTCACGACATAAAGCAGAGGATGTCGCGACAGCGGCCTTGTATGTGAAGAATTAACGAGCTGAGGGTGTTTTGGTTCGTACAATGAAATTTAATGTAAAAATGTCAACCAAACTAGGGCTAGATACGACGACCAACCTTAACATTATAAATAGACTTCATTAAAAAACTTGAGAGATCTTTTCTATAACTTAGAATTCTCATTTCAGTTTGGTTTTCAGTTTTTAGTTTATTTTGCACTTAGGATTTTCTTTCAATTTATTTTCGTTAGTGTTCTTCGGAGAATTTGACTTGTGGATTCAACAAACTCTTTGTGGATTACGACACTTCAATTGTTTAATACAAATCAGGATTTCTCTAAACGTTTACTCTTGATCTATTTTTCAAGTTTATTTTCTTCATCAAGTTTATATTGTTTATGTGATCCTTAAGGAACTAATCATCTTATGGGTGATTAGCGAGTGGACATAGGAGCAATTAATTTCCATATAGGGTTTCTTAGCAGATAAGCTGTTTGGGATAGGAAGAACTTAAACCTTAGGCTTGACAACCTTAGAAAGTCATTTAGATGAGAATTAACTCAAAATTGGTATTGCCTATCTGTAAACCCCTTACCCCAATCCGATTTGGCCTATGAAGTCAAAAGATAAATAGTTCTTGCCGACTCATTAGTTTACTGAAAGATCGAGAGATCTTCTTAGGCCAACAACTAGTTGATTGAATAGAACCCAAAATAGGAATTAGTTATGACCACCGAAGCGAGTTAATATCCCATGCTTAGATTTGATTGAGTCAACATATTAGTTCTCCAATTTTATTCTTTTATGAGATTTTTTGTATTTTTTTGTTAAAAAAATTATTTTCCTTTGATGTTTTATCGTACTATAATTTATTTAAATTACTAATTAGATCTATTAACATTTAGGTTATTATTAATTTATCAAGAAACTAAAAATGTGATAATATATATATTTGAAAATTATTTAAAAACATCAATAAACTCGAAACGGTACAACAAAACATGTCGATACCAATACATACCAGTTTCAAGACAAAAACGATATGTCAACTGATATGGTACTGGCTACCTTATCCGGTATAATATAGAATATAGATCATGAAAGCTGATAATTTGAATGAATTTCCAAGAATATTTTATCAAAATTAATTTATTTAATATGTAAATAAAAAAATTTAGGACACGATGATATATAATTGAATCATACTAAGGCCAATAAAAATATAACATGTTTTAAACAAAGTAAATGATATAAATGTTTTGAGAAGATTCAATTAAAAGAATCAGAAATCTTCTCATCAAAGACAGGGAAAGTTGGGAATAAAATGCTGATAAAAAATATGTAAACACAAAAATATTGTAATTTCTGTGATTAAGTAAAATAAATTTTAAATCAAACCAACCATTACTTTTTCATCTCATCTTAATAGATTTTTTTCCTTATTCCTAAATAATGTAATAGTACAAGTGTAAATTAAATTACTAAAAAAGTAAATGAAAGAACATCTCAAAAGAATTTATTAATTCAATTATGTTATAGCAATAAAATTCTTAAAAAGTGAATGTGAAAACATTTCATTGACCTAATTTGCAAACTAATATTTTGAAGAAAAAAATTCCAAGAGCATAATCTGAAATAAAAAGGCTTAAAATCAATGAGTATTCATTACTTCTTTTATTAGGAAAACAAAAGAATTTGATTAGTTTTTAGGAAATATAAATACTTAGTAAATCCTTTTATTATGCCCTTTTTTTCAAATGTTTAATGTATTTAAAAAGCAAAATCATGAAGAATAATTCATTGTGGTTTAATAGTTGAATTTGATATTTTATTGATTCAATTATATCATAGTTAATTTTAAGAAATAAAATACTAAAAAATTAAAGATTTTAAAACTAAATTAAGAAGAAAAATCTAACAGAATAAATATCTTTATCCTTTTTTTAATAAGAGGATAACAAATCAATTTTTTTGCTTTTCTTTCCTCAAAAATTCAAATCCAAAATTTTATTTTTCTTTTTAATGCTTCATCTTTAACTTCCTACAAATATATAAATATTGATAGTTATAGATAAATGATAATAAAATGTAAAAAGATTATATAAAAGTTAGTTTTATATTTATATATAGATTTACGGATTTTTTCGCCATACTAAAACACCTGACGTAATACATAATTATGTCTCACACTTTCTAGAATTTTCATTAATAAAGGTCAAGTGGTTAACCACTCAAACATGGGGGGAGGAGGCCCGGAGGCCCCGCTCCATCATTTTTGTTTTGGTCTTTCTTATATATAAAATTTTAAATTAATAATAATAAATTATATTAAAATAATAAAAATTTAATTTGATTTTTTAAAATTTATAAAAATATAAATCATTAAAATAAAAAAATAATATTTTTTATTATTATAAAAATATACAATTTAATTTTTAACCCTACACTAAAATTATATGAATGAAGGTAAATTTGGTTATTAGATACAAAGAATAAGACTTATGACGAAAATATTTTAATGTCATTGTGTATATGTTCCAATCAGGAAGTTGGCAACAGACTGTCATTATGAATGATATTCTTTGATATTGTGAATATTCTAGACTGACATTGGAACAACACAAATCCTCATCTGTTATTCAACAGTAGACAAAATGTTAAACAAACGCACTATGATTTATTATTATTACTTGTAAAAGACAACATGCAAACTGCCTCTTCTAATAAAAACATACAAGCAGAAACACTAAATTTAAACGACCTGCTTGGGACCCAGGAACCACCCATTACAGAGAACAGATGAACATGAAAAATGCCCCCCCAATACCTGCTTGAACCTTCTCTAAACTCTCTCTCCCTGCCATATGCCAATTGCATGTTTAGCCAATAGGCAAGCTATCATTGGTGGGTCATTTCCATGCCCCAGTCCCAAGCCTCATCCACCTTAATACTATCACATCCTTATTCAACTAGAATAGAAACTAATTGATTTCAACATGCAAACTTAGCTAACAGTAAGCCCACTACACAAGCTTCCATTGATTCCCCATCTTACAAGCTTATTTACTCGGTAGTAGTCTTTTCAGCTTGAGCTTCAGCTGGTTTCTCTTCTTCCTTTGCAGCTTCCTCTTTGGGTGCTTCCACTGGGGCCGCTTCGGCTTCTGCTTTTACTTCTTCTTCTTCTGCTGCTGCTGCTGCTTCTGTAGACTCTGTGCTTTCTTTGGTTTCTTCAACGGTTGGCTCAGAAGTCTCCTTGGACTCCTCGGCAACTGGCTCTGCTACTGTTTCCTTAGGAATCTCTTCTTCTTTTTTCTCAACTTCTGGCTCCTCAGTCACAGCCTTGGGCTCTTTAACCACCTCCTTTGATTCAGTTTTAACTGTGGCTTCAGTTTCTGGAGCCTGGGGTTCTTCGGATGCTGCTTCAGGCACTGCTTCCTTTGGTTCTTCAGCAACAGGTTCTGCTGCAGGAGCAACAGCCACTACTACCTCTTCTGTTGCAATTTCTTCAACCTTGACCACTTCTTCAGATTTCTCCTCATGGATTGCAGTTTGAGCTGATACAACCTACACGACACATCAAATTAAGCATATATAATATATATTTATATACGTAACTTATTCAGTACTATAACTAGGACAAGTAATGTACAGTACATAAAACTATAAAAGTTAGCATCTAGTTTGTCAAAGATGAAACCCGAAAAGAAAGCATGGAAGTAAAAGAGAATTCGATAAATAATGTGAAGATTATGATCGTTTGATTTGATCTTCAATTTCACTGTTCTAATGAGCTCCATCTATAAACCCAAGATCGCATGACAAATGGTATAATAAACTAGGTGCAATGCAAACAACAAGTAATCGACACAAAGGAATTGATGAATCAAATCAAGCTCAAATCGAGAACTTAATAAGAATCCAATACCTCTGCAGTAGCCATGGTATTCAGCGCAAGTTTAGTCGGAAATTAAATAGGAAGAGGTTTTAAAGAAAGAGGAAGATGATTAAGGCAAATGGCAAACAGAGAAAACAATGCTTAATGTTTTTATGCAGAGATGATCAAAAGAGAGTAGCTTATATAGAGGTGTACTAGGGGGGGGGGTAAAAGTTGATGAGAGATAAGGGTAGTGGGTGCCATTGAAGAATCTTGGGATTTGACACCTCATACCACTGATTACAAGGTAAAAGTTAGCATGTTTGGCCATCATGTTTAAGCTTTAAAATCTCTCTTAGAGGTGGGGTTAGATCAATTTTTAATTTAACACTTGTCCGTAAACTTTTGATTGGAAAGGCCAAATAATGGAGGCCATTTTTTCAGCTCAGCCATAATCTTTTTCTTTTCGGTTTTGTGAATGTGTGCTTTGTGCAGTCGGGTTTGGAGGTGACCTGATATCATCCTTTCATGTTCTTAGTGCTTCCCTATGTTAACTTTGCCCATGTAAATATCTTGTAAATCGACCTCCATTGACCATTTTTTTTTATCGATAGACCAAATTCTCTTATAGTTTTTAAATTAATTCCAACCAATTTAACATTAAAAAAATTAAAAAAATATATTCCCGATAATCTCTTCATCTATTGCGTTGCTGAGTTGAATTAACCATAATTAAGTTTTTCTTTTCTATAAACAAAAACTTAAATCTTTGGAAGTCCTTTACAATCACCATTATGTTTAAGTAAGAATGTTGCATTTACAAGTTATCTAAGCTTGAAAAAATTAAATTACATTAAATCATTACCAAGTATGTTTAAAAATTATCCTAATACTTAATTTTAGCAATTCGTCAACCTAATTAATATTATTATTATTATTTTAATATATTTTTAAATTAGCGAACAACTAATCAAGTTCATTTTTTAATAAATTTAATTGACTGATACCATAGACCATTGAAAATATTAATTTTCAACCGTTTAGTTTTTTTGTGCTTGTCTAACAATCCAAAATAAAAACAATTGATAAAATTATTCTATAAAAAGGTGTGGAAAATAATAAATAGATAAGAGTTATTTATCAGAATATTTTCACTTAATTCTATTTTATTTATTTTAATGTTATATTATCCAATAAAATTTTTCCGTTTAAAATTTAATTTTTTTTAAAATAAAATTTTAAAATTAAAGATAAAATGTAGAATTTTATTTTTTTATAATTTACAATCTATATATATCAAACAATCTAATTATATATCATAATCAATTTTAAGTAATATATCAAATAATTTTATAATTAGAAATTTTAAAACTTAATTTTTCAACACTTAACTTATCATTTTATCCTATATTTGAGTAATGAATTGTTTTTTAAATGGTACACTTAGATTGAAGTTAAATGAAATTATAAAATAACCTAAACTCATAACAAGGTAAAAAAGATAAAGAGTACTTTTTTCTTGCTTTTCCAACTCATGAATTGAAGGAGACCCTTTTCAACTTTAGAACAAAAACAGTTGGGCAAAAAAATTAATAGTAGCCAATAATTCAGGGGAGGAATTAATGAAGAAAGGAGAAGATGTGCTGATATGGAAAGTTGGACCGACCATTGTCCCCCATGGGCCCACCCTACACACTCAAAAAGATGAAACCAATGGTTATAATTTGAAGTTTTAATTTACTTGAAAGAAAATAATCAAACTGTGGTGTGGCAGATTACATGGACCATCACTTTGTGCCTCTATTTTGGGTTCAATAGTTCAAAAGTGGAAAAGCTTTCCACATCTGACACGATAGCAATGGGACCCCTATTTGGAACTTCTTGGGCATGCCACTGCTCCTGACTCACACTTAACCCGTCGTCTACACTGTTGTTTCCTCTATGCCAACTTGGCTGTCTGACTTGGAATTACCGCCATCACTACCAATTACATTTTACAATTTCTCATTGTCGTTCCAACAGTATAAGGGTATCGTTTTATATATAAATTTTTATTTTGCATAATTTTATATATGAAATGTTTTTTTTTTAATTTTGACAAGTTACTATTACTATTATCAATATAACATTATTATATATATTACATATACACAATGACATATTTTGGAGGTTGATAAGGGTTTTGGTCCCCTAAAAATAAAAAATTATCTATTTAAGTTGTTTAAAAATTTTAAAATTTTAAATTAGGCTCTTCTAAAAATAATAAAAAATTAATTTAATCATTTAAAAATTATAAATATATAGACTATTAAAAATTACAATTTAATTTTGCCCTTAAAAAAATTCTCTAGCTTCGCCTCTGCATATACAGATAATAATATTTGTTTAATATAAAAATAAATTGATATACTAATTTTTTTAAATATGTGCAATCAAATAAAAATTAAAATTTCATATATATATTTGAATTGCTATCAAAATTTCATGCGTATAATTACACTAAATCACAGCTCATGTGTCAAATTATATATTTAACCACAATTTTATGTATAACTTTTAAAAAAATTGTATGTAATTAAATATATCAAAAAGTGGTAGACTCACTCCCACCGTCCCTATAATGGATGGGCTGGTTTCCAATTGGGGTGGGAGGTATTTAGTTTTTACCCCATCTACAGTTGAAAAGAGAAACAAAAACGTAATTGATTATCAACTTTGAAATAGTGTGTAAAGGTAAGAGATGATTACAAGTTTTTGCTCTTAAGGTAAATGTGTTAATTGATATGATATAGAAAGAAATGTTAAGCAGGGTCTAGTGCTACTGCCAGCCTTATCTCTATATACTTATATATAAAAGGAGGATAACGGATAACCGCACTTGCCATATTATTTTATTTTCAGTTTTGATTGCTTAAATTTAAGATTCATTATATTTTAATTTTTAATACAAATTATTCATTATATTTTTATAATGTTATTAATTAACAAAAATAGTTAATATTCTTAATTTTCAATTAAAATGTAATGTGGTTATATAATTTAAAAACGGATTTTTAAATCTATAAAGTAAAGGAATTAAATTTTTGAAAATAAAAATAGAAAGACTAAATTCTAAATGTACGAAGTGTAGTGACTTAGGATTATGGTTATTTGAACTGGACCAAACTGACCGATTAGACCAATAACTGGCTGAGGTATCTATCCGGAGAAAGGCATCAGACCAATTTATCTGCAAATTGATATGAACTAGTTGAACCAAACTAAAAAATTAATTAAACTGGTTTTTTATTTTATTTTTTTAAATATTTGTTATGATTTATTTAATCTAACTAACAAATCTATGACTTGACTAGTTTGACCACTTACCCGATTCTAAAAATCATACATAAAGTATTTTTTTAATTTTAATTTTTTACTATGTAATTTAATAAAACAAATAATCAAATTAGGATGAAGCGTGAGGACCATATACTATCTATAGAAGGACCCTAAGACCTTCCTTATTTGACACCTGATATTACTTCTTCTTTTACGTTTCTAGTAATGGTTAAATTTCAATTTTGATCCTCTTATTTTTTTTAATTATACTACTATATATAAAAGAAAGATTTAAGATCTTTCTTTGACACCTACTCTTGCTTCTTCCTTTTACATTATGAATAATAACGGTTAATTTTCAATTCTCCTCTTTTATTTTTTTACATTATATATAAAAATGATCAAATTTTATTTTTGATCCCTATAATATGTCAAATTTAAGATTTAATCTTTATACTTTAATTTTTGACATAATTTGGTACCTCAATGTTTATAATGCCATTAGTTAGTGTAACACCCCTCACCTGTATCCAATGCCGGGACAGGGTTCGAGGCGTTACCGGACTTAAACATTCACAACATGCAAAACCTGGCCACAGAGTTTTTGTCCAAAATTAAAACATCTTAAACACATACATATCGTCCCTTATACATGCCTTCGAAGCCTATAACATACATTGGGGTGGTTCGGGATTAAACCAAGAACTTTGAAAATCTATGGGCAACTTAACAATTTTCTTGCTTCGGAGAGTCACACGCCCGTGTATCTATCCGTGTGGACAAGTTCAAGGCTATTTTCCAAGCTAATTGTCACCCTTAATTATCTACATACACTTATATATTTTCATAGCAATTAACATGGCATATTTGACTAATTATATATCCACAATCAAGATACAAGCACGGCATTCTCACAACAACACATAACATTTTACCAACCATGCATGGCACACAAGCATATTCACATCACCAATATTAGACATAACATGAATAGTAAGATTTATAAGTTAGAATCATTAGCTCACTAAAGACCAATATATTTGGCCAAATTATAATAACACATGTTATAAAACTAGATCCCTATACATGTCACTCACTTGATAATTCTAGCATGTGTTTATACTCTCAAGGTGCTGGCTTGATAGTGTGATGCTGCCTCTGACGATCTCCAACCCTGAGCTAACCTGACAACACTAAGAGAAATGGAAAGGAGGGGGTAAGCTTTACGCTTAGTAAGCTCGCATGAAAATAATAAGCAATTTACTAACATGCTTTCCATAGTAAAACTATCCCAATTGTACATTTACACATGTTTTGGTTAAGCTATTTTCTTGAGTCACAGTCACTAAATCATTTATATCTGGAGTTACGAAACTCTAAATTAAGATCCGTAAATTTTTCCAAAAACTAGACTCATATATCTTTCCACCATAAAATTTTCAAAATTTTTGGTTCAGCCAATAAGTACAGTTTATTAATCAAAGTCTCCCCTGTTTCGCTATTTGACAGCTTCGACCTTTCTTCACTAAAATTTATTTATCTCATAGTACGAGACTCGGATAATGTTCACGTCTCTTTCTCATGAAATTAGACTCATTAAGGATTTTATTCACATGATTTATAACTCATAATTATTTTTGTACAATTTCTAGTGATTTTCCCAAATCAGAATAGGGGATTTCGAATTCATTCTGACTCTGTCTCACAAGAATTCAAATATCTCATAATACAAAATTATTTTGCTTACACCGTTTCCTTTACGTGAAACTAGACTCATTAAGATTAATTTCATATATTATTCAGCCTCTAATTAAACTTCCACCATTTATGGTGATTTTTCAAAGTCGGGCTACTGCTGCTGTTCAACACTATTTCGGTGCAAAAATTACAATAGCTATCATAACTCCATTGTCACATTGATCATGGACTTATTATTTCATAAATCTCATATGCAATTACACAATGTAGGTTAACATGATATTGCAACACAACTCATAATCATAAGCATGAGGATGAGGATGATTCATCTTTCAAATCTTTTCACTTGTTCATCATGTATACACATATATATGCATGAATTCACTTACTCATCATTTATTACATTTCAATAAGGCATCACTTATGAGTATAATGTACGTACCTGTACATATCCATAGCATCTCAATTAACTTTACCTTTATCACCACGCCCCTCTTGGGACTTTCATCGCATTATTCATTATAATACCCGTTGAATTTCCAATGGACCTTTCCTTTTCCAGTTGTACAATTGAGGTGTACATTTCTTTCCAAGTGATACACACAAAGTATACATTTCCTTTTCATATGGTATACACAAAGTATACCTTTCCTTTTCAAATGGTATACACAAAGTATACCTTTCCTTTCCAAATTCGATAGCCGAAGCTATCCCTTTTCATATTTGATAGCCAAAGCTATCCATTTTCACATTCAATAGCCAAAGCTATCCCTTTTCACATTTGATAGCCGAAGCTATCCCTTTTCACATTCGATAGCCGAAGCTATCCCTTTTCACATTCGATAGCCGAAGTTACCACTATTCACTAATCAGGTAGTTAGAGCTACCACTTTTCACTGATCAGATAGCCGAAGCTACCACTTTTCACATTGTACACACAAGACATACATTTCCTTTTCATAATGAGATCAAAATATTATCCTTTAGGGACAACCTTTATTGCAACATATGCAAGATCTCATATTCTCGGTAATCACCAATTTCTTTTAAATATCATATCCCATCAAATTTCTATTAACATCAAATTCAATACAATTATAGCAAATTATATTTCATGTATATCAATAATATCATGAATAATATGCTTATTAAATCACGCGAACTAACCTCGGATCGAGAAATGGCAATTTACCATTCTAGTCCATAGCCTTGTATTTTCCCAATTTAAGTCCAAATATCGATTTCCTTGATCTATAATATCACATTTAGCCTAATAATTAGTCACAATATTCATATGGGTCTAAAAATCATTTTTTTACAAATTTGCATTTTGACCCCTAAACTTTTGCATATTTTCACTTTTGCCCCAAGGTTCGAAAATTAAACTTCTTCCTATTTTCTTATGTTTTATGACATGCTGATCATTTTTCCCTTCTATGGCAACATAAAATTCTCACTCTAACATGTACTTATGAACATTAGGTATTTTTACCGATTATGTCGTTTTACTCGTTTTCACGTAAAATCGCTTAGCAAAAGTTGTTTAATACAATTTCAAGCTTCATATTCTACCATTAAACATCAAAATACATGCATATCATTCATGGGTAAATTTTTAAACATAAATCCTAGCTCAAAATAATGGTAGAAATGAGCAGATCATGTTACCGGGATTTTAAAAATACATAGAACATTAAAAACGAAGCTCAGAATCACTTACTATTAAGCTTGGAAAACCCTAAACATGGCTGCTCTTGGTACATTCTTCTGTATCAAGAAGAAAGGGACACATTTGGGGTTTAAAATTTGTCTTTTAATTCATTTTACCCCTAAATGACCAAAATGCCATTTTTACTATTCTTTCAAATTTTACCCAACCAAGGCTATTTTTGTCCAAACAAGGGTTTAATTATCATTTGAGGACCTCACATTTAAAATTTCATGACAATTAGACACCTCTAACATATAAAACTCAACTTTTACAATTTAGTCCTTTTTCTAAATTGAGTGCCCAAACGTCGAAATTTTCGAACAAAATTTTCACAAAATCATTCCGTAAAATCATATACCATAAAAATACAATAAAAATGAAATTTTCCTCATCGGATTTGTGGTCCCGAAACCACTGTTCCGACTAAGCCCAAAATCGGGATGTTACAGTTAGTCTAAATATTTTATTTTAATTAAAATGCTTATTTAAATTTTAAGAATTGATAACATCGTCAAATACTTTGTCAAATTCAAATTCATTATAATGTCATTTTTTTGTCACATGATTATCAAGTGGGTAATTTTTTTTAAAATTTTAGAATGTCACACTAACAAATTTAACAGAAAAAAATTAACAATATTAACAAATGGACCTAAACTCTTAAATTCAAAAAGTAAGACTTGTTGAGAGGGGTCGACTACTTCGGGAGAAGTCTCCAAAGTACCGTCTGTTGGGCAGTCCATACGGCCCCTAACAATCGTAGGTATTATCCTAGGACTCGAGTTTTGTCTCATTTCTTAGCAAAGAGCCACGAGGGTTTACGAAGTGGGAGCACCTCGATTGGTGGAAGAGTATGTACCTGAGGGACACATAGATAATTAATCAGTGAAGTCGTGCGCAATGAGACATAACTAGCCTTTTCAATGAGACACGATACCACTTGAGTTAGCGATTGTAGAGGGCCTAGCCGATTGCCCAGCAAACGACACTTTAGAAACTTCTCCCAAAGGGGTCGCCTTTTATGGTTGAAGGGTGTCAACCTCTTCAGAGATCCTTCAGAAGAAGTCTTCAACGTGTTATCCGACGAGCGGTCAACACGACCCCCAACAATCGTAGGTATTGTCTTGGGACCTGGGTCTTGTCTTTTAACTTAGCGAAGAGCCCCAAAGGGTCACGGAGTAGGTAGCTTAAGGCATAACTAGCCTTTTCAAGAAGGCATGGTACAAAGAATTAACTACCCTCAACAAAATTAAATTATTGGAAATAAATATATAAAAATTAAATTTTAAATATACAAAAAGCACAAAAACTTGAAGCATATTTAATCTTTAAAATTTAACTATTTAATAAATAATATCCTCACATATATATTAACCAGTAAATAAACACGTAAATTAGTAATATTGTGATCATTAAATAAATAATTCTATAGGTATTACTAGGTGAACTCACATATATATATATATATATATATATATATATATATATATATTTATTAATCAATTTGTATTCTCTTGTAATATATGGGTCATGTTAAATTTATAATATTTTTATAGTATTAGTTTTTAGTAAAGTTTTTAATGGATTTCTTAAAAGAATCATTAATAAGTTGAAAAATTAATGTAATAACAAAATAGTTAACTAATTTAGAATAATCTATATTAATTTATATTTAAAATGTAAAAATTATAAAGAAAATTTCAAATAAAAAAGTGCAAAATAACTTAAAAATCAAAAGAAATTAAGTAAAAAAGTAATTTATTCAATTTATAAATAACTACTTCAAGTGTAATATATTAAAAACTGTACTGTAAATCTAACTTTTCTGTAACCTTATGTTGGTATATTACATATACGAGTATGAATTTTTTTAACTCTACCTTAATCAATATCAATAGACATTAATTAACATTAGCTGTGACAATCTTGGAACACAGCAAGCTGTTGGCAACAGATTAATCATTTCAGTCAGGAATATTAAGTGCATGTTGTGGATCCCAAAAGCAACATGTTTGATAACTCAAAACTTCGTACGCTAGCAGTCATTGTACCTCGAGATTTGTTCCAAAAGAAAAAAATTGCCCCCTGCCTTTTGTCCAAGTCCTTTTGCCTTTGGTTCCCCCATTTCTCTTCGAAACTGGCTAATTTACTCCTTCCATCCTTCGGCTTCTCTGTAAAGTTGGTAATTTGGACTAGGACGGTGGAGGCCGGCCCCCCCGAGCCCACGTGGGACTTTTGCGGATTCAAACACCGACCACGTGCCGTGATGTTCGTCCCGTACCCTCTCTCATATCATTTTTTTTATGTTAGTGGGAGAGTGGGGCCATACATCATGCATATGCGTTCATGATGAACCCATCGACAGATTTTAATATCATGTCATGGGTAATCTTGATTAATTCTTGGGATTATATTAACCCTTCCTTTGTTCAACGCTTTCCATGATTATCATCAACGTTGTTCCATTTGGACTTCCATCGCATTCGATACAATTCAAGGCCATTTTAAGTTTTTTTGACCTTCCAATTACAGTGTGCCCTGCACTTCAAATTCACCCATGCTGTAGTTACAATTGCAGTTGCAGTTATGTTATGCATACCTCACCTAACGATTTTTATGCTATACATTGTATAGTCCTTAAATGCTATAAAATTACTTTAATATTTGCATAATTAAGTCTTATATGGATAATTTCATAAGTTTACTCTCAATTTTATAAAAAAGTTTTACTAAATATATTACTAAATTTACGATTTAGTCCTTAAACTTTGCTTTAAAAAATTAAATGAGTTTTACTTATTAGTTCTGTTTTTTTTTTTCAATTATTGTCTTTATTAAATTGTTTTCTATTGTACATATGATTTAATTATTGAATTACGAATGTTACTTATGTTGTATGTTAAATGACGATTTCGCCCCTGATGTTGGTCTGATTAAGAGTAGTGCTGCAAAAGCATGTAATTGTATATTTAACTTGAACTATATGATTGATGAATATGCATTAATATAAATTTGTGTGATGTGATTGGTGGTTGTATGGAGGTCACGTAAGTGACTAATGTAGCATTTTATATTTGGGTCGACCCGTCCCGGCTAGATTTGGGGTGTCACATTTAGTCAAGTTTGTGAAATCGAGAGTGGTCATGTCCCATTTTATAAAGTTATCATTGTGCATTTGTTAAATAAGAAAGTTATTGGCCTAATGGTTATGTAACACCTCTAACCCGTATTCATCGCTGAAATAGGGTTACGGAGCATTACCGGAGTTTATAGATCAAATAAACAGACATTTCATATAATATAACATTCATGTCAGAAACCAATCGAATTTAAACATATTGTCCTTTATACGAGCCATTGGGGCCCAAAATACGTGTTAGAAACAAGTCAATACTAAATCGGATACTCAAAGAATATTTCTGAAAAAGTAGAAAAATTTTAAAGCTGCAGGGGTTACACGGTCGTGTGACTCACACGGTCAGGAGACATGCCCGTGTCTCAGGCCGTGTGGGCATTCGAGATAGGATCACATAGTCCTTACCCGTGTAACTCTCTGACTTGGGTCACACTGTCAAGTCACAAGCCTGTGTGCTAGGCCGTGTGAGTATACTAACTTTCCTTCTTAAAAAGATACAGGGGACACACGTCTGTGTCTCTACCTGTGTGGACGAAAATATGCTATTTTATAAGCCACATTTCTCACCCAAATTGACACCAACCTCAACAATTTGCACATCAATAAGCCATAACAAGGCATTCAAAATAAACTAAAAATCAAGTCTCAAACATATATTATCACTACACACAGCTATTAAACCTTTAGGCATCTCAAATATCAACTTAAAAAAAATGTCAACCAAGTATCTAACCTTACCTAACTAGTTTATCTAACCAAGTTACCAAAGTTCACTATAACTCAATTACATACATACATATATCACTTATACTAACATCACAATCATACCTTAATTTCATACCAATATGTAAGTTATATAAACAAAATATTATTCATAATATTTACATAAGCTAAACTTTGGCTAAGCCTGTACGAAAGTCTATACATGCCATATAAACTCGTATTTAATGTTTCAAAAACTACCGAGATAAGCTGGATAGTGTGATTTGAGTGCTGATCCGATCGTCCAATCTTCTGAAAATTTACAAAAACATTAAACAATACAAATAAGCTTAATGAAGCTTAGTAAGTTTGACGGGTTAAACAAAATCTTACCGAACCTACTATAACAAGTCAAATAAATAAAATCATTCATGTCAATTCCCTATCATTCACTGTCAATTTCCTGTCATTCACAACTTTTATTGATAAATACATCCATATTCAAATCAATTTTTCCATTCAAAAAACGACTTACGGATAAGAGTACATCGTCAACATAAGCTCATAAGAGCTGGTCCATCTGAATATGCCAACAGAAGCTCATAAGAGCTGATCCACCCAGTTACACCAATCAGAAAGTAAAACACCAAAGTTCGCAACAAATGCTAAACCTCGATTTACTTAGGTAAAATTCTGATATCTCCTTACAATACCATCATACACCAAATTACGAATATAATCAAATCTCGTGTTCCATTCAAACCAAATATCCAATTCAATATTATAATCCCAACAATAATTTATTTTCAACAATAGAATAAATACATAATGCCATTCATCAATTTATACAAATGTTAAATTTTTAACTATATGAACTTACCTGGATTGAATTGTAGTAATTATAGAAGTTCAGGGATTATTCCGCTATTTTTTCTTTTTCACAAATATTTACGGGATCTTGATATAAAGCAAAAGTATGAAAAACCAGCTTAAGCTCTCTTTCCTATGGCTGTTTTGGCTGAAAATTGAAGAAGAAATGTCTAGAAAACTATCCAAATCCAATTTGTTTTATTTTAATTTTATCAAAATTACTATTTTGTCATCGAATCCTTTTATTTTATTATTTTCTTTTCATATGCCGCCTCATCACTTTATTTTAGGTATAATTCTTTCTTAAGTCCTCCCTCATTTATTAATCAAGCTATTTAATCACTTAAATATTATAATTAGTAAGTTTTGCACCTTTTTTAATTTAGTCCTTTTTAATTAATTAACTATCGAAACGTTAAAATTTTTCAACGAAACTTTAATACCACCTTAATGACACTCCGTAAATATTTATAAAAATATTTACGGCTTGGTTTATAGAAATGGGTCCCGATACCTCACTTTCTAAAACCACTTGACCTAATAAATCATTATAAAACACAAATTACCAATTCAAAAACCTTTTTAAAACCATATTTGACTCGTATATATTATTTAATATTTACGAACTTACTCGCCGAATTTGGTGGCCTCCAACCACTATTTTCGACACTACTAAAAAATCAAGCTATTACAGGTTAAATGTTAGTGAATCTGTCCTTGAAACCCAAGTTTAAATCTCTTTCCTTGTATTAGTTTTACTTTGTGCAATTTTGCTTCAAACCCTAGTAAGTCTTATGCCTTGTTTTAAGAATAAATGTTGTAAGAGTTTTAAAAAAATTGGGCATTTGACCTAGCAATTAAGTAATGTAACTATCTTTAGAAATTCAAGGTTTGAGCTCCCTTCCTCCCATTTTATTATTTTCAGCAAACTAGGATAAAACCACACCTCGATATATATATACGGTTAAGAATCTAAATTAAATAAAAAATGAGTTATGGGCTTGATGATTAAGAGTTAGGATATACCCTAGAAACCCAAGTTCAAACCTTTTCTCCCTCTCATATTTTATTATTTTCAGTAATTTAGTTGCCATACACCAAAATATATATATACTGTTAGGTGTTTAAAATAAGAAAAAAAAAAAAAAAAAAAGGTAAAGGTTGAATGGTTAGATGTTAGTACATCCTCCTTTGAAATACGTGTGAAGGGATTTATGCTTGCTTTTGACTGAATTATTCTAACTATGAGGCTACTTATTATTTTTCATCTAATTTGGGGTATTGGTTACTTTCTCTTACTTTTTTAGGGTCAATTGTATTATGCTTTTCGAGATCAAAAAATCAGTTCTTGGTTTTTCTTGTAGTGGAATAAATCTTAAAAGACCACAAACGGAGCCACTTAGCAACCATTAAAATTACAACTCTTTCATCATCAGTGACTAGAGAAGACAACCAAAGATGTATTGGCGCTGGCGGTAGTTAGGGTTATGAAAAAGAATAGAGAAAACAAGAAAGAAGAAAGAGGAGAGAAAAAAGTAATATAACAAGAAGGAAAATTAAAAGAATTTTAAAAAAATTAAGTTTGCTCAAAAGAAAAGAAAATACAGGAATTAGACAAAAAAAAATTATCTAAATTCATGACATTAACATGCCATATCATCTTGTGGCCTGCTGCCTTGACAAGCAGCCAAGTGGCTATAATATATAAATTGATAATATTAGTCATCATATAATACTTTTTATAGTTTAGTTACTTAAACATAAATTTACTCTTTAAGTATTTTTAAAATTTTTTTATCATACCTCCTTAAGGATATTAGCCACGTTTTTTAATCTTATTTACAAAATTAAAATCTTTCTGAATTTATCAAATAATTCTTTTAGTAACAAAAAAATGGCTCAAAGGAACCTAAGACTCACTAGAACTAACAATAGACATGCTAGGCAAAACAAGACTGTCCATTGCATACCCGGTGATCCATTGAGCTTTGGAATCTCCAAGAACTCCTCCTATAGCTGTAATATTCAATGACAGATCCATTGAAGAATCATAATTAATTTTGATCCAATTCTCCTTAGGCGGCTGCCAAGCAGTGCTGAGATCTTAATACAAACTCAAAGAACGACAAGCGTTACTTGATGCCATGGACTTCGCCCAAGACAGACTTTTCATAATAATCTCCTTGCTATTGATATGGCTGCCCTAAAAACTGAAGCCATTCTTGTTCTTCCATAGGAACTAAATAATTATAGAAAATAAAGACAGCCATTTGGTTCCCTCATAATCGATATTCCCCTTATTTTTCAAATTCCAAACAAGCCATTGTTGCAAATTCATACTGAAAAAAAATACATGAAACAGCTGTGGGTATAACTGCACTCCAAATACACTTCACAATGTAACATTCACGCAACACATGATTACTCGACTCCGAATCAACCCCACAACGTGTACAGTGTCCATCGTCGGATATATGTCTCCTAACTCGTTCCTCTTTAGTCAATAAGCACCCCTGGCTAACAATCCAGAGAAAGTGTTTAACTCTCTAAGGAGCATAACTTTTCCAAACCAAGTCCCAAGTTGAACTCGCTTCTCCCCAATGAACACCAGCTGTGGCATCATAGGTATCGGCTATAGAAAAAGCCCCATGTCGCACCATATTATCATTTTCCACTCCATCCGATGGTGGGATTATTTCCGTAATTCTCTTGACAATAATTTCAGTAGTATCATACGAAGTCGTTGAACTGACCAACCTCCTGAGGCGTCAACCATGTGTCTCACACGCAAGTCCTCCCTCAAGGTATCATCACTGATAAACTAGTTTGTAACGGACCAATACATCTAGGCCAATGATCATTCCAGAAATTCACTAGCTTACCATTACCAATAGACCATCTAATACCTCGTAGAACGTCAAGCCACACCTTAGATAAGGCTCGTCAAATGTAAGAGCAGGAGCTATGACTAATTGACACCGGACACGAACCATGCACATTATATTTATTTCGAAGCACTTGAACCCAAAAAGCATCACGTTTGGAGACAAGAGAAAACCCAACTTTAAGAAGCAAGATTCTATTTTGATGGTGAAGATTTCTCAGACCCAACCCACTAGAGTATAGTCTACAACACTTCTTCCAACTAACTGACGCTGGCCTCCTAGATTTAACAATAATTAGTTGAAATAATTACAAGTTTATATTTAAAATTTCAATATAATCAGAAGAAATATCGAATGACCAAAGGTACAATTTTGTTGTAATTAACAACCAATTTATCATTCGTTAATCAAGCTATTCCATTATGGTCAAATGTTGAGTGGCCAAAGCCCAACTTCAAAATACTCAAATTCCAATTGAAATCAAGGATTCTAAGGCCCCATTAAAAGTATAACAGCTCATTGTCCGGCAAGCCCATTATAGTGGGTGGAGTTTGAGTAATGTCTAAATGTATGGGTCTTTAGTTCTTAGTTCGTACCCAAAATGTCTTACAGCCCTATTCCATTTCAGTGAATTAAAGCGTTACATATATATACATATTCTATTTTTCGGCAAACCATCATATGCTGCTAAATCAAAGGTTTGTTAATCTATTATTTATAATTTAATGAAACTTGAAGCCTGTAAAAGTAAAAGAGAATAATTTTACCCACTTTCATAATTACTTATATAATTAATATTTTAGTAATTTTATCATTAAATTTATTAATGTTAGAATTAAGTGACTCAAATCCTTATTTAAATAAAATATAGTAGTAAAATAAAATAAAAGAAGAATCCATATAAAATTACACTTCTTTTATTTTATTTTAGAATAAGGTTTTTTAAATCTTATTAAATTCCATCTATTTGATATTGATTAGAATAAGGTGCTTCAGTCTTACTAGAATATGGCTTTACAAGCCTATAAATAGACATAGTCTAGTCCTCTTGTAATTGATTCGAATTCGACATAGTGAATTTTCGATCACGGTAATGGCGTCTTTGAAGTATGAAATTCCACTGTTGGATCGCAACACCAGATTTGCGTTGTGGCAGATTAAGATGCAAGTAGTTCTTGCGCAGATGAATCTGGAGGATATCCTGCTAGGGATAGATAAGATGCCTTCGACATTAACAGATGAAGAGAAGAAGCGTAAGGATCGAAAGGCGTTAACACAATTACATCTGTATTTGTCCAACGAAATTTTGCAGGATGTAATGAAAGAGAAGACCGCCACTGCATTATGGAAGAGGCTAGAACAAATATGTATGTCGAAAACTCTAACAAGTAAGTTGCATATGAAGCAGCGTCTTTATGCTCATCGTTTGGAGGAAGGTGCGTCTGTACACGAACACTTAACAATGTTTAAAGAAATTCTATCAAACTTGGAGGCCATGGAGGTTCGGTATGATAAGGAAGATCTAGGGTTGATTCTACTTTGTTCGTTGCCCCCGTCTTATTCAACTTTTAAAGACACGATTTTATATAGCCGCGAGTCTCTCATAGTTGATGAGGTTTATGAATCTTTGACCTCGTATGATAAGATGAAGCATCTTGTGGTTAAACCAGACTCTCAGGGAGAGAGTCTCATTGCTCGTAAGAAACAAGATCGAAATACTGATAATAATCGTGAAAGGACACAGGAACGGAATCCTCGCGGTAAATCTAAGGGTAGATCGAAGTTTTCAAACAGAGGTAAAACTTGTAACTTCTACAAGAAAAAAGGGCACATTAAATCTGAGTGCTATAAGCTATAGAACAAGATTAAAAGGGAGGCTACGAATCAAAAGGAAAAATAACCAAAAAATTCTGGTGAAGCTGATGTTGTAGAAAACTACAGCGATGGTGAACTTCTAGTCGCTTCTGTCAATGATTCTAAAGTAAGCGAAGAGTGGATACTTGATTCAGGCTGGAACTTCCACATGAGTCCCTATCGAGATTGGTTTACAACTTACGAAACAGTGTCTGAATGTGTTGTTTTGATGGGAAATAATGCTTCGTGTAAAATCGCAGGTGTTGGAACTATTAAAGTTAAGATGTTTGATGAAGTTATCAGAATACTTAGTGACGTGCGACATGTTCCAGAATTGAAGAGAAATTTAATTTCATTGAGTACTCTTTATTCAAAAGGGTACAAATACACGGCTGAAAGTGGGGTTTTAAAGATTTCCAATAGTTCCCTTGTTGTGATGAAAGGGTAAAAAAAGACTGCCAAATTATATGTTTTGCAGGGTTCTACTGTTACTGGTGATGCAGCTGCCGCTTCCTCTTCCTTATCAGATGATGATATTACTAAACTTTGGCATATGCGCCTAGGGTATATGAGTGAGAATGGCATGGTAGAATTGAGCAAAATAGGACTTATTGATGGGCAAGGAATTTGCAAACTAAATTTCTGTGAGCACTGTGTTTTTGGGAAGCAAAAGAGAGTTCGATTCATCAGAGGAATCCATAACACGAAGGAAACGTTGGAGTATATTCATTCTGATCTGTGGGGACCATCCAGAGTGCCTTCGAGAGGTAGAGCTAATTATATGCTAACCTTTATTGATGATTTTTCCAGAAAAATTTGGGCGTTCTTCCTGAAATAGAAAAGCGATATGTTTTTCGCATTTAAGTCTTAAAAAATTATGATTGAAAAACAGACGGGAAAACAAATAAAATACTTCCACACAGACAATGGCTTAGAGTTCTGTTCTGATGAGTTTAATAGATTGCGTAAGTCAGAATGGATCATAAAACACTTGACAGTTCGTCATACTCCACAGCAAAACGGCGTTGCAGAACGAATGAACAGAACGATCATAGAGAAGGTTCGATGTATGTTGTCAAATGCCAACTTACGAAGTCATTTTTTGGCGTATGACCTTTCATCGCATGTTTTTAATCAACCGATCTCCATCCGTTGCCATTGAGAAAAAGACTTTACAAAAGGTATGGTCTGGTAATCCTGCTAATTATTTTGATTTAAAGATCTTTGGGTGTCCTGCGTATGCTCATGTTGATAATGGAAAATTAGAACCGAGATCCATTAAATGTGTTTTTCTTGGTTATAAAGCTGGTGTAAAAGGGTATAAGTTATGGTATCCTAAAAATAGAAAAGTTGTGATTAGCAGAGATGTTGTTTTTGATGAAACTGCTATGCTGCCTAACTTATCTCTTAAAGACTCTTCCAATAAATAAAACCAAAAGCAGGTGGAGCATTAGATTAATACAGAGTCGACTCCTCAAGCCAGTACAAAAATTGAGAATAGAGTTGCTTCTTCGCCGTAATACTCTATCGCTAAAAACAGAACTAGAAGAGAAATTAAACCTCCAAAGAAGTATGATGAGGCTGATCTAGTTGCTTATGCTTTAAATGTGGCTAAAGATATAAATGTGAATCAAGAGCCATCTAATTATTCTGAGGCGATTAGCTGTGAAGACTCAGAAAAATGGATGTTTACTATGCAAGAGGAGATGGAATCACTCCACAAAAACAAAACATGGGATCTTGTGAAAATTCCTAAAGGTAAGAAGACTGTTCGTTGTAAATGTGTGTTTCAAAAGAAAGAAGGGACTTTAGAAGTTGAAGAACCCAGATATAAAGCAATGTTTGTTGCAAAGGGTTACAGTCAAATTCCAGGAGTGGACTTCACAGATGTGTTCTCCCTAGTTGTGAAGCATAGTTCGATTCGAGCTTTGTTTGGTTTTGTGGGCATGCATGATTTATAGCTTGAGCAGTTAGATGTAAAAACTGTATTTTTGTATGGAGAACTTGAGGAGGATATTTACATGCAACAACCAGAGGGTTTTACAGTCTCAGAAAAAGAGGACTATGCTGAAAAAGTCGCTTTACAGTTTGAAACAGTCACCAAAGCAGTGGTACAAGAGGTTTGATTCCTTTATGACTTCTCATGATTTCAAAAGAAGTAGTTTTGATAGTTGTGTTTACTTTAAGAAAAACAGTGATGGTTCTTTTGTGTATCTACTTCTTTACGTTGATGACATGTTGATAGCAGCAAAAGATAAAGGAGAGATAAGAAAGGTCAAAGCCCAACTAAGTGAAGAATTTGAGATGAAAGATTTGAGACCAACAAAGAAGATACTTGGTATGGAGATTCTCAGAGATAGAAAAGCAAGTAAATTGTACCTAAGTCAGAATGGGTACATTGAGAAAGTTCTTTGCAGGTTCAATATGCAGAGTGCTAAGCCTGTTAGTACTCCTTTAGCAGCCCATTTTAGACTTTCATCGGCTTTGTCTTTACAATCAGATGATGAGATTGAGTACATGTCACATGTTCCATACTCTAGTGCAGTGGGATCTCTCATGTAGGCTATGGTTTGTTCACGTCCAGATTTATCATATGCAGTTAGTGCAGTTAGCAGATATATGGCGAATCCCAGTAAAGAACATTGGAAAATAGTTCAATGGATTTTAAGATACTTACGAGGTACTACTGATGTTTGCTTACAATTTGGAAGAACTGAAGATGGAGTCTTTGGGTATGTTGATGCTGATTTTGCTGGAGACCTTGATAGAAGAAGATCTCTCACAGGTTATTTATTTACAATCGGAGGTTGTGCAATCAGTTGGAAAGCCACTTTGCAAACTACAAATGCTTTGTCTACCATCGGCCGTGAGTACATGTCGATCACTGAGGCTTGTAAAGAAGCTATTTGGTTGAAGGGACTCTTTAGTAAACTCAATGAAGACCTTTAAATCAACACAGTATTTTGTGAAAGTCAGAGTGTCATCTTTCTTACAAAAGATCAAATGTTTCATGAGAGAACAAAACACATTGATGTTCGGTATCATTTTGTTCGTGATATTATTGCTTGCAGTGATATTGTTGTGAGCAAAATTAGTACTCATGAAAATCCTGCAGATATGATGACTAAGTCACTTCCTATAACCAAGTTTGAGCATTGCTTAAACTTGGTTGGTGTTCATTGTTGAAGTTAAACCCTTAAGGGTTTTATGAAAGAAGTGAAGAACTTGTTCGTTGAGAGTTCGCAATAAAGAACTTGTTTATTGAGAATTCGTGTCAAGGTGGAGATTGTTAGAATTAAGTGACCCGAATTCTTATTTAAATAAAACACAGTGGTAAAATAAAATAAAAGAAGAATCCATATAGAATTACACTTCTTTTATTTTATTTTAGAATAAGGTTTTTTAAACCTTATTAAATTCCATCTATTTGATGTTGATTAGAATAAGGTGTTTCAGTCTTACTAGAATATGGCTTTACAAGCCTATAAATGACATAGTCTATTCCTCTTGTAATTGATTCGAATTCGACATAGTGAATTTTCTTCTCCTCTGCCCGTGATTTTTTCCCGAAAGGGTTTCCACGTAAAAATCTGTGTGTTCTTTATTATTTTATTTTATTTTATTTTTTCACAATTAATATAATTATATTTTTCGGATATGTAAAATAAAATACTATAAGCTTAAACTGTTGTATATTAAACGATAAAAGAATAGAAACAAATTCTATAAGGATAATTTAATAAAATAATTTTCAAATAATTTTACATTTCATATGTCAAACAATAGAATCTTATATTACAGTCAAATAAACCAAATAAGGTAATGTCAAATTTTTATTATATGTGTATTTGTGTAGAAATCATATATTTAAAATTTAGTTGTGCACTTAAAAATATCATATAGTAAATAATGGAACACAAGATTTGAACTAATAATAATAATAAATATGCAAAATCTACAAAATTAAAATGAAAAACTAATTTAAATTGGGAGCAAAAGGAAATTTAAATAAGTAAATACATCATATTAAGAATATTAAATGCATGTAATTGTTTATCATTTTATTGTCATTTTACTTGAGTTGATTAAACAATTTGTGTAATAAAATTGAAATTTATAAAAATATCACAATAATTTTTTTGTTGAAGTGATAAGGAAAAAAAATTATACATGCAGGTGATGTGGGTTCAAATCCTATGATTTGCAACTTTTTTTTTATTTTTTTAAATAAGAAAAAGATAAAAATACTCTCGTAATAATATAAATTATTTAAATATATAAAGTTAGGATAGTAATTTCATTGATTGATTTGGTGTCTAATTTATTCATGACTACAACTCAGTCACACACTTAAATAGTAGTATAGGGGTCCTTCTATCCATATCAATGACGTAATATACATCCCACATAAATAACATGCAATAAAACTAAAAATAGCTCAATCTAGCACCGACGTCAACAATTTGACCGCCCTCTCGTCGCCTTTGCAAATGACAAGAGGAAATCAACAAATAAAGACAACAATCAAATAAAATACTAAGTGCGATGTCTGCAAGTGTGACAAGTCAATTATAATATAATTGTACAATGAGGTACGGAGTACTCCAAAAATCGAACCCAAGAGAGTCGGTGATTGAGGAAATTATAGCTAGAAGCATGCAAAATAAAGAGTCTAACTAACTAATCGCTAAACACTATAGTACGACAAGCCATGAAATCGAGAATAATTACACCAATTTATCAACTAATTAACACAATGACTAAATTGTAAGATATGCAAAGTTACTAAATTAACCAATGAATAACAAACAGTGGTTGATTGGTTCCAATGTGGTTCTCTAATCTTCGAATTAGGGAACTAAATTGCTTAAACTACTAAAGTGGTTTCGTTTTACCTCTCGGTCTCAATTTTACCAAATTAGACAAATTAGTCCAATTTATCTCTCGATCTCATCGGCTAACCCGAGGTTAACGAATTGGTGCTCAACAAGATTACATATCGGTCTCACTTGCCTAAATATTCCCTTAAGGGCGTCAATCCTAAGTTTTTAGGTTTATTTAATTTAGTCTGATTTATTTGTATCTTAGAGTTTAGTTATCCATATCTCCATTAACCAACCCCTTTAGAGTTTATTTATCCATGCTAAAAACTAGCTAACAAACATGTAAGAAAAGGAAATAGCAAACATTGACATAAAGTTTGAGAAAAAAATGAAAGTTTGGATTTTTAATCTATAAAACTTAAAAGAAAAGTGTAAATGAACATTCAACAATAAAATGAAGTACAAGAAATATAAACGTTTGACTTTTTAACATATTAAACTAAAAGAAATTGAAATAACATTAAGCTAAAGGTTGACATGTCATCACAAGCAAAGGAAATGGACTAAAAATGTAAATAAACCCTAGCTACAGTGTTAACTAACTTAACTAACTTAAAGAACAACAACAATAGTAAGAAGAGTTGCGAAAAATAACTCTACAGCTAAGGGAGATAAGAAATAAAAAAAAAACCTTAAAAATGAAGAAGAAAACCTAAAAGAACTAAAGAGAAAACTAAGTTAGATTAAGCCTAATGTATGTGCCCCTTTCTTCTCAGCCAAAATTGGTTGTCTTAGCAACAATTTTTAACCCCTTTTTTGACCAAAATGCCTTTGAATGGGCCTTCATTGATTGGTACTTCAGTTGGAAAAAGACTACCCCTAGCATCATTTTTGTCCCCCCACGACAATGATATCGCGACCCCAAGGTTGGATATCGCGATATCGTCGACAATTTTGAGATGGGGTGCTCATTGGCAAGTGGGTACCGCAATACCCAAGGAGGATACCACAATACCATTGTAGGTTACCTTAATCTCAAGCCTGTTAGGGGTATCGCGATTCCCATGCTTTGATGTCGTGATACCCTTTTATTCAGTGATGTTTTTGCATAATTTTTGGTCAATGTCGAGTACCTACAAGACTCAATCATACATCAGGGCCCCAATGACACAATTGGCCAATTTGGATCTCAAAAATGAGTAAAAAAAGTATGTTCACCTATTAAATTCGAATTCTAAAATCTACACTAAACAACCGAAAATGTGCTAATTTGCCTGAAAACAAGCTTATTAAGTATAACTGGGAAGCCTAATTTGACATATCAAATTACAGCATATCAAACTCCCTCACACTTAAGTCTTTGCTTGTCCTCAAGTAAACACACTAAACATGTGACAGATGACCCTTGGACTAAATCAGACAATTAGGTCACATAGTAGTAAAATATCAAATTTCCACGATAACATCTTCACATGCAACTTAAGAGTGATATCTAGCTAACTCGGGCATCCTCAACGCAAACACAAATAGTTCAATAAGTTAAAGTGCTAACACATATAGAGGCGATTAAAATGAATGTATGTACAAGTGTTATCCATCAAAATGAATTATGTGGATAGCTTGTAGATATGTAAAATGAATTGGTCATGTTCATCTTGATATATGGAAGCAAATCAATAATCATTGTGTTAGTGGATTTCCCGAGTCTCAAAGGTCTTTTAGGCTTTTAATATTCTAAGGCTTAGGACAGATCGGAGTTCAAATAAATGGTAGCTCAAAACGGTTTCAAGCACTAGAAATGGTTAAGCACATGACTTCGTTTTTCATTCGCCCTCAATTTATTCATAAGCTCACCTTCTTATTTTTGCTTCTCTCGCTTACCTTATTTCTCCAAAAATCTAGAAGATACTACTATAACACCCCTAACTCATCTTCGTCGTCGGATTAGAGTTATAGAGTATTACAATACATATTGCATTACTTTTGATCATTCAATCAATAGTTTATCAAATAAATGTCAAATATTCAAACCAAAACATTATTCATAGCATAAGTACAAATACAGGTATTAATTTGAGCTTAAATGCCCTTAAAAATAGTTTGAAAACAATCAAAGATCATTTTGAAATAAATCAGAAAAGTTTGGAAAAATTGAAAAAAAATTTAAATAAGGGTCACACAGCCGTGTGACATAGCCCAGACCATGTGAGCATTCGAAGTATAGGACACACGGTTGTGTCTCAGTCCGTATGTCTGCCTGTGTGGGTATTCGAAATAGGGCCACACGATCGTGTCACAGGCGTGTGCCAGACCGTGTGTATATTCAAAATATGGTAATATGGTCGTGTCGCAGGCCATGAGAAACTTGCACCTAAAATAATATTGACACACGGCTGTTTAGGGTGACCGTGTGTGGTACATGATCGTGTGATAGCCTGTGTCATAAGCCTTGTGCTTCATAAGTTGCCCCTAAAATAAGCCAAATCAAGCACCTATTCTTGCACACCATTCTCACATGCATTTATATGACTAAAACACATTCAAACACACTCTAAAACATACCAAATCAACCATCCTATAAACCTAACCAATATGCCATCAAAAAGTCATCAAACATACCAAAACCATTTCAAACATACATATCATTCAACCATGATTTACCTACAATCACATGGGCATGCACAAGTGTTCCACAACATACCTATTTACATCATTATTTACAAACCATCAATTAGAAAAACATTAAGGCATACATAAGCTTGGAACCACTCAAACATACCAAATTGCTAAGTTAACAATCAAGCCCTATTACATGCCATTTATAACCTTAAACCAAAGTAACCAAAAACTACCAAAATGATGATTGGATAGTGTGATCATACTCCAACGTGATTTTAACCAATCAAGCTTTCTGATGATCTATAAAACAGAGAAAAATAACTATGTAGGCAACTTGTGCTTAGTAAGCTCGTATAAAGGAAACTTAAACTTACTGAGCATAAAATGATTAAACCATTCAACATTGCTCATCAGTTCATATGGATATTTTTCTTTCCTGTCCACAACACTTCACATAGTTAGTAGATATATTTAAGAATATATCAACCTATGAAACATGACACATATCATGAAAATGATTTCAATATATAAACCATCTATCACATATTCCATTTGTTACCTTTTCAATCCAAGTACATAGCTCATTTCATATACGTACATTTTCATTTTAAACCTTAATTACCCGTTGAACAAAATTGAATAACATCATATACTCGGGAAATGCTCACACAAAATGTGCATTTACATGTAACTATAATCTTATCTATAATGCTCATACAAGTTGTGAAATGGGCCTGCTCACACGAGTTGTGGGTCGGAATGTTAGCTACATGATGCTGTTCACATGAGCTGCAGAGAATACTCCACAAATGTAGGACCTCAGCCATTGGTAGGACATCTAAGACTAGCACCCGAAATAATATAATCCCTAATGACATGTCATTTGTATCTTAAGTATTCACAAGGTTCAAATGGGAAAAATGTACATATTCAAATCCTTTAATTTCATTACATTATACCAATTCAAACAAACTTACATGAAATGTACATTTTTCAATTGTAACATTCAATTTAACTAACATTACGATTTAATCCAAAATACCAAAATATCAAATAACTATCAATCTAATATATACATAGTATAATATTTATCAAAACTACTTTCAAAACATCAATTAATGAATTTAAATCCTTATACGAACTTACGTCGACAAAAACAACTATAAAAATGAAGTTGACGACTAATCCGACACTTTAGCTTTTCCCCGATTTATATTTGTTTAGTTTGTTTCTTGATCTAATTTATAATTTTCATTCAATTAAACCATTAAAATAACTTAATATAATTAATTCAACTTATAACCCTTATCAATGGAAATTTATAAATTTACCCTCAATGTTTTACTTTTTATGCAATTTAGTCCCTAAACCCGAAACTTGCAATTTAACCACTTTTAATTAAAATTAATGCTAGCTGGTTTTCCCTTAGTCTTATAACAACCCATATTTTTTTTCTCATTTCACACAATTTACATTGAATTTTACTATTTTAAAAATTTAATTCCTAAACATTAAAATCATTAAAAAATCACTTAACAAAATGCATATATTTAACTACCAACTTTAACAATCTATCAATTACAATAAAAAATAATTCAAATTCATTCATGACAAGTCCCTAGACTTTTAACAATTTTACAAATTAACCCTCGGGTTAGCTAAATTAAGCTAAAACGATCACAAAAACATAAAAATTATTAAAACCGAGTGCAAATGAACTTACATGCATGAAAATCAGCTTGGTCGAACCTTGGTGGTTAATAACCATAGATTTTTCGATGGGGAGAAACCAAATGAACAAGATGATGTCTTTCTTTTTATGTTTTTATTTATTTAATTATTTAATTTTCCATTATAACCTTCTAATTTAACTAATTTCTCAACTTTACACCTTTAAACTGTCCACTAATAATAAAAAAGGAATATTTTCCTTTTACAATTTAGTTTTTTTTAATTAATTAACTATATAAACGTTAAAATTTGCGGACCAAACTTCAATAGACTTATATAATGGTTCCATAAATATTTAATAAAAATTTTATTGCTCGGTTTATAGAAACGACGTCCCAAAATCTCATTTTCCAAAACCACTTGACTTTAGGGCAAACCTCTTGAACTTAACTATTCATTCAAATAACATAAATTATCAAATCAAAATTTATTATAATACTATATTTGACTCGTAAATATTTATTTAATATTTACAAATTCACTAGTTGAATTTGTGGCCCCGAAGCCACTATTTTCGACACCACTGAAAAACGGATTGTTACAACTACGTAATATTGGCACACGCAAAACTAGCAAATGTTAATGCACTAAGACTTGGAAGATTTTCTTTTGAGCTCAACTTTGATTTAAAGCTCTTTTCTACTTTTTGCACTCCTTCATTTACTGTTAAGTATGACTCCTATTTCAGTCAAATTTGAGAAATAATCTTCTAATTAAACTCTGTTTATTTGTTTCAATTAAACACTGATTAGTTTAGATTATTTTATTATTATTTGACCTATGAATTAGCCTATAAATAGGCTCTTTTACAACCTTAGAAAGCACAACCATTAAAGATTAGAACTCATAACACATTTAGAGAATTTTGTGTTTACGTTTTGAGGGTTTTTTATTTTCGAGTTTTCAAGGTTTAGTTTTTATCTCTATCTTTTGTACTATTCGTTCTTTTGCCATTATAGTAAAATTACCTTTGCTCGTGGTTTTTTATCCTCTTTTGAGAGATTTTTCCATATTAAATTTTTGTGTTCAATTTTTCAATTTATTTCGCTATTTTTTCTTGTTGCTTAATCGGGTCGATCCTAACAAATGGTATCAGAGCTAGTTCAATTTTCATAGATCAGCCCATTCAGATATGGCGGCAACAAGGTTTGAAATTGAGAAGTTTGATGGTGAGACAAATTTCAATCTGTGGCAAGTTCGAATTATGGCAATTCTAGTTCAAACCGGCTTGAAAAAGGTTGTTACCGGGAAAAAGCATGAGAATCTAAATCAAGCAAAATGGGAAGAGCTTGATGAAAAGGCATTGTCTGCAATCCAATTGTGCCTCGTAAATACAGTATTGCAGGAGGTATTGATGGAGAAAACTTCATCCGCCTTGTGGAAAAGGTTAGAAACTCTTTATGCGACTAAGTCTCTGGCTAACCGTTTAGTGTTGAAACAACGTCTATTTACGTTTCGCATAAACGAATGTGAGCTTCTTAGAGATCACATAAGTTAATTCATTACTTTTTTAAATGATTTAAAGAATGTTGAGGTTCATATTGACGATAAATATTAGGCTATGCTATTATTGTGCTTTTTACCCCATTCATACAAGTCTTTCAGGGAGACCCTGATTTATGGCAGAGACAAACTCTCGTTCGAAGATGTGAATGGTCATTTGTTGAGTAGAGATAAACTCGACAATGAGTTTGGTTTGGATAGCAATGCAGATAAGCAAGCTTCCGTTTTGGTAGCATCAAAGAAACGAGATAAAATGTGTCGCTATTATAAAAAGTTAGGTCACGTCAAAGCAGATTGTTATAAACTGCGAAATAAAAGAGCTGCTAAGAGTAACAAGGAAGATGTAGCTGGTGCTAATTTGGCCGATGAAAGTGGTGATGATTTTTTGTTAGTGTCAATGAGCGATAACTCCAAGCTCACATCCGAGTGGATCCTAGATTTAGGATGTTCTTTCCATATGTGTCCCAAGAGAATGGTTCTCCACATACAGTTTGGTTGAAGGTGGAGTTGTGCACATGAGAAATGATTCATCTAGTAAGGTAATTGGTATTGGTACTGTTAAAATTAGGATATACGATGAGACAATTAGGACACTCTCAGATGTCAGGTATGTACCTGATTTACGAAAGAATCTCATCTCATTGAGTATTTTAGACTTGAAAAGATGCAGAATCAACATCGAGTCGAGTGGCATTAAAGTATCTCGTGGAGCTCTCGTTTTGTTAAAAGGTAAAAGAACTGACAGTCTTTAAATTCTGGAAGGTTCTACAGTGACTGGTGAAATCTAACGTCCCTCGTTCGTTATAGAGTCGAAGTCAACTCGTTTGGAGCGGAGACAACTTGGTCATATGAGGGAAAAAGGTATGACCGTTTCGTTCAAGAGAAGTTCTCTTTTGGATGCAGGTTTTGAAAAGTTAGGTCACTGTGTTCGTGAAAATCAAACCCGGGTTTAGCTTTGATTTGGCAGTGTACAAGTTGAAGGCTAGAAGTTTTCCAGTTTCTAAGCACAGATTCGGCTCAGTTAATCCCCTGCATGGTTCAAGATAGGCTCGTGGTGGGCTTTGGTAAAGATGGTGTTGTGGAAATATGAGTCAAGGTGAAGATTTGTTAAGTATGACTCCTATTTCAGTCAAATTTGAGAAATAATCTTCTAGTTAAAATCTGTTTATTTGTTTCAATTAAATACTGATTAGTTTAGATTATTTTATTATTATTTGACCTATGAATTTAGCCTATAAATAGATTATTTTTACAACCTTAGAAAACACACCCATTAGATATTAGAACTCATAACACATTTAAAGAATTTTGTGTTTACGTTTTGAGAGTTCTTTGTTTTCGGGTTTTCAAGGTTTAATTTTTATCTTCATCTTTTGTACTCTTCATTCTTTTGCCATTATAGTAAAATTATCTTTGCCCGTGGTTTTTTATCCTCTTTGGAGAGGTTTTTCCACGTTAAATTTATGTTTCAATTTCTCAATTTATTCCGCTATTTTTTTTTCTTGTTGCTTAATCGGGTCGATCCTAACATTTACAATGCTTTTAACTCTCACATTGCTTTTATGCACTCAACATTTCTCTCTCTCTCTCTCTCTTTTTTCTATAACTCTACTTAGCAAGGTTCTATATGTACTATATCGCGTAGCCTCTTCTTTTTCTTTTTTATCCCACATGAAGCCACTATAACATCTCTACCTAACCCTCAATGTCCATGACCCAATGTACATTATATAGTACATTTTAGCATTAGAAACAATGAAGGATTGAGTTCTCAACTCATTTAGGCTCAAGGCTTCAAGATTTAAGGCTTATCAAGAAAATGGTACTTAAGGCTCAAAGTATAGAAACTAATGGTACTATGGTATATAGCAAAAGGTAAGGGTTTTAGGCTCTAGGCTAAGTAAACAATACCTAAGGTCTTTTTCGAAATATTCACAAAACACAACTTCTATAATGCATACATTTATTCAAATGAACAATTGACAATTCAATTGATTTATTTATAAGTATATACATACTTCATTCATCATATGGCAGATTATGTACATTTTCATTAACGATTATTGACATCTTCCTTAAAGATCTCAAAATCATCATCATGCTTAAAGATCTTGAAAAGATCTTGACATATTCCTTAAAATTTCAATGAAAGGTCTAGTGGAAAAGATCTTGAATATTCTCTCAAGCCCCATTTTCTGCTTCGTATTTGCAAGAAGTTTACCCTTGAACAACTCTTTATAAGGATTTTTATCCTCTATTATAGCATCTCCAAGATCCAAACTATCTGAAACTTTTTTCAAACCTTTTTCGTTTCCCACTCAAGTTTTGATGAAATCAAAGACCCAGGCCATTCAAGTTGTGTAGAGTAGGGTGGGAGTTCAATCGAATCGAATGAAAATTTTTTAGTTAATCGAGTTGGCAAGTCCTATTTTATTATCTTAACTCGATTTTAAATTTTTTCGAATTGAGTCAAGTGAAATGAAATTTAAGTCAAGTCGAATCGAGTAAAATTATTCTAGTTAAATTAAAAAAGTAAACATGTCAAATTAAAATTTTGTTACAATATAACTAATTCCATGTTAAATCATTAATTAACTTTTTAGGTTCTAAAATTATTATTTTAGAAAATTTTTAAAATTTTAAGTTTCTTTATACATTCTTTAGAATTAAATTTTTTTTAAACTTTTAAAAATATTTTAAATTTTAAAATTATTTTTTGTAATTTTTATTAAAAAAATCAATTTACTAATTTTGATAAATTTGAACTAATTTTGCTTTAAGGGCAAAAGAAATTTAATTGAAGGTGATTATATAAGGGCGTTTTAGGAATATCCAATTAGAGAAAAGAAGCTCATGATAAGACGTAAACTGTACCAGTAACTGTTCTTGCTAGAAACTGTTCATGTAGCCAGCCCAGTTTCTGCCATGTTTGTACATTTTATTTCAAGCACACGCTTCTTACATTTCCAGCAACTCACTCCCTCTTCTTCAACATTTTCCCAGCTTTTCTCCCTTTCCAAACAAGATTTTAGGGATTTGTTTTTCCACTGAAATTTCAAGTACCTTCCACACCATCTGTCCTTTACGTCTCTCATTTCGAAGTTCATACCCTCCTCACGTACGTGTTAATTTAAGGTTATTGTAACTTTCTTTTTTTTCTTTTTTTGTAGAGTTTCGTTCTTTTGGGCTGTTTATGTGGTTTTGTTTGTCGTTAAGAAAACAAAAGGAAAATGAGTACGGGAATTTAGGTTCTTGGAACTCTAGAAAGCAAATGGAAAAATTTATGGTTTTCTAATTTAACATTTGATTTGCTATATGTTATCACTATTTTAAGGCGAATACTGTGAGAATCTGCTTGAGTTTCACTTGATAGTTTTGTGATTTACTTCTTGCTCATGGACCTATAAAGAAAGTGCATTTGTATTCAAAAAGTAACTATTTCTTTTAGTTATTAAAAAAAAAAACTGATCTTTTTTTTCTTTTCTGAAATAAAAAATAGGTGATTTTTTTTTGGTATGAGATGAACTTCTTTTATTTTCACTACTTTCTCATTTTCAATCAACCAAAACAACCAGCATTATGCTTTAACACTCGAGTTTTTTCGGATGTCCCCCATGGGACTTAACGCTCAAGTTTTAGATATGACTTGTTTGTTTATTTATTTACATGTAATTCGCTGCAGTTTTCGCCCCTTCTTATTTTTCAGATAAGTAAATGTCATCCTCTGACGAAGAAGGTGAGTTTACTCCAGAAATTCATGTCTCAGAATATGTTTTTGTTGATCAAAACGGTGAGCCAATTTCATTTTCTGTCTTGCCTCTCCTATGGAACGAAAATGAGGTAATTGGAAACAGTAAAGCCCAGGTTTTCTTAGAGGGAGTTGCTGACGACGGTCGTCTGAAGATTTACCAGCAAGTTGTCGCATGGAGGTTTGATCTATCCTATGCGCTGCCTGAAATGTTGGTGTTCTCCAAGAACAAGAAACGGATGACACTCCAGAAGCCTAGGAAGAGTTTCGTAAGTACCATTAGGACGATCCTAATCACAATTCATTGGATGCATTTCCTGAAAAAGAACACAGAGACACCAGCAAAATCTGTATGGAACCACTTGCAAAACTTCTTCAGGTTGCTCCTCTCCAAGTCACTCTGTTGTACTCTTTGTTGCGAGAATTTTAATATTTTCTCTGTTAGTTAATTGTTAAATGGCGTGCATTTTTCTTTTCATATTACTTAATTTTTTTTTTTTTGTCATGCAGCTTATATGAGTTTGAGCCTTCTGAGCATGACCTTTTGCATCACAAGCTGTTAATTGGTGAAGCTATGAAAAGGGATAAAGACTTAGCCAAGTCTAAGGTTTGTGCTACTATGGACTTTTTTATGCGTTTCGTGTCATGACAATAATCTCTTATTGGGTTTGGGTACATATAACATTACCAAAGTGATTATACTGTAGCTAACCTGTTAAAATCCATATATGCATGTGACATTCATGTGGATGGGGTATCTCATATGCACCTCTTGAGTCATCAATCTGAGGATGTAGCTTAAAATATGCTAGTTCTCAGATTCAAATCTTTGGTGTTGGCCAAAAAGAAAGAAGTTATTAATTTGGAGTTAAAAAATCTTAAAAAATCTTGTCAATCATATGGTGCAGTTTTTTTCTGTCTGATGTTTCCTTTTCTTTTTCTTTTATTTGATATTTGTCTCTAATAGTTATAACTGTTGGAACACTCATGTTAATGTTTGTCTTGTTCATCATGACCTAATTATCTTTTTTGTGCCAAAAGTTTAGAAGTTTCACTTTGTTAGAACATATGGATCTTGGAAACATATTTAGTTTTAGTTTTGTGAAACCTATTTTAGCTGAGTGAAGGGATCTGTCTTTACTGGTAAATTTGCCTTCTGTGGAAGTGTTGTTCAATGTGCAATACCATTACTCAACCAAGAGAAACAAGCTTTAGGATTCAATGCAACTAGGACTGATAAAGCTTGTTTGCTTACTTCTTGCACTTTCTTGTTAGATAGTTCCCTTTTGTGAGGTTTAGCTGAAACTAATACCCATATAACCTCCTAATGTTTGCTCCCTTCCTAAATGAAACTTGCATACCAAGCTTTTGAAGTAGAGCTTCTTAGCTATTCTCAAATCTTCTTTTTTTTTTAATTTTAATTTTTTTGCCCCTTAAATCAATTTAGCTAGTTACTTCTAACATGATTGTACACTGTGAGTCATATTAGAGCTGCAGTATCTGCAGCCTTTACAAGCATATGTATGAACATATGCATGCATGTACATACATACGCCAACTTAATTTGTCCAAGTCACATGCTCTAATAAGTAAGCACATGGACAATGTGATAGATGAAAACTGATTAACAATTTATCTGGAACAGAATGTACTTAACTTTGTGGAGGTACCTCAGACAAATATAGCACCTCATCAGGTCTGCAAATATGTTTTTTCCTAGATTGTGGCTTATTCCCATTACGTGCTTTAACAGGATTTGGCCATGATTTAACAGGATATACCCAAGAAGAATAACTTTATAAATGATGGAGATGTAGACGATGAAGATTACAGTGATGATGACATAGGTGAAGAAGTTGATGGTGTGAGGAAGTCCATTTTCGATCCTGTTTGTGCAATTTGCGATGATGGTGGCAACATTCTACCGTATGCCCTAACTTTTTGGTTCTGGAATTTTTTTTGTGTAGTTTTTTTTTTAAAATTATTTTTACCTTAGCTTAGCCTTTTCTTTTGGGTGGTGTGTGGCAATATCATGCATAGGTTTGGTGTTCCTTTAGAAACCGATAATTTTTAATTCACTTGGAATTCTGGAAGGCTTTCTAAAATGTACTAATACACTTCTTTTATAAGATTTTGGGATGGTAGCGAGATTTGAACCAATGGTTCAACCCTTTTGACATAAAATAGCATTGACAGTAATGAGAAAATTAGAAAATAAGAAAGAAAGACAAGACTTTACTGTATTTGATCATCAACTTTGACAATATTTTAAGTCAAGACTTTTAAGTCGTGAAGATATAAGGTTTGTCGAAATGTTATGCATATTTCATGAAATTATGGAGTATTCTTTTAGTTCAAAGAGTAATGTACTTCTAGTGAATTATTCAGGATTTAATTTTTTTTTCCTAAAAAAAAATCCTTCCATTGTAGTTCTGGATTTATTTATTGAGGAAATTCCTTTCAGTTGCATTTGAACTTTTAATTGAATATTAAAAGTTGCTTCTTCCAAACTAAGGGATAACGGCTCCAAAGTGGAAAATGTCACTTGGACACATTCAGGCAAGGTGTATTTGATTAGGCGTATGCCTGGTGCGATTAAGATTTAAGCATGCTTTTTGTAAAAACTGTAGAACAAAAAATTGTCTACCTGATTGAGGTGCCTTCAATAGTAAAATAGAGACAACCGAACTCTATTTTTCAATGTTTGACTATTCCACAACAAACATGAGATGTAAAGAAATCATGAATTTGGCCAATAGGAATAGAAGGGAAAATTTTTCAGGTCTTTGGGATAAACTATACCACCGTATAGAGATCATTGAAATATGTCCTTGGAATATTTGAAATTGGCTTTTTATTTGGCTTCCATATTTGATGTGGCCATTATTTAGTGCATGAATTATACTTTGAGCAGTTTCTTTTCTTTCCGAAAACGTCATTACTTTTATGTTGTTAATAATCTTAGCAAAGGTTAATTTTCCCATGTTCACATGTGAGTTTGGTTGTCTAGGTTTAGGATGTAAAAGAGATGTATTAATGGAAGATTTAAGAAACCCTTAACTTAGGTTTTAGGATTCAAATGTATCAACATGTATGCATTGGTACTTTTGGCATTCTCCTGTGGTTTTGAGGTCTGGCTTCTCTACGTCATCTTTGCTTGCCTACACATTAATTTGATTATTTACTTGGTTCTCTTTGTTTATTGGAATTGATATAGCTGTGAAGGAAGGTGCTTGAGGTCTTTTCACCCAACAAAAGCTACCGGGATTGATTCTTTCTGTGAATCTCTTGGCTTTGTCAATGATGCTCAAATTGATGTATGGGCATCTTTGTTTCCTTAAACATGTGATTTTTCAGTTCATTTGCTCCACTTTCTAGTGACTTGCATATTGTCATGATTTTTTTACCTGTAGGCTATTCCATCTTTTTTGTGTAAAAATTGTCTATATAAGCAGCATCAATGTTATGCCTGTGGTGAATTAGGCTCTTCTAACAATACTTCTGATCAAGAGGTAAGTGTTTTTTGAGCTTTTGAAGGAACCAAAAGATTGTCACATCATTAATTTATAAGTCCTTCCCTTGGATTCAAGGATCTTTTTGTTGTTTTCCACCATTAACTACTTAGTATTTTTATACACAACATTTATGTTGTATTTAAACATTGCAAGTGTATTGTCTTTTTTTGTTAGACATCAATGTTGATTATTTAAATTTGTACTATCATCAATCAGAACTTCTTTTTTCCCCCCTAGGTTTTTCCTTGTGTTTCTGCAACTTGTGGGCATTTCTATCATCCAAAATGTGTGGCAAAATTGCTACATGCTGACAATGAAGCTGAGGCAAAAAAACTTAGAGATAAAATTACTGCAGGGGATTCATTTACCTGTCCTGCCCACAAATGCTTTGCTTGTAAGCAAAGTGAAGATGCACAAGTTCATGATTTGCAATTTTCTCTATGTAGGCGTTGCCCTAAGGCGTACCACAGGAAATGTTTACCCAAGTACATTCACTCTTAAGTTACTATTTTCAGTTTTCTAGAACCTTTTCTCTGAGACTAGGGGTGAGCAAATGGTTAAATCAGATGGTTCGATCAGTTTTTAACAGTTAACTGACTTAACAGGACCATCTTCCTACTATAACTGAACCAATTGACCTTCTCGGTCTTAACCATCCTAACTGGACCGACATATCATCGGTTGGTTATGTCAGTTAAGCAACTTATATTATATATATTATAAATATATTAAAATTATTACAAATAATGTATAATATATTTTAAATTATTAAAAAATAATATATACTAAGAGCTAATTTACCATTGAAGTTGAGAAGTGTTTTTGAAAAATGCCGTGAAAAAGTGCTTTAACAAAGTTTGATAATGTTTACCATTGTTGTCAAAAAGTGCTTTTCAGTCTGTTAAGTTGGTTCGGTTATGAATTTTGATAACTGATAATCGATAAAAAAACCATCCTAATCAAGACCTTAACAGAATTAACCGAGGGAACTGAACTATCCAAAACCGACTGAATCGAATTAGTCGGTTAAGAAAATTAAGTCAGTTGGTTTTAACCGACTTATGCTCTCCCCTATCCATGACTTAATGCCTAGGAAAGGTTGATTTCATCTGATGCTTTTGCTTTGTTTTCAGGAGTATTTGCTTCCAACATGGCAAGTATACAAATAGTTTCCGAAGGGCATGGGAGGATCTCTTGCCCTATAATCGGATTCTAATATACTGCATGTAAGTTTTACTTAATTCTTTTAGTTTGCCCGTTTGGATAAGCTTTTTCTTTTTATTCATGCATTATTTATGAATGGTGATATTGTTGCTAAATATGTTTACCAGGGAGCATAAGATTGTCAAAGAGCTTGAAACTCCAAGCAGAAACCATTTGATTTTTCCTGATTTTGGAGTCAAAGAAAAGAAATGCAAATTGGAGCTATCTTATAGAGGAAAGAATTTGGCCTCAAAGCAAAGTGATGTTTCTGAAGTTTTCGTGACAAGTAGAAATGTTTTGAAGAAGCCAAAGCTGGTTCAAAAGGCCTATGGTGATACTCATGCTGGTGGATCTAGTGAAAGAACTAAGAAGCCTTGTTCTAGACAAGAATTTTCTCCTTTGAAGGATCCAAATACATGCGTCACTAGTAGAAAGTTCTTGAAGCAAAATGCTAGACCAGACTTTGATAGGTCACTTTCCAAAGAGAAAACCAAGCTAACCCAGACAAAAGGTAACATAAAAGTGAACTTACAATCAAATCAAACTGGCCTTAAATCCAAGAATACCAATCAAAATATGCATGTGGAGAAAGGGGACAGCATTAGGCCTTTAATTGATGCGGAAATAGAGAAAGGGTAATTTACTGCCTTTTTATAATTTTAGTAATACTTCATTGGAAAATTTCAATGTTGAAGTGCTTTTTGGTTTTGGATTTGCATTTTTTTTAATAACAGCATTTCAGTTCTCATCAAAGAGGTTGATTCTTCATTCAATGCTGAGGAATTTATGAAGAATCAGCAGCAAATCTCTGGTACAAATGCATATAGCTTCCAGAGTGCAGGTGACAAGAGTATTACATTGGGTAGGGTGGAAGCCTCAGTTAAGGTATATCTTCTTGCTCAAATATGATTGATAAATAGTCTGAAATAGCTATATTCTTTTTCTTGACATTATAGAAATTTCTTATTTGTTTTAGGCTGTTAGAGCTGCATTAGAGAAGTTAGAAGCGGGAGCTTCGCTTGAGGATGGAAAAAATGTTTGTGGTCCAGAGGTGATCAAGCAAATATTCAAGTGGAAGGTTTCAAGCCATTTTCCCTTTAATTGTAACTATTTGTTCTCAGAGCTATGCTCTCGTATTAAGCTTTAATGCTGGAAGGTTCTGAGTGCATGTTTTCATGTTAAGGATTTTTTAGGTGCTTGTTTCTTAAACCGTAAAATCTTCAACTCAACTTACTTGGTCAAGTTGAGTTTTTTTTTTTTTTTTTTTTTTTTTTCACCACCTTGGCCTTAAGACTTTGTTCCTTTATCATGTGATGCATCTTTGGTCACTTGGAGAGAAAGTACTATTTCCCGAGCAAAATGGTAAAAAGAGAAGCTCTCTGATGTTGAAAGCATAGGCTTTTGACTATAACTGTGTGGTAACCAATTTCACACATGATATAAAAGAGTTTACTCACATCCCTAATTGGTTAGCTTAAAATCCTTCAAATAATAGATCAGCAGGACTTCTCTAAATCCTTGTGTCAGAGAGCCTTTTAATTATTGGTATTATATTCTTTTTGAGTAATTATTTGCATTTGAACAATTGTAGGAAGTGGCATTATGGTTGCTAGCTGCTTATCTCTTTTTGCCAATCTATATAGTGTGTATGATGTAAAAATGTTTGAGCATAAAATTTATAAATATTGTGAACAACAATATATTAAACTCAATACTAAAAGTTTGTTTGACAATTTAAATGCTTATATGTTACATTCTAATTCTATAGGAGAATCTTGCTGTCTATCTTGGACCTTTTCTCCATGGAATGAGGTATACATCTTTTGGTCGCCATTTCACAAAAGTGGAGAAGCTTATAGAGGTATTAATGCTTGCTTTTCTATCTAAGCAAATAAATTTGAGTTAGAGTTGACTTCTTTCTAAGAACCGAACTTCTTAGAACATCTTTTGCCTACTAATTAAAGTTTCAGTCGTTTTCAAACCACTGTCTGGAAGAAAACAGCACAACTGTAAATTTATAAGTAGTCTTAAGTTTTCCTGAAGATTTATATTTTATTGATGAATAGATGTGGTGTTAACTATTAAGTTGATGTTCTTGGGGAATAATCCCGAATAAAACATGATAGGAGAGCAAGTGGTTTATTTTTTTTTCTTTATTGTTATTTCATTATTTTTCAGCTATCTTACTGCTGGTCATTCTAGAACTTTGTCCTTTGCAACTGAAGGAGAAAAGTAAAACATTCCACAAAAAATGGTTGCAGTTCTATGCTACTATTAACAGTGTGGAGAGTTAGTTTACTATTAGGCTCTATCTAAGTTTTCACTGACATTTACTAAGTAAATATGTTGTGATTTGGTTCTGTTCTTGCTTCATGAATATGTCGATGCTTGGTTGAGATACATAGTGGAGCTAATAGCACTTGTTTATGCTGCAGATTGTCAACAGGCTCCATTGGTATGTACAAGATGGTGATACTGTAAGACTATTCTTCTCCATTTTGCTTTAGTTCACTAAATTTCCATTCATTATTGCACTTAATGTATGATCTTCTGGTGAAGAGCATAATATAATGGATGATTTTCTAGTGAATAAACATAACATGATGGGCACATCTATTTTGTTTCTAAAAGCTTGAACGAAATTCTACTGTGATCTTACATCTTGAATTTGCAACTGTGAATGCATCTTTTTTCTTTTTTACATTCTTCAACATGTATCACTTGAAGCAATTCATAGAATGATCACATTTTTTTTATTGTGCTTCATGTTTTCATTCTCAAAGTTTACAAAAGGTTTGGATTATCTATACTGGGAGGGTGTTCTGTAGTATGAGATCACACAAGGACATTAATTCATAATGAAGTGATGTGTCAGCATCATGCATCTTAATATGTGAAACTGGGAATGCAACGATTTTGATTTGATCTTCTGATTCGCACTTGCTATTACTTAGAATTTGGCTACTCATCTAGAGATGAAAGACCATAGTATTAGGTAAGAGATGCCACTGACTTGAAATTTTAAAATGTTCAATAGTCTTATTCTGGAATATATTTGGTGGTCATGGAAATGGCATAGGAATCCTGATCCCATTTTGTCCTCCCAGATTATGACTTGAAATTTGATTCTTGCTAACTATTCGATTTGATTTTTATATTTATTATGGTTCTATTAATATGGTCATCTTATTTACACAATGAACACTTCTTGAGCAGATAGTCGACTTTTGCTGTGGTTCCAATGATTTCAGTGGTTTATTAAAAGAGAAGCTAGAGAAGGTTGGCAAGTCGTGCTTATTTAAAAATTATGATCTTTTTCAGCCAAAGGTATGGTTAGTCTTTCCTGCATCTAAGCTCCTTTTGACTGATGATGCTTTTTGGTTTGTGCCTTTCTCCATTTTTTATGAGTTCTAAAGCCTCAGTTGCAACTTCAGGATCTTGATGAATTGTTTCTATCTAAAATCGTTGTTCCCATCCTATAAAATTATTCATGTGGCAGAAAGAAACGTAAATTGTCTTGTCATTTGATCCACAAACTAAGTTTTGAAAATCATTTTGATAGAAGGCAAACCAAAATCCTTTTTCTTTAACTCCAATTTTTGTCAATCATATTATAAAAAAGTACCCATCAGATTTTGTCTTGTTAAAAATAGTGTATTGACAATTAATAAATACCCGGTGTTTCATTTGTGTTGGGTTGATGTTTCATAAGAAGGCATGAGCCAGACCCTCACATTTCCTGTATTTGAACTGAGATCTTTAATCTGAATAAGGTGTTACTCTTATCATCTAAACCAAAGAAAATGAGCCAAAAAGAAACCCACCCTGCAACATTTCCAAACTGCTGTAGTAAGTAATACTAGTTGTAATTTATGTGCTTGAAGGAGTTGAACATGGCCTTATTTCTAGCATATATATTTTCAACTACTGTACGAGTAAATTGGGCACTATGCCATCATTATGAGCCATCTTGGGGTTGAGTTGCTACCATCGTTTTTAACTCTAAACTGAAAGGAGTTCTGGGTAGTGGTCTTGTAATTAAACTATTTCTAGCACTGTTAAAAGCTTGAGTCGACTTGAAATTAGAGGCTCAAAGTTTGGATCGAGCGCGACTTGAGGTAAAGGTCAAACTCCTCAAACTTGCTTGTTTAGGCTCATTTACCTAGTAAAAAGATAAGCTTGAATTCAAGTTTAAGCTTGATTATTTTGCTGAGCTTGAATTGAATTTTTTCAATACTGATTAAAATAAAAAACTTGATTAGTCTCGTGAGCTAGTTGCATAGAGTATTAGGATGCTCGAATTCGGCTTTCTCGATCGCTTGAGCTCGGCTTATAATAACCGAGCCTAATCCATGTAGCTTGTGAGCAAAAATGTCAAGTTTACATCCCTAGTTATGAGGATTTAGATGATCCAGAATTCTTGATGTGATCTAAGTGTAAAGGATTCAGATGATGCAGAACAAACAGTAAATAGGGTTAAATTTTAACCATGGTTGCATTTCAACAGTCTAAATGTTGCATGCTCTGAGTTCGCTTCCAGTTTCTGCAAGAATGATGACTAAAACTTGTGCTTAGTTGAGCATTTCCTGTGGCCACCCGTCGAGCTCTTATAATGGAGCCTCTTTTGGTTGTTGAACATATGTTCTGATGCTTAGGCACCATTCTTAGATGCCAAAACTTTTTTTTTTACTGTATTGTTATATATTCATCATTGACTTGTATTGTTTTACTTTCATTAACATTTGAAATAGTTAAAAGTGTTGAAATATGTATATTTTTTAAATTTATTTAGGTAGAAATCTTATTTAGGTAGATAAGTTTTATTCATATTCTAGGAATATTTTATTTTATCTTTTAGTAGTTTATTAGAATAAGGGAATTATTTTTCCAATTAGGATTAGGACTTTTTTCTCTATTTAAATTCAGTTCTTTAGTTAATAATAACAAAACAGTTTTATTAAATGTTCTCTTGAAAACTTTCATGGCATCTAAGCTAGGTTATCTCTAGTAGCATCATGGTTAAAACAACCTTCATTGGAGATAAGAGATCCAGCAATCAAATAGAGGAAGAAAGTTTTATTGTTGAAACAATTAATGAAAATTATGAGGGCCAAAGTTCTTTAGAAGGGTCTCCATTCACTAAGGAACAACTAGAGCATCTACACAAGCTTTTTCAATAACCATAATTTCGGATGAATTCTTATCTTCCTAACTTATCCAATAATCCTTTTTCCTCCTTTGCCCAATCAGGTACTAGTTTTCTTTTTTTTTTTAGTGCCAAGCCTTGTAGAACAAACACGTAGATCGTTGATTCTAAAGCTAGTGATCACATGATTAGTAGTCATTTTCTTTTTTCAACTTACACACCTTGTGCAGGAAACAAAAAAAAAATCAAAGTAGCAGACGGGTCGTTCTCGGCAATAGCCGAGAAAGGCACTGTTAAAATTTCGCCTTGGTTTTACATGATGTTTTACATGTGTCAAATCTAGCTTGTAATCTCATATCGGTCAGTAAATTATCCTAGTCCTCAAATTGTCATGTTATATTTGACTCCTCTATGTGTAAATTTTAGGACATAGTCTCGGGGAGGATAATTGGCAATACTAAAGAATCTGATGGAATTGACTTTCTTGACGACGACCATCTAAGTCTACCAACTACTTTAAGTTTAAATTTTGCTTCTATTTTTTATAAGGTTATGATTTGGCATTATAGGCTTAAACATCTTAATTTTTACTATTTAAGATATTTGTTACTTGATCTATTTAAAAATGAAAGTCTTTCATATCACTATGAATTTTGTGAATTGGCTAAACATTATCGGTCGTTCTTCCCACCTCAAAAATATAAAGCTTCCAAACCTTTTTCGTTAATTCATACTGATGTTTGGAGACTTTCAAGAGTCTCAACTTTTTTAAGAAAACGTTGGTTTGTCACATTTATTGATGATCATATTCGCATTTGTTGGGTGTTTTTATTAAAAGATAAGTCTGAAGTTACAAATGTGTTTCAGTCTTTTTATGCTATGGTGAAAACATAATCTGGTGTGAGAATATAAGTACTTCGGAGTGACAATGGTGGAGAATTTTTTAGTGACCAATTAGGTGTTTTCTTAACCAAACATGGTATACTCCATCAAAGCTCTTGTGCAAATACACCACAACAAAATGAGGTTGTAGAAAGAAAAAATCGACATCTTTTGGAAATAACTAAAGCCTTAATGTTCACTAGTTAGGTACCACATTATCTTTGGGGCGAAGCATTGTTAACAGCTACATATCTTATTAATAGAATGCCTAGTAAAACTCTAAACTATAGAACTCCTTTTAGTCTCTTTAAAGATAATTTTCTTAACTCTAAATTGATCATAGATTTATCCTTCCGAGTTTTTGGATGTAGTGTTTTTGTTCATCTTCACAATCAAGGTAAACTAGATCCTAGAGCAAAAAAATGCGTCTTTGTTGGCTATGCTTTTAATAAAAAGGGTTACAAAGGTTACAATCCAATTGATAGGAAGATTATTGTTACCATGGATGTCACATTTGTTGAAACGCAATCTTACTTTGATTCTAATCTTCAGTGAGGGAATTATAGTAAGGAAGATTTTATAATTGATCAAGAAAATACTAGGAATATACAACATAGGGATTCTAATAATAGGGAAAGTGAATTTATGATTAACACAGAAATTAATGATGTTAATTTTGTTAATGAAAAGGACTATGAAAGTGTAGAGTCTAATCATGAGAATAAAGAATAAACAAATGAGTTAATTGTTTACTGAAGAAGAAATCGAAATCAAGAAAGTGGAATCTGCCAGATTCATCACCAATAATCCGACCTGCAAGATTTTGTCAAAAGTCCAGGTAAAGCTCATAATCCAACCAATGAATTTTCTAATTTAGATATTTCAATTGCTAAAAGAAAAGGTGTTAGAAATGTTGTCAAATATTACATGTCTAACTTTGTGTCCTATAAAGCCTTGTCTTCAACATTCTTAACCTTTGTTTCGTGTCTCGATACTGTGAAAATACTAAAAAATGTGAAAGATGCTTTACAAGTTCCTGAGTGGAAAGAGGCTATTTTAGAGGAGATGCGCGCTCTTGAAAAAACAGGTATATGGGAAATAGTGGAATTACCAGTAGGGAAAAAAACTGTGGGCTGTAAATGGGTGTTCACAACTAAATTCAAACTGGATGGATCTTTAGATAGATACAAAGCCCGACTGGTGGCTAAAGGGTACATTTAAACATACAGGATAGATTATCTTGAAACATTTGCTTCAGTAGCCAAATTAAATTCTGTTAGAGCTTTTATCAATTGCTGTTAATCTTGATTGGTCCTTACAGCAGCTAGATGTGAAGAATGCTTTCCTAAATGGAAAACTTGAAGAAGAAGTTTACATGGATCCTCTTCCAGGTTTTGAAGAAAAATTTAGAACTCGAGTATGTAAACTCAGGAAATCTTTGTATGGTCTAAAGCAGTCTCCTCGAGCTTGGTTTGAACGGTTCACTTAAGTTGTTAAAAAATAAGGTTACTCACAAGGGCAAGCTGATCACACAATGTTCTATCGACACTCACAAAGAGGGAGAATAACAGTTATTATAATTTATGTCAATGATATCATTCTTACAGGAGATGATGTGGAAGAAATAAGGTGTCTCAAGGAGCATCTAGCATTGGAGTTTGAGATCAAAGACTTGGGTCTTTTGAAATACTTTCTTAGAATGGAAGTTGCTCGATCAAAGAAGGGTCTTGTGGTCTCTCAAAAAAAATGTGATTCATATTTTAAAAGAGGCTGGGATGAGTGGTTGCCGCTCAGCTGAAACACCAATTGATCCAAATGTAAAATTTGAAAATAAAGAAGGTCGATTAGTTGATAAAAGTAGTACCAAAGATTAGTTGGTAAGCTAATTTACTTATCACGTACAAGACCAGACATAGCTTTTGCAGTGAGCTTAGTGAGTTAATTTATGCACTCTGCAATGGAGGAACATGAAGAAGCAGTGTTTCAAATTTTAAGATACTTGAAGAGATCACCTGGAAAGGGCTTATTCTTCAAGAATTTCGAACTAAGAGGAATTGAAGCTTATATAGATGCAAATTGGGCAGGCTCAGTAACAGATAGAAGATCTACATCAGGATACTGCACATTTGTTTGGGAAAACCTTGTGATTTGGTGAAGCAAAAAACAAAGTGTTGTTGCAAGAAATAGTGCAGAGGCTGAGTTTAGGTCAATGGTTCAAGGAATTTGTGAAATAATGTGGTTAAAAGGAATTCTGCAAGAGTTGAGGAAACCAATGCCTTCGCTAATGAAGTTGTCCTGTGATAGCAAAATTGCCATTAGTATTGCTCACAACCCAGTCTAGCATGACAGAACTAAACATATTGAGATTGATAGACACTTTATTAGGGAGAAGATTGAAGAAGGCCAAGTGTGCATGCCGTTTATTCCTTCAAAACAACAGATTGCTAACATACTCACCAAAGGGCTCTTTAAGACAAACTTTGATTTTCTTGTAAGCAAGTTGGGCATGATTTATATTTATGCACCAACTTGAGGGAGGGTGTTGAAATATGTATATATTTTAAATTTATTTAGGTAGATAAATCTTATTTAGGTAGATAAGTTTTATTCATATTCTAGGAATATTTTATTTTATTTTTTTAATAGTTTATTAGAATACGGGAACTATTTTCCCTTCATGTTTTAGTAGTTTATTAGAATAAGAGAATTGTTTTATTAAATTCAGAACGGTTTTATTAAATTCAGAACAGTTCTATTTAAATTCAGTTCTTTAGTTAATAATAACAGAACAGTTTTATTAAATGCTCTCTTGAAAACTTTCAAAAGGCATACTTGGCTATTGCCATTCTAAAGGTTTCCCCGTCCCTTTTTTTTTTTTTTTTTTTTGCAGAATGATTTTAGTTTTGAAAAGAGAGATTGGATGAGTGTGAAGCCAAACGAATTACCAGATGGTTCTAGACTGGTATGACACTTCAAAAATGGATTAAACAAATTGACAAAGATGTCGCATGTGCTTCCTCTTTTGCTCTTTGATATTCTTGTTTTAACATTTTAATTAGATTATGGGACTGAACCCCCCTTTTGGGGTCAAGGCATCTCGTGCTAACAAGTTCATCAACAAGGCTCTTACATTCAGACCAAAGCTTATCATACTTATTGTTCCAAGGGAAACCAGAAGGTAAAGGCTCCCTTGTTACCCTATTCTTATTGTTAAAAATTTTAATCAGAAGGTAATATTGCTTTCTTTCTCTATGTTGCCTTCTCATTTTAACAGACTTGATGAGAAAGATGCTTATGATTTGGTTTGGGAGGATGACAGAATTCTATCTGGCAAGGTATGTAAAGATTTTAGTTACTTTTCTCTCACCGATTTTAGATATAAATGAACGTTTTACATTGCTCATATGTTCTTTATTCTTGTTTATTTCCCCAGTCATTTTACCTCCCAGGTTCAGTTGATGTAGAGGACAAGCAGTTGGAGCAATGGAATGTTAAGGCACCTCCAGTTTATCTTTGGAGTCGCCATGATTGGACAGCCAGGCACAAGGCAATAGCACGAGAGCAACATCATGCATACGACTGGCTAGAAGAGTTGCCTGGAAATGGAAAAAATGCCAAAGAAGTTGAATTTAATTATCTTATGCAGGACAAACATGATTGTTATGGCGATTTCTCGAAAGACGTATATGCTTGTGGAGGTATTTCCAGCATATTGGATGGTGTTCCCGAAATGAATGATGGATTTGAATCTGAAGGCAGCAGAGGAACTGTCCATGGAAAGTACATGGAAGGCCAGTTTCCTGGAAGCAGTAGTATTTGGAAGAACAATGACTTCCCAAAGCAGATACATGACAAAGTAATTGAGATGCAACCTGAAGGACATGGCCATATGGATGCATCTCCAAAGGCAGCATCAGATAATGGGATAGCTTTGGAAACTGATGACATGTGCATTGATATGGAAATATCATCTCCAGACAACAGAGCCGGATATTATGAGGTTCCTGGGACTAAAGGCGGAGATGGGGTCTTCCAGAACCGTGGACAAGGTCCTCTTAATTTGGGGTTCAAAACAGAGTATAGGTTTAGGGATATCCAAAACCCTGTGTCAGCTCCTCGTCAAGAAAGCAAAAAATCCAGTGAGTGTCAGAAGTGGAAATTACATCAGTGAATGTGATTGATGGTTCCTGAGTTGTTCAGTGGACTCAACTGATCTTCCCTCTTAACCTGGAACTGAAAGTACATAGCAATAGTAATAGGAATAAGAATAGGATATCTTTCTTAGCCTTTGAAGAACTAATTCCACTGCTCTTATTAGATGATGATGATGAGTTATAGTGCACTGACCCCATGATATGACATTGTTCCTTGCATTCGTATCTTTCAAGTACTAATTTTACTGTCTCGTTATGATGTGATGCATTGCAGTGCATGACTCCATAAATTTCCCACAGTTCTTTCATATAAATCAACGTTCATCTCAATCTAGAGTTTGAGACTAGGGAAAGGAAGAAATTAAGGCAATTAGATTTTATTTATGACAATTCAGATTATAAATTTTAAAACAAGAAAACAATTTTAAGGAAAATCTTTATATATATTTGGTTCCCAAGGTAACCTACACCTTTTTGAAATAATTAGAAATTTTTATTCGTGATTTTTGTTAAAAGGAAAGGAAAGGTCATAGGTAAAAAAGTTTATATGGTACTTATTATTATTTGAAATAAAGGAACTTTCATTACTAAGATTTAAAACGAATAAGTAGCATGATAAACAGTCTTCAGCAATATTGGCATTGACGAAACTGTACATAAGAAAAGGTAGTTCGAAATACACAATAAAGTGATTAACGCTAGAATGTAAATTAAAAATCCATAAAAAAACTTGAGTTGATTGATGGTTCGAGTTATCCGTTTAGGTCTAAAAGTCCACTCAAAATTTGAGAGAATTTAGACGAAAATATTAAGTCCAAAAAATGAGCTTGAGCAAAACAATACTCATTTAAAATATGAGTCGGGCCTGAACATTCAAGGCTAGAACCCGGTTTGACCTTGCTCATTTTTAAGTTTATAATACTTTATATTATATTATTTTTATATATTATGTAATTTAAAGCACATTAAAAATATAAACATGTACTAAATATATAATACTACTCTAATATGAACATTAAAATAATGTTAAGATGACTATATAAAAACTTTCAATAAATAAAAAAAATATATATACTTTTAAAAATTTTAAAAAATAATATGGACGGGCTTAAAATGGGATTGGGTTAATCTTTTGCAAATATGGGTGGGTTCGGATAAAATTTTAAGCTCATATTTCAGGCTGGGTCGAGCTTAGACAAACATAAAGTATGTTAATATCATGCTTAGGCCCGACACATAAGCACCTCTAGTTGCTGCCTATCTTTACGAGAACATCAGTACAGCAATTACACTTCCGAACAATGTGAACGAGATGGCTATGTTGGAAGGTTGCCAATAAAGTCCTACAATCCATAATCAAGGAGCGAAGAGATAAGTTACTATAGGTATCCATGTGCAATAGAGATGTAACAGCCTGTTTTTTAGTGGTGTCAGAAACAGTGGTTTTGAAACCATGACTCCCACGTATTGGTCCGTAAATATTATTTATTTAATATTTTTGAGGTCACTAAGGTCATATTAAAATTTGGTTATAAAATTTTATTGTTTAGTTAGTTAATTTAGTAAAAAGGACTAAATCGTAAAAACTACAAAAGTAAAATTCCATTAATTAAAGGTGTTAAATGTCAATTAAAGGGGTAAGCTAAGGTATCCAAATGGTAATTATACCATTTAAGAGTTTAATGGACGATTCTGAGACCTAGTTAAATTTAAGTGAAATTCATTAAGGGCAAAATAGTAAATTAAAAAATAAAATGGACTTAAAGAAAATTAAAAGAGAATAAAACAAATGTATCATCTTCCAAGAAAACCCTAAGGGAGAGCTTGAATATTCAGCTAGCTTAAACCTCTTGATAGGTATGTGAAATTTTGTTCGCTTTTAGTAATTTTTATGTTTTTGAACTCGTATTAGCTTAATTAAGCTAACTCGAGGGTTAATTTGTAAAACTGTCAAACATTTTGGATTGTGTCATTAATGAGTTCAGTTTTTTTCTTGAAGCTTTTGAAAGATTTCTAATCTTAGAGGTTATATTAGATTGTTTTATAAAGTAATTTTTGATGATTTTAATGTTCAAGGACTAGGTTGCTAAAATAATGAAATTGCTTGTACTTGAAAGGAAATAAATTTAAGTTGGGGCTGGTATGAGGCCATGGAAGAATCGGCTATGTTTGGGTGCCAAAGAAAATGGGTAATTTGCATGTTTGGGGCTTAGGAATTAAATTGAATAAATGTGAAAAGTTTAGGGCAATTTTGTAAAATGTCAAAAATGACTAAATTGTATAGAATGATTGATTTTGCTTGTTTATTTCATTAATTGAATGAAACTATTGTTTTAGATGGCGAGCGTGTTGACGATTGTGGAAAAAAAAAGATCATGGAGTAGTTCCTCTGCTTTTTGCGATTACTGCAAACCAGTCCTGTAAGTTCGTTTTTTTTAAGTATGTTATAATTTATTTCATTACATTTGCCTTACTAGTGATTTGAAATATTTTTGTGTCTCTAAATGATGGATTTAACGATGTTCGATAATGAAATTGAACGTATTGAATATATGATACGGGCCTTGTGCCTAGCAGGCTATAAGTTGGTGAAATGTTTTGGCCCTTGTGCCTAATAGGATTCATGCCGGTGAACGATTCATTCTGAATATCAATAAATAGAGAATTCGTCAAATGACGACTTGAAAAAGGATCAAAATCACTGTATTGTTCATTAGTCACTTGCTGTGAATTGTGTCCGATAGGATCTGGGATGTTCTAAATGAGTGTTTGTTTTGTTATGTTTAATTTGGTAAGATTATCGTTTGATTTACAAACTTACTAAGTTTCAGGTAAACTTACTTCTATTTGTCATTTGTTTTGTAGATTTCGTTTTGTGGTTGGGGAGATCGGATCAAGCTCAAAGAAACACACTATCTCAAGGACTCTTTGGTAGATTTTGGATAACTTGGTTATATAGCATGTAATAGGGCTATTGAGTATATTTCTGATTGTGTATGTGTAATGGTTGTGTGTTTTGATTGCCATAGATATGTGGTCTAAGTTAAGTACATTTTGAGTGGCATGAGTTGTATTGTGTTGTGGCATACGCAGGAGTGTGAATGAATATAGAAATTGGTGTGGTTTGTTCATGAATGAGTAAGGTACTTTGGTTGGGAAAGCAAGACTATGAATCTGCTTTGTGGCTTGAATGTACAAATTAAGAAATAAATTGTTTAATTGTTTGAGTTGTGGTATCATTGATGGCACATAGGCTATTTGTTTTGGCATGTTTTGAACATTTTGGATTACATTTTGAAGGTTTTTATGCATGTGCTTTGATAAGTCTAGGTATATAAACATTTAGGTATGAAAAAGGGCAAGATTTTAGGTCAATTAAGGTTGCACACGGGCTATCACAAAGTCGTGTGTCTCACACGGGCATGTAGCCCAAGTCAGTGAGTTATACGGGTTGGCACATGGTTGGGTACATGTGACCCCTGTAGATAAAATTTTCCAGTTTTGTCCTTAATATTCTGATTTGTATCGATTTGGTCCCCATTTGTTCATAAGCCTATTTTAGGGCCCCAAAGGCCTGATTTAATTGTGATCAAGTATTAAGCTCCATAATAATATGATCAATATAAAGTTGTTGAGCAAATTGTGACCCATCATGAAGGGCCCAAAGTTTGACAATAATGTTAGAGAAGGAGCCAAGAAAACGATGACAGCTTGCTACCCAAGAGCCTTTTAAATCTCGGATAATCACTCTCGCTTCGGGTAAACTCGGATTGCCAATGGATGATCCGTCACAATTTAATTTAACACATCCTTTATCAGGCAGATACCATTTGATACTTATGAAGTTTGGGAGTTTATAGCATTTGATGCGACTTGAAGTTGCAAAAAACTCAATTGCACTTTCAGTTGAGAAATGAGCCAACGAGCTAAGATTATAGGCTTTTCCAAATTTGTTTACATTCCTTGCAAGCTAAAGATTTTGAAGGTAGAAAATGAAAACCAAATACCATGGTAGCTCAAGCCTCGAATAAATGCATTTTGAGGTGAAGTTTGCATGCAGCCAAGTAGAAAAGGGATCATGAAATGTGTAGAATTAGTTTAGTTATTGTAAATATGGTTAGTTGTTTAGAAAGTTAGTTTAGTAAACTTTGTATATAAATAGAGATGTGAATTTATTCAGTATGGCATGAGAAATGAATCATTTCAGATCTCATTTTTTTATTGTTTTCGTATTAGTTTCCTTTGTGTATCTTCCAATTGCCATCGATATACTTTCGGTCACCATCAATATGGCATCAGAGCCACTATACACGATGGTGTGCACAATAATCAACTGTTAGTAGATTCAATATTGGGTTTTTGTTCTTTGTTTTTAGTTGCAAATTTTTTTTCATTTGCTTTCTACTTCAGTTTTTTGGGGTTTTTCTTCTCTTATTCTTTCATTCCAGTTTTCTCTGGTTCTTTTAGATATCTTTGTTGTTGTTTTCGGCTTTTTCTCTTGTTTCTTTAAAAACTTTTCTGGGTTTTATTTTGCAATGACAGTTGCAGATCTTACGATTGATTTCAATAATCCAATTTATCTTCATCCTTCAAACACACCAGGTGTTTAATTGGTTTCTAATCCCTTGACTGATCATGAGAATTATGCTGTTTGGAGTTGTTCCATGTGAATTGCGTTGTTAGCCAAGAACAAGCTTGGCTTTATTGATGAATCTTGAATAAGAGAATAAGTATCACCGACTTTACAGTCACAATGGGATCGTTGTAATGTAATAGTTCTATCATGGATTTTGAATAGTGTTAGCCCAGATTTATTGGCTGGGATTGTATTTGCCACTAATACGGCTCAGGTATGGAAAGATTTGAAGGAACGTTATGACAAAGTTGATGAAACTAGAGTTTTTTTCCTTCATCAACAAATCTCTTCGCATTGTTCAAGGTACTGATTCTATTTCAGTATTCTTTACACGGTTGAAATTACTTTAGGATGAGTATTATGTACTTGTATCGGTTTCTTCATGTGGTTGTGAGATGTCTCAAAAATATTTGGAGCATGTTCAACAACAAAAATTATTTCAGTTTCTAATAGGTCTCAATGATTCTTGCATTGCCATTCGTAGTCAAATCTTGATTATGCAACCTTTTCCCTCGGTAAATCTTGCATATTCTATGTTAGTTCAAGAAGAATCTCAGCGACTATATACTTTTGTTGTTTCTCTTAATGATCCTACAACTTTGTATTTGTCTAATGTGCAAACTCGAAAGAAATGGTTTAATAGGGTTTGTGACTGTTAGAATAATAGTTGACCTAGTGATTGGCTTCTATTATTATTTTGTTAAGTCTGTTGTTAGTTGATATCGGTTACTGATAACTGTTAGTAGTTATTGTTAGTTGTTATTAGCAGTTATTGGCTGCATGCTTTACTATATAAGCATGCACAACTCCTACTCAAGAAAAGAAGAGAAACTTCAATGTATTTTTTTGAAGTAATACAAGTTTTATTCATCATCTTCTTATAGACTTAACATGGTATCAGATGTCCATTCTTTCCTGGAGTAATCTCTCATGACTTCTTCTTTCAGCCCGTCTGCTGTCCAATCGTTGCACCAGCAATGTCGTTCACTCTTCCAGATGAAGTTGTTGATAGTCGATTTTCCTCTACCAAGAAGATCAGTGTTCTTCTTGATGATAATAATTACCTGTTGTGGCGTCAGCAAGTTCATCTTGCAATCAAGACATATAAGCTTCAGAACTTCATTGATTCGCGCTTTGTTCCTCCTTCTCAATTCATTCTTGATGATGCTGGCGTCTCGCAATAAAACCCTGAGTTTGCTCGCTTTGAATAGCAAGATAGTGCTCTTGTATCATGGTTGCTGTCATCAGTGAGTCCTTTTGTTCTTCCTCATCTTATTGGTCTGGATACAAGTCTTCAAATTTGGAATGCACTTGTTAGTTTGTTTGGCAGCAAAACCATTTCTCAACTAATGTTTTATAGAAGGGCATTACATTCTCAGAGAAACGTTGATCTTTTCATGAAAGAATTCTTGATGAAAATCAAGGGTTATTGTGACAGCCTTGCTAGCTGTGGGGAGGTTATTAGTGAGCGTGGACATGTTACATCTATTCTTAATGGCTTATCATCCGAGTATGAGTCAGTCCTTACAATCATTACTGTAAGTTCAGTTCCTTACAGTGTCCAGGGCATTACTACTATGTTGCTTGATGCTGAAGCCCGTCAGCAACTTACTGTGCTTAATGTTCCCAGTTCTGCGAACATGGTCACTCACCAGCCTGCTATTTTTGAAGGCAATAGTATCTCTACACCACCTTATCGACGCTCTTCAGATGGTCGTGGGCGTGGTCGCTCCTCAGGCTTTCGCTTTCAGTGTCAGTTATATGGGAAGGATGATCACCTTGTTGATCCTTGCTATTATCCATTTTGATACCACCTATAAGAGCACAAGCTATAGGCCTCCTCCCTCTCCTTAGGCCAACGTCTGCGTGCTTGGCGATGGTCATTCTCTCAATCTTTGGGTGTCGTCTTCTCTGCCTGTTGTGGCTCCCTACTCGCAGCAGAATTGGTTTGCTCCCCCAGCACATCCTCATGCCTAGACTAATCTATTTGGTGTCAATCCTCTGCAGCATGTCAGTGCACCTGTCCCAGGACCACCACCTTCTCACCCTCAGGCTCTTATTGCTACACCTGAAACTGTGGGTGATAACACATGGTATCCAGACTCAGGCGCGTCACACCACCTCACCAATTCTTCTACTTTACTGTGTGACAGTGCTCCATACAATGGCTCAGGTGTATATGGGCAATGGTAATGCTCTCTCTATCAGGTCAACTAGTCAATCTTCTCTTCTTACTCGATCACGTCATTTATTTATGAAGTCTCTACTATTTGTATCTGGGATAACCAAAAATTTATTGTCTTTATCCAAATTCACAAAGGATAACAAGGTAATGTTTGAGTTCTTTCCCACACAGTGTTAGGCTGGTGATCTACAAACCAATGAGGTTCTGCTCCGGGGTTCAGTGCATAATGGGCTGTACAAGCTTGACTTACCTGGCTCGTCCTACACAACTGTATCTTCTACTTCAGCTCAGTGATTTGTTGCTACTACTCCTCTCCCTCTCAGTCTATGGCATTCTAGACTAGGGCACCCTTGTACTGCTACACACAAAAAGGCATTACACCATTGTAATATAAACTTTGGTTCACCTATAGATTTTCTCCACTGTGTTGCCTGTCACTTAGGAAAAGAACACAAGTTCTCATTTCCTAAATTTGGATCTGAATATATTAAACCCTTACAACTGGTAGTTGCAGATGTTTGGGGCCTTGCTCCAATTTCCTCTAATGGTTTTCATTACTATATTGCTTTTACTGATGCGTGTACCAGATATACGTGGCTCTATTTTTTTAAGAAAAAGTCAGAAATGCTTCATATTTTTTCACTCTTTCATAAACAAGCAGAAATGACTCTCGGTTACGAGCTACTTGCTTTACAAACTGATGGGGTGGAGAGTTCCAGGCGTTGAGGAGATACTTGTCTCAACAAGGCATTCAGCTGAGGATTACATGCCTGTATAGTTCTAAACAAAATGAATTAGTTGAAAGAAAACACAGGCAGATTGTGGAAGCAGGTCTGTCTATGCTAGCTCATGCATCTATGCCCATGTCCTACTGAAATGATGCCTTCAGCAGTGCCGTATAACTGATAAATAAGTTGCCTTCTTCTCCTATAGGTAATATGTCACCATATGAGAAATTATTTTAGGTCCAACCAAAATATTCTTTCCTTTAAGTCTTTGGATGTTTATGTTTCCCAAACCTCAGGCCACATAACACTTACAAACTTCAATTTCGCTCCACACCCGGCACGTTTCTAGGCTATTCACGCTTACATAAAGGTTATCGTTGTCAAGATGGTAATGGCAAAACATACATTTCTCGCCATGTTACATTCCATGAGTCATCATTTCCCTTCAAAACTGTCAAACCCAAGTCTGGTCCCACCACGGTCTCTTCACAGTCAAGTTCTAAATTACTTGGCATGGTCCCCAATCGTCTACCTACTACTACACCGGTACATAATGAGATCCATAGGCCCTCAACAAACTCTACTCATACTACTCCTTTGGTCAACTCGTCTAGTACAGCTTAAACCTTTGCTTAATCCCACTCCCTCCTAGATACCTAGTAACATTTCAACTACTCCGTCACCTCAACCTACTACTCAACCCAACTCTCATGCCATGATCACACTAGCAAAGCCGAAATATTTAAACCTAAGGTATACCTAACCAAGGCAGATTGTTTTTCAAGTGATACACCTGTTAACATTCATGAAGCGATACAAAGTGAGTGTTGGCAAGCAGCAGTGCACAGTGAGCAACAAGCTCTACTTAAAAACAATACATGGAGTCTCTGCTCTCTTTCTGTTAACCGAAGAGCTGTTGGATACAAATGGTTGTTCAAGGTTAAAAAAAAGGCCGATGGGACTGTGGAAAAGTATAAAGCCCGATTAGTGGCCAAAGGTTTTTCTCAACATGCTGGAATTGATTTTCGGGACACATTCAGCCCAGTAGTTCAAGCAACAACCATCCAAATTGTGCTTGCTATTGCTTTCATGAAAGGGTGGTTCTTGCGACAAATTGATGTTAATAACACCTTCCTCAATGGTGATCTGACAGAAGAAATCTACATGGAACAACCACCTGGTTTTGAAGTACCAGGTGCCAATAGCCAACAGCTAATTTGTAAGCTGAACAAAGCACTTTATGGTCTGCGCCAAGCACCTCGAGCGTGGTTCCATACTCCCAAGCAGTACTTGGTTACTCAATTCAGTTTTAATGCTTCAAAGGATGATACCTCGTTGTTTATCCATACATCACCTGAGAATGTGGTGCTACTTATGGTGTATGTTGATGATGTCGTAATAACAGGCAGTTCAAATGCTGAGGTGGACAGTGTGGTTCGCCAACTTCACAACAAGTTTGCCCTCAAAGACTTGGGGCAGCTGAGTTTCTTCTTAGGCATTGAAGTGTAGCACACATCGCTAGGGGTGTTCCTTAGTTAGAAAAAATACGTTTTAGATATTCTTGCTAAGACTGGCATGGTAGGAGCTGCAGCTACCCCTACACATATGGTAAACACTCCAAAATTGACCGCTTCAGATGGCAGCCCTCCTTTCACTGATGTTCATTTATATCACAGTATTGTGGGAATACTTTAGTATTTGTGCATCACGCGTCCAGAGTTGCCATTTTGTGTCAACAAGTTGAGTCAGTATATGAACCTTCCAAATAAAACTGTTGGAGTTTGAACACACTTTAACCGGGTAAAGTAAGAATTTCAAACAGAGCACCAGCAGCAGCGTATTATACCCGGGTAAAATGTGAAGGAAAAATGCTTGAAGTTCAAGCTTTTAGCTACTGTCAAGAATGAAGAACAGAACTTAGAAGTTTTTAGAAGGCAAGAAAATATGGAGCATATGGAAGAAAATCTGATATTTTTTATTCAAAAGAAACGTTGGCAGAAAGTCATTACATATACCAGTCATTTGGCTTGTGAAAATAAATCAATCACATCACCTAATGCATACCTAATACCACTAATTACATTGGAACTTACAAATCTAAACTTGTACACTTAAACAAAGTTGATTTATCAATCTATCAGCACCTAACTACATCAATCATGTTACCAACTTAGTTCAAATCAAACTAAGCAACAAAACATTAGCTAAAAGTAACAAAATGAAACTTGAAGAAACAGTAGCATAAACATCTTCAGTTACACGTACTTTACCCGGGTAACTTATGTGTATTTGTTCTTGCACATACTTTACCCGGATAACTTATGTGCTTGAATTTGCATGGGCTGCATGTTGACACTTTGGTTTCTTCACATGCTGCATACAGGGCAATTTCCAACACTCCTCATTGGCTTGCATGCTGCAAACTCTTGTTCTTTAAGCATTCTCTGATGATTTGGTTCACTAAATTATTTTTCTCATCTCCTTTTGCTTCCAAATCTTTTTGAAGGTTCTTGACCATTTGCTTCAACTCTGATTTTTGATTTTCCATTTCATTCAATCTTTCGGATGACTTTTGTTTCTTTCTCTCAAACTGCAATTCCAGTTTTGCCTTCTGGATATGAAGAGATTCTTGCTGCTGCTGCAATGTTTTTGCCTCATCCATTAACCTCTGTACTTGATTTGATGCTTCATCACCTTCAAATGCAAAATTCTCTTTCAACAGAGCCTTCTCGACACTACAACGCGTCTCTTCTCTGCGATAGCGATATTTTTCTGAGCGATCAAGTTTTTCATACCGATAATGATTCACTTTATTATCATCCTCAAGTTTCTTCGTGAGAATAAAAATTTCTTTTTCTCTCTTTTCTAACATTATTTTGAGTTTTGAAATACGGGATTGGAGTCCTATATTTTGTTCTCCCAGTTTTTCTGCTTCACTTGCTTTGTTCTCTAACTGCTCCGCTATATCTCTCTCATTAGTTGCTCGCAATGATTTCAACTCAAGTTCCAAGCTAGTTACATGTGCCTTTAATTCTTTTATCTGAGCAGATGATTGGTTTCCATGTATATCATGCACCTCTGTGAGTGTCAAAAATTTTCTTTCTTTCTCATCTGAATTAGTGAAATTTTCAACCGAATCTTCTTTGGTTAGCTGAGCTATTGACATGTAGTTGGCATGGCTAAGCCTCTTGTGACACAACTTGGATTCATCTGCAGCAGCTGTGTAGGCACTATCTGGACTCTTATTCCAGTCCACAATAAAACTTTTTTCTCATAGCTATCATCATGAGCTTGGATCCACTAGGATCACTAATCAGGCATTCTTTGCCTTTGAATACAACTGAATAGCCCTTCTCAAGCAGTTGAGCAATGCTAAGTAAATTTCTATCAATTTCAGGCACTAACAAGACATTTGTAACAAGTTTGGTACCTGTAGGAGTGTTTATCAGCACGTCTCCTTTGCCTTCAACTTTGATGAAGTGTCCATTTTCGACCTTCACATTTGTTTTGAAGCTTCACAATTGACTTAAAAATGCTAGCATCGGGGTCATGTGGTTTGTGCAACCACTATCTATCAACCATCCATCTGTAGCTTTTCCTTTAACAGCTGAATAAGAAACTGCAAAAACTTGTTCTTCTTGGTCATTATCTTCTTCTATTACTTGAGCTTCAGCTCTTTGCTGCTGGGGTTGGTTGTATCTTGGTCTGCCTTTATTTTTGCAAACCCTTTCTACATGACCCATCTTCTTGCAGAGAATCACGCTGACTGTACATCGTGCCCTGAACCAACATACTTTACCCGGTGACTTGCCCTTTTGCAAGCAGGGACAGGGTGGATATCTTCCTGCACCATCTACTTTAGGCTCGTTTGACCAGGTATTCTTGCCTTCGTAGGCAGAGGTGCTCGAGGCAGACTTGGCTTCGACTTGAAGGGCACCTTCTTGGTGCTCCTCCTGTCTGCTGGCCCTCTTTTGCTCTTGTGCATACAGAGCATTGATCAGCTCTGTTAAAGAGATGCTGGTCAGGTCCCTTGAATCCTCTAAGAAGGATATTTTTGCTTCATACCTTTCTGGTAAGGTAGAGAGCACTTTCTCCACAATCCTTGCCTCATCAAATTGCTCACCAAGGAGCCTTATGCTCATTAACTATGCCCATGATTCTGTCGAATACTTCTTGACGCTTTCTTCTTCCTTCATCTTCAAGTTTTCAAAATCCCTTCTTAGGTTCAAGAGCTGCTGCTGCCTTGTCCTCTCAGTACCTTGGAACTCCTCCTTAAGCTTGTCTCAGGCCTGCTTTGGAGTCTCACAAGCCATGATTATGGTGAAAATAACATCAGAAACACAGTTCTGAATGCATGACATGGCATTGTGCTTTTTACTTTTTTCTTCAGAGTACTGCTTCATTTGAGCCACTGTTGGATTTGCTCTCAATGGTTCTGGTTCAACATCTGAGTTAACTACCTCCCATAGATCAAATGCTTGGAGGTAGGTTCTCATCTTGACTAGCCAAATGTGATATCCTTCTCCATTGAAAACTGGAGGTGTAGCTGGTGAGAAGCTTGATGAAGCCATCGTTTTTTTTAAAGTTTGCTAGAACAGGACCCTTAAGAATGCAGCTCTAGATACCAATTGTTGGAGTTTGAACACACTTTAACCGGGTAAAGTAAGAATTTCAAACAGAGCACCAGCAGCAACGTATTATACCCGGGTAAAATGTGAAGGAAAAATGCTTGAAGTTCAAGCTTTTAGCTACTGTC